>OY728130.1:625676687-626926687 GCA_963277665.1 Viscum album | reverse complement strand
ACAGTGTTTGGGGTTGAACCCTAGTGAGGCTTCCTACATACCCTACCAAGGATACTAAGATCAAAACCCACGTAGTTCAAATATGTTTACCAATTTTGGGGGTTGGACATCAGGGAGGCATCCTATGTACCATATCTATGAGAAAGGGATAAAAACCCACATAGTTCGAATGTATATAGATTAACATCAATTGGGATGAGGGTGAACCAACATGAAGTGGTCAAGACCGATGGATTATGGGCTTGAACCTCAGGGAGGCTTCCTACGTACCATTCTCAGAGCGGGAAAGGATGAATACCCACATAGTACAGTGTAATGGTGAATAGGGATTAAACACTGAGGTGGACCAAAGAGGATTTCATTGTCACTGTGTACTCTAAGCTCGTGTGAGTCATGCTTGGTGTGAGAAACAAGAGGTAACAAAGACTTGACGATCGCTTCACAAAAGGTGTGTCTGTAAGGAATGGAATTGGGCTTATGCATGAGTAGTGGCCTCTGGAGATGAATATTGGTACCTACACCATGTTAGAGAAACAATGGAGATAAATAAAAAAGGGATAAGGATGGGGAATCAAGTCCCCTGTTCGAATTTAACCTCCAATATTTGTGAACAGAAGAAGAGAGGAGGAGAAACGGTGATACCTCCTACAAGAAAGGCCAGGGCTTTCACCAAGATGGTTTCTCTCCCCCACATACAGATTTATTTTTATTGAAGGAGGATATCATTCCATATGAGGAGGATGTCCCTCTTGTGGAGACTAGCAGGCATGGAGAATTTTCGAGATGGGGCACCCATGTATACTACATAGGGTGAGGCCACCATTTAACGTCATGTGATGAGGATGATGGTTCTTGGAAGATTAAAATCCCACAGCTCTGATGATGATGATTTTTTCATCTCCCCTAGGACTTACATACCCAGTGCACTTTAACCAATAGTGAGGGGAAGGAACCAATAATGCTACGGTGAGATGGGGTTGTGAGTGATCCATTGAGGGAATCACGTTAGCATGGCTATGCGAAGAAGAAATAGTCGTTAGTGTGCCTATGTTAAGAAAAATGAGGCTAAGAAATACAGTATGAAGCACCACCATGAAGGAACTAGGCATGTAGAGGAAGCCCCAAACATGAGGTATTTTAAAATTTTCTACTGATAGTCGATGCAACATTGTCGACGTAACTGAAATGATGCCTGGATAAATCTGAGGATCACGCGTGAAAAATTTTAATCACAAAATTAAACTGAAAAATGTCTGGTTTAGATCCGAAGCTGGACAAGATGTTTTCTCAATGTTTTTGATCAATTATAGAAGAATTAAAAGCAGAATGACTCTAAATCTTCAACACGTGCTTCAAGAAATTTGCAGGAGCACCGATCGTCAAATTTCGGGTCCTAGCATAGAGATCCGACATACCCTTCGACTCACCAATGATCACCGCATCACTTTGCTTGCGATGCCTGAGAGAGAGCTTGATCTAAGCCCCTTGGATCCAGATAATCTCTCTCTAGAAAATGAAAGAGGGGGGACATAGGATTCCAATGAATAGTTCTTTGTGAAATCCCCTCTATTTATTGTGTTATGTGTTTAATCGAAAATTTCAACCCAGCCCCCAAATAATCAATGCATTATTAACAAAATTTTATTACGACTAATACAAGTAATAAATATTATTATCACCCACTTGTAATATATTAAAATATATTAAGAGATTATAATTGATTCATCAACTCAACTTGTTTTTCCCACAAATATTAATTGAACCTTGAATATTTAATATTCATTATTTTATATTTCTCATGTATTTACATAAAACTCCTAAATACATTTAATAAATAAATTCAATCCTCATTATTCTAAATTCGAATAATATGAATTTATGTAATGAATTGGTGATCATTTTTACTTGGAAAAATCCCAAACCCCTATGGTGGGACCCACCATGTCCAAATATACTATTCAACAAAATTGATTAGATTCTCAAATATGTTATTGTGTGTGACCCTCTAGGCCCTTATCTCGATGGTAGGAAATATTATTCACAAACCAAGAGCGGGATATAACAACCAATAATTGACACTAAAGAGATATGGATTTTTATAGAAGTGACCACCAACCTACAAATACACACTATGTAATATAATATATTTTTTTGTAATATCTCATAAAGTAAGATGCACTCACATGTCATCGCCAATTTCTTACTTTATTGTTTGTTGATATAACTGGATGGATTTACCCTTGACTGTCATGGCCATGGTCTTATAATGGTACTTACATCCATATCAACATGGCCTGATATATATTTCATCCATAACCCAGAAGTGACCAATAATTTATTTACCATTCAACAAATATCATGCCACCAATGACGCACCCAACACAAACTACCTCACCAATACTTCATTACCTGGTTTTCTTTGCATCAAAGTACGTAATCAAATGATATAAATTGGTAATGATCTCAAGTCAGGATACTATTTCACATGATTGTAGATAGGAACATCTAATGACACCCAAAACATGAGGTTTTCCAATTGGTGGGTCTATCATCGTGATCTCACTACTAGAGATCACCATGTGTGAACTTCATGACAAGAAGTCTCAATGCCTATGACCCCCAACAAAAGATAGCCAGACATCAACTTTTTCCAGTTTGTAAAATGTATCTAGACCATAGAACATATATTTAAGATTAATGCCATAGTATCAAGTGGTTATCATTATAGCCAGGGATCTTCTATAACCTTTCGATACTATAATTAATATTTGGAAATTACCATTTCAATAGTGGATGTAGAAAAGTCTACACTATAATGATAAGATGAAATCATGAATATCTAACTATATACACAATATGGTAATAAAAAGAACTGAGTAGTTGGGTGTATGGATCCCACTATTTCAACACATCCAAGAGACCTTGGAATCACTTCGTACAAACCAGGATGGTCATACAGGAGAAGCATTTGTGATGCAAATGGGTTCACAGTAAGGGACCTAGAAAATATCTGGTGCTCTATAAAGTGGAGAGACTCCACGAAGGAGTATTCATAGTGATGTGGAGTTTCCTTGGATAGTTTTGGAGTATACATCCATCTGAAGGGTTCTTCACGAAGTGCAATTCATTTCGTGAAATAGGACTTCGTGGAGTAGGGGTTCCTTAAAAAGTGCGGCATTGAGAAGAGATGTAACTCGCAAGGCATAGTGATCATGCCTTAGTAAGAGGTTCAAACAAGCATGGAAGGTACTTTACGATGCATGTGCTCTTTGCGAAGACTTGAGTTCCCTTAGGGATCTCCATACATTACGATGGAATGTGGGATTCGTGAATGGTGTCCTTTCTTGAAGAGGGGGTGTAGATGAGCCAAGGGAATGGTATTTCGCAATTCCCAAATACCTTGAAGATCTAATTTTATCAATGTTTTTCATAGAAGAAGGTGCTTATTGATTTTAGATATGTGAAGGTGAAAGGTCAGGGTATCCTTAAAATTGGTCCTCAAGAAGCCCAATATTTATAGGCGAGGGGCAGTGTGAAGCTCTAACAGCATGTTGTGAAGCCACTTTCACTTTTCCATCATAGGAGGATTGAATCAAGTTTGTTGTTACCACAGATTCTATTGTCATCCCATCGACAGCACATAGACTTCCTTCATTCCCTCTAAGGTGCTCACAGAGGCTTCTATCAATTTCCAAGGAATCACATGGGTGATCATTTTTCTTTCACAGCGTGAAGGCTTCTGTCAATTTATTCATAACCACAAATTCTTCTATCATTTTCCTATACTGTGATCATAGAGTGGGAATTGGATTTGTGTCGACCACGGTGCTAAAGGGCTTCGCGAAGGTGCTTCGCGAAGGAGCCCCGTTTGGTATTGGTGTGCTATTTGAATATTTTTTCATACATACATTTTGGGTCCAACATTGACTGACATCATGCTAAATCAAGTGGGTTCGGGGTTCATGCTTCACTATTTACCTTAAGATGGATTGGATATTGTATGGATGTATGATTACATATAAATTTTCGTATTTCATGAATTACACTGATATTTGTTCATTATCCACTTGTTGTAAGATGAATTAGTGGTGATCATCTAGGTTTATACTCACACCCTGCATGGGCATCTCAATGATTATGAAAAATTCATGATCTGGAACTCGGGTAAGGGAAAAGGCCGAGTAATAGGGATATTGTAGAAGCAACATGGTGTTCAGAGGAGGTACCTAGATAAGAGTTGTAGTGATGCTACAATGTATTATGTAATTATTTTTATCACTTTTGGACTTGTTTACCATCCACTTTAGGGTTTCATGGTTATTTTTATATATGATTTAAGATACATGAAATTTTAATTATTATAGAATTTTATATTTATTATGATGTGTTAATTTGAGTTATTTTTTATACCTTTATTGATTGATACTGAGGTTATATTCTACCTGATGATAAGATCCATAAACATGTTGATAATCATCAACATCCTGCATATAGGTAGGCGTGCATGAGTCCATGTGGCACTGTAATGACCCAAAAATTTATCAATGGAATTATTTCCATTCCTATAATTATATTATGTGGTATAAAACACATGAATAGTATAGATATCCCAATAAAAAAATTATTCTCAGAAATGAAGAATGGAATTAGTGATATTCCTAGAAATTAAGGAACCTATACCTTTGAAATAGTTACCTGACCTTTGGAATAGTAACATTACCATTAGGAATAGTAACTCATTCAATATAATAGTAACGTTACCTATGAATTTATGAATAATATTTATGCATCTTATAAATTAATTATATGATATAATTATATCATATTAGAAGGTAAAGAAATGTTTTAAAAATGATAAATTAAGTATTGGTGTTTTTGTAAAAAAATATATGTTTAATAGTAATTTTATAATTAGTATAATGATTTAAAATAAAATTTATTTTCACAAAATGTATTCATAAATTATTATTTTAGTGTCATAGGATTGTAATATTGTTTTATTATAGCTTAACTAATTTTTCATAGTGTCATAAAATCAGTTATAATTTTAAAATCAGAAATAAATTATGGTTTTAAATAAAAAATAATGTTTTCATATTTAGAATTTTTTTTTCATTAAATAGAGTCCATTTTTTAATTCTTCATGTTGAAAAATTTTTAGGGTTATTTTTTGGTATTTTCTATAATACATGAATTTTCAGGTAATAGTTAATGACGGCGATTTATGATGAAAGATAAATATATGAATTATTGAGTCATGGATGATGTATGGATGATTTAAGCCAATAATATCGAAAAATCCTTAATAATTTTTATATATTAATTTATATTTCTGAAACTATTTATTATCTTTATCTAAAATAATAAGCTACTGAATAAAATAATCCAAAAAACTGCTCTCATCCCCTATAAACACCACCCATCACCACCTCTTTTACTCACACCTTCCAAGGCTTGATTCTTGTCCAAGTTCTACCCAATATTTATCCCATGAAACTACCCCATTTCTATGAGACCTTTCTATCATCAAAATACAAAAAACCCTTTACCCTAAGGAGGTTCTCCAGGTGGTGAAATTCAAGATGTAAAATCATCTTTCCTTTTCTTTGAATTTATTTTCAATTTCATTTATTTATTATAATCTCCTAACTTCCAATATTTCAAGTGGAATAATAACTCCATTACCTTTTACATATTATAATTTTATTATTTTAATGTAATAATTCATCTTCAAATATCTTCCCTTTTCTTTTTATTCTAAAAATGAAAATATCATCGGTGGTGTGTCGATTTACCACCACCATGGATGATGCATTTTTATATTTCACTACAACCATCATGGGTAGTCATAGAATAACTATTATGGTTAAATTTAATTTCATTATAAATATAATAATTTATTTAATGTTTTGTAACTAATATATAAATATTATGTTAAATAAAATGATATAATCTTATAATGGTCATAAAAACTACCAAACTAAAATGAATCGTTTTTATTATTGTTATATGTAATAAATCATACTAATAGAAAATATAAAAATGATATATAATACCAAATAAACATATTTATTTTCATTTATAACATATAATTTCAATTATGATGAATCATTACCATTATATATGAACTTCAATACTTATAAACAAGCGAACTGATCATGAAAACCAGGGAACTGAATGATCCCAAAAGATAAAATTGAACACTACAACTCTTCTAAAAGGCCATAAATGTACCTAATAAAACATTAATAAATAAAATACTTGTATAAGAGATTTTTTATTTTTTATTTAATTAATTAATTTTGATTATCTAGGATATTTCTGTGAAGAAAGATCATAGACATAATGTATGGAGATTCTCGAACCCAACTGTCTTCTTTTGAGGCTTACCTCATTCACTACATTTTCAGTATAGATGTTCCTTTAATGTTACTTAAATATTATTTATTTATCCTTACCTTTTCTTTTCTAGATATTCATTTTTACAATATTATGTTTTTACAAATGAAAATATTTTTCACAAATAACTCTTCTTTCTAAAAACAAATCTTTTACTTCTTGTGAGATTGTCTCTTCTTCACTACAAATTGATGATTCCTACTTAAAAGATTATTCATGAATGTATGATTTTATGAAATGGAACTCATTCCATTCCATGGGTTAATTTACGTCAAATATTTATATAATTTATATGTTGCATTCATGATAATGTAAATGTAATGATGTGACAGGTGCACCCAAAATTATATAGAGAATGTAAAGGTAATGATGTGATGGGTGCACTCTGAATTATATAGTGCTCCAATGCATTGGATAATGTGATTTATCTTAAGAGATAATGTGAAATATGAATTATAGTAAAACACTAAGACATGATGTTTCATTTTTATGCATTTCCACATTCCATGTATTTATCTAATTCTTCCTCTCATGTTATGATGATGGTCCCATACTTATGTTATGATCCTGATGATTATGATCACCCATGATGTGTTGATTCATATTCATATCTATCCTCTTACTAGTATTTTAGATCACCCCTATATTTGATATATATCCCTTGGTAACTACTTATATTGAGGAGTAAATTATGACCACTAAGGAGCTATAGAAGAATAAATTAAATAATGTATATATTTTGTTATGTAAATTTTATGTATAGTCATAATTTTACCAAGACACTAAACCTTTGTATATTGGTTGTGTAACACTTTTATGTTGTTTATAATTAAATTTATGTATTTATCATGTAATAAAATTAGGTTCTCTATAGTTAGTATTATGGAATAGTTTATTTATTTGTGAATTAGGATTAGATAATCTATGTGAGAACACTTAGTCTGAGACTAAGTATATGTTAACACCCAAGAAAAATTGTTTTATAAAACTATAAACATAGGTATCCAATAAGAAATTACAATAAAGTAAATTGAAAAATGTAATAAATTATTTATTCATGAATTTTTTAATTATGTTTGGTCAAACCTTATAAATTTTAAAAAATGGTGGGAACTAAGATAAACCTGGCCCGTAACCCATACGAGGGACAATGTATTGATTTCCTGAATGACATCCCCAATGACTTGGGATGTGGAGTTCAATATTTCATGGAAATTATTACCAATTTGTATCAGGATATTAAAAATAAAATGAATAATTTGAAACTTCCACCATCACCTAATAGGTGAAAAATTTATATCGAGTCATTTATACGGAAACAAACCCCAACATTTAGAGGATCTTCTAATCCACCAATCATGGAACTCTGGGGCATCTTAATGAAGAAGGGTATTCCTATTCTCTTCTATTTTGAGACAGAGAAGGTGACTCTATCCATTTATCATCTAGATAGATATGTATATCAATTGTTAGAGTTTATTAATAACCCCAATATGAAGGATGAAATTGTAGAGACAGAGTGAGAAGTCTTTAAGATAATTTTTCTTAACACGTATTTCCCTTGAACTCTTTATAAAATGATGAAGAGAGAACTCATATTGATTAAGAAAAAAGTAGGTGAATCTGTAATGATGTATGAAGAAAATATCATAAGTCTTTTAATGTACTCCTTGATTTTGTTATCAATAATGACAGAAAAATCGATTGATTCATTATTACTTTAAAACCACACCATTGAAATGATCTATAAATTGGACAATTTGGGTGTTATGTAGAAGTTTTTCGATGAGATCTCAATGTGTAGATGGAGTTAGGATAATGGCTCCCTGGATATGGTGATAATAAATGAAATATGGAGTTTCAAGATAGGGGATATACTGATATATGTGTAAAGAAATATCAACCACTCACATGTCAAAAATGTGCTAAAAAAATTCATGGGAACTACCTCAAAGGGGTGTGGAAATGATATAAGTGTGGAAGAGAAGGCCACCAAGATCATAAATTATGAAGATACATAAATAGCCCAACTGATATGATGGAGTAATTGAGAGAACCACCCAGGGTTCAATGCTTCAACTATAGGGGGAAAGGGAAGTATGCATGCCAGTGCACTAAACCTTGAGTAGTCGAGGGAAATCTTCATCCTTAACCACCAAAGATGAAAGAGAAAGGGAAATATTATAACATCACTAATACTGAAGTGGAGAATTAAAATTAAGCTATAAAAGGTACACATATTATTCACTCAATAATGGAAAAATTATTATTTGATTCTTTTTCTACACGTTCTTTTATATCATTCATGTTTTCTAGAAATATTGAATTAGAGCCCCAAAACCATGATGTAGAGATATCAATAATAACACATAATGGTGAAATCATTATAACCAACGTATTGGAATACCCTTATATTAGAATACGTTGGATGATTATTCTAGTGAACCACATGATACATCACTTTGTAGAATTCAACTTTGTACTAGGGATAGATTGGCTCTCTTTATATAGAGGTCAAATAAACTTTAGAAAAAATGAAATAACTTTTCATATTTCATACCATCCCATGTTCCTCTAAAAATTTAATTAACATCAATAATCTCCTTCAGAAAATACTTAAATAGTGTTGGTGTTGATTCCCTGTAACGAAGCATATCTCAGTCAAATGGTTGAGTCAATGGAAGGTGTCAACATGGAGGAAAAGTCCATTGTGAGGGAATGCTATGATGTATTTCCGGAAGAGTTTCATAAACATCCCCTAGATGATGAGGTAAATTTCTCAATAAAACTCATACTATGGTCTACTATAATCAAAAAATGTACCCATAGGTTGGCCTCTATTGAAATGGATGAGTTATATAAGAAGCTACAATATCATTTTGAAAAAGGGTTCAAGCCCCCTACTGCATCACCTTGGGGTGCACCGGTTCTCTTTGTGAAAAAAGGATGGATCAATATAGCTATGTATCAACTACCAGGATCTCAACACGATCACCATAAAAAAATGTACAACATACCAAGAATTTATGACTTGTTTAATCAACTAAGAGGAGCTCAGAACTTCTCAATAGTGGATCTTCATTCTAGATATAATCAACTGAAGGTTAAGAATGATGATATTCATAAGACTGATAGTCACAGAAGTCATATTCAATATAAGTTTCTAGTGATTTCCATTGGACTTACTAATTTCCCTATAACATTCATGGATTTTTTTGAATATATTACTTAGACATTACCTAGAAGTTTTTGGTAGTGTTTACCAAGGATATTCTTATATACTCGAAGAGCAGGGAGTAACATGAATAACTTTTATGGATTTTCCTAGAGAATTTAAAAAAGGATAAATTATATGCATGTTCAGATATATTATCTTCTAGATAAATCAAGTGACATTCTTAGGAAATGTGATCACAAGTTAGGGAATTTATGTTTACCCATAAAAAGGTGAATGAGGAATGGGATAGAACCTCAAGAGTCACATAAATCTGTAGTTTTATTATCTTAGATGGTTATACTGAAATTATATGAGATATTTATCATGATTTTATTTATTTCCAGTTATGTTAAAAAGGAAAGGGGTGAAGTATATCTGGATGGAAGAATGTGAGGAAATTTCTAGGGTTCTAAAGAAGAGGTTGATCAGTGCACCCATACTCACATTAACAAAAATGGTGAATGATTTGTGACATAAAGTGATAATTCAAAGCAATGTTTGGGGTTTATACTCAAGAAAAATGATAAATTTATAGACTATGCCTCATGACAGGTTAATATGAAGGTGTATAACTACTGAATGCATGATCTACAGCTAGTAGCTATAATTGTTTTGTTGAAAATATAGACACACTACCTATATAGTGATAAGTGTGAAATATACACTGATCATAAGAGTCTAATTTATATATTCACAAAGAAGAAACTCAACATGCATAAAAGGAGATGGTTAGATCTAATCAAGAAATATGATTCATTTATTCACTATCATCTTGGGAAGGAAAATCAGCTAGATGATGCTTTTAGCCCAAAATTACCTACTACTCTATCCATTAAGTGGATTTAGAAAGTCTTGATCTTAATGGATATACAATGGATAGATTTGGAAATCCTAATTTTAGGTAATACGACCAACCTTTCCCAAATTATTTTCCCACCATATATCTAAGAGAATATTAATGAATCATAAAGGGGTGATCTATAGCTTCAAAATAAGGTGAAAGTAGTAAAGGAATATATGTTATAGGAGTTCTATATCATTGATGATGGTGTGATTTGGTTTGGAACAAGTTTTGGTGCACCTTCATCACATGAAGTCAAGAAGTATTTGTTAGATAATTCACATATATCAACATTATTAATCCATCCTAGAAGTACCAAGATGTACCACAATATTCGAGAAAACATCTAGTCGGACCAAATGGGGAATGATATTTCAATATATATCTCAAGAATATTGATATGTCAGAATCATAAATTTGATTGATAGAAGACTAAATTAATTATGGAACCATTGATTAACCCATGTGAAAATGGGATAACTTTACCATGGACTTAATCTTTGTTTCCCAAAATACATCTAAAGAAAATAATGTGATATGGGTTGTGGTGGATCGAGTCATAAAGACTACCAATTTTATCACTATTCAGGATGATTCCATGCTCGAAAAACAATCTATGATATATGGGAAGGGCATGTTGAGCATGTAAGGGGTTCCACTTTCAATTGTCTGAATTCATGATCCAAGGTTCACATCTAAATTCTTGAGAAGTCATCAAAATGGTTTGAGTACTTAATTTTTTTCATAAATACCTATCACCAAAAAAGTAATGAACAATATGAAAGGACTATTCAGACACTCGAAGACATGCTAAGAGCCTACTCAAAGGAATTTAAAGATCGATGGGATCACAATTTCCTATTGGATGAGCTCTCATACAAAAATATCTTCCACTTGAGTATATAGATGAATCCATAGTAATCCCTATATGGAAAGTGATGTAGAAGTCCAACCTCTTTTATATGAAATTTACTAAAGGGAGAAAAACAACGCAATATCCTCTCGTGAGAACACGCCCCACGCGCCTCCAAGATTTTCAAACTTTTGGACTATTGGAGCCTCCTCTTCCTGCTCGCCGGTTGCTTCCGTTGTCAATCTAGTCTTGGATTTGGGCTCAGATGTGGTCGACCCTCCAGATCAGGGGATCCCCTTTCCCCTTGGTGCTTCACCTGATATTTCTCCTCTGCCGCCGATCATTGCTCATATCTCGGGTGTGGTGCAGAAGCCCTTGCTGCCTCCTCAGGTTACCGTATGATCCTCTATTTCACCCCTTGGGCCCGGTTCATTCAAAGATGCTATGTGTGGCTCGATATGTGGTTCTACCCGTTCTTGATTCCCAGAATTATGTGTCTCAGCCTCGAATGTCTCCCATGATGGTGGTTGCCTTTCCATGGACTTCCCGGAGGCCTATTTTGTAGAGGCAGTGGTGTGCCTCAAGTGGACCATGGTTGCTCAGTTGGGGTCAGCAAAACCTCCTCTCGTGGTGTTCTAGCTTTTCGTCCTATCATGGGGTTTAATGGCTCCTGTTCATATATCGTCTATTCCCCAGACCTCTTTCTGCCTGGTTATGGCCTTAGAATATGATTTTATGCAGGTGTGGGGTAGGGTTCCTCGGGCCTTTGGACATTGGGGTTTCAGTCTTTCCCGATGGTCCCTGGATGTTCATAAGGGAAAATAAAACCACATTGTAGTGGTCTGGATCCATCTCCCGGGGTTGCCGCTCCCATTTCAGAACGACAAATTTCTCAAGGTGATCAATGATGCCATTGGAATATTTTTGTGCTCTGACAGAAGGACCTCTGTCTGCGGGTATGTTTTAGTGTCCTGGTTCTATGTGGATTTGGAAACTTCTTTAACCTCACCGGACTAGATGATGCTTCAGCTCCAGGATGGATTCTGTTGGAATCAAGAGATTTCTCTTCCAGTTTTCCTCAGTTTTTCTCTCACTACCTTCTCCAAGGACATTCTATCCAAGTTTGAAGGAGATGCCGGAAAAGGGTTGGGCATCGCTCCTTCAAAAATATGGTTCACAGGGATCAGGCGTCAAGTTCGTCACACCCTTCTGCTCTTAGAAACATTTAGTTGGGAACACCATATAACGGTCTCTCTATAGATATGGTCCCTGATACCTCTCTAGCCTTGGTTCTTGAGTTATTCTCTCCTGCGAAAGGGAATGTTACAAAGTTCATACCAGGTGGCGGTCTCTTTGTACTAGTAGTAATGCAGTTCCTTCGGGCTGGCCTTGTGGTCCCTCCCCAGTTCCCCTTGTTCTTCAAGGGGTTGAGCTCAGATAAGGGCTTACAAGGATTTCTTTCTAGGACTTTAGGCCCCTTGAACCTGGATCCCCCTTAAGAAATAATGGTTGACTCGATCCTTATGGTCTCAGGATACACCTCTGTAGAGGATTGCCTACTCGAGCAGGAAGGTCCTCATCAAGCTACACAAGGATTCCAGCAGAAACATGAGGCTCTTACCACTAGCCCCAAGAGTCCAGAGTGTAAACCTCCACAAAAACTCTAGGTTTGGGGCATACCCTCTTTCTTTTCACATAGATCATCATCTACATCTGGAAATAAGGTTTCCACCCAAGATGGTGTATGTACATGTTCAAAATCAATAATTCTAAAGGAGATTTCATCTTCCCATTTCATGAAGTCCAAGAACTCTAAATCCAATTCCTGAGCCTTGTCATTTCAATGATTCCAGCCATCACATGGAATGCCCGTGGACATAGGGCCTGGGTTAAGTCGTATTTTATCACATCTAAATTCAAGAGGCACAAGGTTGCAGTAGTTTCCATTCTCGAACACAAGAAAAATATTGCCAAAACTTGAGAGTTTTCTTGGCAGTTCAAACATCATGATTTTTTTCATAATGATCCCTCTAACAGTTACATTTGGATTTTCTGGCATCCAAACTACTCTGTGGAGTTGGGTCCAATCTGGTAACCAATTCATCACAAATAAAGTGGCCAAAGGTGACATTTCTTTCTTCATATCTGCTATCTATGGGAGCTGTGATCCATAGTAAAGGAAATTTTTATGGAGAAATCATAATGCTTTTGACCCCGGCACCCACCCCTCATTCTTTGGAGGGGATTTAAACGTTGTGTTCAACCTGGAAGAAATGAAAGGAAGAGGCCCTTTTCAACGGAAGTCTAATAGGGAATTTGATCAGTTCATGGATGGGAAAAGATTGTGTAACCTCAGATTCTCAGGGGACTGCTTCACCTAATGCAATAATCGAAGGGGCCCACATCACTCATGGAGTCGTTTTGATAGATGCATGGCTAGTATCAATTCCACCACTGTGTTCTCTAACACCAAGGTACATCATCTGGCTCGCGGAATTTCTGAACACTCCCCCCTTCTGGTTTCAATTTCAGTGGGACATGATTACCAGGAGCGGTTTCACTTCTTCCATCAGTGGGTACTCTCCCCAGGGTACTGGGAGTTGGTTCAACATATTTTGGAATCACCTGTGCAAGGCCATACGTGGGTTTCCTTGGATGAAAAATTAAGGCCCCTCAAGTCCGGCCTCCAGGTGTGGGTTGAGGGAATTCCCTCCCAGGATAGTGCTATCATCGATGCTATGCAGGAGGTGGATTACCTTAAGCTTAAGCTGGAACATGCATGGGATGAGCTCATTTTCGAGGAGATCTCTATTAATAAGGGTGCAGTGGCAGAGCTACTTCTGTCTCAAGAACACATGGAAAGGGAAGCTTCGAGAACTAAATGGCTTAGAGAAGGTGACAGGAATACGGAGTTATTTCATGCCTGTATCAAGGAGAGAACGAGGCCTATCAAGAAAAACTTTCTGATGGTTTATGGATCATATTCTGATGATAGAGATGTTGTGGAGACCCAGGAATTTTTCTTTTTCAAGAACATGCTGTCCGAGCCTTATTCCCGGATGCCAAATGGGTATACAGGAAGAGAGAATGAGATTTTCGAGGTGATTCCTAGATCTTTTTCAGACCAGAATAATGAGAATATGATCTCTATACCTGATGAAAAGGATGTATTTAATGACATGACAAAAATTCAACTGGATAGTGCCCCGGGGCCAGATGGGTTCCTGGGCTCCTTCTACCAGGCCTCATGGGAGGTGGTGAAAGCGTACATTGTACCAGCTATTAGAGATTTTTTTAGAGGAGGTAATCGGCCGCAGGTGGCTTGTGCTAAAAAATGGTTCTCCTTCCTAAAATTAAGAACTCCTCCTCGATGTCACATTACAGACTGGTGATCTTATGCAATTTTCCATATAAAATCCTCAAAAGCATCATCAACACAAGACTGTCTACACATCTTTCAAAGTGGATCTCCATGGAGCAGTACAAGTTTATGAAGGGTTGGTCCATTCAAGGTGCCAACAATCTTTCCCAGGAAATGGTAAAAGATATCCATCACAAATCTCATGGATTAAATATCATTATCAAGATGGAAATGAGTAAAGTATATGATCATATGGAGTGGGGTTTCATTAATAAGGTGATGAAAGGCATGGGTTTCTCCCCTAGAATGTCAATATGGTATTTTGATGTTTCAGCTTAGTATGGATGTCGATCTCATTCCGGGGAAACAATTACTGTTTTTTCAAGACCACTCGTGGCCTGAGATAAGGAGACCCGATTTCTATGAGCATTTTCACCTTATCCCAGGATGCCCTCAGACGTCTCATCCACAGAAGCATGAGCAAAGGAGAGACTCTGGCATTTAGAAGGAGTATGAGATCTCAACCCATTTCTCACATTTTGTTTTCTGATGACACCATTATTTTCAAGAATTCCAGCAGGTTTTCAATTTGAGGATTGAATTCGATGCTGGAGGTTTGCTGCTACTAGAGTGGCCACATGGTCAATAGGGAATAGAGTCTATGCTACATCTCAAAACATTTCACATCCAGGTGGAGTCAAGAGATTTAACACACCCTTTGCATGAGACATGGATGCTTCCCTCTAGAATACCTAGGGTTTACCATCTCTCCTAGAAGACTCCTTATTATGGATTTTGATTCTATCAGTAGTAAAATTGAAGATCACATCTTTAACTAGAAAAATAGGTATCATTCTTTTGGTGACCGTATTGTGCTCATTAATAGTGTTCTTTTGGAAGTTCTGGTCCACGATCTCTCGAAAGTTAACCCTCTAAAGGGGGTCATCAATAATATTGAAAATATACTAGCTATCTTCCTTTGTGACCCCCTCGTGGAGGGAAAATGACATTGGGCCTCGTGGTGGAAGATGGCTAAGCCCACGAAGGATGGAGGTATTAACGGACGATGTCTTGAAGACACCCTCAAATTCATGCACGCTAAACTTGTCTGGGATGTTGTGGAGAAGGGTACATTGTGGGTAAGAACCATTCATTCACAATATGGGTTTCAACACACGATGGAAGGTCACGACTCTCCATTCTGGAATAAAATCTCCCACATTACTGTAGAGTGGTACCATCACTCTCAATGGATTATTGGGAGAGGAGATGTCTCCTTCTGGAACCACAACTGGTTAGGGAGGGTGCTCGGGTTCCTGGGTTGTCCAAGAACAACCCACACGTTTAGGGAAGCTAGCATGTATCCAAACATCATTAAGGTGGTGCTGTATGAGGAGAAACATGACATCTTTAACCTCATTGACATATCCTCAGATCCAGATCATTGTGTGTTCACCCTCTCCTCTTCAGAGGCTTTTAATTCCTAGGACTACAGACGATTTTGGGAGGCTTTGGCGTCTGGTGATTGCTGGAATGAGATTTTATGGTGCAAACCAATCCCTTCAAAATACAACTTTCTACTATGGAGAATTAAAAACAAATCCATTCATACTGAAGAAAATATCAGACGATGTGGGATCCCTATTGTGTCTCATTGCACATGTTGTGTGGCCATCGATGAGGAGGGTGCAAACCATATGTTCTTTAGAGGATAATGGGAAGGTTCTGTTTGGAGCTACTTCAGAGAGTTTACCATCCTTCTGTTTCAAAGCATCACAGATGCTCCTTACCTGGATAGGTGGTTTCACGGTTCAGGGTATAGAGGGATGGAGAAGGCAGCATGAATCTTGATCCTGCATGCAGGGTGTTGATCTATTTGGAAGGCACAAAATAATATTCGTCATGAAGGGGTTGGATCTTCTTGACATTCCATCATTCTAAAAACAAAAATTATGCTCATCGACCTTGCCCGTATTTTCATCAAATGGCATGAGGCTACCTCTCTTCTATGGTTGAACAAGAAGACTCAAGTCTCCTAACTAATAAGCTGCATTTCTCACAGACTTTTAATCCAGTAGAACCCTCCCTCTATGGGATTGAAGCTTAATACATATGGGACTTGTTGTGGAGGGGTCCTACGCGGTGGTGGTGTGGTCCGAGATTTTAAAGACTCGGTGGTTCTCGCCTTCTCGACTCATCTCGGATATGTCTCTTCTCTTCAAGCTGAATCCAGGGATATGATGCAAGGCTTAAGCATTTGCAAGAAACATTGTATTGTGATTTCAGAATTGGAAACAGACTCAAAAATCCTCCATGATTCTTTACCTAAACTCTGTCTAATTCTATGGGCTATATCCTACATCATCAGAAATAGAAGGACCATGATCAACAACAATACCTTTGTAAAACACTCATGGAAGGAGGGAAATCAGGTTGCAGACTACCTTGCTTCGCTTGAGGTCATGGGGCCTGATCTGGTTTTCTTGCACAATTTTCAAACTTCTGAAACCCAAAGGAGTCAACCTCATCAGAGGGGATTCCCTCAACCTTCACTATTGTAGACCTCCTTAAGTTCCTTCCCTTGAATATGGGCATGCAGGAAGTGGTCATGTGGTCATTCTTTCAAGTGGACATGTCTGTTTTTTCTTTTCCTTTGATTGAATAAAAATTGAAATAATGATGATGTAGAACTCCAACCTATTTAGATGATGTTGGTGAAAGAACTCTACGTGGACATTATCTTGTGAAAAATATGACAAAGAAGGTTGAATCCATCCAGAAACACATAAAAACTACTCGTAACTGGAAAAATAACATTTTGATACAACCATAAAAGGGACTTCAAGTTTAATTTTGGAGATAAAGCCTTCTTTTTAATATCACCATGGAAGAGAGTCATGAAGTTTTGAAGGAAAGAGAAGTTAAGACCAAGGAACATTGGACCCTTTGAGATCCTTTATCGTATATGAGAAGTGTCTTACCAGCTTTCACATCTGCCAACTATGGCTAAAATTCATTATGTGTTCCATTTATCTCTCCCATGTAAGTACATACTAGATCTACAACATGTATCAAACTCAAAGGCGGTACAATAGAAAGATGATCTCTCTTATGAGTAGGTGCCGATAAATATTCTAGACTAAAGAGATATGGTTCTACAAAAGTACAATCTCTCTTGTAATAGGGTTCTGGAGCAACTACATGTATGAAGAAATGACTTAGGAACTTTTGGAAGAAATGAAGGTGAAATAACCATACATGTTTTCTCCATATTTTGTAAAAATAAATTTTGGGGGAGAAATTTCAAAATGGGGGAAGAATGTAACCACCCAAACTTTCATAAATTGAATTATTTCACTTATATTAATTACATTAAGTGGTATAAAAAAATAAATTGCATTGAGATCCGAATAATAATGCTATTATCATAAATGGAGAATGAAATTATTGATATTGATAGAAACAAAGAAACCAATAAAAATGGAATTGTTACTTGACATTTGGAATAGTAACATGACCACTATGAATAATAAATCATCCAATAGAATAGGAATCTCACATATCAAATTATAAAGAAAAATTATCCATCTTATAAAATAAAATATGTTATAATTATATCATAGTATAAGTAAACAAATATTTCAAAAATGATACATTATGTGTTGGTATTTTTGTAAAACAAAACTTTTTATTTAAAATTTTATAATTAAAATAATGACTTAAAATAAAATTTATTTTCACAAAATTGATTCATAAATTAATATTTTAGTTTCTTATTATTATAATATAATTCTATGAGACCTTAATTAATTATTAAAAGTTACACATAATTAGTTATAATTTTAAATTATTATTATTTGAATAAATGACGATTTTAATTAAAAATTAAATTTATCATATTTGTTAAATTATTTTCATAAAATGGATACCATTTTTTTAATTATTCACATTGAAAAATGGATAGGGTAATTTTTTGGTATTTTTCTATAATACATGATTTTTCAGTGAATAATAAAATATGATAAATTACGATAAAAGTAAAATACACGAATTATTGAGTCATGGATGTTGTATGGATGATGTAAGACTATAATTTTGATATCTACTTAATTATATTAATATATTTACTGATAATTTTAAAACAATTCATAGTATGAATCCAAAATAATAAACTAATGAATAAAATAATGAGAAATCACCCATCTCCTACCCTATAAATACCACCTCTCACCACCTCTTATATTCAAACCTTCCATGACTTGAAGCATGTCCAAGTTCTAATTGATAATCTCCAAAATACCCTCCCACACTTCTAGGATACAATTCTCTCATCAAAATATCATACCCTTTTCTCTAAGGAGGTTCACAAAGAGGAGAAATTCAAGAGGAAAAATCCTCTTTCATTTTCTTTTAATTTCATTTCAATTTATTTTATTTATTATCTGATCTTCACTTAAAATTATTCAAGTGGAATAATTAATAATTTATATTTTATATACTATAATTTTATTATGTTAATTGAATAATTCATATTTAAATATATTTCCTTTTCCTTTTATTCTATAAATTAAAATATCACCCTTGATGTGTCAATTTATTACCACCATATATGATGCATTATTTTTTTCACTACCACCTTCAAGGATTTTAATAACCCTATTATTATGGTTAAATAAGATTAAATTATACTTATATTACGTTATATAATGTTCTGGAACCAATATATTAACATGATGTTAAATAAAATGATAAAAGCTCATAATGGTTGTAAAATCCACCAAAGTAAATTAAACCATTTTCATTAATGTTATATCTAATAAATAATAAAAAAATACAAATGATATATAAGGCCAATTACAATTATATATGATCATTAATAATATATAATTTCAATTCCGGATAATAAATCTCATTGTACATGAACATCCATACTTATAAACCAACAAACTGATCTTGAAAACCAAGAAAATGAATGCTCCCAAAAGATTAAATTGAACTCTATAACTCCTAAAAAAGACTATAAATTAATATAATAAATCTATAATAAATAAAAAACATGTCTAAGAGGTTATATATTTTTAATTAATTAATATTATTTGATTATCTAGGATACTAATGTGGAGAAAGAGCTCAGATATAAGGTAATGGGATTCTCAAACCCAACTCTTTCCTTTGGAGTTTCCCTCTTCCACTAAATTTTTAGTATGGATGTTCCATAAATATTACTTCTTGGTCATTTTATTTTATTTTTTGGAGATACATTTTCTCATCAGTTTTTTTGACAAATGAATTTTTTTTACAAAGTCACTCTCTTTTCTAAAGAACACATCTTTTAATTCTCGTGGAGATTATTTCTTCCACACTCAAGGTTGAAAACTGTTATACAAATTATTTTATTCCCACTTTTATTTGGGGACCTGAAATTTTATTGATGAATTAATTATTTATGAAGTGAAATATATTCCTTTACATTGATAATTTCAGGTCCATGATTGATATGCATTCCATATGGCATGAATGATAATGTAAATTTCATGATGTGACAGGTGCCCCAGGAATTATATATCGTGTGAAAATGTTATGATGTGACTGGAATTCCAAGAATTATATTGAAATCCAATTCATTGGGTAATATATTTTATCTCATGGGATAAACTGAAATATTCATGGAAGTTGACCACTAAGACATATTGTATCATTTTTATGCACTTCCACATTAAATGACATTATATAACACATCTGATCATGTCATGATGATGATCCCAAACATATGTTATGATCATGATTATTATTCACACCAATGTATTATTTATTCATGTTCTTATGTATCATCTTATTGGGATTTTACCTAACCCCTTTATTTTATGTGTATCCTTAGGTGACTACATATACTAAGGAGTACATGAGGGATACTAAGAAGATAGAGAACAATAAATTAAAGAATGTTTTTGTTTTATTGTGTAATTTTTATATATAGTACTAATTTTATGATGACACTAAACCTTTGGATAATAGTTGTATAATTATTTTATTTTGTTTTTCATTAAAATAAAGTATTAATCATGTAATAAATTTAGGGTCACTATAGGAACTCTGGCTTCCACCCAATGATTCGGGTGAAGGAGTTACAACACATACTCTTTTAAACCCTATACAAGATGAAAAATCTTATACTAGGCCCATAAAACACATGAATAAAAACTACCTCCATCCATGAAACAAGGTGAGATTTCATTATAGTAAAGTCTTTTTACCCATATTTACCCTATAAGAGGCCAATTAAATCATCTTTGACTCACATGACTACTTTTATACCAAAATAAAGACATTATAAAAAAACATACACTTACATGTGTGAATTCCCAAACAAATATTTACAAATATTATAAAATGTTATATACATTCTATAATAATCTAAAAAATTCTCACTCACCAACAAACACATTTATATTCAAGATTTAACCACTAAATCACATGAATTATTTGAAAACTATTAATATTATAGATTTGAAATGGAGAGCAGAAAATAGCGAGAGGATACGTATAGGGATTTCACAAGGTTATAATTACCAATGGAGTATCACTAAACCTAATGGGTATTATTATTGATAATAAGTGGAGAAGGAATAGATATAGGAAGCCACAAAGGGGATGCATAATCAGGCCTTGAATAATGGGTCTTGATGAAATGGTGGGAGGATGGTTAAACGGTAGAAAAAGTGGAATGCATAGAAATAACCCTAAAAACGTTGACTTCACCATATCTAGCACCCATACCTGGATTTTTCTACCCCAATCTACTACCCATTATGGGTTCTCCCTTTATATGAATTCTTCCCTAGACACCGGGTACCCTATACCCCTATACAAATATTTTTTGTAGGGGTGATCCCTATACCATACAATGAAAAACTCAAAATCACCACTAACTAAAACATATATCAGACTATCCATGAATAATACTACAAATCAAAAACTGATCCTTCAATTCACACGTGAGTGTGTCAGTGAAAATTCTGCCAATAAGGGATTGTCATACTCATGAAGTGTCTATAGATATCCTTGCTGACTAGATCCAACCATTGGGATCCTACATATGGCTATAACTCTATGGTCTTATCCTGGATATGAACATGTTACCATAAGACCTAAAAAAGAGGTAATATCTTATTATGTATCACCTTCTCAGTTTGGTCTATGATGTGCACCAATCAATTCTTAAATGATTCATCCATTAATACCACAAAATCATCATTTTTGAACACATGTATAAGGTCTTGATAATTCTCTTGGAGTTAAAATATGGTAAACATACCTTTCATAACATGATTTAATTGAGGAATATCTAATAGACAATCCAAAACCATGATACATTCCACAATCATGAATGAACTAAGAAAAAACAATGTGATCTTCCCCTTATTCCATAGATGTCGATTCCCTAACCATGGAAATACCCACAAAAATACTCTATTACCCATGGTACACTCGAAGGTTCTTCTCCACTTGTTAATATATGGGAACCACTTAATCTGAGAAGTAACCAACCACATCTTTGTCAATTAATCTTGAATGATGGTATCCTACAACATGTTTGGTCTAATCACTACCAAATTTCCCACATTTAACTAGAACATGGTTGAGTGTAATTTTATACTATATAAATCATTGAAGGGTTCCATATAGATAAATTGTCAAATGCTATTGTTATATGAAAACTCTTCCATGTATAGATAGTCATATCATGATCCCCTGAAATTGACCACACATGCACTGAGCATATCCTCATGTATCCAAATAATGCTCTTGGAATGATCATCTATCTATGGGTGATAATCTATACATACCTTTATTTAAGTGGACATGGAATTCTACAAGTATTCATAAAATATTAATGTTAAAACATGAATCCTTATTTTATAATATTATGTACGGTATCACATGTAATCAGAGTATCTCCTACATATATTATTTTCCTAAATCATATACCAACTGAGTTTCTTTGATAGGAAGGGAATTTATAGCCTTCATCAGTTTTTCCTACTATTACCCATACTGCATAATGTACCAATGTGGTCATAGGTTTCCAAATATTAACATATATGGTAACCTTATCCCACTTTCATAAAAGCATTATAAGGGGTTGAAGTTACCCTATTGGTCACTGATTCTCTACCTTAATCCTCTTACAAGAATGGTAATGTTCTATGAAAATAGAACTATTCTTCCTCATACTAGGCCTCTTGAAATTACACATAATATAATGGTACAATTTGTTTCATCCCAAGTTGAATATCCCAATGGGAGTCAGATAATTAGTTCACCAATTTCACTCTCATGGAACTAGATACCACCACACTTCCATGGACATATATCACCCCATCCTCATCTTGAGACAATATTGGGAGTAGGTAATCACCTATGAACCATTCTAAAATCATATGTAAATTTGAATTTACCTCTTGGAAAAAAATTACCATATCCATAGAAGATGATTCAAGAATCAAAGGGGAAAATAAAACCACCTCTCATACTTATAATATATCAATCTTAGAGTACATGAACAATCTCATGGGATTCCACTTTTCACCAGAAACCCAAATCCCCTTCCAAAGGGAATAAACTATTTTTAAGTCAAATGTATTTAGGAAATAAATTTAATTAATCTAATTTAGAGTTTAGTCTAATTGGAATAATATGAAAAACATGTTATTATGGTCCATGTGGATGAAAAATCTACCACTGAAGTGATAATCTGAAAACACATTAGGTTTTCAACCAAAAATTATTACTCCATGTCCTGGATAAGGGAGTTCTAATCATGGGGCGAAAGTTGATGATACCCATAAGTGAACACCCAATATTTATTTATTAAGAAAAATCCAAGGATAACTCTAGTTGAATTATAGTAAATAATATATCCCTATCCGTGGTTTTGTAATATCAGGATTAGAGTATATTTTGACCTCATATTCAACTATTAAAAGACCACTTCACACTAATCATTCCACTCAAATTTCACCCCTACATTTTCAACCGTATCATAAGAACTTACAATCATTATACATCCAATATTAAGAACATATAATATTTATTTAGGTTAATAAAACATATTAAATTGAACACATTCCTGGGTCTTTCCCAATATATCACTACCTATAGCGTTTATGGATCAATATAAAATTTTTCATCTCATACCGCCTACCTAATGATCACACTTCCTAAATCCAAAAATTTATACTTTTATTATTTTTAATAAAACTATAATTATATAAATTTACTCAATATAATATATAATTTCTTGGTATACAGCTCTTATGTGCATAAGAATATCAAAATATCATGAGTGGAAAACGTAATGAAGGAGTCTAGGTAGGAATGCATAATATGGTTATTGAGAGCCATGAAAAATACTAACACATTAATGAAATAGAACTACAACACCAAATACTCACAAAATCCATACCTAATACTTAACACTAATTTTGTAATATAATCTTCTCTATAACTAACCTGATAATAGCCTGATCATAATTGAATCTTGTAGAACCATCAGGATCCTCTCAACTTGCTAAAAATGTTTTATATATAATGAAATAAATTCTTGAATTTCACCATAACCTAAGTCACCATCCAATAATCTATGAATAATATTATGATATTGTTATCCTTATTAGACAATATGAATAGATCACCCCATGGAGTGGTACATGGAAAGATAAAATGCTTCCCTTAAATATACTATAGATTTATATTTATATCTCTAAACTCTGTTGGTAACATATGATATGAATGTATCAATATAGGATCCAACCCAATCCAATTTTTATTATGAACATGATCTACCAATTAAAAGTTTACATTGAAAAATCATCAAAAACACATCATGTAATTTTTCTAATATTGGGAGAAAAGTAGTTGAAGCCATATTCAGATCATGTACATGGACCATACCAACCCCTTCACAATAATGTCCCCTATCTGACCAATGTATGGTCTTCATATACCTAATTCAATATACCATTCACCAATAATGAGATACCTCTCTCACATGTTATATGTAAGAGAAATATGGCTCTGATATATATTGATGGGATCTTGGAAGCACATGAGTCAATCCATCACCAAGATGTTGTCAAAATATTCTATATATAAGATGATGGTATCCCAGAAGATCCCATAGCCCCAAAACACTATAGAATACATTTGAAATATCTAAATATGATCCAAACTGTTATCAAAAGGAGTATAATGATCCAATATGCATGGGGATATATCCACTACTAACCCCAGCCTAGATACCACATGAATATATAAGAATGAATTAGATTATTATCTAAAAAATAAATCATCGAAAATCATATAAGTAATCAAAAAATGTAACTCTAATGTTATAAGGATGCTTTGATCCATTATATGGAACTAACTAAATCATACACCATTACTTACTTGGATACATAGACCTAACCCTATGACTCATAGACCACTTGAGGAACTTAAACCTAAGAAATCTATGGATACTACTTCCTTTGAGACCATTTTATAGTTCCATAGCCCAAGCTACATGATAAGGTACTACTATATACCAGAGGTATCCCAGAAGAAGCTCAGAAAACCATCATATATTCTAATTCTCTAATTAATCTATGATACACAATCATTGTATAGAAATATTTAATATGTCCTATTATATCTCCCACATGGAACTCCCTTAGATGGAAATTAAAAGATCTTGGGTATTGACATAGTCAAATGCACTAAAAACCATACAAGGGTAACCTCTCTTAGTGGAGGAACTGATTGAACTTTACCCTCACCTTCCTAACTCCCACTTCCATGTTGCACCTCCAAATATAATGTATTATTACCTCTAGAAGTGAAACCACTAGTTGTACTATAAGAGACACCACCTGACCCACTGAAGGTGATAAGAGATCATACTGAACTATATTATACCACATCAATCCTAAAATATATATCCTTAAATACCACATCTAAATATGACATATAGTTGAACAAGCTAAACTATTTCCAAAAATCTGATCTAAATATGATATCACATTTATAATCGATTAAAAGAACATTCCCTAATAATTTTGGAGAAAAATGTTAAACTTACAAAAATAAGTAGTGTAGTCTTTCACATACATCACTCCTCATCGATTATTTATAATATCTTTCATATATTAAAACATTAAATTTTTTAGAAAAAAATACAAAAGAATATTTCCTTAATGAATTCCAATGTAAAAGAACTTAGAGGTCCCTACATTTACCACAACACCCCAAAATCTATTAGAAGGTTCGCAAATAATATAGGCTGCTAACATCACACAACAATCATTAGGTTTCTTTAATATCTTGAAGACACCCTCTATTATATTTATAGAGTAATCAACCTCCCATGGACCTCCTAAACATTGTAAATATACTAGATTAAATATCTACAAATCTTGATATAAATCGATTATAGTAGTTCCAAATTGATGCATACCTTCACCTCACACCAACAACTTTATGAAACACCCTTGGTTGAAGACAATCTACTTCATGAACCATTGAAACAACTGTAGATTAATCCAAATATCAAAACTTATTCTCATTAGTAGGCATAAAAATATCCTTTAATACTTCAATAATATCCGTAATATTATCCCTAGGTGGAACCGTAGAATGTTGTTGAGGAAGTATTTTTATTAAAATACCAAATCATAGGCTTATAAACACATTTAAAATATATTAATTATAAACAATATTTAGGCATTCATCTGGAAGAAGAACATAGAAACCATAGGAGGGATTCCCTAATGTTCAACCCATGTGGCACCAGACATTCAAATCAAGTACTCACCCAAGGCCTAAGCCCATATCACGTATACATGTATGTTATTTATAATCATATATTAAGAAAATATTATTATAATCATGATATATTAATTATATGTAATAAATTATATATTTATGAGAGCCCAAAATATATCTTTTGGTAATTAAATTAAATTATACCCAAAAAAATCACATGTAAATTATTGCATTACATGAGAAACAATAGGCTATGTCGTGAAACATGAACTAACACACTGTCACTACCTTGGGAATGAGGAAACCCAATAAATCATAAAATCAAAAAATTATATGAGTATAGTGTGAAAAAATAATAATAATACCATTAAATGAATCTTAAATTCCCTAGGAATTATAATTTTCCACTATACATGTGTTGGACAAGAAAATAATAACTTCCAACCCATGTCTCAAACGTCTTATCTCCATTCTTCAAAGGCCCAAATAATAAATCAATGAAAATGGGATATGTTAACCTTTTTTAATGCCCCATATTGGTTTATTGAGATTGAATTGGATTTCTATAAGGCTTAATTTATTCATACCCATAAAAAATAGGATACATATTAGAAGTGAGAGATAAATTTTTTCAATAGAGATACTATTCTCTTGATATCAGTAACCATCAAAAAAACAAATAGTGGAAGCCGAAATAATGAATAAAATAATATTAATGATCAAAAGAGTTTAGAAATCCATGAATGTATCATCAAATGCTATAAAAAATGGGTTCATTTCAATAAAAAATTGATAATGATGAAAACTATAAAATTATCTTATTAAGTCCCTAACTCACCTCTATCCCCTAAATACTCAACCAACTATTCAACCCAAAAAAAGCACCTTATGCTTATCTTGATCTAAAAAAACAAAATTTATATATTCTATAAGATTCCCACATAGGGTGTGAGTAATAAAACTAGTAGGACCCCACTAATAGGTCTTCAATATAAATGAAAAATCTATATATTTTAGTTGGTTAACTTATAGAAATAAATAAATGAAATACAATAAATATACAACCATTTTGGGTTATCATGCACTAACAAGGCTTCCATTAACCCCCACAATACCTAAGGTGATCAATTCTAAATGATGAATGTGTATCTCAATACTACTAACTAAATTCAAGAATTCATATAGAATCCTGAGGTGAGATCTTGAAATACAAACTCTCTCATTAGACAATCAATTCCCTTATGGTAAGGTCTCATGGATAAGTCTCAAATACACTGGTCATTAGATAAGTGATCTATAGAGGGAATTTTTATATCCAAACTCATATAGAATCCAAACCATCCCCTCAGGGTATGGTCTGACAGCTATGCCTCATGTATCAACCATTAAAAAATCATTTAAAGAAAGGATTAACAAAATTAAATACTTTACATGAATTGAACTGATATACTCATTAGAGGTAAGGTTCTATGGATATGTCACACAAGCCATCACATAAAATTGGTAGAAAATTCATCAATAACAAACCCCAATCCACCAGGTTTACATGTACTATAACATTTCATTCTCATTAAAATATTCATAAACAATGACCTAAAACACTTTTATGAAAAATGCGCATACTAGAAATTATTACTCCCTTATACCATCATGTTTTAAAGGATTCAACACCCATACTCATACACCAATCCAAAAAATTATCTAAACCCCAAACAAACCTAAAAACTGACACTAGCCCTATCCAACCCAAGTGGTAACCCCTACCTAAAATCTTGAGAGAAGGTGAGGTTTCATCTTAACAAATCCATTACACCCATTTAAACGTTCTAAGGGGTCAATTACATCAATTCCTACTCACCCAACTACATTGATACCATAAGACGAAAATTATAAAGTAAATAAGAACAGATTCATGTATGATAAGTTATAAAACAATATACAAATACAATAAAATTGTAATGAATTTTAATATTAAGATTAATAGATATAACATTATAATTCACACCTTTAAATTAAATAATAATTAAAAAAATCCATGAAATAAGAATTAAATCATAAAAACAATTGATTTGGAATGGAAAAAAGATAAATTGGGAGATAAAGACAAACCTATGTAATCAATGAAGTAGACATACAAAGGAAATATCACTAAAACCAATGAGGCTTCAATATAAAAAGAAACATAGTTGAAAGTAATCTATAAGTACATATGGGGGACTCAATATTAGTCCACATCAAATTGGAATCTATAAAATTATTGGAGGAGGGTTAAAGAAGAGAAATAAAATAATATCTAGAAATACACATTATAAACACTTATTAGGAAATCTGGCGCCTAATCAACCCCTAAAAGGTACCTAGATCTACTGCCCGTCACCCATTCCACCTATACCAAATACCCGATGTGGGTCACCATTATACAAGTATTCTACCTAGTACAGTATGTACCCATTAACCATTTTCTAAAATTTCAATAGGAGTGGCCCTAGTACCATTCTTGGAACACCTATCGAGCCCCACTACCCCCCAAACATGTCCCAAATAAAAATAGAATAGATACATTTAAATAGAAAAATGCTCCTCAAATTCATACATGAAATTTTATGGTCATCAAAATTTCCACTTAAATTTTTATCATTCTAGTTAATCATGCTCTCTAGAAAAGCCTCACTCCCCATGTTCTCATATTGAATTATCTCTCTAATGAATATGAGAAATATAGATTGTTTTTTATTCTATTTTACATATATGGCTAGCAATGTATGTATAAGAATCAATTCATTATCCATAGGGATTACATAATATTCACATGTTATGGAAGTGATTATCATGGACAAAACAAAACCTTATTAGCATTTATTCATTATTTTAAAACATCACATTCATGATAAAGTCCCATATCTTATAAGAACATGTCCCAGAATATTAAATTATATTATCCACATATGTTTCTTATTTATGTGGTTTAATAATGATTTTAGTAATAAATTATATGTAAAAATACCATATATAGCATGATTTTGTAAGTGAAAAAATCTTATGCAGCTCACTGTAAACTAGTTTTTTTAGTGTTCTGTAGTTATTATTATATAGGATTTGATTCATTATACATAGACCTTTGGGTTATCTATTTAATGTTACATGGGTTGGAACTTCTAATTTTCTCATCCAATTTAAAAATATTACATGTTATTTTATTTTATCTAGTTAATATGATGTGTCAAGGAAATTATTTAACTTTATAGGGAAAAGTTAATATCTTATGTAATCAAGTTAATAATTATTTACTCTTATGAATAATTCCCCAAACCTAGTTTAATATTTTCTATATATTCATATTTCCATTTTGATATTATATAGCCTTGTGAAATATTTCTGTAGAATTTCCCGACCTTCCTTCACAAATATGTAAATAAAAGGTTAATGAAAATATGCTATTTATTTTATTATAAAAAAATAGTATTTCAAATAAGTTCTTAATTTGGATAATTTGATCAATATTAATAGAATACTATGAATTAATTATTTCAATCCTAAACATCTAAAAAATGGATTTAAATGTGAAAGGTAATAAAATGAATTGAATATCGACAAATATACAAGTAATTATCTTTTCTATCAATTCTCCCATACTTATTTCTATATAATTATATATAAATGAGCTTCAAAATGATAACCATGAAAAATTAAAAACACAATCCATAGTGAGTAAAATATTCTAAATCCATAATTCCAAATACTTTTCATAACTCCCTCATGTTATCAATTTTATTTTCTCTAAATGATTAATTAAATTAATTTACACTTCTCTTATCCTCCAATTCTCATTAATAACTACATTAAGAGAAACAGTTTCTTAATAAAAAATGTATTTTTAGAAACATTATCTCATATAGAGATTATTAAAGGGTTATTTTCGGCTTACAATGACACTACAGTATCTACTCAGTGATTTAATAACATGCATTACTCATGAGGAGTTATTGAAATATTCTATTATTGTATGTTGATAGGTGATTATGATAAAATCATAGGGGAAAATGAAATGGTTTGACTTTGAAAAAAATAATAATTGGATTATAGTTGTACACTCGATGATTGTGTCCTCACTCATTTTAATTTTAATGATTCGTATAAAAAAAGTTCTATAATACACTAGTTATTAACAATTGAAATGCTTACGACAATGATATATAATTTTTATCTCTACTACATATATTTGTTTATGAATTTTCATAATCATTTTTTCATCACATTTTTTGGGATAAAGAGGAATATTTTTATTTTATACGATACCATTATATCCAATTCCACTTTAAATAAAATTTTAAATATTTCCTATCTTGATTCTTCTCCCCTTACTTTCACAATATGTATCATCCACCAACACTTAAATTCAATAGTGACCCATAATATTACTTTAAGAGTGAAGTGGATATGGATTTTTATAGATTGAAATGTGTCTGCCTGTAATGTTTGTTCATTGATACTAGTGGATAAAAAAATGTTATATGTTTGGGTGATTTCATAATGTGTTTTATTTTAAAAATATATTTTGAAAAAGGATTCCTCAATAATATTTAACGTAAGTTCTCAATCCAAAAACGTTCGATTATGGATTCATAATAAATTTTGGTTATTCAAGAATGGATAAAATATAAAACGATATTAGGTAACTGGAAAATGGTTTTCAAAAAGTTATATAGTTATCATAGAAATGTGTTAACGAATTTTGGAAATTATTTTATGGAAATTGATTAAAATATTAATGAGAATTTCATAAATTCATTAAATATTAAATCAAGATCTATGTTTATTCTGGGATTTATTTAAGTGAGTAATTTAAATCAAATATTTTTCCCATAAATTGAATATGCCACACTATTTTATGGGTATTAAATTTATATCAACATAATTTTAAAACTCTAAAAAAAATGAAAAATAAAAATAAAAATTAAAAAAGATATAAAAATATACAAATATGTATCTCCCCTCACTTGATGCATAATTTTATTTTCAATTAATTTTAAATACTTATGAACTTTATTTATAATATTATAGTTGAAAATTGAACTAAAATTTAATAGGGAGATATGACCATTTAAATCATTTGTAGAGTGTTTTTAGGATTGTGATATCCATTAATGGTTACTCTGTAAGGAATATATTACACTTCTTCACTCTTAGGGAATTCACAAAGAATATCTTCTTCTCTACTACACTAGTTATCTCCACCGAAAAAGAATATATATTATTAATAACCATGAATGAGACTTTTTCACTTTAAAAAAGAATACATGTATATTTATTTTATAATTTCTCAGAAACACTTATTCTTCTAGTTTAATGTCTCATTTAAAAATCATATATTCATGTTATACTATTATCCAGTCTTTGATAATTTTAGAATCCATACATTCTCCACTTATGAATTATTTAAGATCATATTTTTTTCATATGTTTTATGGCTTCTCACGAGTCCAAATATTTCTTCTTAAAACACAAAAATATATATGTTCTAATTTAATCAAAATGTGGAAACTTATTCCATATACTACTCTATAAATGTTCATTCAAAATGGGATTTTTAGGGTATTCCATACCTATAAAATTTATTTTACATCATTTTAATTTAATATATTATATTAGGTTTAACATTTTTCTATAAATAAATTTTATTTATACATTATAAAATTCATATTACCAATTTATTTGAGGGAGAGGGGCATTGATTTCTTATATTTCACTCTATACCATCTCATAAATTCCCCTATGATTCTATGATAAAAATGAATCGCTTTATTGCTGGTTATTTATCTTGGTATTTTAAAACTATAAATGGTAGTAGTCTTAAAATTTTAAAAAATAGGTTAGTCATAATTTTTTGTAGCTTTAGCCTCTTCCAATTTCAAAATATAATGAAAAAATAATATATATGAATATAAAAAAGACATGGTAATGATTCTTATAAATTCTATTCCCCACACATCAAATATTTCATAGATATTTAATAGCCATATAATAATTTATTATCCTTATAATTTTTTTCTAGTGAATTTAAATTTCTTGAATTTCTTATTGAATTCGTTTGCATCCTTAAAATGGATTGGAAAATGAAATAAAAAATCCATGATTTCCTCAGAAGTTTTTTTAAGGGAAAATAACCATCTATAAGCTAGTTTATGGCATACGTTTAGAAATGGAGTGTAATTCACAGTCAATTAAGTAGCTTATAACTATTTAATCACCATTTATTTTTCTTAGATATGAGTAAAAAGACATCAATTATTTTTATTAATCATTAATCCTTAAAATATTATTTTTTTCATTTGTAAGAAAACCTAAGAAGATAAAAGTTAATTTACTTTATTGAACAAAACAATTGTACATAAATATTACATCTAAGTAGATGAATATTATTCACCTAACATAATGATCCATGTTATAATCATATAGGTTTATAATATTTGAAAACAAGGAAATATAAACAATTGGTTCATTTTATTTCTATATCATATGACACTTAGATCATCATAACTATAACCATTTTTAGACATATCATACATATAACTAATATTAATATCCGTGGAAAGGAAACATAATAAAGGGTGAGATCTAATGCTAACTAAGTGTAAAATATTGAAATATAAACAAACATATAATAATAATATGATAAAAAGGACTTGAGAACACAATATTACTATTTAAAAATGATACCCTACATATTTTAGATCAAAATATCGAGCCCTGGTATAAATATTGGTAGTCTATAAAACATGAATCATAAAGTAATAAACAATGATCCATGTGAAAAATATATATGCAAAATAGAAGGAAATATGGAATACACATAAGAATATAAAATTATTTCATATTTTATCAAGGATAATTTACAAGATTATCATTGGGGATTGGGTTTACTTCCCAGACCATCATAATAGTCACAGTTTACTCCCAAAACAATCATAGTGGATAATGTCCCTTAATGATCTAGGTGCACTCCCAATTTATGTATTTTTATCTCTTAATATATCAGTATTTACACAATTAATTGGATTTATATATGATTCCAACCCATCACACATTTAAAATAATACATATGTGCAAGACAAGATTATAAATCTTTCATCATATCAAAACCTATGAAAAGAAATGGATATCAAAGAAATTTCATCATTGGATAACCCATGGAAAAGGAAAACGTTTCATAAAATTCATTCCATCATAAACATAAAACATCAACATAAAAAATAAGCATGGTATCCTAGGATCTTATTTCTAATAATTTATAATCAAAATTTAAGGGCTTTGTCTTTGATAAATCAAAATATCATTAAATAATTATTAGAGAAAATACCCATTAAAATTTGAAATCACTTTTTTAAAAGTTAAAAATTCTGAAAAATATTATCTAATGTATTTTTATTGATAATTACCTTGGTAAATTGTAATGGAATCTTTATGTAATTGATAATATATAGCATAAATTATACCATTCATGTTGTATATGTTAACAAACATTCCTTCTAAACTTTTGTCTGAAATGTTGCAATTTACCTCATTGAAAAAAGAAGAATATTTCTTTAAAACCATTTTGTAAAAATTTAAACATGGATAAAATTGGATTAAAAGGGCATAGGATAATAGTATAAACCTTATTTAAAATATTATTCGAAAACATGGACATGGAAGAAAAAGTATTTTTTCCGAAGAGATAAATAAAGATAAGCTTACATAAAAATATATTATTTGGTCTTCTGAGTATATAAGGTTAGGAAAATAAAATTGAATATATTTATTTTCATTAAATAAATATAGTATAATGATGTGACTGATTATCTTAAGAGGCTAATCATAATATATCTTTATTAAATTATAATCATAATAAATCCCGATAAAAAATGATACTGTAAATAAATCCCCTTACCTCTGGTCTGACGTCTTCATATGTTTTCAAACCCTGTATATAATAAATATAAGGTTTTTATAAATTTTATTATAGAAAAATATTATAATATATAATAACATATTCTATTTAATTTTAACCTTTTATCACTAATTTATTAATAATTCATTATTAAAATAACTATTCTGGGGAATAATTGCTTTGTCTTTCATGAATGTTTTAGTTTTCTAGTTTAAATTATTGTACATTGATCAAAGATAAATAATCTCAAAAAATTTAATCACACTATAAATATCAAATTTATTAATTATATATATATATATATATATTCATTCATTAAATTTATGGTCATAAAAATTAATTACACCATTAATAGAGATGGAAAGTCCTATGTACACATTAATAGTTGTTTTATTGTTCAACTGATGGAAGAAAACATAAGTAAATATTAATTAAAATTTATAGGGTCATTATTATATAATATATATAATATATATCGATCTAATTCATCCTAATTACAGTTAATTTAAACTATAAATGAAAAAACAAATCACATCGCTTCTTGGAGGTGGTAGTGCACATGTACACCGAAGCAATGTTATGGTTTCCAAAAGTATTGGATGGTAAGAAATTAAGCATTAAATTATAAATATTTAAGTATAATTGATACAAAAATATCATATTTATATAATAAAACCACCATAATACCCATCCATAAATGATGGTTATGAAAAACAAATTGTATCGTAATGTGGATGTGATAAGTTGTACACACACAAGCGATACATTTACTTATCACTTGATGAGAAGGAGGGCGTATAATGGTGTTTTCATAATAATAATAAAATTAATGTATATTTAGGATATTGATGTTATTATTTTATGAATAATATAAGATATTTATAAGAGGTAAAATAGTAAATTTTAAAAATTGATTAGTTAATGCGATTACCTCTTCTTCGAGATGACTTTTTCAGATATATTATAAAGGGCTATAGGGTTAGTATTTTGGGGCGAAATAAACAACTATGATGTGTATATGGAAGTTTATAATATTAATTCAAAGTGTTTTTTCTAGTTTTAATACTCAATGTTGTGTGCATAAGTGAAACGATGATGCCCTTTTATAATTGAGGTGAGGGGAATTATTGGAATTTCATCAAATATTAAATTAGTATAAATTAATTATGATGTTTATAATATTTAAATATAATATGAGTATGAGTCTAAATAAACTAATAAAATTAATTTTATATTTTTTGGGTAACATTTTTCCAATAACATTTATTTTTAAAACCCTTTAACCCTTTGGATAATTACCATAATATTAGATTTTTCTTCAATTTAACGGTTCATAATGTCACTATAATAGTTCTTATGAAATCATTTTTGCATTTAATGAAATTTATCAAAGAAAATAAATAAATTTGAAAAATAAATATTTCTTATAACATTATTTTGTTACATTTTACCCACACTAAAATAATTCCTCACAAAAAATATACGACTCAAATAAAAATAATTGAGGATAATTCTCCGGAATAATATCCATTAGTTCCCACGTCGATTTTTCAAATTTGTGGTTGCACCAAAAACATTGACCAGGTGAGTGGGTGTGTTTCATAACACGTTATCTATATTATCAATAATATCCATTGGGTTTTCCTTACAAAAAAGATCGTACTCTATTGGTATTACCCCTCTGTTTGTTACATGTGAATGTTCAAATATGTACTTTATTAGAAGAGATACAGGGAACACATAATAAACATGAGAGGTATTTGATGAGACCACCATTTGATATGAAAACAACATGATATAATCAAAAATAGGAAATGGACTAATATACCTAGGTCTTAACCTTACCTTCTTTTAAAATCTCATCACCCTCTTTTAAGGATATTTCCATTGAAATACCTTGTCACGAACCTCAAACTCAAGATATTTCCAAAACATATTAGCATATCATTTTCTAAACTATGGGATTCTCTTATATGGTATTTAATATATCTACATAATCTATAATTTACTCTTCTATAGGAGGTCCCAATAGATTTATTTCTCCAACTTCATGCCAGCACATTGGAGTTTTTCACTTCCAACCATAGAGGGATTCATAAGGATCCATCTAAATAAAGGATTGAATGCTATTGTTTAATGAAAATTAAACCAAATTAAGATGTCGATACCAAATAAAATTGAAATAAATAAATAAATCTCTTAACATGTCTTCTAGATTTTGAATGGTCCCATCAAATTGACCGTCTGTTTGTGGATGATAAGAAGTGTTGGAACATAACTTCGTATCCAAATCCTGTAATCTTCTCTGAAAACTTGCCGCAAGACTCACATCATAATAATATTCAATTGATAGTGGTACAACATACAATATTACCCCTTATTTAATGTATAACATAGTAATTTGTTCAAGATATAAATCTTCTCTAATGGTAATTAAATGTGCTGACTTCATATGGTGATCGAGTAAAACCCATATAGTGTTACTCCCACTAGATGTTTTTGGGAGTTGGATGAAAAAATACATTGTAATTTTTTCCAATTATTATTTTGATATGGGTAATGGTCGCAACATATTATTCTATTTTTGTCTCACAAACTTTAATTTCAGGCATACCAAGCATAGATAAACATAATTTTCAATATATCTCTTCATAATATCCAACCAAAAATACTCTATCAAATCTATATACATCTTCTGACTTCCAAGAAAAATAGATAATAAAGAACTATGAGGTTGTCGAACAACCCCTTCTTCAAATATATTTTTTAATTGATGTATACATGGTTCTAGGACCTTATTATTCCACCACAATCATGGATGAACTCAGGTAATTATATCACATTCTTTTTCATCTCTACAATATCAATTTGTTCTTTTATAATCTTCACATAGATACACGGTTAAACACTCATTTAAGAAAGATAATATTTCAACCCCTGCATCAAGAATTTTAGATCCTTGCATTAGAAGTTTATAATTATAAGATCTATTTTGATCCTCATCATAGATAAGAGAGCATGATATTTTTATCTCAGAGTACTTTCCACCTTGTTTTCGTTCCCATGGTGGTACATTATTGTGAACTAATATTCTTTAACCATATCCATAAATTTTTTTGTAAAGATGTTTATCTCTTTTTGAGTGGAAGTATAATTTAAGAATTTATGATAAGTATATATTCCACACCTTTATCCATAGAGATAATTCCTCCCTATATATAATGTGAAAAATACCAAAACTAACTCAAAATATTGAGTTGGTTAATTTTTATAATAGAAATTAAATTTTCATGAGGTATAAGCTATTACCATATATTTCTATAGGATTTCACAGCCTAACCCATTATTTGATGCATCAATATATATTACAAACCCTTCTCCACTGTAGGTCAGTGTAATCCTAGGTGCCCCGACTAGCTTTCTCATGAGTTAATTAAGACATTTCTCACATTAATCCATCCAATGGACCATGGATCCCATCTAATTGAACTTATTTAGTGGGTTTGATAACTGTGATAATGTATCCACAATAAAAATATATATCCATATAAACCAAGAAAACTATTTATTACAGTCACAATGATTGATTTAATCCAATCCTCAACAACATTTGTTTTTTAATGGTCTACTGATATACCCCCACTTCATATCATGTGAGCCAATAATGAAACATTGTGAAACCAAAATTCAAACTGGGAAAATTTTTGAATAAAAATTATCTTTCCTTAAGTTATTCAACATAATATTCAAGTATTAATTAGGATCGTACTTACTATTTAAATATATAAAAATATAATATATATAGGCTACCATAAACAGATCGATGTATTCTCTAAATAACATATTCATTAATTAAATGAAGATATCAGGGGAATTAGTAATTCTATATTTAATAACTATAAATTCATAGTCTACATACAATTTATGGAATGAAGTCTTGAGTATATCATCCTTCCTGATCCTATATTGTTGAAATCCAGAATGGTCTTCCATCTTTGAAATGAGTGGTGCTTCACACGTTTGATCAAATATGATATCAATATGGGGTAGATGATACTTTTTCTTGATAGTGATATTGTTATGTTATCAATATTCAATGAAAAGTTTAATTGATCCATATTTATTATTAATAAACAAAACAGGTAAACCCCAAGATTACATAATTGGAAAAATCAATCCCTTATCAAGATAATCATGGAGTTGTTTCTTCAATTCATGCAACTCAATCAAGGCTATTCTATGTAGAATCTGAGAAATGGGTTTTTTCACTAGGTATGAGTTTTATTGAAAACTCAACTTCTTGATTCGCTTTAGGAACTATAAATTCTTCTAGAAAGACAATAATAAACTCTCACACAATAGAAATATCTTTGACGTAGAGTTTCTTCAATACAATCTAAGATAAACACCCCATTTGAATAGAAATAATGATACTTACAATCGACATAATTCCTCTTGGAAGTTAATTTTTGTCCTCAAACTGATGGATTTTCATGGCTTGATTTGAAAATATCAAATGTAAATTCTATTCCTAAACAATTAATTTTTTACTTATGTAAATAAATCAAATACATGACCAAAATAATCTCTATTTCAATTAGAGTAATAATGAAAAGTTTTAGAGCAAAATCGTTCCCACAAAATTCAACTATAGAAGAATCATAGATTGGGGATGTGACCATAATACAATTTGGGATTTGTTTCTAACTAAACAACTAGTTTTTTGTGGTAATTTGATACCCTTTGAAAATTCATTAGATATAAAAGAGTGGGTAGATCTGGAATAAAGTAATACAATATTATATATAGAGTGGATGGTAAGTGAACCTCTCACTATGTTTTTATCACTCACTACATTATAAATAGTGATCACATGAGATTTAAATTTGTATATGGGATTAATAGGTAGTTAAAATTGATCATCATCATTAAAATTTTGATTTGGCTAGTAGTTAGCATAATGTTGATACTCTGGGAATTTAAAACAATAGAGCATGGTTGGTTTATTATACAGTGCTTTATCTTTATTGACATCATTAGAAAAATTCTTCTCATCAATTAGATATTTGATTGCCTAATGAACTTCATTTACACATATGAAGTTATACCAATTCCCTTAAAATAAGTACCCCCATGTTTCCTTCCACATTTTGAGAATAAATGAAAGGTCATATTCTTCCATCCATCTTTTTTATAATTTCCTTCCATGTACTTTTTTATTTACATTTATAAACCATTATCGTAATGTGAAATTGAAATTCACATAACCAAATTCATAGAACATTAAAAAATTTCTTCATAGTGTCTAAATATTATTATGGATAACACCCAAAAAATTCGTTGTTTTAATCCACTAAAGAATAGATCAACCTTACGTTATGGCTGAATAATAATAAAAAAATCATGCCTCACACATCTTGTAAAATTTGACTAATATGTAACCATAAATTCATCACATTTTTTTCAAACTTAGAAGTTAATTCCCTATTTTCATATGAATAATAGAAGGGAAATACTTATTAATAAATAAGCTCTTAAAATCATCCCACCCCATAGAGTCAAATTATTACTATTTATTCATGTTCTTGATAACAATACACCATTGATATGATTCACTTTCTAACTAATAAACAACCAAAATAACATTCTCCTATTTGAAACAATGGATAATAGAAAATAATTTTCCAGTGGTACCAATCTGTTGATAAGGTGATAGTGGATCAATAGTCATACTAAATTATGGTGGAAATTTTCTCATGAAGGTCTAAATTTTTTCCCCAATGTTTCTTGTTTATAAGATCATTGTTATTAATATTTTATATTCTTATTTGAGTATAATAATGATATTTTGTATTCCATCTCCAATAACATTATTTTTCATAAGTGGAAAAGAATTCCATTATCTATTTCATTCGTCATGACTCCTTCAGGAACCATCCTTTAACTAAAACTAAAATCATAGTGTGAGGAACAATAATCATATTGGGAAACCAAAAAATCATTAAATATAATTTATAGGTTTATAAATCATGACACCTTCTTATATATAACATTTGGATTAACCTATGATATTCTTTATTATTTCCAAAACATTGGGATTTTATACTATACATATTTTTCGGCATGGTTGTCAATAATTTTTTTTCATTATATTTTCTAAATATTAACTATATATTACTTTGATAATATCATTTGTTACCCAAAAAATTCATTCATATATATTACATCTTGGTATAAGAATATTCTTTACATAACATAATGATATAGGAAAAAAATCATATAGGTCAAGTATCTTTGGACAGTTGGATAATACAAAACTGGTTTGTGATAGTTTTAAATCGTTTCCCACTTATATATTACTAACTTTCACACTTATTATAAATTTCAAAAATAAAAACATTCTTCAAAACATGGGAAAAGAAACATAAGAAAAGGTGTGATTGGATGAATTGTAAAGGTAAAAATGGAAATATCAATGACAATATCAGCATAACTTGAGAAAAAAGGTTATATGAAAATGAGATTAACATTTGAAAAAAACACCTTTAATATAATTGATCATAATATTGGCTCATGAAATAAATCATGTTAGTTTATAAAACATAAATCTTAAAGGAATAGATGAACATGGGCCACAAGATCATAGTATAAGAAAAATATATGTAATTGTGGAATATGTAAAATTATAGAAATTGATTTTCTTATAAGTCATATATATTTTAAAATACTATCATAGTGGAAGTGTTTCACTCCAAAAACCATTGTAGTAGTCACAGTTAACTCAAAAGAATATCATATTGTAAAAAGTACGTTAGTAAACTTGGTTCACTCCCTATTCTAGTTCATTTTATCTCATGAGATATCAATATATTACCAATGCATTTGAGGGTGGTATTGTTCACACCCATAACATATTGAAAATAATATATATATATATATATATATATATATATATATATATATATATATATATATATATATATATATCTGTGTGTGTGTGTGTGTATTCCACACGATCATAAACCATTCAACATATTAGAACCCATGAATAGAAATGGGGTTTATAAAAATTTCATCATAGCATTAACAATAGAGAAGGAATGAGTTTTATAAAAATCATTCCATACTTAAAATAAAATATCAGTAGAAGGAAAAAGGATGGAATACTTGGATTATATTCCTATTAAATAATAAGAAACATTAATGTTTTTTTGTCATTGATGAATGAAAATATCATTAAAATATTCTCGAATAAAATAACATCACCATTTTGAAATAATATCCTTAAAATATAAAAATTTAATTGAATATTATTTTTTTTTAAAATAATAATTGGAAAATTTTAAGGAATCATAAAAACATTTATCATCCATGATGGAGAGAAGTTATATTGGTTTAGTATGAGATAAAAACATTTACTGCATAATTTTGTTTGAAAAGTCACAAATTATCTAATTTGGAAAATGATAAGAATATTTCCTTCAAACCATTTTGTAAAAAGAAAAACATGGGTAAAAATGAATTAAAAAGTTATAATATAATAGTAAAAACTTCCATTAAAATATTTTTATAAAACAAGGATATGGAAGAACAATGATTTTTGACCGAAGAGAGAATTAATGTTTATTTGATCTGAAAAAATATTTTTAGTCTATTGAGTACATAAGGTGAGTAAAGTGAAAGGAAAATATTAATAATCAATAAATAACCATAGTATAATAAAAATAATTTGTATCTTTATATTTTATTCATTATATTTAAATATAAAAAATTAATCATAAAAAATCCCAATAAACAATGAGATTGTAACATAAAACCCCTACCTCACACTCAGCTTCCATCATATGTTTTCGAACCTACTATATTATAAATATTGTTTTAGTATACATATTATTAAATAAATATAATACTATATATCAAACCATATATTATATACATTTATCATTTTATCACATTATTATTCAAAATTCTTTATTAATTTCACTATTTTGTGTGATGATTGCTTCATTTTCAATTATGTTTGTGTTGTGTAGTTTCTATCCCTATAATTTTATTATAGTTACATCATATTCATAAATTTAATAATGGTATAAATATAATTTATAATATATATATATATATATATTCATCCAAAAATTTTTGGGATATAAAAATTAATTACACCGTATATAGAGACAGAAAACTGTACCTACACATGAACATTGTTTACATTTTTTAGAATATAAAAAGAAAAAATGGTCAATATTAATTAAACTTTAAAGGGTCATTATTATATCATATATAACATATATATTAATTAAATTCTTCATTATTTTAATATAATAAAAATATAATTAAAAAATAGTCACATCACTTTGTGGAGGTTGTAGTCCACTTGTACACACTAGAGACATTATAGTTTGCAAAGGGTTTGTTTAAAATAAGGTTGAAATGATATTTCATTCCAAAAATATTAATGTGTCAAAAATATTATATATAAATATTAAATTGATCAAAAAACCCATCAAAAAAATATAGTTATGAAAAATTATTTTCATCGCCACATGTAGACGATAAACCGTATATAATTCTAATCAATACTTTCACTTTTTATTTGGTATTAAATAAGGTGTATAATGGGTTTTTAATAAAAATAATATAATTAATTATATTAATGATACCAAATTTGTTATTTATGAATAACATAACATATTTATAGGGGAAACATTTAAAAGAAATTGAATGGTTAAGTGGATTACCTCTTCATTGAAACAAATATTTTAGATCTCCTCTATATGGATTTAGGGTTAGTATTTTGGGAAGAAAAAAAACAACCTTAATATGGATAGGGAATTTGAGAAGATAAAATTTTAATTTTTGGTTGATCAAGATACTGAAAGTTTTGTGAAGTAGTGAAAGGACCATTCCCATTTATAGTTGAGGGGAGGGGCCCTCATGGATGTTTTAAATATAAATCTAATATAATTAGACATTGATTTCCAAATGTCTCCAAATTGATAACATATGAATCTAATATGAGGGTAAGTACAAATAATATCCTAAAGTATAAATTTTTTAAAATTTTGGACATATTTTTACCCTTATCTTTTAGTTTTAACAGTTATTAACCCTTTTTATGGTTATGAGAATATGAAAGTTTTCTACCATTTTTGGTTTGATAATATTACTATAAAATAAAAAAAAAACATAAATGGATTTTGGTTGTTGTATAAAACCATATCACATTCATTTTTATGAATATAATATTTTTTAAAATTTTATATCATTTAATAAAAAATTCTTTATTATAAAATCTCATTAATGTTATTTTAACACTATTAATTTAATTTAACATTAAATACTTAATAGAAAAGAGGAAATTAGAATATAATGCTTTAAAACCATCCTAATATGTGATATATTTCTATAAAAATCATGGTAAATATTAAATCATTCTAATTAAATCACAATTAGTAATTCTAATATCATTTATAAATTTTTTTATTAAATTGATAATTACTGCATCAGCGTTGCATAAGAAATTAAGGGCACTCTATAATAAAAAATAATTAACAAGAAATTTAAATAAATTATTTAATTTCATTAATATCAATATATACACTTATATTCATTCATAACATTATTTTTTTCATATGAAGACACATAAGAGAAATTAAAATTAATGAGAGTGACATTACACAACATTCAGCAATTTAAATATTATGTACGTCATTTCATTGAAACTAATCTAGTAAAATAATAAATTTAGTCACTAATATTATAAGGGTATAATTAAAAATATACAATTAGATTTATTATGAAAAATTATAGCCTTACCACTTTATTTTATCTTAAATTAAACTGATTAACCCTTTACAAAGTTGATAAAATTTACCAAAGTTACTATTCATTTTGACAAAAATAGAAGGGGCATATTTAAAAAATATGAACCCCATAACTAAAAATATGAAATTAATTTTATTTAATTTAATACAAATAATTGTAAAATATAAATTTTAATGTAACCAAATTAAAATAAAAACATTTATTTAGAAAAATAAATTTTTAATACATAAATTGAATTTATTATTATCTTATAAATATTTAAAAATATTAAATTAAATATAAAATATTTAGTGAATATATAATATATAAATTACATTAAAGTTATTCACCAATGGTGATTGATTTAATTTATGAGGATAAAATCACATTGCACACATGAAATTAATTTTCCAAAAAACCAACTCATTTCCTTTCAAATATTTTTTAATTTTAATTTATTATTATTTTATTACTAATGAATTCATTTTATAAACATGTAAACCATACATTTTTTTTAAAGGTTGGGGCCGAATCCTCATTTATTATTAAATCAAAGAAAAGACCTCTTTTAAATGGGTAGAGGGACACTCATTACATAGCCCAAAGGCCTAGTGGGCATTTATCCCATTAAATGACCCGTAGGCCCCAATTTATGGCCCAAAGGACATTCTGTGAATAGTACTTATACAGTACCTGCACTGCTACAGTACCACATAGTTCCCACCACCGCCACAGTACCCTGCTGCCGCTACAGTACCCGCCGTTTCTACAATACCGCCGCTGCTACAGTACTGCTACATTAACCTGCGCCCCGTGGGTTTTGAACCCCCATTTTTCATGTAACATTACGAGGTGATTACCACTAATCCAAACCCCAACTACAACCATATGTTTTTATGATTTAGTTAGAAATATTAATATTTAGATGATAATATTATTTTAATAGTTTATAATAGTTCTTCTAAACATAGTGTTTTTTGTAATGTCAGTTGTCAAAGAAATTAAAATTATTTGCAAAAACACATTTCATAAAATCTATGTATGTTACATTTACCATGTTTTTAAACAATGTTATTTATCCTTTAATGAAATAGTTTTTTTCACTAGCTATTGATTCATTTAGTTGTTCTGTATCTAAAATTACTACCATGATAGTGCGTGGTAGTACTACCATGTAGTCCACCATTAGACAATTTATGACCTTATTGTCCTTGATCTCATCATAATACTCTTTTAGTTAACACATCAATATGAAAATTATTTTTTTGACTCAAAATAATCATTATGTAATTAATTACCTCATGATCAGATAAAATTATGCCTTTCATTCAAATAAAATAATATATTAATATTAATAAGTCATAAAAAATATAAAATATTTTATCTTAGTGTTGGTGTAATCATTAAAGAAAAAATATAGTGTGTTTCAATCATATTAAATATGAAAATTCATTTAATCATTTATGATATAAATAATATTATTGTACTACAACAATCATTATATAAAAGTTTAATGATGTGGTTCTTCTTGGTGGATGGATCACATGTGATGTACTAAACATGATTTCTTGTTCATCAAATGATTTAATATATGTTTCATCAAAGAAATATTCAGTATATTATTAAAGTAATTTGATGTGGTAAATGATTCATACTGAAATTATTGATGAATATTATTTTGAAACATGTATGATCTAAAAATAATCACACAAATTTCCATCAAGTGGGATAAAGTAATATAGTAATGATTTCAAATTATGACTTATCAATATTAGTCATATTTGATGAGATCACAAGACTAATACCAATTCAATTTTATTCAGTGAAAATATATTTTTATAATTTCAAAATAATATTATTTTTATTTAAATTTTTTAAAACATTATCCCTATTCATTTAGAAATTATCAAAATAATTTCAAAAAATAGTGATGCCCCCTGGAAACACATCAAGGAAATATTCAACCAAATCAGAGAAAAAATTTACCATATATATTTTGGAATGTTCCAGGATAAATAAACAATACAAATTATATCCTTGTATTGGTAATGTTTCCATATATACAAGTGAAGGTATATTTCTTTTGATCATTAGGGGAAATGTTCGCTTGGAAGTTCATTGAAAATGCTTCTAGAAAATATAATTTTTCCATCCCTAATATTAACTCTAACATTTGGTCAATAGATTATATTGGGAAGTGATATTTCCCTTTTACTCGATTCAATCACATATAATCAATGCATACAGTCCATCTATTCATCACTAACATAAGTATCAAATCATTTTATACATTATAAAAAAAAATTAGTCCTGAATTGTTATGAAACATGTGAATTGGATAGAATCCCTTTAAATATAACACTTTGTATTTTAATTCCACCTTAAGTTATTTTTTATTTAATTCTCTATTACATCTAAATTTATTTAATTTAATATTCTATTTGTTTCCTCATATATTTTGAATCAAATTACAATATAATTTTGTCAATACTTATTTAAGGATAATGTATTACAATTTAAACTGGAATCCACTATAAGGATTTAACATTTTTACATAGTAGGTCGGTGTGTTTATTTCATGATTAATTAAAATGTTTCTCAAAAAAATTACTAGATTATAATCTTCACCGATTAAACCATCCTGTTTAATGATTAGTGGAACTAGTTTTGGGTGCTTAAATCAATGAAAGTGATAGTTAAGATCCAATTAGATCATCCTCTTGAAGTACTAATATATATGGTAGCTTATTATTTTCATCATCATTTTAACATAATCAATCAAATCCATTCTCTAATTTATTTCTACTGTCTCCATGACACTTTTGTTTTTTCATTGAATTGTGGTATCCAAATTTATTTCTTATACTCCAAAACTGTTTTAATTTTTTTAATCTTATTAGTTATTTTCCTCAATATGTTAATGTTTAGATATTTTTTTATTCTTATGTATATATCCTATAATAAAAGTTAATGTGAAGAGTTATCTCCATAAATTTCATTGTAAATTACCTTTATGTACATTTTTTTATAATTTTTTAGGAAAGGACTTACAAGGATGATTAGTGTCTGGGATATTATTATCTCTTCCAATATATTAAGCACATAAAATTTTACTTGTAAAATAAATTATGAACTATTACCATATCATTTGAAGCCCTCTAGATGAAAATTTATCATAGGTTTTTCTATATATATAAATAATCTTGTTGGATTTAGTAATTCAATATATAAATATGAAAACATAGAGTGAGTAATAACAATATTTATATATCTATTGTCATATAAGGAATCCAAAAATATAAATTTATCCAATTGTATAAATAAAATAAATTGTACATGGAGCATTAAATATGGTTTTAAATAAGGGTATTATAAAGGCTGATGCATCTATTCAATGTCTCACCCACTTATTTCCCAATACTCCCACTTTATTGGTTCATAATTCAATAAAGTATTTGGTATATCATGGTATCTATTTGAGAACTTGTAGAAGATGTATATTTATTTAAAACATTTTGAATGAGTTAAGAATTTATATTTCACCTTCCATTTTTGGGATTTTATTTTATTGGAACGTTATCACTGAAACCATAAGTGGACAATTTTTTTTATTGTCTTTCATGTTGTGCCTTAAATTCCTTCTAAGAATTTTCAAAATTATCATCAATATTTTTCCCATGGGTTTTATGGGGATATTAAAAACAAGGCTTAAAAGTTGGGTTGATTTATTTAACACTACTTATTGTTAACATAATAAAATTTCTACTAGGATTTGGAAGAGTTTGATATTGTATTTTTATAAGTATTTTATTTATCATTTCTAAATAAGACATAATATTCAATATATGGATTTCCATTTAATTAATTCTGTGATAAAATCATTAATCCTAATATTTTTTTGAGTTGAAGGTTGTTGTTAGGAATGAGTTAGAGGATGAAAAGTCAATTTTTTTTATGAAAATTTAGTGATTGGAAATTTTGGTCATATCTATTTTTGAAATAACATTTAAATGATGTATGTTGTCAGAGTGGTTATTAAAATGGTTGTCCAGTTTAATTATATATATTAAATAAATTATATTAGACATGTGAACTTTTCCCTAATCCTTGGTTATTTATGGGTTTCTTATGTTATCTATTTTGATAAAAATGAATTTTCTTGTATCTTAATCCTAAACTCATTGGTCACTGAAACTATAACAACCCATTACCTATCATTAGGTATAACTTCTCAATAGTTTTTGGATTCCGTTTTTATTATTTATAATCCATGGCTTCAATGGAATTAAGATCCTTTTTTAGGGAAAATGACTTAATGTTTCGAGATATATGTTTTCTTGAATTAATGGTGTCTGGGTATAAAGGTGTAGATTGACTTAAAAGGAACCCCTGGGACCAAAGAGCTTTAATTTTTCATTTATATACTTTTAGTAGGGATATATGTCGAGTGCTATATGTTGAGAGATTATACACCTTTTACTAGGATTACTCATCATGTAATGGTCATTGGGAAAATTCCGTGAAATAATTTTAGGTAATGAATGCTTTACATTCTATGAAAATAATTCACGTTGTGTAATGTTAAAATTAGTATTTTTAACCCGAGGTGGAAAATTTTTCATACCTTTTGGGTTTCATTGATACCATGATGTTAAATGGGATTTCACCCAATATAATTCTCATGGACTTTTTTATTAGGGAAATGAACTACTGATTTTTAGTTCATTTTTTTCCATAACCCCCCATTCAAACACATTGAAATATTTTATCAAATTTAGAGTTCTATGCTTTATCTAGACCATTATTTTGATGATTTATCATCGTTGTGTTTGCAATGTGTCCTTCCAGGTAATAATTTGTTTAGTTTCCTCCTCATCTTTAGGTATATCTAGGATATTGGATATGGTTGTGGTATGGATTTGAGATTGATTGGGGTTTTTTCTTGATCCTTTTCTTTTTCTTATCATTCCTTATCTTTTGATGGCAGATCTGGGGTTTTACAATCACTTTTATCGAAGGTGGATATGGTTCTATAATTATTAATGTAATAATTTCTATAGAATGGGTAAATTTGATGAATTTATTACATTTCATGATAAATTCCTTTTCTATTTTCATTGAATTGAAGTGATTTTTGGTTTCAAGGGTTGTTTTTGTACAGATAAATGTTTTAATGGTGTTTTATTTAAAAACAAATTTGTTTTTATTGATAATTGTTTTTTGAAAAATAGAATAAGTTTGTATTGGTTATTAAAAAATCTTTCTAAATATTGATCATGATTTTTAAATGTATTGTGAAAAGGTTGTAACTTTAGGAAACATGGGTGGGTTGGGAAATAGATATATAAAAACATAGTGTTTGTGAAACCACTAGTTCTTTTTTGATATTGATAGAATATGGCGGGAGTTTATATTTTTTGGATCCAATTTTTGGCCTTTTTTGGTCTTTTTTTATTTCTAGTACATATTTCCTCACGTGCTAGAGAAAAAATGATATTGTGATTTTTCATTTATGTAATATTATTCCATGATGGATTTTGATATGGATAATTTCTATCATTTTTTAAATGAGGTTGTATAACATGGATTTTAATGATGGTATTTCATTGATATGTGTTTACATGCTTTACTTTTAATAAATTTATATTCTTTTCCTTTTTTATCACCTCTACATGACAGATTCCAATATTTATGAATATGAATTTATTTTATGAAAAAGGGGAAATTATTTTCAAATGGGATTGGATTTTATTAAAATGATTTGTAAAACTATTTTCATTTTAATTTATAGAACTATTTTATTCATAATATTTGATGTTATATAGAGTCTATGGTGGTATTTTAAAATGCCTTTTTCTCCAACCCTATGTTTTTTTGGAGGTTGTAGATATTTTATTAGGGGATCAAGGTAAATGTTATGGAACCATTCGGTATATTTGCTTATCCTTCTATATTTTCCTTCATAGCGTGGTGGTTTGGACGGTAATGTTGATTACATTGAGACTTGTAAGAATTTTTGGTTTATCATGTTTTTGATTGGATTATATAGTTTTTGTTGTATATTCTTTCTTCCACTTTTTACTCTAGTTTTATGATTTTTTTTTGTTATATTGAAGAATTATTTCCATTATATTTGTTTCACCTCACCATGTGATGACCATCTTGGGTTTGTGTTTTTGTTGGAGTGGGTTGGTTCACAAAAATTTTGGTATCAAAGGTAATTATAATTCTATATTGTGTTAACACTTCATGATTCTAGTTCTATGTCTTGGGTAGAAAGGATTTAGTACCATAATAATTCATATAGTATGTTTAGAAAAGGGGCCAGGCTAGCTCACTTCCATGACCATACTCAAGTTAACATGGGTGGTCATAGAATTTTACTAGGATTCAGTCTTGGAGTTTGAGGTAATTTTAATGAACTTCATGGGATGTTTATTCAAATTGACCTATACTTTTTTAAGCACTTTATTTTTTCAAAAAATTCATAATCTCTTTAAATTATTGTTATTTAAAATATTTGGTTTCATTTTTTGAATGTGGTATTATGATTTTGGAATGTTCTAAGGATCTATATGGTTATTATCTTATTTTGATTAGAAAATTTCATTGATAAGAGATCTTTGAAATATGAGAGTGGAAGCTACGAGATACATTTCCATTGAAAATATTCAAATTGAACCTTCATTGGTTGAAGTAGTAATCCCTGCTATTCAGAATATGGGTTAAGTGGGTATTGGTATCCCATGAAATGTGGCAGATCATAGATTTTAATTTACGAAAAAGAATCCACACATGTTCTATGGTGACAAGGGACTGCATGAATATCAGGGGTGCCTTGTGTGGATTTAGAGGATCTCCAACTTCTTAGAGACTCATGGAGACTCTACGGTGGGTTTTTTTCCACATACATGCATGATGGCCCGAGAAGGGAATAGTGGGAGTCTATTGCGAATTATATGATTCATGGTGATGTCACATGTTATTAATTCAATAAAATATTTAATTAGTAGTTTTAACCTGAGATGTTATGTGTGGTGAAGACATGGTAGTTTCTTACCATGTAGTAGGGGGTATACCGTTACGGATTATTCCACCCATTTTTCTATGTTGGAGTATCTCAAAAAAGAGCATATTACTAATGAGTACATAAAGGATCAAAGGATTGGGTTGGGGTTGTGGTTGAGTATTCAGTCGATGTTGATTATCATGTGCATTTTGAACATTTGGGAATAGGTTTACATAGTCTATTTGGCAGAGGCAAACATAGTTGGGAAGATATGGTTGTGAGGATATTTAGTTGGTGCTGTTGTTAGATACGAGGTATCTTATATATAAGAAAATATATGAAATAGTGGTGGATTTACATCTAGACTAGTTTTAGGGGCTTCATTAGTGTAGAATTAGGTTGTATGCTAAGTATGGAATTTTTGATCACACCAAGAATAATTGAGTGGTGGATTCCATGGAATATATTATTTGTGGATGATTTGTACATCTAAATAATTTTTTTGAAAGTATATCACACGAATTAAGGTAAGATAAACATTCAGAAATTTCTTATAGGTTCACACAGATGCTTCCAGGGGTGGTGGGTCTTATCCTCAGGCTAAGGGGGATGTTCAGGTGAAAAATCATTATTAGGGAGAATCGAATACCATACGTCTTTATTCAGTGGACTACACAATAGTGGCGTCTAATGAATGTTTAACTACTGTTAAGGGAATGATGTTTATTTCATATTATATAGTTATAAAATTTGTTGATATAGGTGATACTAATTATTTTATATCATCAATGTTAGTTAACCTATTATGATATTCTTAATAATTTCCACCATTCTTATCGGATCTACCCACACCTTTAGGAAAGAGGTCCAAATATGGTTTTAAGTCTCTCGCATATCAGGTGTTGATAAACGACTTTGTGGTGAAGTTGGACTTCTTAGTGCATGATCTTGAAATATTCGACTTGGTTATTAGCACAAATTGGATGATCTTTTTTATGGGCCAAATATACTGTTATAACCATTACATTTTGTTGTTATCTTCTAATGGGATCATTCATGTTCTTTTAGGGTCTGTGAGAATCTTGATCAGTAAGGGAAAGGAATTTTGTTCCTTATACTGGGATAATATCATACTCGTTTTAGAGATGTTTATTGATTAATTTGACCTATGTTTTGGTGTTCAACATCATACTATGTTAATTCCATACCCAGAGGTATTTTTTGGTTATTTTTTTGGTTTACCAACCGATAAAGAGGTCAAGTTTACTATATACCTGATCTCTGGTACGATGCCCATTTCTACGATATCTTTCTATATGGAACATGTTTAGTTGGTGGAAGTTAAGTCCATCTTAATTATTAATAGGATAAAGGATTTATTCATCTATATTTTTCACCATGGGATTTAACAGAACTCTTTTTAAAAAAGGTGGATGGGAAACTCATAGTTTTCATTGATGATTAGATGATGAATAATGTGACTGTTAAAAAAATAATTTTCCAAGGGTTGATGGAATATTTGACCATCTTAGAGGGGCATGTTGGTTTTCAAATATTGAAATTCATTCAATATACCAACAGTTGAGATTCGGGGAAGAGGATATACCTATGATATCATTTAGAAGATGGTATGTTCATTTCATGTTTCTGGTTAAGAAATTTGGTCTAACAAATTCTACTATGGTGTCTATGGATTTAATGAATTATACTCTCCTTTAGTTCTTGGAAACATATGTTTTAATAATAATGGATAATGTATTGGGTAACTATATGTTATAGGAGGACCATATGGTCCATTAGGATATCATTATTTGAACCTTAATGGAACATCATGTATAAAGTAATTTTCCCTAATGTGATTTTTGGATCTGAGAAGTGAATTTTTTTAGGCATTTTATTTTTGAGAGGGGTGTCTCAGTGGATCCTAAAAAGGTATAAGTAGCTATGTTATGGTAGTAGCCAAGAAAATATTTTGAGATCCAAAGATTCTTTTATTTGGTTGATTACTATAAATGGGGGTTTTATGATTTCTCCATGTTTCCATTTGGATGATAGTATTAACTTTGTTGGGTGACAAGTATGAATGGAATGAAAAATTTTAAATATAATTTGAGGAGATGAAGGTGTGGTTGAATTCAGCACCAATTTTGTTTCATCAGGAACTAGTTTCAGGTTATGATTTTTTCTACAATGATTTTGTTTCGGGTTTGGGATGTTTCTTGATTCACAGGGAAAAGGAGGAGGCCTATGGCTCACACTGGTTACGCCCCAATTAGAAGAACTAGCCTACCCACAATATTATGTTTTCATCGGGTATGAATGCACTCAAAATGTGGTGATACTACCTGTTTTGGGTGTAGTTTACTATGTATTCTGATCATAATAGCCTAAAATATATTTTTACTCATAGGGATCCATACTTTTATAGAGATTCTTGGTGTAGTACCTTCAGAATTTTGGATTTTATATTGAGTTCAGACATGGGAAAAAAATGTTCTTGATGATTCATTGAGTAGAAAATGACTAATATAAGTCATGAGGAAATCAGTTGAATAGTCATCTTTGATGAGATTGTTTAATGAGATGATATTGGGATTGAAAGTAGTTATTAAGAAAGTGTTATTAACATTAATGTAAGTTGAATCATCTTTTTATGAGAGAGTTTATATTGATCAGGTGATAGACACCAAGTTCCAATTCAAGGGTAAAATTATTTAAGTTGGGGAGATGTCAAGTGAGTGGTATCGGTCTCCCAGTGTTTTTTTTGTACTTTTGTAGTAGGTTGGAAATTTTTTTTCTTCAAGATAATACTTAATGGATAGTAGACACCATTCTTGTTGTTCCATTTACCCTGGGGCTACCAATATATATCATGAATTGAGATATCTATATTAGTGGTATGGGATAAGATTCCCAATTGCGTATTTATATCACAATGACTTACTTGGAAGAGAATCTAGGTTAAAGAAAAGTGACTTGTGGGTCTATGGAAACACTTACACATTCTAGTATAAAAGTGGGATGATATTTACATGGATTACATAATTGGGTTTCCTTGGAATCCTAGTTTTAAGGATGTGATTTTGGTAAACATTTGTCAACACATGAAATCAAGGAATTTACTCCATACCAAAGAGAAAACAAAGTTGGAATAGCTTGGGGACATGTATGTTCAAGAGATTGTGAGACTTCATGGTGTTCCCTATACTGTTGTATTTGAGAGATACATGAGGTTCACATCTAGGATTTGGAATCGTTTATAGCGTGGGATGGGTTCCAAGTTGAAATTGATCATGGAATATAATTCATAGATGGATTGATATAAATAAAGGGATATCTGGGTTCTTGTGGATTTTCTCTAGGAATGTGTGCTTGATTTCAGTGGATATTGGGAAAATAATTTTCCACTTGTTATGTTTTCCTATAACAATAGTTATCAGGACTCAATTAAGATGAATCCATTTCAAGAGATTATTGAGATAATTTAGTTGATCCTAAAGAGATTGGTAATTGAACAACGACATCAGGAATATTATGTAGACTGGCATCATTACCCCTGGAGTTTGGGGTAGGTGATCGAGTCTTTCTCATAGTTTTACCTCCCTTTGGACACCATTGGTTGGGTAAGAAGGGTAACTTGGCACCGAGGCCAGTGGTCCCCATTGATATTATTAGATGATTGGGGAAGGATGCCAATCATTTGAACTTATCAACACATTTGAATTATATCCTTGATGTGTTTCATTTTTTCATGTTGAGGATGTACATACTAGATCATTCCCATGCGACTAGATTGGTGGATATTGATCTAGAGACCAACACTATTTTTTTGATCATCTAGCTCATATTACTGACTGACTAGAAAAGGTACAACATGGTAAAATAATTCCTATAGTCTGAGTCTTGTGGTAGTGTAGACGAGATAACCACAAAACATGAGAATGGAAATTATTGATGTTGAAACAATGGACTTCACTTTATTTGGATCTATAATCATAATTAATTTCTAGGGATAGAAAGTGTTTATGGTGCAAATATTTTAACACCCCATTATATTCCTTTAGTTGTTCCTTGTCTTTATTTTTTATTATCCATTCTTATTTGGGTTTATATTTGGATTCTTAGAAATGGGGTGCCTTTGATAAGGAAAATGACCTAAATATAAGGGATATACGTTTGTTTGAATTAATTTAGTCTGGGTATAAATGTGTAAATGTACTTCTAAGGTTCTCCTTGGGACCATAGAACTTTATGTTTGGGTTTTGAATCTTTCTGTAGGAATCTGGAATGAGTGCTATCTTCTAGGAGATTACCTGATGGGTGACGGGATTACATATCTTGTAACGAACACCAAGAAGATTCCATGAAACTAGTTAATGGCATAAACATTTTCCACACCATGAAAATAATTCACATCATGTAATTGTAAAATATGTATTCTTAATCTGAGATGATGATTTTTTCAGTGTTTTTGGGTTTCACGGATTACACGATGTGAAAGGGGATTACACACCATTAAATTATTATGATTTGTGTTATTAAGGGGCTTGAATAGATGATTTTAATTTAATTTTTTATAAATCCCCCCATCTCAAACTCATAGGTGATCTTGGGTGATTTTAGAGATCTGTTTTGACCCTAGACCATTGATTAAACTATTGATCATCATTGTGGCTACAACGCGCCATTCTGGGTAAGCGTTCCTTCTGTTTCCTTATGGAATTTGGTTTGAGCTGTGGTGTTGGATATTGTTGTTATTCAGTTTTGAGAACATTTTTTATCAAACCTTTGTAGTTTATTATCATTCAATATCTTATGAAGGATGATCCATTGTTTTAAATCTCTATTGTCAAAGGCAGATAGTGCTCCATCATTCTTGACTTCTGGGTTTCTATAAAATGGGTGAATTCATGGAATTATTTATCATAATTAATAAATTAATTTTTTGTTCATTAAACTGATGTGTTTTTGGGTTTCAAGGTTTTTATTGGAATGAAATTTTTTTAATATGGATTTATATAAAAAATAGGGATTCTAATTAGAAATGGATTTTTCAAACATTGAAGAGGTTTTTAATGGATTTGAATTTTATTAATAAATTTTGGTCATGTTTTTCGAATTTATTTTAAAAATATTTTCACATTGGATTCATTGGGAGCATTAGAAAATATAAAAAGGAAAACATAGTGGGTTTGTAACAACTATTGGTTTTGTTGTTGATAACGATAGACTGTGGTGGGACTTGATATTAATTGGATCCAATATTTGGCCTGGTTTGAGACTCTTTGTATGTTTAGTATGTATTTTTCCATATTCAAGAGCCCAAATTATATTATGGTTTTTCATTTATGGGTTTTTATTGCATGCTAGTTTGGTCATGGATATTTATCACATGTTTATTAAAAGGTTCTATCACATGGCTTCATATGATTTTATTTCATTGATATGTGGTCACTTACATACTATATGATGTGTGGATATGATTTTCTTATATTACCACCTCTATTTTTTATCATCCTGGATTTGTGAATATGAAATTATTTTAGGAATAAACCAAGTGGAAATGATTTTAAAATGGGTATGGACTTTATGAAAAATATTTTTAAAACAGTTTTCATTTTAATGTCTAGAATTGTTTTAACTTTATATTAGATATTGTATAGAATCTATGGTGGTATAATACTGTGATTTTTTATCATACCCTACTTTTTCATTAGGTGGTTATATATGTTTTTTTAGATCTAGGTGAAATTAAAGGTATATTATAGCATGTAATCTTATCCTTTGGGGTTTTCCATCATTGAGGGGTGGTTTGGAGGCAACTATTTTTCACATAGAGACTTGTCATGCATTGCATTTCAGCACATTTTGATTTATATTATATGGTTTCTGTATCTATTTTTATATGATTTTTATTATGGTTTAATTTATTTTTTTGTTTATATACAAGGCATGTTTCCTTTATCTTTATTTCACCTCACCATGTGTTGATCAGATTTAGTGTAGGTTTTGGTTGACCAGGGTTGGTTCATTACAAAAATGGTATGGTGAAGAAAAAACATCATGTAACACCATTTGAGTTAAATGGAATATTGATTTTATAAGTTCCATTTTTCTATCCTAATATGTCATCTCTTATAGTTTTGATCCAAATAAAATATAATCTCAAGTTATTACCTCATATAGTAATGTATTGATGGTACCTCATGTGGAATTTTTTTGTGAGTTCTCAGTATTTTTTCAGTGAGTTATTTAACTTCTACTGGTGAATTTTCAATCAAAACCATCAAAATAATTCATGTAAAATATTCATATCCCTATCCCATAATCCTTGATAAAGAATACTAGAATATCAATTCCCACAGCATGTTAGTGTGGAAAGCTTGAGTAAAGGCTCTTGAATCTCTCATAGTACTCATATAATGTTTCTATCGAGACTTATCTAATTCTATAAATATCCTTTCTAAATGAATTAATTATTCATGTTGTAAATTAACATCTGATGATGTTCCTTTTGAGATCATCTCAACTAGTGAATTATCTATGGTGCATATTATATATAGACTCCTTGGATACTTCTTCCAGTGATATTGAAATTTTTCTCTACTTGACTTTTTCGATTTATGATCCCCTATAATTGAAGGTTCCTCTCACCATGGTACTTTTTTTGATATTTTTTTGGATCATAAATTAAAATATAATAAAACATATGTAATAGTTTAATAATTATTGTTTTATGTTCAAATAAACCTTAAAATACAAGATATATATTATTTTTGTTAATGTTAATGAATTGAGATTCAAAAAATTCTCTAAAATATTTATCATTATTTTATTCCCTATTTTTTATAAAATATTCATAGTGAAACAACTTGGTGTCATTAGAATTCATTAGGGAAATTTTTTAAAATTCAAACTATAGATTTTGAAACATTTTTATTTATATTTTAGTTTCCAAAAATAATATGACAATATTATGATTAAGAGTAAATATAAATTCTCTATAAGATCTATTCATTCATTCCTTGGTTAGTGATTATGTTATGAATATGAAACCACCACCATTAAAATGATGCTGGTATGTAAAAATAATACTATCATTGGTTTCTCAAAATATATTTTATCTAATGGTTATAATATAGTATATAAGGTATTTATATTATTTTCAAAATAGGTTAGAAAATTCTTATATGTCATATATTTTATATATTATATATATATAAGTGTTAATAGGTGTTTGTATATGTGTGGGGTATAAGGATTTATTTTGTTGAAGTGATCATTTATAACCAAATATAAAGTAAAAATGGTGAAATTACTAGGATAATGACTGACGATTGATCTATTGGTAGGATTATCTAATAAATATTTACCATAGTAATAAATAAATTAATTCTTTCTCTAGTTAACAATCAATAAATGAATCAAAATTTTCATACCGCTCAAATTTGGTTGAAACAAAATATGAGTCTAAAAAATTAGAATATTTATTATAGGTTGATTATCCTTCATGTGTTCATGGGGAACATTATACCATCACCTAATAGTATAACAATAAACTCGCCCTTAATTACATTAGAAACTCCCAATTGGGATAAAGTGATCCTAAATAAATAAAACTGATATCATTTTCTTCTCCACACAATACATTAATTGAAAGAGCTTCCCTACTCAAACATATATATCCCATCATATATAGGACTGATCAATAGATATGAGAAAAATGAGTTAAAAAACCAAGAAGAAAAGGTATTCTAGAAATAAAAAGTTGAGAAAAATTTCATATAATCATGGAATATAATAATTTTAACTACGATCAATGGATTTAAGAATGATTGTAATAAATATATCAATATATAAGAAGAAAAATAGTTCTCATACCCAATCAAATCAATCAATAAAAATGGTGTTAATATTTTATGTGAAGGATAATAACCACGGTGGAATCAAGCTTAATAGAAAACATTAATGTAATAGTTCGAAAACTAATCCCCATACAAATTCATGTTCCATAAAAAGTCATAACTAAACCCTTAAATATTTTATTCAATCTTCCGCCAATTAACTCAAAATGTAAATGATTATTCCATGCATTAACAATTGTCCTAGATACCTTCATTGTTGAGAGTGATAATTTTCATTCATATAGACAACTAATAAGGTCTCAATCCTGATGATCTTATTTTTAATCTTATATTTATATATTGAGTTCTATAATAATAGTTTTTAATTTTATATTCATGATATTTTTATTAAGGTATGTATGGATTTCCTTTCATATATCCTTAGGATTTCTTGTTCTCTACATAGCGTAGATTTGATATTCACAAATACAGCTCGACCTACATAGCCTTTAATTGAACTATAGAAACCTCCTGATCACTATAATGTTCCATATTTTACATGAGGATGTCTTTGAAGAGTATATTGCACGAGTCCTAAAATTTTCTTACATAAATTGATGAAGAATGGTTTTACTCATACATTATAAGGAACAAATAATACATTAATTTATATTACAAAATAAATATTCCTACACGAACCATTGTGAATTTGTTTTATTCTTATATGATCCCCAATTATTTTTACACACATTTTAATTATTCATATGTATCACTAAATGTTATCCATCTAATTTTACTATGGTAGGTTACTCTTCTAATTTAATTCGTTGTATGAAATGACTTATAAAATTATTCTTTTATCTGGATAATCATTAATATCCAGGTCATTTATTCTCATTGACAATAAAGTTGAATTATCTTACATAACCAATCAAGGAAGGATTTAGTCTTATATACAATTTCTGAGACCATGCTTTATCTTACATAGAATTAAAAACTACATTACACTCTTACATAACCTTAAAAAATACTTAACTATCTTGCACCAACCTTTATCTTTATGAAATTAAATAAATGTTTGATGAATAAATGACCCATTTATATTTTTCCTAAAAAATTAAAATTAAAATAAGTTCCTATTATAACATATTTGATTAATATTCTTGAAAACTAATAAATTTATCCTTAAATAAAAAACAACCCTAAATAATTCATTAACACTAGAAAGAAAATAAAATTGATTTCATTTCATTAAATAATAGTGAATGTGTTTCAACCAAAAACCCAATACACCCTAGGGTAAATTATTGTTTTCAAAATAACTTTTCGTTCCACAAGATATTATTCTTATGTTACCATGAACAACTCAGATAGGTCAATATTTATATAGAAATATGATACATAATTTTTGTAATTGATATGTGGTAATACTTATTTTATATGGTTCACAACAAATTTCATGACCATATAGTATATATCATCGATGTTTAAATGTATCAATAGTTAACAATAAAATCATATGTGTTAATTTTTTTTGTGGAAAGAGACACTATCATTCTAGGGGAACATCCACTTCTTCTATTATTAAACTACTCCGAGATAATGAATACAATAGAAATATGTTATAATGGTCACTTAAAACGATTCTTTGTAAATTAATAACATCAGTATAAAAATGATTTTTTTCATTGTACACTAATTCTTCCTCTAATTTGAAATATTCAAATAGTTCAACCCAGTCACACTTCTACTCACAATTATATATATTCAATGTTCTTCACTTTTATTTTTGTATGTGTAATCTAATCCATACCTATTATCTTATTATACTTCTATATTACTCTTTAACCATCCAATTTTTTTAATTAACAACTAATTTAAGTTCAATCATTTTATATTTACCTAAATAATCTATACCATAGATATTTTGAATGGTTTTTGCCAAAATTCATTGAAACTTCCTCACTTCTAAATGAAACATCATTACATATATTTATATTCTATTGTTTCTTGTAATAATGGAGTGACATCCTTACCCATAGAAGGTTGGGTTAGTTTCTCTGTTAACATCCATTGACCATCAGATGGGACATGATGTGACCCAATAATTAATGAAATATACATAATATTGGTTTAAAAATAATAAAAGAACTAAAACATGACCGTTTATCATTTTAATGTAAGGAATATGTGATGTGATTATTTTAGGGGTTCTTCAATTATAATATAATTCATAATGTCATTTACTTCATACGAGTGAAACCTAATTTGAGTGTCCTAAACAATGTGAATCCATTCATCCTCATTCCGTGAACTCGTACATTATTTAGTATCACTAGAAGTATGACATGTCCAATTACAGTGTGGAATCTATTTCATGGTGTAAATGAATCTTATGATTTCATTTAAAATTATTCCAAATTCTAGTTCCATGGAGAAAACATCTTCGTAGATGTTAGACATAATATTATGTATTTAGGGAGTTAGACACTTTTTTAACTCTGAACACTATACACAACATTGTCATTATAGTCACAACATGATTTTTATGCTTCTTAAGAACCACATATATCATCCCAACTATCTTGATACATATTTATACATTCAATGAACATCTAATTAATAAATTAATAAAATTAAAAACAAATAATAAAAATAAAAACTATGTATTTAACAATTCTTGCTAAGAAAACCACTAAATGATTAATGAATGGTAGAATTTTCATTATTTATAATATCAAACCAACTATTGGTTTTTTGATGCCAAAAAACAATCATAACAATACCAAATCGGTGAGTTCTTGGATTATAAATTCTACTAAACCCCAATCAATTTATCTAATTATCTCCTTTCACTTGTTTTTACAATAAACTCACAACACTTAAAAAGATACAAAAGGAAAGAAAAAATATATACATAATGGTTTATGTGGTTTGGACATTTATCCCATGTTATAAAAACCTCCTTTAATAAATCTAAATTCTATCACCTTTTATATATCATGTAAGGTATTTTATTGTTGAACCTTCTCAGTTGAATTATAATCTTCTTTAATCTCAATATATAACCGTTATGTCATTTATTTAGGATCATTTATTAATATTGTAATTGTGAGGGACTACTCAACATAGTTCTCAGGGGTTACTCAAGGATCTTCTCTGAATAGTTTTTAATTTTTTTAATTAATAATATTGATGCTGGAAGTTCTTTACCATATAGGTCACTTTTATACTCTTTTTCCCTTGATTTGATACTTATAATGGAATATATTGTTTGACCATTCCTGATAGTGATCGTATGTGTGTGTGTGTCTGTATAGCCTGTGAGACCCATATATGTGCTTGATTCCATTTGTATGGTGGGGTAACATGATATAACAAGTTTGATATTGATCAAATGAAACTATTTGTTGCTACTAATTCTCATGATGACATGAAATGTTCTCCCTTTATATGATATACTGAATTATGTGTAAATAACATTCCTTTAAAGGTATTTATTTTGGTATGCGATGATGATGGAGACGTATTTGAACACATGATAGGGGGATGTTAGCCATGAGGCCTGAAATTTTGAAGAAACAATGGGGGTACGATGGTCTCATGTTTGATCTGAATGAATAGAAAGGATAAATAGAAATTGATGTTTGACCTATGTTTAGGATGTGGGTTGACCATCTTGATGCCTGACCCATGGTGGAGGTGGGATATGAAGACCTTCTGGATGAATCTGACTCACTTCATTGAGACCACCGAGATACATGATCACTAGCCTTTTGGCTAGATCTTGGTCTCTTACAACACCCTCACAATTATCCTTCTATAATAGATTCATGGAAGGTACAGTTGAGCAATGTGGTATATTGGCTAGTACATGAATACTCGATATATGATTTTTTATTCTTTCTTGAATATTAACTCTTACAGTAGCAGTACTCTAGCGTACTGTAGCAGCGGTGTACTGTAGCAGCGGTGAGCACTGTAGCAGCGGCAGGGCACTATAGCGGCGGCAAAGTACTATAGCGGTGGCGGGTACTATGTAGTACTGTAGCAGTGCATGTACTGTAGCAGTACTATTCACAGAATGGGCTTCAGGCCAGAAAAATGGGTATATGGGCCATGTAATGGGATAAATTCCCACTGGGCCTTCGGGCTATGTAATGGGTATCCCTCTACCCAGTTAAAAGAGGTCTTTTCTTTCCTTTAATAATAAAATGAGGCTTCTGCCCCAACCTTTAAAAAAATGGGGCCCAGAACAGATAGTTGAGAAGTAGAGCATGGAGCTTGTATTGGTACTAGGATAGACATCAAAGGATTCCACTGTGTATCACCCTTTGTCTTCCAACACTTTATATACAAATTGGGTAAAACCCCAAGAATCCACAATACATTTCCCTTTGAATAATGCAATAGATTGCATTGTACGGAACTTCGAGATTCTAACACACCGCGACCAATCAAACTAGACATTATGAATAGTAATACCCACTTTTTGAAATTTTATAAATTTTATTTTTAAAAATGGAATTAATTTTTGAATTCATAATATTAAAATTAGCATAGGGTGAATTTTTCATATTTTTCTGAAAACATTCAATTTTTGGTGAACAGTGAAAAACACCAAGTTATTGTTTAAAATCGACTTTTTATTCAAATAAATATTTATTTTATTTAAATTTATTTTAGGTCAAAATAGATACATAATACCTATATATGTTCAATTTAATTCATTGGAGTCATTTTATAATATGTTTAGATATATAAATATTTTATCAAACTTTTTACCGTCTTTTACGCACCTTCTAGGAGGATTTGAAGATTTGCATAAAACATAAGTTTACCGCTTCTGTGAGTTGAATTTTAAAAATCCGAGAGACATGGTTAATATCAGTATATAAAATTTGGTTTAATAAGATGAAATAATTTTTGGTGAATAGTAACTTTTGTCTTTTATTAACCATGGTTAAAAATAAATAGGGTAATTAACGGTAAAATTGATATCATAATTACCCTAACACATGTACGAATTCTATTGGATAAGTATAATTCGACCAAAAAAATACTAGGAATAAAATATGATCCTCTTTGGTCCACTTGGATTAGATTAAGACATTCATTGTCATTTTATTTAAAGAAGAGTTAAAAGAGTTAAATTCAAAGTTTAATAACTATCCAATTTTTAATATAGGGTTACACACAATATAAATTCGACTATAAATATTAATTATAAATACAAACAAAATTTAATACATAATAGTATTTTATTTTTAATTTTTATACCTTAAAAATTTTAATTTATTAATGACACGTTGATGATACAATAATTACCTTATTAATGAAATATTAAAATAATTGATATTATAAATATCCAAATAAATGACAATTGAGGCTTCTGATGAATTAAAATAATTATATAGGTCAATATGAAATGTTAGGGTTGGTTAAATAAATTTTATTTGAAGTGATAAAGTATTTATGGATTTCAAAAAAGATAAATAATAAATAGTTCCAAATTGAAATAATTGAGTTATTAAAACAAATAATATGTTATAAATTGATATAATATTCCAAAAAATCTATAGTTCTTCAAAAAGTATTAGATAAGATTATATATTTTAATAATGAACCACCTGTGGTTCTCTTGACTTGTTATAGTATGTTTATTAACCATATAATATAAAACTACAAAGAGACATGATAAATGTCAAACTATTTAACTAAGAGTTAAATCTAAAAGGTGAGGTTAATATAATGACCTAAACCTATAAAATACATATTAGATGAGATTTTTCAACCCATCCCTACCTTATCCAAGAAATAATTTATTTTCGAGCCATTATAAATAAGAAATCATTTTATTATAAAATATGATTTCTGGCTTTTCCAAAAGTGACCCTCACATATCTTATTGAAGGGTACTTCCCCATCTCTTAATTTCACACCTCCAAAGCCATTTGGCTCGGCCATCACCAACCCAAATATCCTACCATCCTTACCACATTCATCCTATAAGACTTTCATTGGTCATAAATCCAACATATGGATCCATTTTGATCAAATCAAAAAGAAAAACATGAAGAAGAGGTAAATATTTCTTCACCTCTTTCAAGTTATTTTCTTCTTCCACTTCCTCTTTTTTTGTTGTTTCCACTCTAAAAAAATATAAAGTATCTTATATATAATTTGATGTTATTATAAAAATGGTACAACCATATTCAGTATTCTATCCTTCATATGAATGACAAACACACCATATGTGCGTACGTACAGATTACTGTCTCCACGTCGGGGTGTAGTTTGTAATTCAAACACTTAATTATTTGGATGGGTATAATAATGAGTATAACTTATGTAAAAAATATATATAACATGTTAATTATTATTTATATATGATATACCATACAATTACATAATATTTCACCATCAATATAATGATATTGTCGCTCGTGCATACGTACAGATTACCGTCTGCACGAACTCGATGAGATTCATTCCCCATCGTAATCATTCAAGAATAATTTTAATTTTATGATTAAATTTTTTTTAATGAAAATAATATCATTATGTATATGAATAAAATACATTAAATCTGTAACAATCCTGGCTTACATAACTGAGCATATAACGGAAAACAGATCAGTTAACACCTGAAATGATGATACTACTAAAATATTATTAACAATGCAATATTAGAGGATAATATGTGGTATCATATTTATGTATATAGTTATTTTATAATTTAATAACAATTATTTAACTATTATACGTGAAATTAATTTACCCTCAACCAAGGAAATGTACAAGGTAATGTTAAATTCCACAATCTATTTATTATCCAAGGTTGTTTTTACGTATGTATCTACTGAGACCTCTTTATCCTACATATATGTGTTTTTCTAAAAATTTATATCAAAACATTTTACAATTTACAGGAAAATGAGTTAAAGTCATTTATACCCTTATTCAACCTTATATGTTTTGAAAGGAATATTTCTATCGTTTTCCAAACAAGGTACTTTATGACATTTTCGACAAAATTAATGTAAGAATGTTTTTTTAACTTATACGGTGAGTGCACCTATTTTCTGCCGTAATAACATAGTTGAAGATTCCCTTAAAATATTATAATAATATTTTCAAAATAAATGTTTTATTATAAAATTATATGAATTTTAAATGATTTAAAATTAGAAAGAGATATTTCTCTAAAAATGTTTTGATTTCATCTATGTCAACATCCTTTTGATTAATTTTAAACTTGTTTGAAGTGAATTTATTATGATACAAATATTTCATACTGTATTTAATGTTTTCTGATTTTTTTGACTGTGGATGTGTTATTTTTACACCATTCATTGTTTATGGATAAATTATTGAAATTTCGTATACAATTTTTTATACAAATGTTAATGTTATGTTTAATCCTTTTCATATGTGGAATGCATTGGACTTAGTAAGTGGCAGGTGGAGCCCACCTTAGCTCCTCGATGCATCGGTAGGTCTCATAAGGCAAACTAATGTCTTGGAACTAGGCCTTGAAAAAATATTATTTGTAGTCTTGGCACAAGGCCTTGACTATGTGGTTATGAAGTTTGTTATTATGTATTCCATCATTATGAAAGTGGCCATTGATATTGCATGTGATAATTCGACTAGTAAAATATCAGTGTGAATAATTAAATAGAATTATTTTATTTTATATTTTCCATATTATGATGATGTTTATGTTTAAAAGGATTTTGTGTTTGTCTAATAATTTGCCTTAAATGTTTATACTTATTTATCTATGTTTCCGCTATATTGTTATCCTTACTGAGCATCTGAGCTCACCCATTTATATGTTGTATTTTTTCTAGGATGTGAAAAAGTATTTTATGGTTGACCTACAGGGATAAGGTAAGGATATAAGTGTGTTAAAAAGGGTACAAAATGTTTTTGATGTATTTATTTCATTATGTAAGGTAAAACTTATGAATATATCTAGTACTTCCAAGTCTACTAATCTAACCAGTCTTTCAGAACATGATTCCTTTTATCATGGAAATTTTATATAATAATGCATCTACTCTGGGTAATTGGGGTCAAGGAATTATAGTTGGTATCAGAGTAAGTTTAGTACAATCCTTGGAAACTAGATTTAGAAAAACTATGATTAGGGAACACTCCCTTAATATAGAATTTAAGTATTAGTATAGAAGAAATTCCTAGAATTTTTGTACTGTAGAGATTTTGTGAGTTTTACTGGAAATACATCCCTATATGGATACAATCAGGTAGAGGTGGCTCTGGCACATATGTACCTAGGGGTAAAACCTGAAAACACCACTTTGAGGTAGACTCAAACGAGAACTGGTGCACAACAACAAGCCTTGATTCACCCTTGGTTACGACACTCTCAGGGAGATATTCTTAGGATAATTAAAATTTTATTTACAACACATTATGAAGGATTTATAAGTATATACTTCCTCAAATAAAACATTTTTATGATTATGGATAATACCCATAAACTGTTCAATTTATGTTTAGTGTTTTATAAGTTCAAAATTATTGATCGTGGTTCATAAAATAATCTATAGTATGCCATTTTTTATAAATGGTTCCTATTAGAAGGAATGGAAACCATATCAATGCATGTAATCCATGTAGGGACAACCCTTCTACTCAAGATAATTATAGTGGAACTAGTGATGTAACTGGTGCTTATCAGCTTATCACCATTTTGGGAAAACTAACGCAGGTTATGAATAATAACCTTACCCATTTAGAGCACCCTGATCTACAATGTGGAGGATCAATGTTAAATTGATTCATAGGGAAACTACCATCAACATTCAATGGGACTACAAATCCATTTGTATCCAAGCAATGGATAAGTTCCCTAGAGAAAATATTTCATTCTTTGGGGAGTAGCGAAAGGGAGAAAGTTGTCATGACAGTTTATCGCCTCACGGGAGATACAGATCAACGGTGGTCATTGATTCAAAACACAAAGGAAGTTGATTAAGTATCAAATATGGAATAGTAGGAGTTTAAAGAAATTTTCTTAGAAAAATATTTTCATCGTGACCATCGATCAGATATATAATGGAAATTTTTGAGTTTGAGACAAAAGGAGGATGAAAATGTCTCAAAATATGAGGCTAACTTTACAAGGATAGCAAGGAATGCCACATAATATATACATATCTCAAGGAGTAATATTGGTCGATTCTTTGATGGGTTAAAACCATTTCTCCAGCGAGCATCAGTCTCACAATCCATCTTATCATATGAAGATATTGTATCATGTGATATCAAGACAGAAAAAGGCTTCTCTAAGTCTTACGACATTAAAGAAAATCATGAAGAAAAAGAGATCTACTGAACACTTTGGAAATAAAAATAAGGGGATGAAGGGGAAAGTTGAATATCCATCTTTTAGTAAATGTGGGAAGAAACACCCCAGTACATTCCTGAAGGGAATGAGAGTCTGTTACAAGTGTGGTAAAAAAAGATACCATGCTCGTGATTTCAAGGGGAAGAAAGGGGAAATCAATGTTGAATGCTACAATTTTATAGAAAATGGGGATTATGCAAACTAATGTCTCAAGCTCCAAGGAATATTACCCCAGAAAATTCCAAGGGGGAAAGGCCAAGCTTATGCGATCAATACTACTGAATTTGAAACTCCAAAAGATGTGGTGGCTGGTAATTTAATGATTTAATCTAGTTTAGAAATTTCTTAATTTGATTCTAGATCATTTCATTGATTCATATCTTCCTTGTTTGCTAATAAAATTAGATACTTCCAATTTGCTTTTACTAGTGATTTTTCAGTCAAAACTCCTAAGGGAAGTATCATTGCAACAATGTTTTGTAAATTAGTTCCCATTAGGGAATATAAATGTCATTATCTACTGATCTCATCGTCATACCGATGATTGAATTTGATATAATTTTTTGTATGGATTGGATTTTGAACCAGGGATAAAAAATTATTGTAAGAAGTAGGAGGTTACAATTCTCAATGATGATAAGCAGTACCTTATCTTTAGAGTAGAAACATCACCATATGATTATTTTATAGATACACCCCCAGTATCTCTAATAAATTCAATTATTGGGGAGGATGATAATGAAATAATTATGGGTGAGGAAATTAATGTTCAAATAGAGGACATTCCTTTTGTGCAAGAACTTGTTGATGTATTTCAAAATGATTTACCTGGACATCCTTCAGAATGAGAAATTGAGTTTTCCATTGATTAAATTCTTGGTTCAAGGCCCATATCGAAGACCCCTTATTGAATGGCCAATTTGGAATTAGTGGAACTAAATAAAAAACTTGAGGAATTGAGTAATATGGGATTTATTCTCCCTAGTGTTTCTCCATGGGGAGCCCCTTTCCTTTTTTATGAAGGAAGACAGATCTATGAGGCTGTGCATTGAATACATGAAGATCAATGCCATAACAATAAAGAACAAGTATCCCCTACCTCACATTGATTATTTATTCGACCAAATTCATGGAGCTCACTATTTTTCAAAGAGTTACCTTTGATCTGGATATCATAATTTTTGTGTGAAGAAGGAAGTCATTCAGAAAATATCATTTCAAACTAGGTACAGACATTAAATGTTTACAGAAATGACTTTAGGATTTACTAATGCAACCTTTGTCTTCATGGATCTAAGGAATAGAGTTTCAAGGAATATCTTTATGACTTGGTAGTGGTATTTATTGATGATATTTTGGTATACTCGAAAATCTACCAAGATCATGAAAATCACTTGTGCATTATCCTAAAGAATCTTAGATGATATGGATTACATGGGATGTTCAGCAAGTGTAAACTATGGCTTCAGGATATTTCATTTCATGGCCATATTGTCTCCAATTATGGAATCTCTGTTGATCCTTATAAGACAAAGGAAATCCAAGAATGGCCAGTATCAAAGAGAATAACTAAGGTACCCAGTTTTATTGCTTCATCAGGTTATTATTGGATTTTATCTAGAAATGTGCGCGATTGGCTACCCCATTATCCAAGATCACTCCTAATGGGGTTAAATTTGTTTGAACAAAAGAATGTGAAGAATTTTTTAAAGAACTAAAGATAATATTAGTTAATTATCCTATCTTTACTTTACCCTTAGAGAATGATGGGTTTGTTATTTACAGTGATGCTTTAAAGAAAGTACATGGTTGTGTCCTTATGTAAAATGATAGAGTTATTTCCTATGTATCATGATAACTAAAATTTTGGGAGAAAAAATATCCCACTCATGATCTTGAGTTAGGATTTATAATCTTTGCTATGAAAATATGGATTCAGTATCTCTATGATGAAAAATGTGAGATTTATGCTGATCACAAGAGTTTGATGTATATTTTCTCACAAAAAGAACTCAACAGTATGCAAAGGTGATGTCTTAAAAAACTCAAGTATTATGATTTCACTATACACTACCACCCAAGGAAGGAAAATAAGGTGGAATATGCTTTGAGTAGAAAAGATCATAGAGTTTTGAACAATATGAGAGTTGAAAATGATCTTATATACATGGATCTAGAAAAGATGAATATGAGAATGACCCTGGAAGGTGAAACATAAATGATTTTCAAATGGTTTTAAAACTATATTTAGTAGAAAGGATAAAGTGTTCTCAGAATGGTGAAGATGAATTTCAAAAGAACATTAATGCTATGAATGGTGGGAGATTGAGTGACTTCAAATATGAAGATATAATTTTTAAATTTGGGAAGATACTTAGTGTTCCTAACATACCTGATCTAAAAGGGAAATTGTTGGTTGATTCTCATAGCTCCAATTTCTCTATACACCCTTGGAGTACCAAGATGTATAGAGATTTGAAGGAACATTTTTTGTGGGACAACATGAAGAGGGAGATTGCTGATTTTGGGTCGAGATGTATAGTTTATCTATATGTGAAAGTTGGAAGGCAATAGCTTGGAGGATTCATGAAACCTCTTCCCATACCTGAGTGGAAATGGAATAATATTACGATGGACTTTTTCATGGGGCTACCAAAGTATCCTAGAAGGAATGATGAAATATGTGTCATTATTGATCGTCTTACCAAGTCAACACATTTTCTTTCTATAAGAGAAGATTTATAACTTGAATGTCTGGAAAGACTATATATTAAGAATGTTGAAAGACTCCATGGTGTACCTCTATCGATTGTTTCTGACCGTGATCCTTGTTTTACACCATGATTCTAGAAAAGTCATCAGAAAGCCCTGGATACTGAACTTCATTTGAGAACTGCCAACAACCCTAAAAAAATAGACAATCAGAATAGACTATTCAAACCATAGAAGACATGTTGAGATCTTTCTCACTTGACATTCAAGGTATGTGGGATTAATATTTACCTCTCGTAGAATTTTTCTATAACAATAGCTTCCATTCAAGTATCCAAATGGCACCATATCAAGAGTTATATGGAAAGAGATGTCGCACACCAACTTATTGGGATGATGTTGGTGAAAGAAAACTTGTAGGCCCCGAACTTGTTGAGGAAACGATGGAAATGGTGAAGGTTATCCCAACCCACATCAAAGGAGCTCAATGTAGGAAGAAGAGCTATGCCGATAACCAAGGGACGGATTTGGAATTTCAGATAGGAGATCATGTTTTCTTGAAGGTATCTCCATGGAAGGGAGTTATACGATTCAGTAAGTAGGGTTAATTAAGTCCTAGGTACATCGGACCTTTCGAAATTCTAGAATGAATTTGGGTAGTAGCATACCATTTGACAATGTCTCCAAGTCTCCCTAAAGATCACAATGTTTTCCACATATCACTGTTGAGAAAATACATGCATGACCAAATGCATGTACTCACCAATGAATAAATTGAACTAGAACCAGATTTGTCTTACTGTGAATAATAAATCAGAATTCTTGATACCAGAGAACATGTGTTGAGAAACCGGACAACTCGTCTGGTTAATTTTCTATGGAGAAATCATAAAATGGAAGGGGCAACTTTGGAGCTGAGGAACTTGTGATGAAGAACCACTTGAATCTTTTTATGTAGTAATATTCTATAAAATTTGAGGAAAAAATTATTTTAAGGAGGGGAGAATGTAACACCCCCATGCTTCCATGGTACGTTTCCTTTTGAAAAATGCAATAGATTACATTGTAGGCAACATCGAGATTCAAACACCCCACAACCAATCAAAATAGATGTTATGAATAGTAATACCCAATTTTTGAAATTTAATAATTTTTTTTTTCAAAATGGACTTCATTTTTAAATTCAGAATATCGAAATTAGATTAGGGTGAATTTTTGGTATTTTTCTGAAAACTTTTTATTTTTTATTAATAGTGAAAAACACTGAGTTATTGTTTATAACCACCTATTTATTTAAATAATTAATTATTTTAATTAAAAAAAATTTATTTCAAAATAGATACATAATACCTATATATGTTCATGGTAATTCATTGGAGTAATTGTATAATAAGTTTAGATATATAAAAAGTTTATCAAACTTTTTATCCTCTTTTACACATCTCAAAGGAGCATTTTCAAATTTGAAGAAAACATACTTTTACAACTTATGTGAGTTGCATTTCAAAATTCTGAGAGAAAAGGTTTATATTATTAAATAAAATTTTTTTCAATTAGATGAAAATAATTTTCGATGAATAGTAACTTTTGACTTTTATTTACCACGATTAAAAGTAGATAGAGTAATTAAGGGTAAAAATGATATAATAATTACCCTAAAACATGTCCTCTTTCTATTGGATAAGTATAATTTGACCAAAAAAACTTTCGGAATGAAATATTATCCTTTTTGGTTCACATGGATTAGATTAGAACATTTATTATTATTTTATTTAAAGAAGAGATAAAAGAGTGAAATTCAGAGTTTAATAACTAAACCATTTTTAATATAGGGTTACATACAATATAAATTCGACTATAAATATTCATTAGAAATATAAAAATATTTCCTACAAAGTAGTAGTTTATTTTTAATTTTTAGACATTAAATAATTTTATTTATTTATGACACAATGATGATGCAGTAATTACGTTATTAATGAAATATTAAAATAATTGATATTATAAATACCCAAATAAATGTAAATTGAGACTTTTTATGAATTACAGCACTTTAATAGGTTAATATGAAATGTTATAGTTGGTTAAATTAATTGTATTCGAAGTGATAAAGATTTTATGGATTTCAAAAAAATCAAATACTAAATAGTGTCAAAATGGATCTAATTGAGTTTTTAAAACAAATACAATATTATTAATTGATATAATATTCTTAAAAATGTATTTTTTCAGCCAAAGGACTTATATAAGCTTATATATATTAATATTTAACCACATGGGGTTCACTTGTCTTATTATAGTATGTTTATTAACCATATAATATAATAATACAAAGAAACATGGTAAAGTCAAATTATTTAACTAAGAGTTAAATCTAAATGATAAGGTTTATATGATGAATTAAACCGATATAAAAACTATTGGTTGAATGTTTTTTGACCCATAACCACCTTATCCTAGAAATAATTCATTTTTTAGCCATTATAAACCATAAATAAGTTTATTGTAAAATAATATTTCAAGCTTTTCCTAAAGTGACCCTCACCACTCTTATAACAGGGTACTTCCCATTCTCTAAATTTCACACCTCCAAATCCATTTTTCTCAGAAAAAACCTACAAAAGTATCCTCTCATCTTTTATCCCTTCATCCTAGAGGCCGTAATTTGGTCATAAATCCATCTTAATAATCCATTTTGATCAAATCAAAAGGAAGAACCCGAAGAAGAGGTAAATATTCCACCACCTCTTTGAAGTTCTTTTCTTCTTCAACATCCACTTTTTTTGTTGTTTCCAATATAAAATAATAACTCCAGAATCATCTATATACTGTGATGTTATTATAAATATTCTACAACCATATTCGTTATTCTATCCGTCATATGAATGACAAAGTCACTGTACATGCATACATACGGATTACCATCTCCACGTTATGGTGTACTTTGTTATTCAAACACTTCATTATTTGGATGAGTATAAAATATGTAAATAAAAAATAAAACGTGTTAATGATTCTTTATATATGATATACCATACAATTAAATGTGATTTCACCAATAAAATAATGACATTTTTGCTCGTACGTATGTATGGATTACCGTCTCCACGAACGCGATGAGATTCATTCCCCGTAGTAATCATTCAAGAATAATTTTCATTTTATGATTAAAAATAATTTTTATGAACATAATATCATTCTTTATATGAATAAAACACAACCTCTCCATAAAAACATGGCTTACATAGCCGAGCATAGAATGAAAAATAGATTAGTTAACACCCGAAACTATGATACTACTAAAATATTATTAACAAAGCAATATTAGAGGATAATATATGATATAATATTTATGTATATACATATTTTATAATTTTATAACAATGATTTAACTATTATACAAGAGGTTAATGTACCCTCGACCAAGGAAAAGTACAAAGTAAGGGTTAATTCCACAATTTCTTCATTATCTGAGGTTGTTTTTACGTAAGTATCTACTGGGACCTCTTTATCATCCACATCAGTGTTTTCATAAAAATGTATTTAATTTTTTTTAATATTTACTAAAAAATGGGTTAAAGTCATTTATACCATTATTTTACCTTGTCTATTTTGAAAGGAATCTTTCCGTCGTTTTCCAAACAAGGTAATTTATAACCTTTTCGACAAAATAAGGGTATGAATTTATTTTAACTTATACGGAAAGGGTGGCTATTTTCTGCCATTATAACATCGTCAAAGCTTCCCTTACAAGAATATAATAATATTTTCAAATTAAATGTTTTCTTTTATAACTATATGACTTTTAAATGTTTTCAAAATAAAAAATTACATTTCTCTAAAAAAAGTTTTGATTTCATCTATGCCAACATCCTTTTGAGGGATTTTATGTTTGTTTGAAGTTTATTTATTATGATACAAATCTTCCATATTGTATTGAAGGTTTTGTGATATGTTTGACTATAGATTTGTTATTCTTATACAATTCATGGTTTATGGATAAATTAGTGACTTTTCATATACTAGTTTTATTGCGAATGTTTATGTTATGTTTAAACCTTTTCATATGAGGAATTATTTGGACTTAGTAAGTGAAGGGTGGAGACCACTATAGCTCCTCGATGCATCGATAGGTCTCCTGAGACAAACTCGTGTCTTGGCACAATGCCTGGAAAAAATCATATTTTTACTTTTGGCATAAGGCCTTGACTATGTGGTTATGAAGTCTGACATTATGCATCTCATCATTATGAAAGTGGTTATTGATATTTCATTTGATTATTCGACTAGTAGTATATCAATGTGAATAATTAAATGAAATTATTTGATTCTATCTTTCCCATATTATGATTAAGTTCAAGTTTAAAATGATTTTGTTTTAGTCTAATACATTGCCTTAAATTTTTATGCTTATTTATGAATGTTTCTACTACATTGTTATCTTTACTAAGCATCTGAGCTCACCCATTTCAAAGTTTTATTTTTCCCTGGATGTGAAGAAGTATTTTATGGTTGACTTGTAAGGACAAGATAAGGATATAAGAGTGTTCAAAAGTGGAAAAATTGTTGTTGATGTTTTTATTTCATGATGTAATGTAAAACATATGAATGTATCTATTACTTCAAAGGCTACTAAGATAATTAGTCTTTCAAGATATAATTCCTTGTATCATGCCAATGTTATGTAATAATGCACTGACTCTGGGTAACTGTGGTCAGGGCCTTACAAATTTTGGTTTGCGTTATTGAGTAAAGTTTTTATTTATATGCGTGGAATGATTGAAATTTTTTATTAAATTATGTAACATTTAACATCTTAATGATATTATGGATATTATATTTATTTAGGTTTATAGATTATAGTTATGATTACCGAGGGTATAGTCTCCCCACCTCTTCCTTATACCCTTACTCTTAGTCGATAAACTATTTCATATGGGGAGGAACCAATTATGTCTTATTCCATCTCTACTCAGGTGTTGATTTAGAATATTTTGTATGGGGAATTAGAAAATAGAATAAAAGAATGAGTTTACTTCCTTTTTATTGGTTATTTAGGAACTTGGTAGAAATAGGATAGCCTTCAGGGAACTTGAGTAATCCAGTTTCCATACTTCAGAAAATCTAATATGTAATATAACATCAAGTTACCAGTTATGAAATTTCATCTATAGTTTTATGAATTTTGGTTGTAATCAGACATCATGAGTATGTATATAAGATCACATTCCATATATATACTTATTGTATACTACATTGTTGTTATTTAATTAAATTCTGTAATATGTATTTTTTTATAGGACTATATTTTATGTTGAGTGATATATCAATGTTATCTATTGCTGTGATATATGAATTTTGGTATTATTTAGTTGTATTGAACTGAAAGGCACAATGTCATGCATTTTTATTAATTTTTTAGATAATCTAATTTTTTAGTTATACAAGAACTTTATATTATATTTGTTATGGATACTCATATGAAAAATATGGAGGTACGGAGAACCTTGAATAGTACTATGTGGGGGTTTATATCTTGTTGTGGGTAGACTCCTAGGATAACATTCCATATAAATCCATTCATTAAGACTTATAGGTTCATATATTATTTTCATACCCAAGTTGATGTGGGTTCTCTAAACATTATATTTTCATTTTTAAAAAAATTTATACCATAGACATTGATGAATGACCTTGCTATGGTGGAAGTGCCAGTTGCACCACAAGCTATGTTAGAGGATGAACCCGAGCATACTCCCATGCCTTCTCTATGAAGTTTAGGCATTAGATCTACTCCAGCCCAAAGTATTTCAAACGGTACCTGGCTGTGGTATAGGAGTACAATGAACCATTGTATACTATAACCCTAAATTACATATCTTGCATACATTAGTATTTGTGGGAATTAGAGGAACATATGATGCTAAAGACTGAATAGAAATCATTGAGGGATAATTTGAATTTCTTGAGACACTAGAGGACTGGTAGGTCAAGCTAGTGTTCTTTAAGCATGAAGGAACCATAAGCAATAGTGGGGTATTATGGGATAAGTAGGTAGATATTTGGGTCTTTCTTGGGGGCCTTTTAAAAAAATTATTCAAGATATTTTTTCTCAATACACTAATAATAAATCATTCAAAATAAATATTTGGTCTCTAATAGGGATCCATGATGGTATCTGAAAACATCACATGTTTCACCAAACTACTTCATCTTTCTCCCCAAATAGCTAAAAATGAGGCATATATGTCCTTCAAGTTTGAGATAGTTCATCATACTAACATCAGATGGAAGGTTTTGAGTTTTGACCTAACAATTTTCTGAGAGGTTCTATATAAGCAATTTATTATTGAGATGGTTCTCGATGTGGATCCAGATGTTGGACTTCCCACCATTCAATTCTTAGGTAGGATGAACTCTTAATGTTGTAGTGAGTGTCTCTTCTAATAGTAGTAAGAGGAAGAACTAGGATATAAATAAAGGTAGTGGTAAAAAGGTTGAATAGTGTATGAATTCTTGGTCCCCCTAAAGAGGAGTTATATAGTTCGTTAATAGTGGGTAGGTCAATCAAAAACACATTTTCTTTCCAAAACCTCAGAGAATGAGTCTGTAGTAAGGAATTATGGGGTATCTCTTACAGTTTTGTTCCAAATAATTTATGTTAGGTTACCATAGGGGAGGAAAAAATATTCCATATATTAAAGATGGATTGTATAGTGTTACTCAATAGTATGTTAGGACTCCTCATATAACATTAACTCATGTGAGTCATCCCCATTTGGGTCAAGACCATGGAGCTGAGGTTGGCATAGTGTTTGTGAGGGACTATGTTTGGAAAACTATTGAGATTGACCATTGACCATTCCTGTTATTATCTTGATCACATCTTCCCATTCCTCCACTATTTTTTATGTTATTACGTTCTATTTTTTTAAATGACATTATTTTTTTTGGACTCGACTTATCCATTAATTTATCATTTGAATTTTTTTCTATTGAAACACACTTTTGGAACAAATTTGATCATATTTAGATATTTCCAAAGTCTCCTATAATTATTTCTTCCTGTAGAATGTTTTTAGGATTCCATGATCCTTGAGATGAATAGATATTATGCGATCCTTATAATTGAACATCTAACATAATTTTGGGCTCATATCAACTATTATTAGTGGAAGTAACCATTTATATCATGTAATGGAGAGAATTTTACTATGAAAAGTGGGTGAGATGTAAAATATTATAGTGTGGGATGACATTTGATTCATTTTGGATTCATCATAGATTAGGTAGTAGACATAGATCTCATAGTGGAACCAGATTTTGTGTTATATAATTTTCTTCCTAATATTGATCTCTTTTAGGATGTATTTTCAGATTACTTATCAAGTCTTAATCTTGAATATGAATTATATTTCAACTTAGATCTATTGATGAAAGAACATCCAATTTTTATTCTTTCTTATCACCAAACACTTGTCGAGCTGAAAGAGCTTATGATTCTGGTTGAGTACTTGTAGATGATGGGTTTTAGGAGAACATGAAAATCTATATGGGGTTATCTTTTGTTTTTCTCCAAGAAGTAAGATCATAGTCTATGTCACTGTGTAGACTATAAGAAGGTAAGCTAGGTGATACTGTAGAATATGTATCCCTAACACATGATTGATTATCAATTTTATCAGTTATAGGGATCCCTATTGTTCTCCATGATTGATTTTATTCAGGAATCCATCAGTTTCTTGTCAGTGATGACTATATTAATAAGATAATGTTTATGAGTAGATTAGGAATGTTTGGGTACCTCTTTTTTCCTTTTATATTGATGAATTCAGAAATAGTCTTCATGGATCATATGAATAAGGACTTCAATCCTTGTATCAAATATCTCATCATTAATTTTATTGATGATATCATTATATATTCGAATAATTTTGAGTTTTATACCAGACACCTTGAGTTCATGTTGAGTAAACATCCAGTGCATCTTCTTTTTTTCATTCATTTGAATTGAAACTTATGGATATGATAGGTATCTTTCCATGGTCGTCTAATATTTAAGTCATGGTTTTATATGGACTCGAATAATGTTTAAGGGGTGATATCATGGGACCACCCTTATAATGATTTGGAGATCAAGAGATTATTTGGGTTATATGGATTAAACAGACACTTCATTAATTATTTCACCGACTTATCAGCTCTGATGAATGGGATTAATAGGAATGGGGTGATGTTTGAATAGACCTATTAGTTCATGGATTCATTTCTTTAGTGGAAAATTTTATTGATTAGAGCTCCATTTTTATTCTTATAGTGCCCAAGATATGATACTCAATGCACTATGATACCTTAAGTGTTGGTATATGAGATGTGTTGATGTATATGGGTAAGGTAGTTGTTTATGGGTCATGTCAGCTACAACACCATTAGTGGAACTAACTTATGAATGACTTAGAGTTATAATATGTTGTCCCTTATTTGAAGTTTTGGTTACATTATCACTTTGATGAGAGTTTTTTTGTTTACATGGTCTAAGAAAACCTGTGATATAACTTCTCTCCATGGGTAATCAATTTGAGGTAGAGGCATTGAGTAGAGTATCATTATAAATTCATTTTTATATGGAATATGATCTAGTAAAATGTAATGTCATTTTACATTCTCTTATTATAAAAATGTTGGTGATTCAAGAGTTTGGTGAGTTAGAATTTCTAGTGGAATGGCGTCAAATGAGTTTGATGATTGAATAAAATTTTTATTTATTTGTGGATATTGGAGTCATGATGTGTGAAACTATGGTCCTCACATCTTCATTAGTGGGTAGGGTGAAGACTGACCAAGAGTATGATTCTATGTGTGTGGTGACGTACAGATAACTGACAAACAACAAACCAATTCCATGATGGTTAATAGATGTTGATAATGTGATAAGAATACATGAATTGTTTTTAGTTCCACTATCATTGATATATGATCCTATGATATTATCCCATGATTTAAAATTTGTAGTGCATCTAGGTTCAACATATATGTACCTTGATATTCAACATCATTTTTGGTTACATATTATTAAAAGGGACAACACTGGTTTTATTTCAAGATGAATTATCTGGAAGAAGTTAAAGTCCAATAATCAATTTCATAGAGGTTTTATTCATCCACATATGGTACCTGTGTGGATGTGGGATAATGTGATGATGGATTTTTGATGGGGTTTCCTAAAACCTCAAGAATTAGTGATATGGTTTGGGTGATAGTTGACCGACTGATGAATGTTTTTCATTCCTTACCAATTCATGAGGCCCATTCCATAGATGATATGGGTGAGTTGTATATATGTAATATTATTTTATTGGATCAAGTCCTATTAATAATTTTCTTGAATATATATGCATGTTTTATGAAACATTTTAGGAAGGGATTGAAATGTTTTTAACTTCTCAGTTAAAATTCAGTACAATGTATCATCCTCTAAATGATGATTAGTGAGAGAGGATGATAGAGATATTGGAGAATATGTTGTCATCAAGAATCCCTGATTTAGTTGAATCTTGCGATGATTTTATATCCTTGATTAAATTTAGATGCATCACCAACCTATATGCTTATATTTATAAGGAATCATTTGAGGCTCTCTATGTCCGATTGTGTTGTTCATAGCTAATCTGACATGAAATAGTTGAGTCATCAATTTTGGGGAAGATCATGGGATAAAAGGCCTCTGATAGAGTGAAAACAATAATGGAGTGGTTGAAATTTTGATTGATAAGGCAGTTATCCAATGTTAATAGGATGATATTAATAATAGAGTTCACTCTTGGACATAGTGTTTTCATATAGGTGAATCATATGTGTGGGAATCGACCTTTACATAAATATAAAAAGCTAGATCAAAGATTTTTTAGGCCTTTAAAGATTTATGGGTGCATCACTATTGTGGATTACCATTTGAACCATCCTCATTATTACAAAATATGCATGTTTTTTATTTATCTCAGATATACAGTTTCATTCCCAATCCTATGCATGTGATTTAATATGAAATGGTTCAGTATGATCCAGATTCTATTTGGTTGGAATAATTCAAAGATACACATTACAGATTGAATTGTTTATTTTCGATAATCAAAAAAATCTAGAATATAACTTTTATTTTGATTTTTTGGATATGATTAATTCTCTTTGGTATGTAGTTTGAGTAGTGGATAGATAGTAATGTAGAACCCAATTATTTTTTTACAGTGGTTCGGTGAACAAAGATCCCCTAGTACACTGCTCCAATGCTCTCCCTATGAGATTGGAAATTTTTACTAGTATGTTCCTCTAATCACATGACCTTCACAACATAGTGTAGGAATTTTACACGTTTACATTAATTATTTACAGAGCCTTATGATTCAATTATAGGGAACCGAATATCCAAATCGTATTCTAGGAATTCGATACTCCACCACATCTAAGTTAGATAATTTGAAACTAAAATAAATCAAAAACGTTTTATTTGGTTTAATGAACATATTCATGTACATAACATTAATAAAAACTAAAAAATAGGATCTCATTATTAAAAGATAAATACCTATAAGAAATAATAAAATTGAAGAGATCCTAGTTTTTAATAATCATTAGTAAAAGAATTTACTAATAAAATAGTAGTAGTTACATAGAACAAGGTTCAAACATTTATGGATTTAATGTGTAACTTATTCGGAATAACATAGTTGTTTAATCATTTTCTTCTCTATAGAAGTTCTATATTCAAAAAGATACAAAACATACATGATGGTGTATAAATAGAAATTAAAAAAAATTTATACCAATATTGGATTTCATTTAGTCGAGTAGATCTAAAAATTTCACCAATAAATTGAAATAAATCAAATTTTAATCATTCATGTTAGTTGAAACATTCCATAGAAATAGAAAAAATTTACCCCGTTGAATGAGAGAATATGAATCGATCATAAAATATATTAAAGAAGATATTTACTTCTATTGAGACCATTTCATAAATCATTGAAAATATCATTAATTTAAAACTCCCTCATTGAATTGTAAAATGTAGAGTTCCTTAATGTAATGTCAAAATTCAAATATAGGTTTTGAAATGTAGGATTTATTACAAAAGTAGAGTTGATGTACCATATGTCTGTTTCCTCAAACAAGGAGTTCCATACAAATGTATGGTTTTTTATCCATACATTCCATTTTCCAAATTTACGGCTCCATCTAATTATAAGGATGATAAAAGTTTATTTTCAAAAAATATATGGTACATAATATATATGTTTTATTTCAAAAATATATTTTTGTGAACTGTACACTAGGCCAATAAATGTTGGGTATGAAAAATGTTTCTATTATACTTTCATAATATATTCATAATACATTAATAAATAATAAAACCACTAAATATGATAACTATTTCAAGAAAAATATTATCGAAAAATAAATAATGTAAATTCATTAGTATAAACAAATAGGTGAATTTTTAGAATAAAATTCAATAATATTTCATGAGTATTGTTGAGACAATACATGCCCGACAATCTCTAAATTTTTTATTTGAAAAACCCCCCAACATAACCTATATAAAATATAGAAACTATAAAATCAAATAAAATAATATATTTAAAAAGATACAGATATTATAGTTATATAAAATTAATTTGCATAAAAATATATTGTTTAAATGATAATGGAAATTGGTAATATAATAATATGACGATTTATATACTAAATTTTCAACCATGTTTTGTGACATAAAAAATAATGAAGATGAAAATAGATTTAAATTCATTCAACGTACCACATAACTATAAAAGAGTTATAAATTATTCCTACGAACAAAATGATACACATGTTATGGTAGTAGCAATGAATGAAAATAATGATAATAACCATCAATTTAATAAAAATAATTTTTAACAAAAAATGATAAGTAGGGTAATTTTGGATGATAAATTTTAAAATATATTGGATGAATGAATTTGAAATGGTTGGTTCCAAAGAGGTTCCATGCTCTGCTGAAGCATGAATAACTTAAAGAACATACTTAAAATCTTCCACCTATTCAGTTAAACTTTTTGTATGATTACCAGTCTACAGTCCTAGTAAAACTCATATGTACTACCCTAACCTCAGAATATAAGTCAGATTGACTTTTAAAAATTCATGAATGTTTTCTCTGGTCTGTAGAAACATGGAAATATTTTCACATAACTTATTGTGAAATATTCAAATTCTAGGTTCACATGATGTTAAATTTTCAATATGTACTCTTTGGTTTTCTAATAGCACATTTAGAGGTGCACTGTTACACTAAAGAAAATGAATATTATCATTAATATCAGGTAGTAAAACATCAATTTATTTAACCCTTATAATTAAACCTGGTGACATTTGATGTGTATATGCATATGATTTAGATTGATTTATGCTATTTCTCACGGATTCAAAATGACTTCTTAGATACCACATTATGTACTTTAAATCAATCAATGAGAATTATTATTCATTCACTTTTCAAAAAATATCTAGCACTTATATTTAAAATGAATCAAAATAAATTATAGAATCAAAAAATTAGAAGATATAGTGCACTTTAGTCTAAAAATAATTGAATTACACTATAGTAACAGATGAATTTCTAAAATATTCAAAATATTTTTTATAGAATCCATCTCTTAGGGAAAATAGGAATCTTGGTCCTTAATCAAGTTATATTTTATGACGATATCTTCTATTTGATTATTTAGAGAATCATAAGTTCCATCATCTTCGTGTCATAATGACTATGATCATTACATTATAGCTAAATACATTCATGTATTCTACTCAATAGAAGATAAATATATGTTATCAAGAATATCTATTTTCTATCTAGATATAGAAGTTGTTCTATCCAATGTTTTTTCAATAGTATATTCTATTTGATCCTCAAGTACTTCAGTGGTTTTAACTACTACTGATTTAACATTGTTATCTCCTTGAGAAGTTTCCAAAAACAATTCTTTTCTAAGATCTACTTGTTTATTCAGCAATGGACTTTCATTTTTTATTCCTTAGAAGTGTTTGAGACTCCTGAAGAACCAGCTTTATCTTCGATGTTTGGATAAGATGGTTCTTCTCAGTTCCTTGAACATGTGAAAAGGAACTAATTTTATACTTCTTCGAGCTCTACTTCATCATGATCATATGTATCATATCTAAGTCTCTATTTTGTTGGCTGAGAAAATTATTCTACTAAAGATTCCCCAAATTCCTAATCATGTAGGATAACTAATCCAGCTAATTTTAGGATTTCTTTCACCCCCCCGAGAAATATGAACAGACTCTTGTTTGTCAACAACACCAAAAGGTAAATTTTTTACTTTTCATTTACTACATAAGAAGTAAAAGTTACATAATGTCCCATAATTTAAAATTCTAATATGATGATACTTTGGGTGAACATTCATATGGAGAATTTAATTTTTTTCTATATAGAAGTAGAGAAATATCTGTGACTCTAATTGAAAGACGTGTGTAAGGTATTTGAGCACTTATATGGGGAAGTTTTACTTAATATCACTAATCAATAAGAAAATCACACACTAATAAAGATAAAGAATATATCATATTTATTCAATTCATAGGAGTATTACTGAATTTATGAACTTAAATAGAACCTTCTAGTTAACCTCAATATACGTAATAACATTTTTAGAAAAAATGTTGACCCAATGAGAAAGGAAATAATATCTTTATATTTATGTTCTTGATTTTATATATATCAATGATCAAAATGAAAAACTAATTCATAATGAAACTGAAAGATCTTTTCAATTTCTATATGGTAAATATATAATTCCACATTATCTACCCATGAAGTGATCAAATCTTCTATTTCACTAAAATTTAAGTGAGGATTCTTATATAACATCACCTTTTCCAGTTTAGAAAAAAATTTATTATTTTTATTATTAAAAAGGAATTCCAAAACATGAATGTAAAGTTATTGATAAAATAAAAATATTTGTTAGATACAACCATTCAAAATTGATAACTTTTCACTGAATTATTTTTTTGAATGGGATTCACTACCATTTCGAGTCACTAGGTTGAGTATCATTTATTCTCTTTCTCTCTTACAGCTCTACGAATATAAAGGTAGAACATTCAGATTCTATGGTATAAAAGGATGAAGAGATATATTGAAGGTGAAAGTGTTTGAAATCTGAGGGAATGTAATAGAGGGGGGGGGGGAGTTTTCCAATGGTTTTGGTGATGTATAAATAGATTCTCCAGCCAATTTACTCAACATAATAGTTATGATATTTTATTATGAAAAGACTATTTCTTCCAAAAAAATAATGTTTTATATAATTTCTAGATGAAAAAAATATAACTAAATATGAAAAATTAATAAGTAAATTAATGAAAAAAATTAAGGAAAATTTATTTGAAGTTAATAATTACTAACTCCCATTTAATAAAATCAAAACTGGAAGTGGGAAGTGGTTTAGTAAACATATGAACAATTTTATTTTTTCTATTTAAAAATTCGAATGATATATCATTTTTAAAAACATGATATCTTAAAAAATAATTTCATATATCAATGTTCTTGGATTAAGAGTGAGTGACAATAATTTTTGAAATAATAATTACACTGATATTATAAAATAATATTGGGAAGTTAGTAAAATTAATCCAGTAGTCCAATAAGTTGTTTTTCATAAAAAAATATTTTTCACAACAATGTACTTCATATATATATATATATATATTATTTATCTATTGAAATAGAATGTATACATCTTTTCATACTTGAACATGAAACTAAATATTTTCCTGAAAATTGATAGGTTCTTGATGTTCTTTTTCTATCTAATCTGTATCCACCAAAATCAGCATCTGAATATGATATTAAATTAAAATCATATTATTTTTGGGTAATTTATCTATTGGAAATTTTTCATTTTATGTATCTAAAAACTCTTTTTATTAGATTAATATGGGATTATTTTTTGTTTTGCTGAAATTTATCACATAAACATACAAAAAATATTTTTTCTAGTCTTCTTGCAAAAATATATTATTAACTAACAATCCTACCTTAGTATAACTTAATGTTAACTAGTTTTATAGCTTTATCTAAACCTTGTTTTACATTAATAAACATGCATGTGGTATAATTCTTACTGTTTTCTAGTCCAATGTTTTTCAATAAATCAATAATGTATTTACATTAATTTAAAACATTTAGAAAATATTTTTGCTAAATTTGAAATCATATAAAAAAATTGAATTCTCCCATCATACTCATTTCAAAATATCTTTGCATAAGGTTTTTAAATCCAATACATTTTTTTTGAACTGAAAATAATGTCATCGACATAAATTTTTCAAAAAAATATATTAGAAAAAATGGTTTTACTAAAATTAGTAGGATCTACTAAACCTCAAAAAAATCCATTTTCAAATTTCAAAGGAACATCATATTTCATACCAAGCCCTAAGTTCTTGTTTAAGGCCATAAAGAGCCTTAGTAAGTTTGATAAATGAATTTGGTATATGAGGGTTTTCAAAACCTGGTATATATCAAATATAAAACTTTTTCCATTAAATATACATTTTAAAAGATATATTTTACATCAATCATATATAATCTAAATTTCATATGGGATGCATAATATAGAAGGATCATAATTGATTCTAATATAGAATCATGTGAAAAGTATTCTTTATAGTATATTCCTTCTTCATGGTTGTATCGTTTTTCTATGAACCTAGATTTATTTCTAGTAATTATATCTAGATCATCTTATTTATTTAAAAAACCCATTTTCATCATATTAATGGAGAATCAGCTTGTCTGTCCAATAATTACCAAACGTTATTAATTCTGAATTAATTAAGTTTTGATTTTATAACCATTAACCATCCTTCATCATTTAAGGATAATTCTATATTCTTACATTCTAATTGTGATAGAATGTAAAAATAATTAGCTACATTTCCTAAATTTCGTTTTGTTTATAATCCACTATCCAGATTTCCTATAAATTCTTATAAAGGATGATCTTTCAAGGCTCTAGATTTTCTTGGTAAGACACTTTATGGTTTATCTACATTACGTACATCTAGATTGAACTAAATTTCATTTATTTTATTTTTAAAATTATTCTTTGGGGATTTAAGCTTCATGTTTTCAATAGAGTCAAAAATTTCATATGTTAGATCTTTTCTTTTATAAAAATGATCACTTTAATCAAAAATCACATGAACTAATTCTTCAATAATCCTTAGCTTTTTATTATTAACTCTATAGGATTTATAAGTAGTATAATATCCTTGAAAGATTCCTTCATTAGACTTTGGATCGAATTTATGACGTTTTTTAGTATTCAACATATAAAACTTTCATCCAAATACATTAAATTACACCACATTAGGTTTTATGTTATTCCAAATTTTATATGGTGTCTTTTTAAGAAGAGGTATAATTAAAACCATATTCCTAATATAATGAGTTGTGTTTATAGATTCTTCTAAAAAATAGTTTTAAAGGTTATATTTATATAATATATTCTATTCCATTTATTTGATAAAAAAATTTATTTGTTCAATAATTCCACTCTTTTGAGGTGTTCTTAGTGAAGATAAAGTTTGTCTACTACATAATTATGTTAAAAATGAATTAAATTGACGACACCCAAATTATTTACCATGATCAATTCTTAATGAAAATATTTTAAAATATTTTTCATTTGGAACAATTATACAAAAGAATTTAAAAATAGTGAACACTTCACTTTTATGTTTTTGAAAATACACCCATGTAAATTTTGAAAACTCATCAATTAATACATAAACATACAATTTTATAGAAAATATTTCTGCACTTGATGGTCCAAAAAACCCATTGGGATAAGTTCTCATGGTTTTTATGTAGCTACTTTCTTAATTGATTTGAAAATTATTTTTAATTTTTTTCCAATTTGGAATGCGTCACCGAATCAATAATATTCAAATTTATGACTAGGAAATTCAAAAACAACATATTTATTTGAAATTTTATATAAATTAAATATAATTTTTTTTCCTAGGATTCTATGGTAGATCAAAGAATCATTTTTCTATGAATTTATATAATTCAATTTTTGTTTACATAAGAATAAAGATCCAGGGTATAAACATTTTAATTTCATGGTACTCTAAAATAACCAACATATATTTAAAAAACGATTTACAATTTTTGATGAAATATAAATAAAAACCACCATCATGGAGTAAAGAAAAACTTTTCAGGGTTTTTATCCCTTGATCATATATCACTTTATAGATTAAAATTGACTTTGAATCTCGAACTAATATAACTCCAACTGTCTTCCCTTTAGCATTATCTCCAAATGTTACTTTTCCTCTATCTGGTTTTTTAGTGTATGAAAATTAGATGAGTCTCCACTCATGTTTCTTGAGCAGCCAGTATCCATATATCATACTGCATTTCTATTCTCATGGTCCTTCAACTAAAAATTATTTAAAAAAGAGTTTGTTTTGGAATTCATATTTTATTTAGAATAGCTGTGTCTACAATCAAGGAGCTGGGAATCTATATTATCCATCAACTATAAGAATTTCAGTACATGTTTCAAACATATTTTTTAAAATAAAATTATTTTTAATTCAACTTATTAGAGGTTTTTTTGAACAACAGTTGTTAGAATAATTCCATTTCATTCCCCTACATTAACCTGTAGAATTTCTATAACTAGGTATGAAATATGTTTTGTACAACATTGACTTTTCTGGTTTTCTTCTTATTAAATATTTCTCAATTTTAATAATCTTTTTTCTAAAAATATAATTTATATATTTTTCTCCTCTGTTTAATATACTATAATCAGTTTTGAATTATTTTACCTTTTTATGTAATTAATTTATTTTAGTTTCATGAACAATATAGTATGATGTGAATTTATTAAATAATTTTTTAAAATTCATATTATTTTTCCAGCATTACATCATTTCCACATAAATCATTATTACGAATATTTTTTATTACTTATGTTTTTTTCCTAGAGATTCAAATTTTTCTTAAAGCATTGAGAAATAACTAGTTAACTTTTTACATGGGTTGCTAATATCATCATATGAATAATAATAATCAGATTGTACGTCAACTTCTTCCTTAGACATAAATCACATGTTTTCTTTCATTTTTTTTCATTGTCTCTATGTAAGAATTCGAAGAGCATCTGGAGTTTTCCAAAACACTCTAAGTAGACTTCATATGTCTTTTCCCTTCAGGATTATGATGAATTTTCTTCTAATTTCTCATCTCCATCTATTTTCTTTCGACATTTTACTATTGGAAATCAGTTCTGATATGATCGATCTATTTAAATTCATAGAATCTTACTTATTAACATATTTTTCCATCTTTCATAAAGAATTTATTAAATTATCTACTTTTCCTATATTGTTTGAAAAAGTTTCTGGCACTATGAGATACTTCCATTTCAAAATCTAAACTGTCTGAATCTTTTGAGATTTTAACATATTTTATTTTCCTTTAATTCTTATAAGAAAAAAACATTAAGGGAATAATGATACGTTTTTACTATCTTATGATATTCTGCTTCATTTTTCATATCTACAAGAAACATCCTCAAGGATCTAATCAATTATTTTATCCCATAATCCTTGATTGATGATGATTATATTTTAGAAATAAATATAATACATTCCATTTTGTGGGTAATAATTTGATTACATTAATTGATATATATGATTGAGTAATTTTGGTTCAAAAGGAAGAAATTTTATTGAATATTTCTATCAATCACTGATTAATTTGGGAGATTATTTCACCATTATACATAATGATTGTGTCAAACATCATTTCTATAGTAGTATATCTAAAATTATCTTTCATTATTAGTTCATTCATATTCAACAATGATTTTCATCTACATTTACTATGTAGTAGGACATTATGATACTTGATTGAATTTTTCTAGGCCAATTCCACAAATGATGGAATTCATTTCATTTGAATTGATGTCATTCTCATCATCTATGGAAGGATCCATTGTTTCTAGGTTTTCAATAATTTTATATGATGTTATAATACTCATATAAATTTAAATCCATGATTTGTCAGATATATGATCATATAATATTTCCAACATCTATAATTATCTTCATTTAATTATAGAGCATGTATTGTTGACATACATTTTCTAGAATCATCCATTAAAATCTATCTTTGTATAGACCATATTCATTGATCATAATAGTGCTTATATTATTTATTTAAAAATATATCATCTGATATCCATTATTTGGTAGGAATAATATAATGATAAACAGGATGGGAGGGATGTCAATTGTGACTTTTCAATAATCTCAAATGATTTTTTCATTTATATTTCACTATAATTTATGCAGATATGAATTGTTTTATTATTTATGTTGTTTGAGTAGGGAATAAATATCTAAAAAGACCACAAAACTTTTTATAGTGGTTTGGGGAAAAAAGAACCCCCAACCTAGTATAATAATTCTCTCTCTACGATCAAGGTGATTTTCACTAGAAAAGTACTCTTATCGAAACAAATTCACAATTGAGTATAGGTGGTTCACACAATTCCATTAAGCCTTTATAGATCTTTAATGTTCCTTTATAGGGAACCAGAAAGCCAATGCTAATTCTAAGAATTTGATACTCTACCCAAATTGAGTCCGAGTAGATGAAACTCCAATAAATAAAAATTGTTTGATTTGATTGAATGAAAATGTTCTTATACTCATTTCTATCATTAACTAATAGAATTCAGATCTTATTCTTAAAAAATAAATTTCATCAAGAAATAATAACTTCCAAGAGATCCTAGTTGCGAATAATCTTCAATAAAACTATCAACTGATAAAACAATAATAGTTACAAAAACCAAGGTTGAAACAAGTATGACATTTAAGTATTGGTTATTCATTAAAAAAAAAGACATTTTGTGTTTTGGTTCTCTATTGAAGTTCTATATTCAAAAAGACATTACACTTAAACAATGATTTCTAAATCAAAAATACTATATTTAAATAGAAATATTGGATTCTTTTTAGTTTATTAGATCTAAGAATAATCCCTTATAAATAAAAATAATTCAAATTAAAATATTTTAATAGATTTGTAACATTCCTTATAAATATGAAAAATTTACTTCGTTGAATTCCAACCTTTGAATCAGTCATAAAACAACTTAGAGAAGATATTTACATCCATGGAGACCATTGTAGAATTCACTAAAAATGTCTTTATTTTAATATTCTATCATTGAATAGTCAAACATAGGTTCCTTTATGTAATCAAGGAATTCGAATGTTGGGTTGGTAATGTATGGTTTCTTACAATATTAGGGTTGATGTACCATTCTTGTGTTTTCTCAAACATGGGCTTCCATATAATAAAATGGTTTTTATCTATACGTTTTCTTTTATAATGTATTTTGAACCATAATATATGCTTAAAAATGTAGGATATGATTTGTGTTTCTAGAATACAATCAAAATATGTTGAGATACTTTAACAAGTTATTTAATAAATAAATAAGACAATATTAATAGGAAATAACTAAAAAAAGACATAATGTAATTTCACCAGTAAACATAACCAAGTATTTGTGAGCATAAAAATCAATAAGATTTATATATTATTATTTTTGATACAATACATTCCCAATAGATGTATCATTCATGTAATTATTTATGAAAATTGAACTGGAGTAAGAATCTTTTATAGGGGTAGATAATGTCAGTTTTCTAGATCCTATAGTAGTATTAATGAATCCTAGATGAATCATGGGAGAAGGATTTTGATATTCAGGCCCATCGACCTGAGTTATTTTAGAAATATTCCCATATATGCATAATGGAGTTAATGAATCTTTATATTAGAATATTTCAACAACCTAACATTTTGTAGGTTCATTATGAGTTAATGTTATCCTTTAATATTGTTATTTTAATATAGTGAAATTATTAGGATGAGTTCTAGGGGTTTCAATTTGTTTTTTAAAATTTTTGGAGGGATTTTGATGTGTAAGGATGGAGAATGATTTTACCCAATTTATTTGATCCGTTATGAAAATGTGTGGTCAGTGGAAAAATCACATGGGTTGTGTAATTGTAAAGGTGCACAATTTATGAAACCATGTGACCCTAAATTTCAAACTATTTTCGATTTTTTATCATCTAAAATAATAATTGGTGCATGGTTTGATAAAACATGCGACCAAACTTTGCAGGTGTCAAGAGTGGTGAATATCCTCTCATGGTTGGCAGAAGGTTAGTCAAACCACACAACTAGACATTGTGCACACGTTTTAATTATATATAAATCCCAATTAATGGATATTGATTAAGCATTTGACCATTTCTTCAATTAATCATATCCCTCTATAATTGTGAGACTTTATAATTCTTCATCAATGATTTCCATTCCTTCAAAGCTTGATTTTGGTTGATCTTGGTGTGTTTTTTATCACGAATTATGGTATGTAATAAAAATACTCCATTATTTGGGGTTCTTCTTGATCATCCATTATTCCCTTAAGAGAAATCACTGATCTATTTTCAAACAACTATATTGGGATTCTAATTAAATCAAATTTTTTAATTCTTGTATCATTTCTAAAACTGTGGCAGATCTAGATTTTTAGAAACCCCACTTTTGATTAATCTCAATTCGATCATCATTGGAGGATTACATAAGGTATGTTGGTGTAAAACATTCTACATTGACATATAATCTTCTCAAATCTCATTTTAAAACCATGTTATGATTGGGATGGGATAAGCTCTAGTGATTATTGGTGTGTGTGATTGATTCTGTTAGAGATAAGGTGTGGCTTAGAGATCATCTCTCAATGTGTTTCCAATTTTGCTGCTAACAAGATTGTGGTAGAATGTTAATTTCCAATTGGGGCACTTGTATAATATTTTTATTCTATATTTTTATTATTTATCTTTGTTTATCATTCTTTATAGTTATCACATGTGTCTATTTGTATCCCACGAGACCCATATAAGGTGTTTGATTCTCTGAGTATGCTAGTGTGGCTTGATCAACCAGGTTTGAAATTTATCACATGTACTATTATATTTACACTTGTTATCATGAAGAAATGTGATGTTATAACATGATATTCTAAACCCATATTATGTTTAAATACCATGAATTTGGAGGTATTGATTTTGGAACTCAAAATTGGTGGACTATCATGATATGGTTATCCATTGGAGGTGGAGTACACAGTACATACTATAATGATGAAGATGAAAAATAACACATGGTAGAGGCATCAATGAATTGAAGCTAGAGTTGTGGTAGCTACATTGGGAGTAAGAATACCTTGAGTCATGACCCCGAGAAAATATACAATACAACATATTTGACACCTAATCTATTACCTGAATGGGGTTTGACAGTCTTGGGCCCTGACCCATGATAGCAAAGATATACAATTACCTTGTATCCTGGTCAAACTCGATTCCTTGAGACTGTCGGAAAAAATGTTCACCATCTTTATGGATAACTATAGGTCCCTTATAACATACTTCACACTGATCCTTTTTAATTGGATCCAAGGAAGGTTTTTTTAGTTCCTATGCTATCTTGGTGAGGACCTAAATTATCAACATATGATAATTTATGATTTCTTGATCATATGATTAGATATTAAAATTCACCAGTTATACACTTGAAAACATGTTAAAAACATTATTTGTCTCTTATAGGGTTTTATTACTCACACCTGACATGATCATATCAATTTTTATTCATTATTAATGATTAGATATCCAACTAAGGGAAAGGGTCCTATGGTAGATAGCTGAGTAGTGGAGCATGGAGTTGGTAGTGGTATTGGGATAGACCCTAGAAGATTTCATGGCGTATCATCATTTTTATACTTACACATTATATACTCTGGAATGTAATTCCACATTGGGAGCTTATTTTTCTTATATGAATGACAGGGGTAAAATTTCTTCTTATATCATGTAAATTTTATAGTCTACTTGATATTCTGGTTTTTATATTTATTTATGTTTATAGTGTATGGATATGATTTCAGAGGGTATAGTCTCCCCATTACATATTTAGAATCTCATCACTATTTGGTATCCTCTAGTGTATAGTAAGATTCACATGAGGTGTTGTAGAGTCTCCACTTGGGTTCTATTTGGAAATATCTTGTGCGGGGCTTTAAAATACAAAAATAAAGAACAAATGTGGTCATCCATCTCATGAATTCAATATCCTTCAGAATCATCCACAACCTCATCAGTTATAGCTGGTGGACTATTTATAACCATTATTGAGTGAACATTGAATAACATGAAAATCCCATAGGTTGTTCACTAATTTTCAACAACCATACCAGAAATCAAAAGATGTTACTTGAACTATATTGACATGTTCAGGATTAAAAATATATATTTCATCCTTCTGGTAAGTTAAATCCATACCTTAAAAAATATTCACATTCAGAACATTCTCCCATTTGAATATATCATCATGATATCCCATCGACATCGTTAAACACTTTTTCAAAAACATATTTTTACCTTTATTCATGTAGTGTTATACACCCATTTCTATTCACTGGAGTACTACATAGGCACAATGTTTCTTTAAGATTTCAAAGACTAAATCCTTTTTGATTATGTCATTTATATTTTTCATCCCCACTATCTTCAACACATATAATACTTTATCTTCCAATATATTTTGGATAAAATGGAATTTGAAGTCAATATATTTATTTATTTCATGATACAATAGTTTATAACAAGGTGATTTTTACTTTAAAAATTACAGAATAACACTCCTTTATACAACCTTCTATGATCAATAAACTAAAATATTGACCAGAACTTCTTATTTCCATATTCGTTATCTACTACATATTCTTGTTCTATTGTAGATAAAGTAACCACATGATACTTTTGATATATCAAGATAGCTAATGTTTCTAAAACATAAACATAAAGCATTTCATGTCTTTTCAGTAATTTACATCCACTATAAAATATGCATCAACAAATCCTTAAAACTAACCATATTCCCCAAAGATAAGCACCATATCTACTTATAACTTTATGTATCAAATGAAGAAATTCAAAAATTCTCAATTCCCAATTTATAGGTTTGACATAAATTTACATCCACTCCCATTTTACAAGAAATATATGGTTGTGAACTAATCATCACATACATCAATATTACAGTTTTTATGCATGTGATAATTTCTCTATGCCTCAATATCCATATTTTGACATTGGTTAAAATTCCTTTGATAACATGAAGTGTCCATAAAGGGTGAGGGATAATGATATATTTAAATCTATTTAAACATAATTTAATTAAAATAATATGGATTTAATCCTAGTATAACACTGGATTACTATATTTTATTATCCATTTATATCTTTATCACTAATAGTTTCATGAAATGGCCTAGATATTTCATTAAAAATATTCCCAACAAATGCAGTTCAGATCATGAAACCATGAAATCTGAAGTCCTATAAAAAAACTTGTCATCCCTAGAGATTAGTAGTATGATGTAAGACCAATTATCCTATAACAACTAATAATAATGATGGACAGGGTCTCTACATGTAAAATTATCTTCACTCATGAATGTGTCAAAATTATGGTTAAACTAATGATGTTCCCATTTTAAACTATAGAGGCATCAATTGACCATAAAAACAAGTCCCTCCTTTTGATGGTACTCAAATAATCTTATACGGTTAATGATGATATCATCTAATAAATCAATATAATGAAATTTAGTCATAACATCCATATGATCCATGTGTAAACCATTAGAATAAATAGGATGCAACACCCTTCAGATAGTAGTATTCTAAAATAGTGTTGTTGAAATTTATGAGAAATAAATTCATTCTATCTATTGGAATCTGTTTAAAATAAATCATGGCTTGTATCTCCAACTTCTCTAAGATTCTTCCCTCAAATGGAAAACCCATTTGTTCTGTGGTGATGTAATTCCTTATAGTAGTTAAACTAAATCCCAAGTTCTACTAAACTCAAGAAAATTAATTCCATCATCCATGCATGACTCCAACTACTTCTAGTCACTATGTGTTGCTACCTTTTCTGGGCATTTTGATTTCTCAGAATATATTATATGTAAGAAATTAACATTGACTTTATACCTCTAAACTGGTTTTATGAATCTAGAATACATTCTGAACTCTATTTGAGATTCTTCTCTTTTTGATACTGTAGTTTTTTTAACAAGTTTTTGATTTCTCTATAGATCATTAGGTTAGTCTTAATCAGACCTTGCCCATTTTAGCATGTATTAAATTGTTTGAATTATTGCAGAACCTATAATGATATATGGATTCAGAAAAACATTCAATCTCATGATTTTTTCATCCAAATAAAATTTAAATTTAGAAGTTGGACTCCTTCCCTCATCTTCTGATTCATCCCTCTTCTGATACTTCCATAGAATCTTCTCATCAAAGAGAAAGTCTTAACTTATAATTAAAATGTTTTTGTCATCATCCCATACTCTATAAGCAAAATCTTTATTTCCATATCCCTAAAAAAAATCCTATTTGGACATTACCTCTAGCTTGTTTATTACCTTTTCATCTATTAAAGTATATGTTAAGATTCGAATGATTTTAAAGTATCTAAATTATGAATCCTTACTGGACTATAAATATTTCAGTATACATTTTCTCATAGGATCCAATGTAAATATGTTTCCCAAGTATGTTTACATATTGATTTATTCAACCAAGATAGCCATGGGTATTCCAAAGTGTAGACACATAAATCTTTTCTTTCAATCCGAATTAAAAATCATCATATCTTCCAGTCCATTATTTTGTGATATTTTTCGTACTATAATATAGAGTATGATCTCTTAATTTATATATATGTTCTAGAAGTTTCATATACTATATTCACTAATATTTTATAACCTGATTCATTTTTACTCTTAACCACTCTATAATTTATCCATTTTCATCCATATTATGAAATCACTAAAAATGGTAGACTAATACTTAATAAAATCACCCATACCAACCTAGTCACATTTTTATTGAATGTGATGAATTAAATCCAACATCAATGAGATAAAACTATGGAATATTCTCATATTTATGAGATAAATAACTCCAAATTTTTGGATCTAGGATTCCATCTATTTATGTTGAATGTAACCCTCTTTTATCTTCCCAACACAAAGTACTAATTAATTATAATAGATGTGTGATTGAGATTTAGAAATCACTTCCTAGAAATCCCTTCCTTGTTTTCCCACTAAGAAGTTTGAGTTTATAATTCTAGACCATTGGTTATTTTGAGGTTAAACATCTAACCATTTTTCATCCTCTATAAAAATAAAGGTTTCCATCCTTTAATCCACATTCCATTACCATAGACCCTCAAGTAATTTCCTAGACTCTATTGGGTATGGTAGTTTTATAATATATACAATCTAGATTCCATATAAAGATAATGTTCATTTCAATACATAGAACATGTCTCACTTAATTCAGTCATATGAGGCACCCATTAATCATTTTAAGATTCAGAAATCCCTTTCCAAACATGTACATATCATCATCATCATGTAGAAAAAAATTCCAAAATCAACCATATATATACACTTATTTATACACTTGTGGCCTTCTGGTGACTATATGGATAAACTGGTGTCAATCAACCATGAATCCATTGGGATACTAGTGCTATGAATTAGGATTCTTCCATCAACCATTGTATTAATAAATTTCAAACATCCATATATTTTATTTTTGGTACCTTTTTAATATCTAATATAGTTCATTAAATATATCCATGATTTCCATACTGATAGTATTTGAGCCCCAGAATAGTTTAATTTCCACTAAAATTCTCTCTAGATATATCATTTTGTTAATGATGATTTCTTCTTTGATGTTAGTGCTCCCATTTTTTAGAATTCAATTCATTTCCAGAAGGTACTTGTACCTCTCTTCTCAAATTTTTCTCATTGAGGAACAATTTATAGACATCTTAAAACACTAGGTCAATCCTTCCATTGGAGTTATTGACTACATACACCAAACTATCCCATGATTACATTAGATATGATATAAGAAGGGTGACCGACACATAATACATGAAAGAAAATTTAACTACATTGAGTTGTATTTCAATCATATTGAAATACATAAAACAAATTTCTACTAACCATCCTTATGATAACCTCAAAATAAATTGTAATCTCCTAAGAAATACATTTTTAAATTCCATCAGTTTTTCATTCATATCTTCCATGGCCAGCCTTAGTACTGCTATAGTCTTCTTCTCCTAAATATTGAATACATGTTCCATGATAAAAACATCATCAAAAAACAATTTTCTTTTATATCCATATCTTCCCACTCTGTATTTTCTATATTTTCTTAATTATCTATACCCAATAAAATCTATGATCTTTCAAGAAAGGATAGTTTTCAATATGCATCAGTTAGAGTCTATAGTTAGTTCTATAAAACTAAATCTTTAGATACTTTCCATTTAACATTGTCATATCTTATGATGATATTATAACCCAATAAAACGAATATAACTCTAAGGAAAATGATAATGTTACATGATTTATTGAGTGTGTACAAATATTTTCATTACCATTTATTATGAAAATAACCCGTGGAAATCCCAACACCAGTAGCCTAGAGATGATGTTCGAATTATTAAATTTTCACTAGATATAAGTGATCTCATCCTAAAGGACAATATATTTTATTAGTATTGTTAAACTAGATACATATATGATACCCATTTTATATTGGTAATAGAAAGTAAAATCCAATATATAAAAAATGAAAATGAAATTCATCCTTGAAAAGTTATTCCAATATTTCTTGTTTATATCTTGGGTAAAGGAAGATAATAAGGGTGAGATAAAATTCTCATTAAGAGTTATATATAGTGTAATTTATCATGGGTAAATGAATAAGAATAAACATGGAATAATCAAAATACCAAGGTCTATTTTTGAGGACACAATTTATTTAATCAATATCCCAAAAATCAAGATTATATAAGGAATAATCAATATGGAAAGGTAAATAATTGAACATATATTCCATTTAATTAACTTGAATATCTGAAATATATTAGGAATAATTAATATGGTAGGATAAATTACTTGTAATTTCCAGATATTCCATGGGTTTTTCAAATTATATGGGATTATTTCCACACCAGGCTATAATACGGTAGGTAATTCTAAGGCCTGGAGTGTCCTGAATAGATTTTCGAAAATTTTTATAGTTTATCAATTAATCACGCATGCTGGTTTTTCTATCTTTTAAACCAAGTAATCAATAAAAAATATGGGGGCACCATTGAACTCGAATTTTTGATATTCACCTACAAAGGGGATACCGTTGGCCGACATGATCCAACAATAGAAGTTAGTTTTTGGGTGAAAATAAAATAATTAAGTATCAATTTTTTTTTTCAAATACATATAACTTCTAAATGGTATCTCGGATTAGAAATCTGAGAGGACTTTTGAGATCGTGAGGGTGTGTTTCTCTTAGGTGGATCTTACCATCGACTGACGGGGGCAGAGTGTGAAACATAGTTTTTGAACTTTTTTAAGTGAATTAAAATGATGAACGTGTATAGTATTGAAAACATCTAAATGAGTACTCAAATTGAAAATCTAAGGGATGTTTTTCAATCCAAATGATGACATTATCTATGAATGGAACTATTCTTTTTTGGCATAGGTTGAACAAAAATTAGTTTTGAGACTTTTTATGGAATGTTAATATAAAATGAACTTGATGTCTTATTTTATATTAAGTTTTCAAATTGTTGCGGAGAAACCAATTTGTAAAGCAGAGAAACTGATAACATTATTTCATTAATGAAACAACGTAAAGACGCTACAACACAGTGGTAATAGGAAGTCGTTTCCATCATTATTGTTTTGGCCGGGGGGAGGGGTGCATCATTGGCATGTTGGGAGAAACCCTTAGAACCACTAGAGGACCACCGTTGATGAACGATGAATGAAGAATGATGATTTAAAATGACATTGACCATTCGTACTCATATTCAGGAGATATTTTCCTCGACGATGGATTGGGGAACATTACAAATAGATCACCTTCAGTGACGTATCCTTCCATCAAATGGACTTGCACTAGGTAGGGGTTTTTATTTGATTTTGTTCTTTCCATGTTATTGGTTTTAAATGACCGATGTATATCAAAAATTGAATAGGTCGAACCATGGTTTGATCATTATTGTGGGAGATTATTGACTGCAGGATGGTTTTGGGAAATGAAATCTTGTTTAATTGATCTACTAAATTCTTTTAGTGTGAGCGGATTGATGTCGTTATGAACGATGGTAGAGGTTCATTCCTCGATATATTTTTTGGTTTTAATCTCCCCTTTAATGTGTGTCTTTCTATTCTTCATTAGTTGAAGAACAATCGTTGTTGCACAACCATTCATGTTGAAAGGATATGATAGCATGGATCCCTAATGGGGACAACACAAGATGAGTTGCGGGGAAAATGGTAGAGATTGGATCAAGGTAGTGTGGGAGATGTTAAACACGAATGACTTCAGACTAGAAATATGTAAAATGGGAATTTAAACCCCATGCGATAAAGAACGTGGACCTAGTGTTCCGAAACACTCACAAGATTGAAGAATCGACCAAAGAAGTGTGTTTAGTGGTCCTAAGAAGGTTTTTTTGGTGGTTCGATGCGATAGAGGTGGCCATGTGTCGGAGAGTGGGGCGGCGCCCCGCGGGGGCGGTGGTGGCACGCTGCGGTGGCGGCGGCACGGTGGCGGTGGCGGTGCGGCGCGGTGGCCGTGGCGGTGCACCATGGTAGCGGGGGTGGCGGCGTGATCTGGACAGAAGACCAGATGTTGCTCATGCTAGAAAACCAGGTCTGCATCAGAACACCGATTCACCAGGAGGTGGCTCCATCTGGCGCTGCACTGATCGAGATGGACATAGATATTCTACGTTTGAGCTGGAAGAGTCATCCTGCTCAATGAAGGAATGTTATGGTTCTTGATGGTTGTTGCCAAGAAGCTTTTTCATGGTCCAATGGGCCGGGACAGGCCCAGCGGGCCGAGACAGGGCCAGCCAGCTCGGGCTGGGCCTATCCAAATTGTTTGGAGCCCAATGGGCCATGTCGGGTCGGTTCGACTGGGATGGATGAGACTCTGACCCGACATTCCCCTATTTTGTTAAAACACCCAGTAACATTCCAAATGAGCATCTTTTTAATGATATATCTACGGCATCGAGACCCTTCAAACGAGAAGGTTTTTTGATATACTCTATGTGAGTTTTTGAGAATGTTGGAGGACACCCTATTGATTTGAATAGTAGGACCTCCCGATACATGTAGACTTTGAGCAGAGTCAGGATATTTCTCTTGAAGAGATTCAAGGACGGTTACTCCCTTGACAACTATGGGTGCGAGTACTACTTATCCATCTTCTTAGGTAGATATGGGACTCCTCACATCATGGGGGTGGGTTTATTTCACTTCGGGTAGTCTCCTCCGGGGGTGTTACTCCCTTGAAGGACTAAGGCGTGGGTTCTCAGAAATGTTCGTTAAGGAAGAATAGATACTCTCTTATGGGACAAGGGACCGAGTTACCTAACATTGGATTCATCACTCCCATGTGTTCCAGGGTGAGGGTCCTCTTTACACATTGTTCCGGCAGAGTTGTTAAGCCCCTATCGTGTTAGAAATGGGGTCTTCTAGCCTGGGTTCAGTACTACACTAACGTACTAGGCTGCAGGTCCCCCATAGTGAATAAACTGATAGAGTTGGTAGTCCCCAAGTACCAAGGTGTGGGTCCTCTAGTCACTGAGCAATAATCCCCTATTATATAGGTATGGGTCCTCAATAGATGAAGTATTACTAACCTATCATAAGAGGATGTGGTTCCTTGATGAGTAGCACTCCCCTGTTGGAACAAGGGCATAGGTCCTCAATTACAGAGTATTAATCCCATATCTTCGAGTAGTGATAGTAAGTGGGTCCTCCATATGAGTTGGAGAAACATCTACAGTAGGAAATATCTACGAGGAGAAGGTCCCTCCACTTGAATAGATCTATACCTAATTAGGAGAAAGTTCTCCCTTGACAGAATGAGGTGTGGGCCACTCCCTATAGGAGAGATTGAGGTATCACATGTTAGTCTGGATTAGTGCTCCATCAACTGGGAATAGTAGTGAGGAGGGGTTCTCTTCATATGGGTTTCCTTATTATTGCATTGGGGTTAAGACAGTGATGATTGAAAATCTATTATCGATCACTAGAGTAGAACCTAGTAGATTGTTCTCGATGGAAAATGTTTTCTCAGATGTACTAGTCTAAATGGTGAAGTTTGACCCAATGAAATGTATATCTTGGATGGTGCCATAAGGGATGGATAATCTCATGGAGTGTGTTTTCATGGTTTATGTGTTACCTTTTAACACATCAGTAAAAATTTTGAGGCAAGTTATAAGGTTGGGACCTTATGTTTCTTAGTGTATGAGATACGTATATTAGGATGAACTTGGTGTATGAATGGGAATATACCTGTGTAGAGTTAAAATTACATTATTTATGCTTTCCCTTGTGTTTCAGGATCGCTATTTTGTATTTGGTTACTCACCCCTACATGAGTTTTGACCGCACATGTTGTGTTTGGTGCAGATGACGGGCACTTCGACAGAGACCTTGGAGGCCTGGGGCTAGGTGGTGTCTTGTGATATTTTGAAGGAAGGACATACATCACATCTTTTGACAGCCACTCCTTTCCTACCATACAGGTGGGGTCTTTTTTAAGAATATTACAGAGATATTTTGTACATTCATGTTTTTAGTTTTTCTTTTATTGGGTTTTCATTCTTGCACATTTTAGTAATAGATTTTACCTTTACTCAGTGATTGTTTAGTGGCATGCATGTTTTTCTTTAAAACTATTTGGGATGTCGTTGTGTGTGTGTGTGTACAAGTACTCAAGAAAATGACTCTCACTAATGGGATAATGCCTTCAGTGCTAGTCCCCACCCTCTGGCCTTTGGGAACTGGGATTGGGGCAGTCACAACATGGGCCCTAGAGGACTGGTCAGGAAAAATTGGTATTAGAATGGGGTTCAGTTCCTTCTTTGGACTGGAAGTTGTTAGTTTGGAATTGAGTTATATAGTGACTATGTATAGATGTTTTGAGTTCGAATCTCAGGCCAAAGGTTCTTGTGTTAGTGCGGTGGCTGATGTATCTATTCACTAGGACTCCAACAACATGATTTTTAGTCTCAGTACATTTGGACACTATTTATCGAGAAATGAATGGTTCATGTGTCATATAAGAATGGAATTTCTTTTACATTTACTTCTTATGTCATCTCTCTAGACATACTCTTTTATCCATGGTTCATCTCGATCCATTTCAGGATGCCAACACGTAGATTTTCAGTCAGGGTTCTAGGAAAAGACCATGAGGATGATCCACCAAGTGACGAGGTGTCAGTACATGGATTATTATAAGATATAGCCCTACTAGATGGTACCCCAGTGATACCACCACCCGTCAATTAGCATTTTCTATCAACACTACCTGTAGAGGATTCACACAGGATGAGTGTGCTACACATGTTCAAAAGGCATAGACTTTCTAGGTTTAGGGGTGATAATGACCCCCAGGTGGCCACAGATTGGTTTGAGGCAGTTATGCGTGTCTTCCACCTTGTGGGGCCACCTCATGACCATATTAAATTCATGGATGTGAGAATTTTTCAAGGATCGATGTGGAGATGGTGGATCCTGAAAATCCAGATGTATGATGAGGTGACCAACACCTGGATAGAATTTTAACAACTCTTAAGCGAGGAGTTCTTTCCAACAACATTATGCTATATGTGTATACAGGATGTGCTACACCTACACTAGTACATCATGATGGTAGGTGAGAACTTAGTGAGATTCACAGATCTTTCTCACTACTATATGGATATGGTGAGGGACCCATACTTCAGGGCCCTTACCCTTGAGAAGGGACTATGCGACGAGATCAGGGCATCATTGATACCCCTTGGCATTCTGAAAAATTCTAGGTTGATGGAGCGATCCATGATGGATAATAGTTTCCTAGCGGAGGATCAGGAGGATATGACCAAGATCAGAGGTCATGACGTAGAGGCGTCTACTATATCTTGCATAAAATAGGCAACACGATCGCGACATAGGTGGCATACCCTTTCCCAAACATAAACACGTGTTTATGTGGTTCATGAGTAGTTCCATGGAAAAGATAAGACATAGGAGAGGCATTTTTATGCTTTTAATGGCTAGGGGAAACTCAATAGAGATTGTTCGACCCGACGTGACGCCGAGATTGAGCCAGAAGATGAGCTGCCTTGGCAGGGAAAACACTAAGATGAATAAGTTCCGTAAAATGGTGGGGAAGAAGAGGAGTTGGATGAGTATCAGGAGGTGGTCCACACCAGTCTTAGAGAGAAATAGGTAATGTGTGCGAGTAGCTATATGGGATCATGGATTATGAACTAGATACTCTAAGATAGATTCGTGGTACAATTTGTGTCATTTCTTTTTTGCTTCAATTTTAAATAGAAACAGGTGTTATTCGTTCTCCTTTTCCCACGAGTTCTGTTTGTGACTTTGAGGTTCTGGTTGGACCGTGTAATTGACCCTAAAACATAAATACTAGTACTAGAGGAGACCCATTGATCACACACTAGAAATGGTAGTGTGACCTGACTCTTGGAACCGAGAGTAGTTGCAGTGATTTCATAGTCATGGAGTTGAGGCCTTATGACGACATTCTTGATATGGAATACTATCGTTCATACCTAGATTGACTTTATTAGGAAAATGGTAAAGTGTGTCTGTGATGATGTAAATTGGTTTACCTTCTAGTGAAAGGGAAACTCAGGAATCACACAGTGCACTATCGAAAAGAGTCATTCTTGTAACCATTATGTGGTGGTAGAGTTAGTCCACGTGATGTGTCCACTATGTGGAATGTTTTATTACCATCTATACTCAGGAAGGATTCCATTAGTGACTGTGGTAGTGTTCTTGTTTCGACATGCTTTTTTGGCCGATGGAGGTTGTATATAGAGGGCATAGTAAGACCCAACATTCACTCTTGGGCAGCCCTATTTTACATGTAAATACCCCCACATGTTTCGCATTAACCATAAACACACAACACAAGTATAAGTTTTAGCATAGTTCATCCACGGGTGTATCTGAACTGTGGGGTTCTGTTGGTATCTACGTCATGTTAGCGTGGAGGTGACCAACTAGACCCTAAGACTATAGATGGACTGTAGAGTTTTGTTCATTCCCACTCATCACAAATAAAGATACATGTTCCTTTTATTTCAAGATGTTTACCTAAAAGAAGCTAGACATGAGTGTGGCTGCTCTCCGTGGTTCCTTGAGGCGATTTCTTGAAAGCAGTGATGGGACCCTTGCTGAAATCAGTTCTCATACCTTGAGTTTAGGCTTTTGTTTTTCAAGGATGAAGCATCTTAAGGTGGGGATAAGGTAATGGATCTTAATTCCATGGATTTCTTTAAAATTAAATGGGATTATTTTCGGACCATTCTCTAAGACGACACATAATTAAAGGCCTAGAGTGGCCGAAATGGTTTTTTGATCTTTTTTAATGTTTCTTAAATAATCATGTGGGCAGTTTTTTCTATCATTTAAACATGTGCCTGATTCAAAAATCAGAGGGCACTGTTGAATTGAGGGCATCATGATTCACCAATAAGGGCTTAATGTTGGATGGCACATGCCAATAGTGGAAGTTAGTTTTTGGTCATAAATGAAATAATTATGTAACAATTAATTTATTTTCAAAACAAAATAACTCATAAATGGTAACTTGAAATAAAAATTAGAGATTAACGTTCATCTTATGATGGAGTGTTTCCATTAGGTTGAGCTTAACCTTGACCGCTATGGGTTGAGGGTGAAAGATAGTTTTTGAACTTTTTTTAATCAAATTATAATGGTGGAGAAGCGCAGTTTTAGAATCCTCTATGCGAGTGCCTGGATTGAAAATCCTAGGGCACCATTGCATCTGAAATGACGACATTACCTAATAATAGACCTAACCTCAACTGGTGCGGGTCGATAGAAAAAGTTAATTTTCAGACATTTTACGTAATGTTAAAATAAAATGAAGTTGATGTTTTTTGGAGTTTTCATATTTCTGAGTTGAAAAGGCTTTGCGACGCAGTGAAATCGATAATGATGTTTCGTTAATGAAAGAATGTAATAACGCTGCAATGCAATAACAACATATATTCATATCCACCATTAATGTTTTGTCTGGACGGGGGGTGCATCCTTGGAACATTGGGAGAAACCCTCAGAACCTATGGGGGATCAGCATTGATAAACAAGGAATAATGAATGATGATCACCAACAACCTTGAGCATTCCTTATCCTCTTCATGATATCACTTCCTCGATGACAGATAGAGGAACTTTGCGGACGGATCCCCTTCATCAAAGGATCCTTCCCATGAATGGACATTCACCAGGTATGGGTTGTTATTTGATTATGTTATTTTTATGTTTTTGGTTTTAAAGGATGGATGCGGGTCAACCCATGAACAGGTTGACCCGCAGTTCAATCGTTATTGGGGATTTTCTTGACTGCAGGATGGTTTTGGAAAATTAACTCTTGTTTAATTGACATGCTAAATACTTCTAATGAGATCAGGATAACGCCTTGAAAAATGATGGTGGAGGTTCATTCCTCTAATTTTTATGGTTTTCCTCTCCCCTTTAATGATCATTCTCCACGTTCTTCACATGTTGAATAATAGTTGTTTTTGTGCAACCATTCTTGGCACAACGATCTGACAACATGGATCTTGAATGGGGATAGCCTGGAAAGAGGTGTGGTGATGATGGAGGAGATCTGATTGAGGTGGTGCTAGAGATGACCCATGTGAACTAATTCCCACATGAATGATGTTGTAAAGGATATTTAACACAGTCGATGAATAACACGGGCCAAAGGATCTAGAACACTATCCATATCAAATAACGGACCCCTAGAGTGCGTCCGGTGGTCCGCAGAAGGTTTTGCAGGTGTGTCGTGGTGGCAGCGGTGATGATAGCCGCGTAACAGAATGGTTCATGTGGGGAATCCGTGGATCTATCCATAGTGTGACTTAGACCCATGGAAATCCATGGGTCATGTCGGAAAATCTGTTCTGTGTGAGTGGACATGTTGACCAGGAGGTGGCACCGGATAGTGCCGAATGGTGCCAGATGGACGCGGCTCTGCCGCGTCTTGGTGGAGGAGTTGTCATGCTCAATGGTAAGTCAGACTCTGCCCAGATGTCTTTGGCAGGGTCGAACCCAGGTCAGTTAAAGAACCCCAGTATGGTTTGGGTTGGTCTGACTGTGTTAGACAAGACCCAGACCTAACCAGCCCCTATTTCACAAAAACACCTGTAACATTCAAACAGTCTATTTTTTGGATGATCTGTTTGGGGTGTTGGGACCATTATGAAGAGATAGGAATTTTGAAATACTCTACGTGTGTTTTTGAAGAAGTTAGAGGATGAACTATTGATTTGAAGAGTAGGCCCTCCCTATACAAGTTGAATTTTAGCATATTCTGGGTAGTTATCATGAAGAAATGCTAGGATGGTTACTTCCCCGACGACTTAGGGCATGAGAACTTTTTATCCCTCTTTTTAGGTTGAGACGGTAAAACCCACGTCATGGGTGCAGATTCGTTTCCATAAGGTAGTTTCTTCCTAAGGTGTTACTCCCCAGAAAAACTAGGGCATGGGATCTTAGAGATGTTCATGAAGGAAAAGTAGGTACTCCTCAGTGGGACCAGGAATAGGTTACCTATCTTTCGAGTCATTACTCCTCTACCGTTACATTGTGCGAGTTCCCCTTACACATTGTTTCGGTAGAGTCGGTACTCCCATGTAGTTTCAGTGAGCGGGTCCTCCATCCTGGGGTAAGTACTCCCTTAAAGTACTAGGGTGAAGGTCCCCCATATCGAATAAAATGATAGAGTTGGTACTCCTCTAGTACCAAGGTGCAGGTTCACTAGTCACTTAGTTATACTCCCATATCGGGTTGGGTGAATGTCCTCGTTATAAAATGTAGTGCTTCCATAATGTTACAGGGTGAACATCCTTCACGAGTAGTTTTCCCCTATTGGAACCAGGGCGTTGGTACTCACATACAAAGTAGTACTCCCCCATCTCCGATTAGTGATGGGGACTAAACCCTCTATATGAGTTGAATCTCCATTGACTGTATGACACATCTTGAAGAGATAGCCCCTCCGCATGAAGAGATCAATATCTATGTAGGAAAAAGTGATCCCTTGATGGACTGAGGTGTGGGAAACTCCCTACATGATAAAATATTGTATCACAGGTGAGTCTTTTGAAGTTCTCCCTCAACTCGGTATAGTGGCGAGGAGTGGGAATCTTCAATTTGTTTTCTATAGTCATGAATTGGGTGAGCGATGGTGATGAATGGAACTCTAATGACAGACATTAGAGATGAACCTAGTAGAATTTTCCAGATGGAACACATTCTCTTGAACATACCATTAGGAATTGTAGAGTTGTACATCATGGAATGTATCTATAAGATGGTTCCATCAAGGATAGATAAATTAGGGAGCATGTTCTCACAGTTTATGTGTAAAATATTTAATCTTCAGTGAGAATCCTGAATCTAGTTATAAGGTTGGGGCCTTATGTTTTTGAGTGGCTGAGACATGTATATCTGGTTGACCTTGGAATATGTATGAGCATATAACTAGGTAGGGATGACAGTATATTGTGTAAACTTTCCCTTGTGGTCCGTCCATTATGTATCAGTATCCGTACTGAGTATTTTGTTACTCACTCAGGCATGGGCTTCTCCCGTATGTGTTGTGTCTAGTGTAGATGAAAGGCGCTTAGATAGAGATATCGACTGCCTGGGACCAGGTGGTGGCCAATGAGATATGACTAGAAGGATGTACGTACACAACTTCTGACAACCACTCCTTATCTACCCTTCTGGTGGGGTCATCCATAGACATATTATTGAGATTTGTTTTTATTTCTTGTTGTCAGATTTTCTTTTGTTGGGTTTGTATTATGGCATACTTTACTTACAACTTGAACTTTTACTCATTGGTTTTTTAGTGTCAGACATGTTTTCTTTTTGATTTGTTTGGGATTTCGTTGTGTGTGTGCACGTGTGTGTGCAGAAAATCCCTCCCACTCGTGGTATAATGCCTTCGGGTCTAGTGTCTAGCCCCTGGCCTTTAAGAGGGGGGTCTGGGGTAGTCATGGCATGGGCCCCGGGGTACGGGTTGTGACATAGCTGATCAAAAAAAATTAAAATTAACTGACCATCTTGAATAGATAAGGAATAATAAATATGGAAAGGTAAATAACTAAACACAAATACCATTTAAATAACAAGACAATTAATAATAGATAAAGCATAAAAACTATGGAAAGGTAAATAACTGAAAAACATTCCATTTAAACAATAATTTTGAATAAAATTCTTCCAACGATAATATCATTATGAAAATATCATGGATAATAATAGCTGAATTATTAATGAAGAAAATTCCAAATTATCAAGTGTCATTACCTCAGGCCACATGATACATCTATTTTAAAGAACATTAACAAGATAGTTTATAACTATAGTTAGAAACCAATTTAATGACAACTTATTAAATTACCTCATGAAACAAATGATTTATTGAGAAGATATATAACTTCAATCCCACCCTTCACTACATGTCCAAATCATTCCATATATATATCGAATAATTGATAAAATTTATGAACATTCTTCCTTATTATAAAATATCCATATTGAAAAAATAATACTGTTTTATCAATATTTTTTCAGTTAATCAAATATATTCAATTTATAATGTAGTATATATAAACTATATACACTGTAAGAAATAAATATATCCAAGAAAAATAATACAAAAATTTAGGAAAAATTTAAAATCTAATGATAATAGGAAAGTGAATATTTCATGTTAAAGTCAATAATTGCATAAAATGAATCAAGAATGTGAAAGTAAATACTTTACTTGGTCAAAATTATTATGAAACATCCTTAATGAAATAAGAATGGTATCAATTCATCATATACCAAGCGATGTTTATGTAAAATCAAGGTTTGTTTTAGTTTATGAATAAAAAAACCCTAAAAAATCATTAGAAACACTCTTATTGATAATATAGCTTTTCCCTTGAAAATAAAGTTTTCAAAAACTAAATGTTCACATAATAATTTGAAAATAAATATATTTTAAAATAATCTTTGAAAAATATAAAGGTATCTTTAAAAAATAGAATATATTATAGAGATAAATTACATACATTCCATACATGTTAAAATAATGATTCAATTCTACATTTAAGTAAAATACAATAGATCCTTGTTTGTAAAATGACAAGAAGATTCATTTAAAAAAATTATATAATAAGTAAAAAATGGTTAAAACCCATTAATAAATCATTTGGATAATTTTAAAAACATTTTTTAAAATGTTTTAGTTTTATTTGGGAAAAAATTATTTTGTATTGAAGACAAAAATGAAGTCATATGTTATAAAAAATAATTTCTCAATTATTTTATGTATCAAGGAGAAGAAAAATGGTAGATTAATTGATAACATAAATAATAACCACATTATATGTAAATTAAATGGGTTTATTATCCTAGTGTCAAATAATTTAATTCAATATTAATTAAATCATAAAAAATACAGATTGAAATTAGATTTTAGAATAAAACCATACATAGATCATAACATTGAAGTGAGAATTTACAAATGAATCAATTATGTGCATCAAATTAAAATCCAAATAAAACCAGTTTATATACAGTATAACATATTCAATATTCAATACCCACAAAATCAAATAATATCAAATACACCAAATAAGTAATATAACCAAATAAAATGAAATAGAGTTTTGAAATTATTTACCACATGGTAACATTCAAGTCAACTACCCTCATATGAAATGATTTAAATTGATGATTTATATACAATTAATTATTATTTAATAATGATATTACATATCAAAGGGTAAGTATATGCACCATACAAAAGAAATTATGAGCATAACATTACATAATTCCTTAATGAAGAAAAATTTAGTTGAAGTCCCATACCTCACAATTTCCATTAGTTGAATGTGATTTAAACTCCTATATATTGGTTTTAATTATGTTATTTATTTATTCTAGAACCATATTTTTTTGAATTTGTTTTATTGGTCAAAGGAAGAATGAAATGAAATATATAAGGATATAAAGTTTTCAGTAGTCAAAAGGAGGGGAATTTATTAAAATAATTTTGATGTAGGGGATTAACTCAGCTGGAAGATTCTCCATGCATGTTCTGTTGTTGTAGACACTCTTATTACAAAGACCATATGCCACTTTTTTCTCCTCTCTATAATATGATTGAGATCTGATTGGTATCAGAGGCAGGTGATCCATTTAGTAGTGATTTTTTATGCCAGGTGAATCATACCATGCCTAAGATTATATACAATGGTAGTTGAATCTCTTTAAATCCAGATTTTTTCCATAACCTTCTTATAATAAAAATAATACCATTAATGAAAATGTACATCTCTGCTTATAGGGAGCAGGAATGACCACAAGAACCAAAGAAACATCCTTATATGTCCCCATATTGATTTCTGCAAATGATACCATACCCTGCAGGTCCTGGATTTACTTTTGAGGCACCGCCCACATTTCAAAAAATTCATCCAAGAATATGAGGTTTACATAAAACATCTAAAAACCCTTTTGGAGGGATGTATAATCCTTTGATACATATTCACCGTAGGATAGTGAAATCTTTAACTGAGTTGTGATAGGTCCCTTTTTGTATGATTCCAGCTACTTTGATCGTAGTTTATATCTTAAATTTAGATATATGGAAACTAAACATGTTATTTTTATGCATAATAGAATTTCATTCATACCAATTAAGGTGTATTGGTTCTGCCACAACAGTAATGAAAAGTTGAGTAATTTGAGGAGAGGTATCTATAATAGTGCATCTCTGAAGCTGCAGTCCAATAGAGCTCAAAACTCCCCATCTAAGATAAAAAATATCAGAAATACATTTCCATAAAGTAGAAGAAGTATCACCAGATGAAAATAGGTGATTGAAATTCTCTTTGTGCTGTTGCACAAGCGGCATTTAGAACAACCATGAATACCAAATATCTTAATATTTCAATCAATAGGAATTCTTTTAGGATAAATTCTCCACTATTGGGTGAGTAGGGAGGGTCGAACCCAATTATTTTTTATGTTATTTACATAGATTAAATCATTGTTTCAAGTATTTATATTATAATTATAGTAGCGTTTAGAGGTTAGAATACCATTATATGCTAGTTCAAAGACTAAAAAAACATCGGTGATGATAAAGATATATTTATTAATAATAGTAGATATTTGATCAATTATATTAACATCTAGGGAGTTCAAACAATTATTAATAGAGATATTTATTTTTGTGGGTAATTTCATGGGATCAATCATGTTACAATGAGAGATTCCATTATAGTTAAACAACCAAAACTACAAAGAGGAGTCTCTATTAACTATAAATCTAGATTGAGACATTATTTTTGAAAAATTGTGTTTGATGGAAGGAAAAATAGTGGATTGTTTCTTTATGTATCACTGTATCATTATATCTTTGGATTTAATGAAAACTAGGTTGTGTTTATCAATTAAAATGAAAGATTTGATCTAGTTTATAGATTCACTGGAGACTTTTTTATATTGGGAGATGACATATTTAAGAATTTTTATATTTTTTATCTCCTTGGAAGTAAATAATTATATCTTCTACATATAAAATATGTGAGGGAACCAAAATATCTATAAAGGCAATGATGGGATTGAGTTCAACCCAATTGATCAAATCAGTAATAAGCCTGCTGAAGTAGTCCTTAGTAATAACAAATAGAATGGAATGAAAGGGGTATCCTTGTCTAACACCATTTTTACAAGTAAAATTTGATTTTGGGGAGCCATTTATCAGAACAGAGATGTTGGAAGTGTTAAAAAGGGTTTTTATTTTTCTTACCAAGTTGTCATTAAATCCAAAGATATAAATGATTTTGAAAATGAAACTCCGATCAATGGTATCAAAATCATTCCTAATGTCATGTATGAATAAAACTACCCCCCCTCATTGGTTATTTTAAAGGAAGTTTTTACTTTCAAAGGAAAGTAAAATGCATTCCTAGATATTCCTATTCATTAGGAATCTAAATTGGTTCCTAGAGACAATGTTTTTTGGAAATAGGTTCCAATATCATAGAAAAAAGTGTGGAAATAATTTTATACCCAGTGTTGATAAGAGAAATAGGCATAAGAAGGTGAATTTATGAATCATTATTCCCTTTAGGAATGAGGGTGCGAAATTGGGCATTAATACCATAAGAGACATAACCATTGGTAATGAAGGATTTTACAAGGCGACATACATCATTACAAAAAATATACCAATGATGCTGGAAAAAATCATTGGAAGTCCATCCGGACCAGGAGAACAATCCATCATTAGACTAAAAAACACTTCTTTAATTTCATTATCTTTTGGAATACTATTTAAGAGGTTATTGTCTTTTTACCCAACTAGGAAAATAATTATATCAGCTTTGATATCCTTTTTTAGAGTAGGGACATTAAAGAAATTGCTAAAGTGGGTGGTGACATGACTAGCTAGTCTCTCCTCATTATCAATGATATTATCCCCATATTTATGTAAGGAAAGAAGTATAATAGCCTTTCTAATCATTCAATTATCATTGAATAATTTATTGATTCTATCTCAATCTATGAGACAATTGATTTTGAGGGTTTATTTCCAAATATTTTCTCTTAAGTTGAAAACAAATTTTATTTTATTGATTATGTGAACTACCTATTTTGGGGTAGTACTAAAGTCACTGTGGGTTTATTTGGTTTGAATTTGATTGAGAGAATCCCCAAGGGAGTTAAATTCATTATCATTTTTTTGAGTTCTGTCTTTTCACCATATTTTTAGTTTTTGATTTAGAAGTTTTATTTTTAAAATGCAGACGAAGTATTCATTTTAAATGATCGAATTCAAAGTATCTTTGAATATTTTGTTACAATCCTAAATATTTTTTCAAGCATTATTGAATCTTAAGGGTAGAATATGTCTATTGTATCTAGAATTGAGGCTCACCAAAATTGGATGATGATCAGAATTAATCTTAGGGAAATTAATTTTGGAGATGGTATTCCAGTTATCAAGAGTTTTAATGATTTTGAAAGATCTGTCTAGTTTACTTTCTAAAAATCTATTTTGTTGTCTTTTATACCAGGTAAAATTATCACCAAAAAATTTAATCTCAATAATTTTATGGTCATCAATACAGAGTTCAAAAATATTTTTTTGAAGTGGTTGATTATAAGGGTCCCATCTTTTCACTTGGTCCAAGGATAGCATTGAATTTACCGACAATGGCCTAAGGTTCATGAATAGTGTTTCTAAGGGAATATATATTGTTCCAAAAAGTTCTTCTCTCTTGATATTTATTGCAGGAATACAGAAAATTATTGAAGAATATATTGTATTGTAAATTTATTTCATGTGTCAAAAATTGATAATCAGCTTTAAAAATATGAACTTTACTTATAGATACAAGTGCAAAGACCCAAAATGAATCACATTTGTTATTTTAAGAATTTTCACCTATAAAATTATAACTATATTTTTCAATACTATTAAAGCCATAAGAAAAAGTGATTTTAGGATTAGAGATTGAAAAAAGCGTTGGATTAGGATTACAAAAATTTTGTTTTAATGTTGTGATGGTGTCAGAGTTAGCTATACCCTGACAAAACCAATAGAAAATATTCATTTTTACTTACATTTGGTGCTAGGCCCCTTTATTTTGTTACCTTTGGAGTTATTACCGCATTTGGAGTTTCATGACTAGTTGATAGAATGACACTTATATGTCATTGCATTTTTTCGATGCAAATTCATATTACTTGTTAGGAATTTTCATACTTGTCGGTCCTCCTCTTTATGAATTTATTTGCTATAATTTTCTTTCTGTATCACTATATGTTCCCTTCGTAGAGATGGTACGTCGTACATATGAACAAGCAATATTTTCATTTGTTCAATGGGTGAAAGGTAAGGAAGTGTATAATATATTAATGTTATATAATCCATATAATTTCATTAATATCATATATATATTCATGAAATTTTTCATTATTCAATTCCATCTTAATCATTATGAAAAAACGAAGCACATCACTTCGTGAGGTTGTAGTCCATTGTACACACGGGATACACAATCATATTTTAAATGGAATAGAATTTTATAAGTTATAAGTGATATTAAAATTAATGAAACATAATAATAACATAAATATAATATATATTTGTTAAACACACCATTATATCCATAACTGAATGTTTGTGATGGTAAACAATTTATATCACTCATGAGGTGGTAGTTTGTCCTACACATGATCGACAGTTACATTCCCCATTTGATGACAATGGATATATATATATATAGGTATTGCTATTATAATTATAATAGAATAGTATATTTAATATATTTGGGTTATTTAATGACAATTTTGTAAAAATATTTGAAGCATTTTAATGAAGAAACAATATAAAAATGCTCATTTAAGAACATTACCTCTTCTTCAGACAACATCATTAGGTTTAAAAAATTTACTTCCCAATATGTATTCTTGATCAATAAAAGGTATCTTGGGTATCAATAGAGGGTTAATAAAGAGATTTTGGTTAGCCTTAGATGATCCAAATATCATTGTAACATTAAAGAGGGGAGGAGAGTTAGTGAATTTACTATGGTTTAAATTCAAAAGATATGGTTTTTGGATAAGCTGTTAGGTTATTTTATCCCATATCATTTGATTTTAAACCATTGTAAATTCCTTTTTTTCTTCATCATAGTTATTAATTATTACAAATTTTATTATTATTAATGGTAAAATATTATGTTGAGCATGTAATAAGATATAAAATATTAGTATTGATAATATGTAATACATTTAATCAAATTAAATTCCACAAATCGGAATAATCTAATTCAAAATTACAACTGAAGATGTGATGAAAAAGCTGGGTTCCAAAGAGAAAATTATCATATGTATAGAAGTTTTTATTCTAAAAAACCATTATGAAATTAACTACAATGAAATAAATTCATTAAATATTAAAATTATTGATAAAATTTCTCTTAATGGTTTTTATAATATAATTTTACATTGTGACATATTTAAATTAACCTGTAGTTTTAATTAAAAATCAATATTTTCAGAAATCATCAAAAACTTAATTTTTTTAGAAATGTCTCAAATACTCACCCAATGATAAATTTTAAATTATGATTTAAAAAATTAATCTAATTTTTTAAAATAAGATTTCAAATAGTGGTAAAAAAATATATCATACTATGTTTTCAATGAGTTACTAGTCCAATTTTTGCAACAAATTAAATTTTTTAGAAAATTTTTCTTTTCCATTAAAATGTTTTTTATTTATAATCAATAGATTACCAAATAAAATTTGTAAAAAATATTATGACATGAATTATTTAGTCATATTAGTACCAAATATCTTATGGATATTTTATAACAATCACATTATAAATAATAATTTTTTAACAAAGTATTTTTTTTAAACTCACTGCAGTATGCATCACGAGCTATTGAAGAGTGAAAATGTATTGATATATATATATATATATCTTAATCTCATGAGGTTTTTTATTCTCTTATAATCTTTATTTTTTTGTTATAGACATTATCAAGCATTATATTCCCCTTTTAAAATATCATAGTGTTACATTCCCCTACCTTAAATAAATTGCATCCTCATAACATAAACTAGATCTTGGTAATAAAGAGTTCGAAAATTGGGAATATCATTATTGGAAAATAAACATCATAAAAGGGTTAATAAAAAAACTATTAGTAATAGATAATGAAAAATAAAAATATCATATGGAATTACAAATAACTAGGTTTCTATGTTGGATTACATATGTAGAACATAATGATATGTACATGGATGAAAATCATAAATAATTATAGATATTGATAGAGATCATTGATCACAATAATTTAAATGATAAATGGAAATATAAGGACCTAATGAAGATAATTTTATGATAATTTAAAACACCATTTGATTCACTGGATAATAATTTATTATGATAACATTTTTGTTTGAATATTATTTTCCAAGATTTGAGAAATTGATTTACTAACTAAGATTATAATGAAATATAATAGATTTATATATATCTACTTAATATAGAAAATACCATCCTCTAGTTTTGCCTCAGTCATTATCCAATTCATCACATACTCTATGACATTAATATCCAAAAATGATTTTTTCTATTAAGCACTAATATTTACTTTTAACGGATCATAAGATCCATATAAGTGTAAAAATACTTTCATAAATCACTATCTATTTTGAAAAAATTATGGTTTAACCAATTTATAAAATATAATACATTAATCTCTAAACCTTGACCATAAAACACTATTTCATCAAAAATATTTATTTCTAAAATCTTTGAAGTAAAAATAATGAAATATTAACCATAATATCATATAGTCCTTCAGTAGGTTTTAAACCCTTATCGCCCTTCAGTTATGGGTTCCAGCCCCATGGTCATTCCGGACACAATGGGTTTTCACCCATCATGTGGGTTATTCTTTTTCCAAAACTATATTAATATAATTCCAATAACATCACAAAGTTGTGGTGACCCATAATTCCTACAACATTAAAGATAAGATAAACCATAAATGTTTCCAATACCTTAAATATCAAGTACAATAAATTTAAATCATTCTTACCAAAATAATTTATTCACTAAAATATATACTAAACCAATGGGTTGTATTTCCATAAATGATTCCCAAAATATCCTTAACCATTGTAGAATCCAATCACAAAAAACATCAAATGGGGTCTTTAATACTATGAACATTTGATCAATCTTAAAATAATAAACCTCTCAGGGAATCCATAAGTAATAAGATAATGAGAACATACATTATTATAAAATCTAACGCAATATAAATATGTTTCATGATTTATATAACCAGAATAACATTTTTCAAAATATATTTACAATATAATTATGGAATCGAAATACATAAATACATCAACCCTTTTAATACAATATAGTTCCTTTCATTATATAGGGTTAAACATTGAGAATTGGGAATTAACACAGATAATAACAAAGTTCCCCATATTTATGATAATGAAATTTTAATATATCCCTATGATCAAATTTATTTTCTGCCATCATACTCTTATTTTTTACTTAGAAACTCATTTTTATACCCTTGTTTTACAACTCTCTAAAAGTGAATGTTTTTATTTTAAAGAAAAATTACTTTTATGAGTTAAGTGAGAACCCTAAAAAATAAAATCTATTTATGATAAAAAATCCCAGAAGTAAATTCAACTAGATCAACTTCACAAATAAAAACCACCTGAAAAAAAACATTTTATAAACCATAAAAATAGTATAAAATCCAATTTCAGAAGACATGAAAAACCAATCCACAGTCCATGTGCTCCACCAATGATTACCACTACATGTTTCACACATAACCAGACCAATAATACATAGGACGCACCTTCTAAACCATTATTGACCACTCAAACAAAAAATCCTAAATCCACCTTGAATCCATCGCAGTAGACCGACTTGCAACGAAGAATAGAAGATAAAGATAAAGATAATTTTTAGTGGATTTGAGCTTCATCAATGATCTGAAAACTTTTCAAAGACCACTGAAATCCATCCAATGTGAGGACCACAAACCTACCAATATTAACCCCTCTATCTAACCACGTTGGAGTAACTAAATTCACGATCAACATACAAAACAAACACATTCAAGTTAAAATAAGTAAAAACCCAACATTGGAAAGATCAACCCTGAGCCCCAAATCCTTATAACACAATGAGGCCTCATGCAGCACCTTAGAATACCTCTCAATATTCGAAAACTCTAGAATAATTTATTATAATGTAGAAGAAGATTGTAAGAGTAGAGGAGGAGGCACTAAAGGCTTCACCCGGGAAACATGACCTCAAAAGAAATCTGAGAGAAAATGATGAAAACCCACCAAACTAAGAGGAAGTGAAGACTAGTGGTGAAACCTTCATATGAGAGACAAAGAAAATAGAGGAAAAATAGAAAATTTACACTATAATGGGAATACTAAACCTAAAAAATACAAAGAAGAATAACCTGGAAACATCCCCAAAACTAGGAACTGAGTTAACACTGAACAAGAAATGATTTCCTTGGTTGAGATCCACACAGCGTCAAACACCAGAATATAAATGATGTCATGGGATCAAAAACTAATAGTTAACATAGAAAGAGGTTTAAAATTGAGGGGTAATCTAAAAAGATAAGAAAATTGAAATGAATAACCATGGAAGATAACCACAAAAATTATGGAAAGGAAACAACATAAAAAACAAAACCAATAAGGAGCTCCATTGAGATGGGAAAGGTGAAATAGAACATGAATATATGCCTTTATTGGTGATACATATCAAACCCGTGAATAGGTAGAGTAATGCTTGAGAGAGAGTGAAATCAGTGGAATTTGGAGCCCTCCTACAGCATGGACCCACCCTTGTTCTGAACACATAAAACAATTTACCATTCCTTTGAGTTTATTTCATTGGTATCACTTTCCATTTTTTTTACATGAATGAAATTGAAACTCCTTCCCTATATGGTCTCCATTACTCATGGAGGTAGTGAACTCCGCCTGTCTCTTCTTTGGTGAGTCCAAGAGTTGGTCAATTTATAGGATGTTAATAATATTTTGAGATAACTAATTATGAATAATCATAATAACTTTGACTCATATAATCATCCCATTTTTATTTTAAATATTACCACATTTTCATTTATATTGAATGTTAACATTATTACTTAGGGTACCAACTATTAACTTAAACCTAAATGAATAGTGTGGGAAATAATAATCATAGTGGGCAATCCATATAACCATTTATAGGATGTCTAGTTAAAAACACATTATTTTCCATATAAGACATAATAAGTCTATCCTAGTTCATTATATATTATCATCTTTTAAACCATAATAAATTTTTTAATGAAATTGTGAATTATCCAAATCATATTACCTGATATTTTTAATATAGGTGCACATTAAGGCCAATTTTCAGGCAATGGGTAAAACTCGAGTCATTCCCAACCATGTCCACATACTATATCCACACATGGAATTATTTGAAGTAAATAAAACATAATCTATAGCATAAGTAAATTTTTGAATGTTGTTTCTATAAAAATAATCAATGTTTATTATAGGGTTATAATCCATAATCTATGTTTTAAACAATTTAGTTCCATTGTTTTCTACTAAACTTTCTATAATACTCACTATAAAAATGCCAAACCACGTAGCCAAAAGATGATGTCTACTATTGTTAGGGCCAATAGGGGCCTATATACCCTGAGAGGGGGGGTGAATCAGGGTATGGATATTCTTTTTCAAGTTCTTCCTGCCCCACTGGATCTTGACCTCTTTGTTACAAGGGTCACTTTGTTTGAACTTGTGTGGTTGCTACGATCACTTGTCTCCTTTACCTGATGATGATGCTTTGAATGCAATGCAGGAAAGTAAGCAGGCAGACACAGAGATTTTTACTTGGTTCACCGCTAAGGGCTACGTCCAAGGAGCATACGCCGACAAGTTGCCGGTTCGTACCAAATTCCACTAGACTTCACTAGCTATGGATTACAATGTTCGGGCTAGATCACTTCTATGCCCAGGCTCACTGCCTATACAAGGTTTAGGGTCAGCTCACTGCTTTCCCAAGGGTCACTCCCTGTTTCTCTCTCTCTGGCTCACTGCCGGTGGAGAGGATCACCTTCTTCCTCTTCCTAAGCTCACTGCTCTTGGAAGGGATTCACTCACAGTTTATAGACCTGTAGGTCTCCTCATTTTAATGAAAGAATGCATCTTCCTCTGTATGTAGATGCTCTGTTGAAGTTCAACTTTCACCCGTAGATGAATACCCCTTTGCCACTATCCACTGGGCAACCTACCTTTGGAAAGACCTTCGCAAAGCACCCTACAATGCGAGGCTCCCAATTTCGCGAAGCTCAAACAAGCCTTCGCGAAGCTCCTGCCTTTTCGCGAAGCTCAATCGCGAAGCTCCTTCGCGAAGCACTCTCGCGATGCTCAAGCCGTCGCAAAGCAACAACCCTCGCGAAGCTAAGTAAGCCAACGCGGAGCTCGCAGGTTTCGCGGAGCTACAATAGCCGCCGCGAAGCACCTCTTTCGCGAAGCACACTGGCTCCGCGAACCACCTTCGCAAATCGAGAGCAAAGTATTTTCTCTGAAAATTCTCTCTTCTTCCCCTAAAGGGGTCGGCCTCTATTTATAGGCGATTCCACCGACCCTCATCCTTTCCGCACGAAGTCAACGCCACGTCATCTCAAATCGCGATGCTCCAAAGTTTCTGTCAGAATTCTGTCCAAATCGCGAAGCTCCACCGCAATCTTCCGTTCGCGGAGCTTGACGTAGTCGCGATGAATCACCGTCAACTTACCTTCGCGGCTCGCGCCTTCGCCGCGAAGCTCCCTCGCGAAGCCCAACATTCCTTCGCGCCTTCGCCGCGATGTTCTCTCGCAAAGCCCTTCTCCGCCGCGATGTGCTTCAGCCTCTGCCGTTCGCGAAGCTTGACGTAATCGCGAAGCATCACCGCCTCCATTCTTCTGGTCTTCGCGATTTCCAAACCATGCATCCTATCTTCGCGAAATTCATGCCTTTGCCATATTAAATTATGCTCTTCATGGAAATCCTCTTTTCGCGATGCTCACCAAACTCCAAATTTTGGACCCCAAAAATTTGGCAAACACTGGGAAACGGCGCCACCTTGTACTGCTCTTTTTGTACCGCCTCCAGATCGCCCTTTCCTTTGTCATCGTTCTTTGTCAACATGGATTGTCAACAACTTCTCGGGAACTTGACAAATATCCATGAAACACCTGCTTTGTCAACAAACACAATCAACCCAAAAACACTGCAATGTTACCTTGAGGGATTTTTTGCCCAACAATCTCCCCCTTTGGGTTTGTTGACAACTCTTCACAACTCTGCTCAGAAATATTTTCTGCACTTTGATACCTCACTGAGTCTTCTTCCAGCTGCTACCACCATTCGCCTCTTGCGATTATAATAGCGTTCAAGGATTCAATTAACATGTACTCTAAGCCCACATGAGCAATGCTCGGCGTGAGAAACAAGAGTAGTATGAAAAGCTCATCAATGAATCACTTCATGTCAGACCCCAATTGTCGATTCCACCCTGATACCAATTCTTAAAATAAAACCAGTTGTTGAACCACACTGATACCAATCGGTGAATTCTTAAGTTGATACCGATTGTTGATAGCTGGACACCGTCTCACACCATTCCTACACCACTGTTCTGCTTTTATCACGATCCTCAGCTGTCGTGATTTCTATGATTTGATCGATCACTTCTAGCATCGTCAGATTTCAAAATCTCTCCCCCTTTCGCATTGCTCCCCCTTTCTGGCTGCTCCTCCTGTCAGCTTCTCCCCGTATCAATTATGATTTATCAAATCTCCGCACTATTTGCTCCCTTGAACAAACACTTTTCTCCCCCTTTGTCAAGCACTTTTCAAGCACTTTTCTCCCCCTTTGTCAACAAACCCAAAGGTCACGCCTTTGTAGTCTGTAACATAGTAGAGAACACATATCAGCACATTAGGGAAAAACACACCATACCTCGGGGAGAGGGGGCGGTGGGGGTCCATATCCCCACTATTTCAAGTGCAGGGAGTCGACTGAACTCCCAGAGCCAGTCGATGCCTCTCAAAAGCTTCCTTGGGTAAGGCCTTTGTTAGAATGTCTGCAACCTGTAGTTCTGTAGGCACATACTCCAACTTCACGATCCTCTGCTCAACCTTCTCCTTGATAAAGTGATACTTAATCTCAATGTGCTTTGTCCTTGAATGATGGACATGATTTTTGCTAAGATTTATAGCACTTGAGTTGTCGCACTGGATTCCGATCGGAGACTTCACTTCAACTCCCATATCTTCAAGCTGCTGCTTCATCCACAATAACTGTGTGCATGCTTGAGTGGCCGCAATATACTCAGCTTCTGCGGTGCTTAATGAAATGCAATCCTGCTTCTTGCTCAACCAAGCAATACATAGTCCGCCAAGATAAAATGCACCTCCAGATGTTGATTTTCTATCATCTGTTGAACCGGCCCAGTCTGCATCAGTATATCCCAATAACTCTGTCTGAGATTTGTCATTGTAGGTCAAGCCGAAGTCCACCGTGCCCTTGATATACCGAAGTATTCTTTTCACTGAAAGCATGTGACTTTCCTTGGGATTACTCTGATATCTCGCTGCATGGCATGTGGCGAAAACAATATCAGGCCTTGTTGCGGTTAAGTACAACAGACTTCCAATGATTTGCCTGTATTCTGTGATATTAACTGCCTTGCCATCCTCATCTTTTGATAATTTCATCCGGGTAGCCACCGGAGTCTTCATATCCTTGGAATTTTCCATTCCAAACCTTCTCAGGACCACCTTGGCATATTTAGATTGAGAAATGAATGTTCCATTCCTTCCTTGTGTGACCTGTAGACCAAGGAAAAACGTTAGCTCTCCAATCATTGACATTTCAAACTCATTTTTCATGAATTCAGAAAACTGTCTGCACTGAGCTTCATCTGATCCACCAAATATTATGTCTTCTTCCTTGACCAGCCTCACCATCCTTTGATTACTATTGTTGTTGAAATAAAGATTGTAATCAAATCCCCCATACTAAAAACCAATCTTCTTCAAATACTGATATAGCCTTCAGTACCATTCTCTTGGGGTGTATGCTTTGCACACCAGTCGTGCTTTGTTTCGAATCATTGTGCCATCTTCGTTCATCTTGTCTAAATAGACCCATTTTGTCCTGATGACGTTTTTATCATCTGGCCTCGAAACAATTTCCCAGGTCTGATTCTTCTCAATTCTAACCTATCTCTTCATTCATGTCATGATCCCAGTTTTCATCGTCCGTTGCATCAGCAAAGCATTTCGGCTCATCCTGAGATATAAAAGATGCTTTCTGCAGTGATTTCATTCTCCTTGTCTGAGCTAGAGCCAACTAATCACCAAAGATATTCTGCATGTCAATTTCAGCTCAACTCTTTGACTGTTGTGCAGATGAGGATTTTTACTTCCTTGTACTCACAAACTAGACACTTTCATTTTCATCATTGGTGTCTTCTTCTGAATCAGCATAAGCCACTTCTGATCTCCCTGTGGTGCTTTCTTACTCAATACTTCCATCAGGAAGTTGTTCACTGACTCATTTTTCAGTGGCTTCATTTCTTTCAGCTAAGTTTCTCAAATTTTTATTGAGACGCCTTTGATTTTCTCTTGCATCTTCTTGGTATCCTGAAAACAGCCAGCTGATACCATATTGTTAGAGCAAATAGATAAGCATGAAATGCATTGTTATTGCTGCTTCTCCCTGTATTTCATTCTTCCCTCAATAGGAACCACCTGAGCCGAGTTGAAACTCGGTGTAGGAAACAAGAGATAAAGTTAATAACACAATCACTTCCTATTGTGCTCTGTTGCTCCCTTTCTTCATCAACTCTAGTACCTGATTTGAATCAATTGAAATTCTAGAGCAAATCACTTCTCCACTTCGCATCCTTAGATGCCACCACCCCATGGATCGTATCTCCCTAAAACCTGAAACACATGAATTACCAGTTAATAGCATTTATATATGTAGGGAGAGGGGTTTCTTCTAGAATCCTCAACATGAGGATGATGGTTGATCCTGATGGGTCAACCCTTTGATTCTTTCTTGGAGCGCATCACACTCCTTTCTTGCTTCCTCCAACTGCCTGACCAACTTCAACTGTTCTGGCCATATGACTAGGCATTCTTTGCTCACATTCTGAGCCTTTTTCTGATATGAAGATTTTGCAGACTTGGCCTTTCTCACAATTTGGGGTTTAGACCAACTGGTACACATTTCGATCTTTGATGTTCTACCGAAATTCCATTTCCCTTGATTGTTTCTCGGTGCAGGAATCTCCTTTCTTGTTATCTTCCCTGTCTTCTTTGTCCATTGTAGGGATCTGCCTTTTTCTTCCACTTCTCGTTGCAAAACACGACATGTGGATTTTTCGATGCATTCTTTGCTTATCTGCCTTTTGTCAGATTTATGAGTCACCGCCCTATTTTTCATTGGTGGTGGGTCCTCCATTGAACGTCCATTCTTCTTTATCACCGCTGGAGTAGATCTCCCCTTAATCTTCCAGGTTTGCTCACATTCTCTCCTTGAGAGCTGTTGTGAGTATGACATAGGAGGTGACTGATACATCTTTCGTTCAGCTCCACGTGATTTCCCTGAGGCTCGAAGCCTATTCTTCTCCTTACCACTTTGTCTCCCAGTACAGGCTTCTTTCTTGTACACTTCCTGTGGTGGAGATCTCTTTTCTTGTTCCTTTCCCTTTCCTGCTTTCTTCTTACTGCAATGTCTCGCCATGTGCCCATGATCAGAACATATGAAACATTTTCTATTAAAGGCATACCTCATTTCATCACTTCTCTGCTGAGATGTTGATGCAACTTGTTTTCTTCTTCTGGCATCGATCTCCTGAGCTTCCTGACACATACTCATGGTGTGTCCCATCCTTCCGCAGTAATAGCACCTGATAAATGTTCTCCTCTGAGAAACTCTTCTCTCTGATTTATCATGATGCTTCTTCTTATTCTCAGATTTAGTAATGTCTCTATTTTCACACCCTGAGATGTATTCCAGAGCCTCTGAACAGAAGCTTGATGTGTGGCCATGAATCCCACAAAAATAGCACATGTCATCACTACTTTTTGTATCTGTCCTTTTAGGCCTATCTCCAGCACCTATAGGATTTCTTTCCCATCTAGAACTGTTCATAGCTCTCTTTCTATCTTGCACGGGAGGGGATTCATCAAATCCGATACCAGCTTTTCCGAAACTTGCTGGTCTTTGAGCTGAGAAAATATTCTGTTGTTTCTCTTCAGAAATAGCATACCTATTCTTCATTTTATCATCACTTGTCGAAGGATGATCAAATAGCAAGTGTAAGGCATCCTTCATTTTTGGCATTCCTTTAGCATTAGATTTTTCCACATCCTTCTTTACTAATTCTAGATCCTCTTCCAACTTTTTAATCTTCGTCTCCCTTGATTCAAGTTGGACATCCATTTCTTTCTTGAGAAGCTTCCCATTACTCACCTCATCTTCTAGTTCCTGTGTGAGCTTTTCCACCATTGCACTTTTCTTCACTACTTTTAATTTTTCCTCAGAAACAGATTTAGAGACAGATTCATTCTCTTGTTGAAGGCTTCGATTGTTCTGAACTTCTTCAGACAACTGTGCTGCTAGATCATCATTTCTAGCTTTCAGATTCTGTACTTCATCTGACTTTTGATTCTCTTCATAATCATAAGCCTTTTGTTTTCCTTTCATTTTATCCAGCTTCTGTAGTTCCTCACCTTGAGAATCATTCTTCTTTGTTAGGTCAGTAACTATATCAATAAGCCTTTGATTTAAGCCTCTTAGCTTGTTGACCTCAGTTTCCAGAGCATAGATCTGTATGCCTTTAGATTTAATTTCTTCAGTGGATTTCTGATCCAATTCTTTAGTCCCATGGACAACTTCCACCTTTTTGTTCAGGCCATCGATCTCTCTTTTCTGTTCTTCAACCTTTAGCTTATACTTACTAACGGATTCTGAGTTCTCTGATGTTGATAAATTAAGTTTCTCAATTTCTTCCATCAGCTCAGATTTCTCTTCTTCCTGCTGCTGCATATAGAGTTTGGCATCGCGAACAATTTTGTTAGCTTTCTTGGTTTTGGCCCTCCAAACATCTATCTCTTCCAGAGCAGCCTCCAACTCAGCTCGCATATCAATTCTTCCTTCAATTTCTTCTTCTTCATCGTCAGTGGTTCCAACGTCACTTGGAAAGTCAGGTTCTTCACTCATTCCGTCAACATCTTTGAATGAGTAAGTATTTTTGTTGTATGATTTATCCAAATCATTTTTCTGTTCACTACATGATTCCTTCAGTAAGCTATTTGATTCTTTTATTTGAATCACACTTTTTCCAAAAACACTTCCACACTGAGGGATACCACCTGACTTCTGATTCTTCTTTGAAGATTTTCTTTTTCCCATGGTAGACCGAGATAAGTGCAAACAATATCTTCAACAACACAGATCGACTTCACAAAGTTGAAGCAAACAAATCTGATAAAAGCAACCAGTCCCTCTGATACCAATTGTTAGGGCCAATAGGGGCCTATATACCCTGAGAGGGGGGGTGAATCAGGGTATGGATATTCTTTTTCAAGTTCTTCCTGCCCCACTGGATCTTGACCTCTTTGTTACAAGGGTCACTTTGTTTGAACTTGTGTGGTTTCTACGATCACTTGTCTCCTTTACCTGATGATGATGCTTTGAATGCAATGCAGGAAAGTAAGCAGGCAGACACAGAGATTTTTACTTGGTTCACCGCTAAGGGCTACGTCCAAGGAGCATACGCCGACAAGTTGCCGGTTCGTACCAAATTCCACTAGACTTCACTAGCTGTGGATTACAATGTTCGGGCTAGATCACTTCTATGCCCAGGCTCACTGCCTATACAAGGTTTAGGGTCAGCTCACTGCTTTCCCAAGGGTCACTCCCTGTTTCTCTCTCTCTGGATCACTGCCGGTGGAGAGGATCACCTTCTTCCTCTTCCTAAGCTCACTGCTCTTGGAAGGGATTCACTCACAGTTTATAGACCTGTAGGTCTCCTCATTTTCATGAAAGAATGCATCTTCCTCTGTATGTAGATGCTCTGTTGAAGTTCAACTTTCACCCGTAGATGAATACCCCTTTGCCACTATCCACTGGGCAACCTACCTTTGGAAAGACCTTCGCAAAGCACCCTACAATGCGAGGCTCCCAATTTCGCGAAGCTCAAACAAGCCTTCGCGAAGCTCCTGCCTTTTCGCGAAGCTCAATCGCGAAGCTCCTTCGCGAAGCACTCTCGCGATGCTCAAGCCGTCGCAAAGCAACAACCCTCGCGAAGCTAAGTAAGCCAACGCGGAGCTCGCAGGTTTCGCGGAGCTACAATAGCCGCCGCGAAGCACCTCTTTCGCGAAGCACACTGGCTCCGCGAACCACCTTCGCAAATCGAGAGCAAAGTATTTTCTCTGAAAATTCTCTCTTCTTCCCCTAAAGGGGTCGGCCTCTATTTATAGGCGATTCCACCGACCCTCATCCTTTCCGCACGAAGTCAACGCCACGTCATCTCAAATCGCGATGCTCCAAAGTTTCTGTCAGAATTCTGTCCAAATCGCGAAGCTCCACCGCAATCTTCCGTTCGCGGAGCTTGACGTAGTCGCGATGAATCACCGTCAACTTACCTTCGCGGCTCGCGCCTTCGCCGCGAAGCTCCCTCGCGAAGCCCAACATTCCTTCGCGCCTTCGCCGCGATGTTCTCTCGCAAAGCCCTTCTCCGCCGCGATGTGCTTCAGCCTCTGCCGTTCGCGAAGCTTGACGTAATCGCGAAGCATCACCGCCTCCATTCTTCTGGTCTTCGCGATTTCCAAACCATGCATCCTATCTTCGCGAAATTCATGCCTTTGCCATATTAAATTATGCTCTTCATGGAAATCCTCTTTTCGCGATGCTCACCAAACTCCAAATTTTGGACCCCAAAAATTTGGCAAACACTGGGAAACGGCGCCACCTTGTACTGCTCTTTTTGTACCGCCTCCAGATCGCCCTTTCCTTTGTCATCGTTCTTTGTCAACATGGATTGTCAACAACTTCTCGGGAACTTGACAAATATCCATGAAACACCTGCTTTGTCAACAAACACAATCAACCCAAAAACACTGCAATGTTACCTTGAGGGATTTTTTGCCCAACAACTATATTATACTGGCACTAGATACATGTGATTTTATCCCAAATGACCACAATGTTTAGTAGTCTTTTTAAACATGATACAATCATGATACCCATTTTACAATGGTAATATAAAATAAAACAAATTCATTAATAAATAAAAAAATAACATTCTTAGAAACAATTTTTTTTTTCATTTCTAGTGATTGGAAATAAGATAAGTGTGACCTCAAATTCTCATTGAGAGTTATCTAAAGTGGAAGATATCATATGTAAATAAATAATTTTCAATATGGAATAATCAATATGGAAAGATAAATATCAAAACACACAAGACATTTAATCAATAAATTGATCATCATGACTATATTTGGAATAATAAATATGGAAAGCTAAATAATTGAACACATATTTCAATTAAATAACATAAATAATAAATAAATTAAGGAATAATCAATATTTCAAGGTAAATTACATTAAAGGTTTTTCATTTAAATAACATGACTATCATTAATATATAAAAAATAATAAATATGGGACATTAAATAAATTAACACACATGAAATTTAAATAACATTACTATAATGAATAAATAAGGGATAATAAATTTGTTAAAGTAAATAGATGAAAAAAATTCAATTTAATCAGTAATTGATAATGAAATACGTATAAAGATAATATCCATGAAGAATCACATGGATAATAATAAATTAATTCTTAATGAATGAAATGCTTAATTATTTTATGTCGTGATCTCACACATCATGATACCTTTATTGTCCAATCCATTCAAAATTTATTTTAAATTTTTTTACAAACATTTTAATTCTAGATTATTAATTCACTTCATGTGACTAACAATACATCGATGGGAAATATAATTCTAGATGCCACCCATCATCTATTGTCCAAATAATTCCTCAAATATTGAATTATTGATTTAATTTTATAATAATGTTCCTTATCATAAAATAACTGTATTGAGTAAATAATACTATTTTATAATATTTCCCCATATAATAAAATTACATTACATTTAAAAAATCACATAAATAAATGGTATACATTTTATGTAATAAATATAATAATGATAAATTATATAAATATTTAGGTGAAATTTGTTTAACAATTATCATAGGAAAGTTAATATTTAAAGGGAATGTATATATCTATAAAAAATGAATCAAGAACGTAAATGTCAATACCTTACTAGGTGTAAATGTTCATAAACCATACATATAAATAATAAGTATGCTATCAATACAAAAAATCCCCACTGGATTATTAAAAAAAACCCTGAGGAAAATAACTTTTTCAATTTGAAAATATATTTTTAAAAACTAAATTTAAAAAAATATTCTCAAAATAATTTTATTTGAATATAAAATTTGAAAATTATAATGATATATTTAATAAATTTAATTTTCATGATAGTGAAAATTTCATGCATTCCATAAATGTTTAAAAAATGATTCCGTTAAAATTTTCGGTAAAAGATAAATGTTTTTAGTTGGAAAACAAATTGAAGATTACATTTATTTATTAAAAATTAAAAAAATTAATGAAAATTAATTTAATAAAATAGTTGGTGAATTTTAACAATATTTTTAAAAATGTTTTCATAAAACATGGTTTTCAATGAAATGGGCTTTCGACTGAAGAGGGAAATGACATAAGATTTTATTAAAAAAATACTAAAACATGTTAAGTACAAAATTGTGAAAATGGAAATATTACTTGAAAAAATTTAGAATTACCACATGAGAATATATATAATGGTTTTTATTAATGAAACATCATATAACTACCTTCAATGGGAATTTAATCATAAACAACCACAATTAAAATGAGATTGTGAGATAAACCCTTAAAAAGATCATAACATTGAAGTGAGATTTAGCCAATGAATCAATTATGTGTATCAAATGTAAATCCACATAAAAAATGTTTATATAAAATAATATTTTAAAAATGAAATACACACATAGAAAATAATATCAAATAGAGCAATTAGTTAATATAACCAAAGGAAAAGAAATCGAGTTAATTGAATTCTTTAAAACTTACTAGTTCCCAAGTCAAATCCCCTTGTATTAAATAATTCAAATTTAAACATAAAATTCCATTACATAGTACTAAATCATGAAATTAAATTTCATTGGGTATTTTTATACAACATATGAATGAAAATATGTTCATAACACTAGAATATGGCTTAGTAAAGAAAAATTGTGAGGAAGTCCCTTACCTCACACTTTCTGCTAGTGAACATGTTTTAAACTCAAATATAATGATTTTAATAATCATATTAATTTATAAATGAACCGTATTTATATTTATGTTATCATATATTTTCATCTTATAACATATTATCACCCATTTGTTAATAATATTTTATTATTTGAATTATTTTGTGTGTGAATTGCCTTGTTTTCTTATGTATGTTCTGTCATGAAAGTCATGGTACGTTGTTATATTATATATTTACCTCATATCATGAATTATATTAATATTATTGATAAAATTTTTAATTATAAATATTTTATAATAATTATTGATATTTGAACATAGAGAATGGATCACATCACATAATGGAGACGTTAGGTTGTACGTACGCATGAGCGACATTATAATTTCTTTGTTGGGTGAGAGGGTAAGGGAGTGTCCGATCTAATAATTTTGTAAAATAAATATAATTTCATATATATCACATTTATTCACTAAATGTTTATTTATAACATTCCACATAAAGTTTGACTGAAAAATGAATCACATTGCTTCTTGAGGCAGTGATCCACCGTACACATGGGCGACATTATCATATTTTAAAAAAAATGGAATTTAATAATGTATAGGTGATAATATAGTTTAATAATTATAATAATATCGTAAAAATAATAAATATTTGTTAAATAAATCATTATATATAGATTTTATTGGTTGGGGTAGAAAGATAATTATATCGGTTCACGAGGCTGTAGTCCGCCATACACAGGTTTGATAGTTGGATTTCCCATTTGATGGAAAAGAAGATAAATACAGGTCATGAAATTAAATTATTAAAATTTCATTATATTTAATATAACATGTTTTAATATTATCCCTATTAATAATAATTTAAATAGGTGGAATATGGGACAAAATAAAAATTCCCATTTTATAACGTTAACTCGTATTCTCACAACTTGTTTAGATTTGCAAAAAAACTCCATAAGTTGGATTTATGATAAAAATGGTATATAAGATGTTTTTATGTGCGTAAGGAAGTAATTTTGGTAGTTTGTGATTCTCCCAAATTTCATTGGTGGTGCGAGGAGGGGAGAAGAGGGGTGGCAATATGTCACGACCCGCCCTCGGGGTCCGTGCCGTGACTACCCCAAGCCCACCTTCCATAGGCCAGGGGCTGGCGACTAGCACCAAGGCGTAAATCCCGGAAAAAAGGGAAGGCATTGCCTTTGTAAAGTAAACAAACACCACAGAGTAAGCAAGCGGAAAGTAACACTAAGCAAAAACAGAGTAGAACTAAAAGTGCGGAAAGTAAAAAGGGGCCGGAAATACAAGCCCAACTGTAAAGTACAACTCGAAAGGGAAAACAGCAACTGAAAAGTAAAGCAGCTACACCGAGCTGTCCACTGGAAATCCCACCTGAAGGGTGGGTACAGATAGCTCCTCTGCTCCTCGGGTCCCGCCGTCTGCTCCAAGTATGTCCCGCCCAGTGGTCTGCCTCTGGGTACCGCCACGTCGTATAGTCCACCTCCAGGTACCGTCCAGTCCTCGAACACTCGGCCTCTGCCAGTACTGGCCGTCGTCTGCAACCAACACAACGAGGTGCGGGCATAGCCCGTGCAGGGGTGAGTATAACGATACTCAGTAGGGACCCCGAGACCCTCAAGGTCTCACTAAAACCAACAAGGATAACCACAAGAAGATCACAACAGATAAACTCCACTTATGTATATGCCCATACATATACCTAAGTTATCAAGTAACCCATCTCATTCATGAGGAAACACAAGAATCATGAGATCAACGGATAAACACTACCCAGGTATATGCCCATACATATACCTAAGTTATCAAGTAACCCATCTCAATCATGAGGAAACACAAAGGTCAAAGTCTCAGCTCAAACCAGGATTTTCATTATCGAAACCGTAACTGCTGAAGAGCTCCGTCTCTAGAGTGTACAGTGGTCCTGTCACGACTCCGAGGTACTGCTCACTAACCTAAGACTGCTGAAGTACTCCTCCTGTCGAGTACTGCGGGCCAGCCACCCAAACACAGTAGTGCTTCCCGCCGAGGTATGTCACCCAAACACCGTAGTGCACACCCCCTAGTAGCCTGCTGAGGTACTCTCCGGACGAGCACCGCGGGTCTGCACTGTCACACAGGTAGTGCTCCGTCCGCCATGGGTCTGCACCTCAGAAAGTAGTGCTCCGTCCACTGGGCTAGTCGACTCACTCCAAGTCGAGTCGGTCAAGCAGTCGTCAGGTCTCTGTCAGCTACACGGTCTCCGTACTTCGCACGCTCGTCACTGGGAGGGTCCGCTCCACGAGCTACAGGTCGATACTCCAAGTATCTCAAAGTCCCACGAAGAAGGGTCTCAATGGTCCGTCTCGTCACAGGGGTCTCAACGCAACAGACGGCGCGTCGATCGGACGCCCGGTCTGTGAGTTATTAGCCTATTCGTCCCAGGGGCCCAGTTGGTTTCGTGAGCGAAACCAATCCCGGCCGTATCTCAACTGTACCCCGAACTCCCATAGGGTATACTCAAAGGGACCGATACTCAACGTAACCACCAACGCTGCTGACGGCTCGTCAAGCGGACGTCCTGTCTGTAAGATATTAGCTTTCCCGTTCCAGGGGCCCGGTTGGATTTCGGGAGCGATCCAACCCGGCCTCTACTAACTGTATCCAAAACTCGGGCGGAGGATACCAAAAGTTCCGTATCGTAAACAGGAACTCAACGCAACAGACGGTGCGTCGATCGGACGCCCGGTCTGAGAGTTATTGACATTTTCGTCTCCGGGGCCCGGTTGGTTTTTATGGCAAAACCAACCCGACCGTACTCCACCTGCGTCCAAACCTCGGGCGGAGTATGCCAAAAGATCCGTCTCACTAAAAGGAACACAACGCGATTGACGGTGCGTCAATCGGACGTTCGTAGCTCAAGATATGAGCGTTTCCGCTCCGAAGGCCCGGTTGGTTTCGTGAACGAACCAACCCGGCCGAACTCAAAGTAACCCGAAACCTTGAGTGCAATATACCGAAACGACCGTCTCGATCCAAGGATCGCGTTGCCGCTGACGGTTCGTCGATCGGAGGTCCGAGGCTCAAGTTATGGGACAAAAACCAAATCTGGTTCGAAACGGGGGGGTCCGAGTCCGGGCCGACCCGGCCCGACCCCCCCCCCCCCCCCTGGGGCGGCGCGGCGGCCGGCGGCGGCGGACGGCGGCGGCGGGCGGCGGCGGCGGGCCGCGGCGGCGGCGGGCGGCGGCGGCGGCGCCTGGCGCCGCGAGGGAGCTGCGCACGCGGGGGGCTAAGCCCCCGCTCCTTCCAAGAGGCGGCGCGGCTATGCCGCGCCGTTTTGCTTTAGGAAGCGCCCCCCCCACGGGGGGGGCCTGCTGGAAACGAAACCGAGGGGGGGCCGGTTGCCCCCTCCCTTCAAAGAACCGCCCCCCTCTTTAAGAGGGGGGTTTTTACATGCTGACCGGGGAATTAATTCCCCGGTTTAACGGCATCCGGCCGGCCAGCTGGCCGTCCGGTTTTCTCCAACGGGATCGGAATTTCCGGTCCCCTCTTCGGCTTCCGCCGCCGGCGGCCCGGCCGCCGGTCTTCTCTTCCGCCGCGGCCCGGAACCGGCCGTGGTCTTCTCGTTCCGCTGCGGCCCGGAACCGGCCGCGGTCTCCTCGTCCCGCCGCGGCCCGGAACCGGCCGCGGCGTTCGTCGTCCGGCGCGGTGCGACGACACCGCGCCCCTCCGCCGCACTTTAATTTCTTTCAACGCGGTGCGACGGCGTCGCGTTCTTGATGTTTCTTCCATGGAGTGCGCGCGACGGCGTTGCGTAAAAATAAATGCATGATCAACCGCGTGGTGCGACGACACCACGCCACTTGCTTCCACCCGCAAGAACAAACAAGAACGTTGGAGGGGGTTCGGCCGTGTACGTACGGTCCGGCCCCCTCACGTTAAATTAATAACGCAACTTTAAATAAACAACATCCTCACGTTAGTCATACAAACCACGAGCAAGAATGGGATAATTAAATATTAAATCAACATCCCCTACCTTGGTATAAGGTTCGAAGATTGTTCTACGTTCCGCGGAAGACGACGTCGCGGAGGTCGGGCGACGCAGTCGTCGTTCGTCAAATTCAACGACGAAGAGGCGCGTCCGAAGAGGCACGTCATTGGCGAATCCTTGTACGCCGACGAAGGTTGTCCGAGGAAGGTGGCGTCCCCTTCGTTGTCACGGTGAACGAAGAAAGGAGGTGCGGCGTTCTTCGTCGGAAAAAGAGCGTTCCTCGTCAAGTCTTGAGGAAAGTCAAATTATAAAGAAAACAACGAACTCAAGAACCTCTACCTCGATAGTCGCACGTTGACGTAGTCGTGAAATATCGGTGTCGCGGAGGAAGGGTCGTTGTCGATGGCGTTCGTCGCAGAAAACCGTCGCGGAAGAGATGACGCGGAAGAAGTACGTCGCGTCGCGGATACGGCGTCGCGGATGAACCGTGTTCTTCGGCGGAGAAGTTCTTCGTTGAAGAACGACGTTCTTCGCGTTCTTCGTTGAGTTTGAAGAAGAAGAAGAGGAGCTCTCCACCTCTCAAGAAGACAAACGATCAACCCAAAATAAAATAAGCTACACCTTATTTTATTTTCACTTTTCCAACCTTTCAAAAATTCAAAAGTTGAATTCAAATCATTAATTAAATCTAGAGTTGACAAAATTAAATGAAGAGATAGGTTGGCAAGAAATAAAGTAGGGAAGAGTTACGTAATTAAGAGGGGGTTTAGAGGGGTTAGGGAATTTGAAAAGAACTAGGGGTTCGTGTGGGCCCCACCACACTTAATCCTTCCAAGGGAGGTTAAGTGGGTGTGGGTCCCACTTCCAACCTCCTTTGGTAGGTTTTTAATAAGTTAAAATAAAATTTGTCTTACACAAATTTTATTTAACTCAACTGAAAACCCCAAAACTAATTTTCAACTCGCAACAAACGCAACTCCCGAAAAGGTCTCTTTAAGAGAATATCGGCGCTGCGAGTTCATCGGTGCCCTCGGATTTCAATTCTGAGCACCGGATCAAAAGTTAGGAATTCCCGCTCGTTCGTTCACTGAACGTACCCGAGCCAAACTTCGGAAATTAATTCCGGGCACTCCGGGCCTTGGAATCAGGTGCCGTCTGAAACCGCGCTCTTGTAAAATTCTAAAGAAAATTAAGAAGACAATTTCCTTGAATTTTACGGGTCTTTACATTACTCCCACCTCAGGGCTTTACGTCCCCGTAAAGCTACATGAAAAACTAGGGAAACAAAAGAGGGTACTGAGCACGCATCTGAGCCTCCCGCTCTCATGTGCTCTCCTGGAGATTCCCGTGCCGCCATCTGTTGCGCACAAGAAGAATCGATCGCCCATGTAGGACCCGCTCCTGTCGATCCTCTATCTCCACCGGGACCTCCGTAAAAGTCGCCCCATCGTCAAGGATGTGCGTCGGGTCGTGCACGTATCTCCTCAGCTGAGACACGTGGAAGACGTCTTGCACCCGGTGCAACTGAGGTGGTAGAGCCAGGCGATAAGCCACCTTACCAACCCTGCTGAGGACCTGGAAGGGTCCGATGAAGCGCGGAGATAACTTGTCGCCTCGTCCAAATCTCCGAAAACCACGTCGAGGTGAGACCCGCAAGAAGACGTGGTCACCATCCTCGAACTCTAGTGGCCTCCGCCTCCTGTCAGCGTATGACTTCTGCCGGCTCTGTGTTGTCCTCATCCGCTCCTGGATGACATGGACCTCCTCCGACGTGGCCCGGACCATCTCTGGTCCCACAAGAGCTGCAAGATTTCTTCTTTGCCGATAAGAGAAACCTGGTCTCATCCCCTGGATGAACCACATTCTTTGCCTAAAACAGTCAATCCTAACATGGATGATACTAATCCATACCAAGGATGACGTCGTAAGGCCTCGACGCTACTACTAAGAGATCCAACCGTTACTCTCGCCTCCAAGGGTTGAGTCACACTGTCGGCATCAGTGTGTGGTAACTGGTCTCCTCCAGTAGATGTCTCACAAGTGAGGGTCAAGTCAACAGTCAACTGGAACCTCTTAGTAACATCACAAAAGAGGACAGGAATGAAAACATCACAAAGTATGCGTCTTATTATTGCAGCTCATAATACAAAGATGCTACACAAAAACAACATCAACATGGAACTAGAAGTACAAGAGACGTATCCACTAGTTCCGCTCCTGTCCACCTGCTTTACTGTTGCTCAAGCATTTGTCGCTGCCTCGACCTCAGTGGCTCCCCCCAAGCCTGCGGATCGAGGAGTCGGACAGTCACGTGTCAGGTGACCCTTTCCGCGACATGAGTAACAAAACCTGCTCCTTGCACGGCTAGCTCTGTTCCCACTCCGGGTGCCCTGCACCACCGGTCCTAAAACCCGAGATCACCCAACTGCTGGTCTGGTCCTCCTGGACCTCTGCATCATCTGTCTACTGCCCACAGATGACTCGGCTTCTGATCGAAAAACACGCGGCAAAGGCAGAATCTCCTGTACACGCTCGGGGTGTAGAGATACTGGCACAAACTCCACCCTGAAGAAGGTCTCAAAGTCTTCCCATGCGAAGTCCATATCATCGCAAAACTGAAACAAGTGGCTCCACCACCTACATGCTGCTGCCTGAAGGAGGCTGGTAGCAAAGATCACCATGAAGTCTGCCGGCGTCCTCACTAGCCTAAACACTCGTACCACTGCCTCCAGCCAGTCCTCTGCTGCCTGGGGATCCGTCTCCCCGCGAAACCTGGGCGGTCGCTGGCGCTGAAACTCATGCAGTGCGCTGAGGCGACGTGCATCGTCAGCGGCTGCTGCTGGAAGCATCGGGGGCTCGGCGGGTAGAGCTACCGCCGGTGCCACTACTGACAAAGGGCCATGCACCGAGGCCTCGTCGCTCGGTGGGCTGTCGTCACGTTCGATTCTCGGAACCCTAGCCGGCTGCCGTCGTGGGGCCATCCTGAAAGAAACAACGTAACACGATCAAACGATTATACCTGGTGAGCTGACCTAGTTTGAGCTGTTTTAAGGGAAAAAACCTTTGAAAACACACACGCAATCAGTGTTTTCGTGCACAAAGTCGGAAATCAGTTGTCAGGGTCCTGGTGTATGGATACGTCGGCCGCCCGCACCAACACTGGACTCCCTGAACTGAAAACCACACTCGGTACCCTTAACACTATTGCTTCACAGAAAGAAAGATCAGAGTTATAAGTTCTGCGGTAGAACCAACCTCCCTTTGATACTAATTTGTCACGACCCGCCCTCGGGGTCCGTGCCATGACTACCCCAAGCCCGCCTTCCATAGGCCAGGGGCTGGCGACTAGCACCAAGGCGTAAATCCCGGAAAAAAGGGAAGGCATTGCCTTTGTAAAGTAAACAAACACCACAGAGTAAGCAAGCGGAAAGTAACACTAAGCAAAAACAGAGTACAACTAAAAGTGCGGAAAGTAAAAAGGGGCCGGAAATACAAGCCCAACTGTAAAGTACAACTCGAAAGGGAAAACAGAAACTGAAAAGTAAAGTAGCTACGCCGAGCTGTCCACTGGAAATCCCACCTGAAGGGTGGGTACAGATAGCTCCTCTGCTCCTCAGGTTCTTCGTTGAGTTTGAAGAAGAAGAAGAGGAGCTCTCCACCTCTCAAGAAGACAAACGATCAACCCAAAATAAAATAAGCTACACCTTATTTTATTTTCACTTTGCCAACCTTTCAAAAATTCAAAAGTTGAATTCAAATCATTAATTAAATCTAGAGTTGACAAAATTAAATGAAGAGATAGGTTGGCAAGAAATAAAGTAGGGAAGAGTTACGTAATTAAGAGGGGGTTTAGAGGGGTTAGGGAATTTGAAAAGAACTAGGGGTTGGTGTGGGCCCCACCACACTTAATCTTTCCAAGGGAGGTTAAGTGGGTGTGGGTCCCACTTCCAACCTCCTTTGGTAGGTTTTTAATAAGTTAAAATAAAATTTGTCTTACACAAATTTTATTTAACTCAACTGAAAACCCCAAAACTAATTTTCAACTCGCAACAAACGCAACTCCCGAAAAGGTCTCTTTAAGCGAATATCGGCGCTGCGAGTTCATCGGTGCCCTCGGATTTCAATTCCGAGCACCGGATCAAAAGTTAGGAATTCCCGCTCGTTCGTTCACTGAACGTACCCGAGCCAAACTTCGGAAATTAATTCCGGGCACTCCGGGCCTCGGAATCAGGTGCCGTCTGAAACCGCGCTCTTGTAAAATTCTAAAGAAAATTAATAAAAAAATTTCCTTGAATTTTACGGGTCTTTACACAATATATTCATTGGGTATAGGATACACATGTTTGTGTTGAAAATATTCGATGACGCCCACGTCTTTATTAGGAAAAAATCCTAAAAAATTGGTCATTATAAACCCTTAATGGTTATAAGGTCAATATTTTGCCATAAAAAGTGTATTTCTAGTTTTCACGTAATTTTATCATTTAACATAATAGTTTAACCCCCGGTAAATTAGTTCTTACCATAACCACTGTAATAATTAATTAATTAAGTTATTATTAATAATTATAAAAATTTAATTTGAACTTACTAGATAATATAAATTATTTTGATTTTAAATATGGAATCTAGATTTCCAAATTCAATTCACATTATTCGCACAATCTTTTTAATATTATACCTGTAGATGTGAATAAAAAATTTCGTTCCAAACAAAAAATAATCTTAATTATAGAACATTTTAATATAAAAATTAAATATTAAATTAATTACAGTGACCTAAACTATTTAAATTATAATATAATTTATCTTATTTATATTTAAAACCAATACTTAATATAATTTATCATTTCCAATTATTTAAATGAAAAATAAGTTTTCATTAGAAATTATTATTTTTCACAATTCAGAAAAATATTATTCTTTGCAGAGAATTCTAAAAAATTTACCCACAGCTAATTTTGGAATGATGGTTTAAAAAATGAATTTAATTTTATTATATAAATTTTTATATATTTTGAAAATGAATTTTAAATTATTTTCTCAAATCATGACTAAATCCCCTTTTACAAAACATTCCATGTTTTTTTAAAAAATATGTTTATTTGAATTTATTTTATTATTTATAAACAATAGATAAACAATGAAAACATGTAAAAAAATATATTTTCATAAATTAGTTATTTATATTCACACATTCCAGATTTAAATCGAGGTTATAATGTATATGTGTTAGATAATATTTTATAAAAAGAGTATTCTGTTTCATTTAAATTCGGTGATGTGTAAATAATAATCTATAAAAGATAAATAATTTATTTAAATAGAAATATAACATAATGTCTTGAGGTTTCTGACTGTCTTCTAAGCCTGCTGTTATGTGTTATACACATTATCGAACATGAAGATCCTATTTTATAATCATATGGTTTTACAGAACCTCGATATGATCTATGGATAATATAATTTTCATAAATAAGAAAATTATGACTGTTGATGGTTCTTCATTTTATAAAAATCCACCAGATCATATCATTGACTTAGAGAAATAGAACAAGGAAGTGTACTCCTCCCAAATCACTAGCACTAATTTTCAATGAATCCTTATCTGTATCTGGTACGACCTATATTTTATAGAGGTAATTAGACAATCATACAAGGTGTACCACCAACTGAGAAATGTTTAAATCCATCCACAAAATTAAAAATCCTTCAGAATCATCCAATAGCTCAAACCCTATAGTTAGTAGAATATTCAAAACCTCCATTCGATAAGCACAGAATATCTTATAATTCCCTTAAAATGTTATCCCACTTCAAAAAACTATACATTCTTGTTAAAGGCGCTGGTGTCACCGCCTATTAAAAGATGGGACTAACATGTAGAGTTACACCTTCCAATATGATAATTTAGGTAGCTTGAAAAATTTTTACATTCAAAAAATGTCCCCCTTTGAATTTTATTTTCAATACTCTTTATATAATCTCCTATAAAAAAATTTAATTTCATAAATTTCATCCATACATCATCTATTATCTATTCCCCCATAATATATGAGGATTTAAGGATAACTCTACATTTATGATCATTCTCCCACTGAATCCCAATAATCGTTATTCCCCTTTAGTTATTATCCCATTTGATAATAATAAGAAAAGGTTTATATACTTATAGATCTATACATGAAATAATATTATTTATCATTACTTATTAAGATTCATCAATAAATTCTAAAACCGTACATGATACAGTGATCATTATAGGAAACAAGATAACATATTTATTTATATTTTATGGTCTAAAAATTTCATATCAAACTTCTATTATTCTTCTAATTTCCCCATGGATATATCCCTTTTCATATTTAACCATAATAAAACACAAAACAAGAATTTATAGTATTATATACATCATGGACGTGAGATTCCAAACCTCCTCAAGATGAGGGAGGTGGTAGAACACCAAGGTTCAACTAATTATTTTGAAATTTGAGTGTAGACAGTGATATTTAAGGATGTACATCACTTTTGTTTTGGAACCACATGATTTAGTTTAACAATTACTTGATAAAAAATATCTATAATGAAATGGTACCATATCCAAATATTCTTCATTTAGGATTACTATTCCAAATATTTTCCAAGATCTATCACATTTTGGTTGTCATAGTGGACTTACCATGGGTAGAATTGCATTTTATCTAATATCATATAGTTTTAGTTTCATAAATTCTAGTTGAGTATATGTTTTTTGATAATATATATTCCCCTTTATAAATATTGATAGAAGTTCTATTTGACATGTTACTAAGACACCCAATTCACTTACATCTATGAAAAAAGCTCGTCTACTAACTGATTTTTATCCAAAATATATCCATCGCAATCCAAATAATATAATGAATATAATTCATTATTCCATTCTTTCATAATATATCATATTTTAATCAAGTATCCCCTAAATGAACCTCTTGAATTTTATTATAACTAAGATTATAAAACTCATAGGAAAGGTTTATTAGGGGGTATCCAAGTATATTGTGAATAGTATATCTAGTATTTTTGTTGTAGGATACACCAATATTCCAATCTTCCTCTGACAAAGTGTTGTATCAACTTGTATTTTTTTTATCATTTTTTTCGAGTATGTTTCTAACAACAATCAGTGTTAAAATTTAATTTTGATCACGTAATAGAATATTATTTATAATATCCTTTTCATATTTATCATTGGAAATAAATTTACATCCATATATTTAGATCACTTATAAATTAGGTAAAAATGTGATCTCTCTAATCCTAGGAATTTAAAAGCTATTATCATTCAAGGAAAAAACCCCTACTGAATTCTATATGCTGCCTATAAATATGATCTCAAGAACATAGATGTGATCCATCATCTGCTATTCTATTAGAAATTAATATAATATTTTAATTGAAGCCACCTATTATAAAACCCAAATTCTAAAAAACTATGTCCAACCAAGCATACTATGACTAAAATCCCCATTTCGAGACCTACATGTAAGTGTCACCGTATACCATTTCAATTTTCCATCAAAAATTATAACTCCATTGGTTTATAGATGTAGAATTTAACATTTATAGTTCATTTTAAAAATGAAATCTTGATATTAATTTAATATATTTTATATTTTCTTTAGATACAAAAATAATAATTATCCATATTGACTCATGTATTGCTACTTGTGAATAAGTATCTTTTACATAAATTCCTTATACTTATCCATATCCCTTACACACCGATATTGATATGTTTTAGATCACTATACCCTGACCATATTGATTATTTTGAATCACCCACTTTTTCACTATGATGTTATGATCCATTAACATATTCACAAGATCCAATGTTTGGTTTATCATTATCAAATCTAACTATATATTCCTGGTTTCAACCCATGTGTCATATTTTTCTTCTTATTAAAATGTGGCTGGTTTCTATTGATAAAATAAAGTAGTTTTCTCTATAGTTATCATTACTTAAGTCCAAATTGGGGAAGATTTATCACAAATTATATTTGACTCATCAACCATTAATCATCTTATAATATCTGGACTAACTGGTTAGCTCCTTTCAGTATCTTCATAATGCACTGATTCACTTTTTAAACAATACCAACATGATGGCCTATCTACACCACCCTATTTAGTATTTGATTCATCATATTAATAATAGAACCTAATGATATCTACAATTAGAGGGCTATTTTTATTTTTTACATCAAAAAAATTTACATCACTACTATCTACAATATTTTTTATCCTCTTGCTGAGACATCTATATGCCTTACTACTATGAGAATAGCATAAAAATTACCCTTCAACTATTATATCTCCATATTTTCCTTGATATCCTTGTTTAAGGTGAAACAACAACTACCAAACACTTTAAAGTCATATTATGTTCCATTTCTTACATAATAAATATTTTATGAACTCTTATTATTCTTGGTGATTAGTAAAGCCAGAATTTTATAGTACAATACTAATCTCACAATGTCCTTTTAGTAGTGATAATATATTCTACATTCAATTAGAAATTTCATTATATATTGTTCACCATTCAATTTCACCATTCCATTAAATGATTTATTTTGTGGTCCTCTCATTGAAGAGACTTTATTCATGGAAACATGTTTCTCTATGTACTTTAATAGGTGTGAATTATTCCATTTTAAGACCAGAGAACCTTGATTGTCCACTATGATTTTAGAAACTTCTTCAAAATGAATTAAATAATTAAACAAGTTCACTATTTCTCTAAGAAAACATGCTATATACCCTATGAATATAATCACAGAAAAATTAATTATTTCTCACCATAATTTTTGGAGACTTTATAGGTCCACATATATTTGTGTGAATCAAATCATGATTTTTTTAAAAAAATTTATTTATAGTGTAGAGATTTAAAGAAATTAACTTACATAAGCATTATATTTTTTCTCATGATTTTTATTAGATTTAAAATATCATACAATGATTCCAGTTTCGATAGATTCTAAATCCTTTATTGATTGATAAGTTTGAACCTTTAATAATAAAAACTAATTTATTCTTCAATCTAAAGAATAAAAATTTCCTCATTACTTTTTTTGTGATGTAGGTTTCAATTCATTCTCTATCCCTTCATTAGAGAGTCTATAGTTTTTCAATTGATAAGAAAACAATTTTTATTGAATATTACCTAATGTTTAGAGACACACAATTGACAAAATCATAATAGGTAATTTCCAAGACAATCAACATAAAGAACTATTTTATTCTTTTTTCATCTATACCAAGATTTAGATTTCTATTTTCCTTGATTTTGGATTATTCATTATGACCAAATTTGATCATTGAGTGAACATGGATATTCAATTTATTAAATATTGTGATGTTTTTAGTCATGTTAGATTAAAACCCACTATCAAGGACCTAATTACTACAATTTTTGGTTGATTTAATAGAAATATAATCCGTGATAGACTTCTTGTTCATTACATTCTCTTTCCAAGAGATTAATTGTTGTGTTAATAAAATAGTGTGGTATCTCTTAATTTTATTAATTATAATTGGAAATATCATGCATATTATTTTCAAATAATAGAAGCATATTTTAAAATGGGTCACATATGAATCTTTACAATCCTTTATTTTTTTTCTTCTGTTGGAGTATGTTTGAGTACTATATTTCCCAAAATTTATTTCCTTATGACCCAAGTTGGGGAATTTATAACAATATATAATAAGATAACATTATTCTTTGGGATCTATGATATATTATCATCCTTTGGTTCCATCTCTATGGGAGAATATCATCTTGAGATAATTTATTTTCATATAAAACTTGTAATTTTATGATTAAGAAATCACCAAAATTGGAATTTCATCCTAATAGTTAATCCATAACTCCCAATAAAAATATTTATATCTTTGTATTATCATGTTTACTATTGGAAAAAACCTTGGTGATTGATTCCTTCCACCATAATTCTACTTCCTGTTATTTTCTACAGTGAATCTACCCAATTTTCATGGATTAACTTCACATATGATCCTACACTGGCACATAGTCCTCGACCTATTTTCATGAATGATATTATGAATAATAATTATTAATTTTACAATGATTTTCATCAACTCTTTATCTATAAAATTTATGAATTATCATCTTTTATTATCACCATAGAATTTTAATTTAGTATAAATAATCCATAATAATGATTAAAAATCTTATTTTAGGGATTCAAACTTCTTCATTTTTTCTATCAATTGGAAATTAAGATCATTAATAAGTTTTTTTATTCATATATATATATATATCATGAAATTTAACAATCCTTTAGATTTAAATTAATAATACTCATGTTCATACACCACTTTCTGTAACCGTGAAATGTTACCTTCATGTTGATCACTATATACTAGTGAATCAATTAGTAGACTATGAAACCTTAGACCCACACTCCATGACCATGTTCTCATACACACATACATTACATTTTTATTTGATACCAGATGTAAATCTGAGATTTAACCATCCATAATTACAAAATCAATACAGATAATTGAATAACTTACATTTCAAGGTTCCTACTAGTTTTAGAGAATTAAATAATTAAGACACATCATAAAATAATAAGAAAAATCAATTATAAAACAACGAACAATTACTTCATTATATAAGAATATACATAATTCATTGTAAGTCTTCAACATCTACATTAAATTATTTTATATGTTTTATCCATCAAAGCATGTCATGAGTACTAATGTTTTCCATAAACCATGGAATGAAAACATATGAATGGGGTGAGATCAAAGAATCTGTAACAGAAACATATAATTGAAAAAATAATTGAACAAACATGACATAAATATTATGTTAGGAATAAGTAAATTACATGAGGCCATAATAAAAGTGAACCTAGTAGAATTCTATATCTATGATAATATATGAAAACATGGATATAAATAATTTGAATCTTATATTGATAGAATAAAAATTGATTGAAATAAAAATCATACTATAAAAGACTTTTGAAAAGACATTTACCTGTCATAAAGACCAAAATTATGAAATATTTTTAAATTGGGTAGGCATACACCAAACACCAAAACCTGTTTTGTCTCACTATACATGTTAATTTATCGAGTTGCTATATAATTCCAAGCCCCAACCATCACCTGATTATTGCATGTCATGAACCGTCCCATGGGGCCTAGGTCGTGACTACCACAAGCCCACCTTCCATTGGCTAGGGGTGGGCGAATAGCACTGGAAAGACATATCCCTAAAATGGGATGACATTTCATTTTTAACCTGTACAGACAGAGAGTCCAAGGAACCAACAAGAAGCTACCACGATGTAAACTTCTATAGTAAAAGTGTGATGAAAGTAAAATGGCTGGAATACAATCCCAAATGAAAAGTACAAGTACAACTAAAAGGTAAAAATACAACTGAAAAGTGGAAAACAACTCCTGGATCATCCACCGAGGGTCCTACCTAATGGGTAGGTACATCTCATGATCAGTAGTTATTGCGTCAAGCCATGTCAAATAGTCCACCTCCATGCACTGCCCAGTACTGGCTCCCTCTGACTTGATCAATGATGTATGTTGTCTGCACAAGATACAATATGGTGCAGGTGTAGCCTGTGTAGGGGTGAGTATAACAATACTAAGTAGGGACCCGAGACCCCCATAGGTCTCTCAAAGTTCCACAACGTAAAAACCACAAAACAAGACCTCAATCTAAAAGCACGAAGCAATAGACATCAACTATACTTAGGTACATTCCCATATATATACCTAAGTTATCACTACATACTCATCTCATACTTGAGGTAAGAATAGAACAATGGTAACACCACAATGTATAAGTACCACAAAGGTAACACCACAAAGATAGAAGTACCACACAGGTAACACCACAAAGACAGAAGTACCATAAAGGTAACACAACGAAGATAGAAGTACCACACGGGTAACACCATAAAGGTTGAAGTACCACAAAGGTAACACCATAATGGTAAAAGACTCATCTCACATCAGGTATAACTTATGTACAGATGTATAGAGGATTAGTTGTAATCTAGATCACCTTATTATGTTAAGAGGAACTACTACTGACCCACATAGGATCGATAGATAACTAACCTCCGCTGGCCCACACAGGATCGGTATGCGCTGACCCACACTAGATCACTGAGCACTAACCCACATAGGATCTGATAGAAGATGACACACATAGGATCTATAGATGCTTACCCACACATGATAGATGTTCTTTATTCACGTTACAACATGCCATAGTTTTCCTCGCACCTGGTGCGCTCTTGTTCTGTAGAATCTTCCACTCAAGATATCGGGCATACCTCGACTACTACTATATTCTATAAATGAGTATCCCAAAGCACCGCCTTGTCATAAGGGTTCCAACGCAAGAAGCAATGCGTTAATTAGATTCTCGGTCTATGAGTTATAAGGGTTTTAGCTCCGAGGGCCCAGTTGGATTTGGGATCGATCCAACCAGGACTTATGCCAAATATCTCAAAAAATAAATTGGAGTATACAAAAAGTACTGTCCTTATACATGCATCCCAATTCCATAGACGGTTCATCAAACAGATGTATGGTTCTTAAGATATGGTCCTTTAAGTGTTTCTGGGCCCAGTTGGGCCCGCGTTCGGTCTGATCCATCCCGCTGGCCCGCGGTCTGGCGTAACCCGCAATGGGGGTGGCTCGGCCCGCATGGGGGAATCTAGACCCATGATAAGGTGGCGTGACCCACAAGAGGGAGGGGGTGCGGCCATCCAGGCGTGCGGCCCATTGGGCAGGCAGCCCGACCTGCGGGGTAGGTTGCTCCCTGGGCATGTGGCCCCTTAAGAGGCAGATCCCAAGGTCCACCTGAGCTGGAAAAGGGGGTGTGTTTACCCCCAGTATTCTGAATGGCTCAGAGGCCGTTTGGATCCTCTGTAGTGGCGGCGCCACGTGGGTCCACCAGGTTTCTTGCGGGACACGCTGGAGTGGGTCCTACCAATCCCATCCCGGTCAGCTGATGTGTCGGCCGACAACTCTAGCGGCGCGCAACAGTGCACCGCTCCACCTCCCATGGTCGGACGGTGTTCCGACCACCTTCCTCTGGTCTGTCGTGGCTCGAGTCCTCTGGCAGCGTACTGGTTGCTCCGCCTCCCCCCTCACGGACGACCGGTGCTGGCTGCCGCATTGGTCCTTGCCAACAGCAGTCGACGGTACGGTCACGCCGTCTGTCTTCCCCAGAGAACAAATGGGGTAGCAAGGTAGAAGAGGGTTTGATCTGGGTTCGTTAGGCCAGCACCCTCCGTGTTAGGTTGGAAACAATATGATGAAGGAAAAATAATTCCACAACTCTTGAATTTAAAACCAAAAGTAAACCCTTCCTCAAGTACGATGGTGAGAGCGCGTTTGTGGAAGGAGGACAGTGTTCACCATCCCCCACAACTAGAATCCAATGATGTCTCTCGATCATCGATCTTAGGTTCGAGGTTTCAGTGTCACTCGTCATAGCCCACTGGAACCAGCTCTATCTTCCAAGGGTTTGGAATCATGGAACATTGTCAACACTTTTCTGCTTGGGGAATCTGTGCCGACATCTCTCCCCTCGCTTCATTTAAATAAGATAGATAGAGGGTAAGTAACGACGTTGGGAATTAATGGGGCATCATTAATTAGGAACGTTCTTAATTCCCCAATGATGGCGTTACCTAAGATTGATTGTTCAAGCCATTTATTGGCATGATATGTCGCTGGTCTCACGTTGTCGTTTGTCTATTAGAGGAAAACATGGAATTTAAAATAACAAAGTTATTTTATTTATTTCTTTTAAAAAGTCCCAAAACATAACTTTTTCTTCAGACCAACTACGGTCAATGTGAAGTCTACCTTAAGAGAATCTCAGTACTGCACATTCAATGGTTTCCATGGATTTTTAATCTAAGCACCTATTCAATATTTAGAAAATGCCGCTTGAATGTTTTCTAAATGTACATTAGAAAAGTTCAGAAATTCATTCTGTGCACACTGGGCCTCGGAATCACGGGCCCCCAATTTTCAAAGACTCTTAATAATTCCATAAAATTTAAAATTTTAAAAAATGAAAAATATTTACATAGAAAATACGGGTCATTACATTCTCCCCACCTTAGGGCTTTTCATCTCCGAAAGCCACAACATAGACTAAGAAAACATATGGGGGTACTGAGCACGAATCTAAGCCTCTATCTCCCAGGTTATGTCTTGAAGGTTCTCATGCAACCAGCTAACGCACACCATGGGTATCAAATACCCATGAAGGACTGGCTCATGTCGATCTTCAATCTCTAATGGAACCTCCATAAATGTCACCACATCATCATAGTCTAGCTCACTGTGGTCGATGATGTGATATGGACCCTGAAAAAATATTTTTAGATGGGATAACTGGAATATGTCATGCACCCTTTGCAATTGTGGTGGAAGTTCCAAGTGGTATGCCACCACACCAATCCTCTAAAGTGTCAGAAATGGACTGATAAACCTCTATGATAACTTGCACCTTGGCTGAATCTCCGTAAACATCTTTGAGGTGAGACTAAAAAAAAGACGTGGTCTCCCTCCGAGAACTCTATAGGTATCCGTATCTTTTAAGCATAAGACTTATGTCTACTCTATGCAGTCTTCATCCACTGCAGGATGATCTTCACCGTCTTGGTGGTATCTCGTACCAAATCTAGGCCCATAAGTGATGTCTCTCCTGGGTCTGTCCAACATAGAGGGGATTTTCTTGGTTGGCCATATAAGGCTTTGAATGGTGTCATACCGATGGTGGAGTGATAAATGTTGTAGTATGTGAACACCTCCTGGGGAAAGTGATCCTCCCAACTGCGGCAAAATTCTAGGACACATGCACTAAGAATTTCCTCCATTGTTTGAATGGTTCGCTATATATGACCATCCATCTAAGGATGAAAGGTGGTGCTCAAATGTAGCTGAGCCCCAAATTAATCCTATAATACCTACCACAATCGGGATATAAAATTTGCATCACAATAAGAGATAATCGTCAATGGCATCCCATGATGCTGCATAATATCGTTTACATAGAGGCGTCCCAAGCCCTCTACTGACCCCTGCTCCAAGATAGGTTAGAAGTGGGAAAACATGGTGAGTTGGTCAATGATCATGCAGATAGAATCATGCCCCCTGGTCATACATTGAAGACCTATCACAAATTCCATGGGGATTCCATCCCACTTCCACTCCAGATCCTCTAGTGGCTGTGCTAAGCCTACTCGAACATGAGGCTCACCCTTCACTTGTTGATAAGTAAGGAATAGAGAAACAAAAGTTTCCACTGCTTTCTTAATCCCGGGCGACCAGTGATGACATCGGAGGTACTGGTACCTCTTCTACAACCCAGGATATACCACTAGAGGGGACATATAGAACTCCCTCAACACCTCCTCCTGTAGTGACACCAGTAAAATGGTACGTCCTCTGAAGAGGATGAAGTTCTCCCCACCTTCAGAAAATTGATTAGGTCTTTGTCCTGATGATATCTGATAATGTTGACGCTCGCAGTCAATGTCCCCATGTTGTGCCTCCCTGACTCACTGAAGGAGTGGGGGATTGACTATTATAGAATATAGGTAAGCTTCTCTATCTCTATCCACAAAGGATATCTGCATCGCGGCTAGTTGCTCTATCGCCTCACTCTACAACTACAGACCATACGTCCTACTGAGTGCATGTAACACCCCATACTTCCACGGTACGTTTTCCTTTGAATAATGCAATGACGTGCATTGTACCCAACTTCGAGATTCTAACACACCACAACCAATCAAACTAGCCTTTATGAATAGTAATACCTACTTTTTGAAATTTTATAAATTATATATCTCAATATGGACTTCATTTTTGGATTAGGAGTATCGAAATTATCCTAGGGTGAAATTTTGGTACTTTTCGGATAACTTTCATATTCTGATTAATAGTGAAAATTACTAAATTTTAATTAAAAACATCTTTTTTAATCGAATTAATTAATATTGATAAATTATGAATTTGAGTAGTTTTAAAATATATTTAGAATATTTTTTTACTATTTTATTCAATGTTTGTCATTGGACATAATTTCACAATTAAACCAGTCATAAATAAGTGTCAATCCTTTGATAGTTATTATCTCTTAAAAACACGCTTTTTCTTTTAACAATGGGAATTAATTTTAAATTAATTTATGCCACTTCTGGGTTTTAAATTTGGAAAAATGGATTCCATATTTGGAATCAGGATTTCCAAATTTTGTAATTAGGTAAATTTTATTTTTAGACATTTTGAATAATTATTTCGGAAAATATTTTATTTACCATGGTTAAGGGTAAATCCGGTAAATAAGGGTTAAACAAATAATATTATAATAACACTAAATTACCCTAAAACGTTTCCTAACCTAATTGGTGGATACAGGTCCGACCATGGGAATATTTGAGTCGATTTTGGGACCTCATGGTGCCACTTGTAGGTGATAGGGACACTTAATTTTAATTAAGTTAAAATAAATACAAAAATGACATAAGCATATATCTTTTAGAAAATAAAATTTTACATTGGGTAATATATGTTTGATTTTCGACTATAAATATTCATTAGAAATCTATATATATTTCCTACATAATGATATTTTATTTGCAATTTTTATACATTAAATAAGTTATTTTATTTATGACACAGTGATGATGAAGTAATTACCATAATAGCGAAAAATTAAAATAATTGATATTATAAATACCCAAATAAATATAATTTGAGACTTTTTATGAATTAAACTAATTTTCTAGTTTAATATGACATTTTAGGATTTATTTAATTAACTTTATTAGAATTAATCATTCTTTTATGATTTTTACACAAATTAACTATTGAATAGTGTCAAAATTGACAAAAAAGAGTTTTTAAAACAAATATTATATTATTAAGTGATATTTAATTCATATAAATATTAAGTTCGTCCAGGAGACTTATATCATGATAGGTGTATCATTAATGGACCACTTGGGGGTATCTTGGATGTATATAGTAATTTTATTAACTATATAATATAAAAATACAAAGTGACATGGTAAGTGTCAAACTAATTAACTAAGAGTTAATTCGTAAAGATAAGCTTAATTTAGTAACCCAAACCTGTCTAAATCCTATTGGTTGAGTGGTTGTAGACCTATCCCCACCTTAACCTTTAAATAATCCACTTTTGAGTAATTATAAACCGAATATAAATTTATTATAAAATAATATTTCTAGCTTTTCCAAAGGTGCCCCTCTCCGCACTTATAAAAGGGCACTCCCCCTTCTCATTAATTCACACCTTCAAAGCCTTTTGGTTCAGCCAACCCCTACCAAATTACTCTTTAAAATTCCCTCACTTCATCCTATAGGCCTTACTTTAGTTATAAAGCCAACCTAATGTTCCCTTTTGATCAAATCAAAAGGAAGAACCCGAAGAAGAGGTAATAATTTCACCACCCTTTTTCAAGTTCCTTTCTTCTTCCACTTCTTCTTTCTTTGTTATTTCTATTCTAAAATAATAAATCCAGTATAATCTATATATTGTGATGTTATTATAAATATGGTACAACAATATTTAGTATTCTATCCATCCTTTGAATGGTATGTCACCATACGTGCGTATATACGGCTTACCATCTCCACGTCGTGGTGTAATTGTCATTCAATAAATTATTATTTGGATGGGTATAATAATGATGTTTAATTCATGTAAATAAAAAATATAACATGATAATTGTTATTTATATATGATATACCATACAATTATATATTATTTTAACATCAAAATAATGATATTGTCACTCGTGCGTACGTACAGACTGCCGTCTCCACAAACGCGATGAGATTCATTCTCCATCGTATCCATTCAAGTATAATTCTTATTTGATGATTAAAATTAATTTTTAAGGAAATGATGAAATTATGTATATGAAAAAGATACAACCTATCCATAACAATCATGGATTACATAACAATGAATATAGAGGAAAACGAGTAAGTTAACACCCTAAATGACGATAATACTAAAATATTATTAACAAATCAATGTTAATAGATCATATATGATATCGTATTAATATAAATGATTATTTTATAATTCAATAACAATTATTTAACCATTATACATGAGGTTAACCTACCTTCAACCAAGGAAAAAGTACAAAGTAAGGGGTTTCTTATCTCACTCTTAATTTCAAGAGAATTCTATTGTTCACCACTTTTTTACTGCATGTGGTGTATGTGTACTGCCCATGATTGTATTCATTGTGTAATATACATAAATTTATGGGTATTTGCATCATCATCATATGATCCTTATTTCATGGGTGTATGTTTCATAAGTTACCTAATCGATAAGGGAATTTGAAATTTCAATTTCCATTTATTCGACTTTATGGAAACTTCATTGATTATTTTACTCTGAGATTATGTGTGGAATCACTATTAATTTTCTTATGTCATAATTTCCACTCCCCTTTTCTGTGGATATACTTTTGATAAACATAATCACTCCATTGAAAATTTTTCATGTCATCGATATGAATTCGATAAGAGTAATTTTAACTCATTCTCCAATTATTGAGTTAAACATCCAATTCATTGGTGTTGTTATTACAAGATTATGTGTGAATGTCCTTTGATTGTTTTACACTGAATATCCAATCATATTTAGTGTATTTATATTTTTCACACATAACTATGTCGTTGATTTATCCTTAACCTAAGGGTATGGCCTTTATGAGAGATTTCATCTCAATTTACATTCCATTGAGACTTCTTTGTTGATATACACCAAATCACTTTTATGTGGTGTATATAATGTACCTTGACATAGTATATCATGAATCCCTTTATTCTCATGATATTAAAATGTTTTTATTACCTCAATTATTTGTATTCAAGTGTCTCTCTTTTGGTTAGAAACTCGAACTAAAAAACCATTTTTAAATGTTTTAAAGACTTATTCTTCTAAATCTTGCTCATTAATGTCCATGTTTTAAAAAAATAATTTTAAGGATTTATTTATTTGGACATTAATGTTTTAAAATTAAAACTCTTTTTAAAAGTTTAAAAGTGGTATGGGACACTGTGATTCAAAAATCTATTTTTAAATGGCTTCTTGAAAAATAGTGTGACTTTTAAATGATTTCAAGAAAAAGGGGGATATTTCTCTCAAATAGTTTTGATGATTATTTTAATCTATGTCAATATCCTTCATTATTCTCTATTGAGGTTAATATAATACAATACAATATTATATATTGTATCGAATGAGTTATGTTTGAATGTGGATGTACTATTTTTATACCATTCATGGTTTGTGGATAAAGTATTGACATTTCATATGCTAGTTTTAATACGAATGATTATGTTATGTTTTAAAACTTTTCATATGAGGAATGCATTGGACTTAGTAAGTGACGGGTGGAGCCCGCTATAGCTCCTCGATGCATCGGTAGGTCTCATGAGACAAACTATTGTCTTGGCACAAGGATTTGACAAAATCTTATTTTTAGTCTTGGCACGAGGCCCTTGCTATGTGGTTATCATAGTCTGGCATTATGCATTCCATCATTATGAAAGTGGTTATTGATATTGCATGTGATTATTATATTTGTAGAATATCCATGTGAATAAGTAAATGGCATTCTTTCATTTTATTTTTGTCATACTATGTTGAAGTTCAAGTTTAAAAGGCTTTTGTTTTGGTTATACATTGCCTTAAATTTTTATTCTTATTTATGAAAGCTTCCGCTATATTGTTATCCTTACTGGGAATTTGAGCTCACCCCATTTATATGATGTATTTTTCCCAGGATGTGAAGAAGTAATTTATGAATGACCTGCAGGGATAGTATGTGGGGATATTAGTGTGGACTATGAAGAAAATATGTTGTTGTAGTTTTTTTTACCTTATGATGTAATGTAAGGCTTATGAATATATCTAGTGTTTCCAAGACTACTAAACTAATCGGTCTTTCAAGACTTTATCCATTGTGATCACGCCAATGTCATGTAATAATGCACCGACTCTGGGTATCTAGGGTAGGGGCGTTACTGTTGGTATCATAGGAAGTTTAGTACAAACCTTGGGAGCTATATTTAGATAAACTCTGATTAGAGCACGTAGACCTAAGATTAACTTTGAGGATTAATATAGAAGAACTTCTTAGAATTTCGGTATTGTAGAGATTTTGTGAGTTTTCCAAGCAATACATCCCTATCTGGATACGAGCAGGTAGAGGAGGCTCTAGCAAAGATGTACCTAGGGGTAAAACCTGAAAACACCGCTTTGAGCTAGACTCAAACGGGAACTGGTGCACAACAACAGGCCTTGTTGCACTGTTGGTTACGACACCCCCGAGGGATTTGCTTAGGATAATTTACATTTTCTTTACTAACCGATTTTGAAGTATTATATATATAAGATTAGATTAAAGGACCTTGGTTAATCCTAATGTGTTTCAAATGGAGAATATGGTGACATGTTAATCTCTAAATTATTTTATGACTACTATTACTGACACAATGCTTTCTGGTTTTAGTCAATGGCTTGATTCCAAGGAAGTCATAGTGACTTTGAGAGTGATGTACAAGGTGGGAACGGTGGTGGAAATGAGCAAAAAAATGGAATGTTGATAGGCGTAAAAGATATCGTCTTTATTTCAAATCAATTTTCCAAAAATATGATCAAATATATATATATTAACCAATTCCCGGACTCAACAAAGAAGAGATAGGTAAAGAATGATAAGAGCTCCAGTAGTAGAGACCATGGAGAAAGAAATCCTCAATTTCCATCATGCAGTAAATGTGGAAGGAGACAGCCAGGAAAGTGTCTCAATGGGACAAAGAAATGCTTTACGTGCGGGAAGGAAGGACATAATGTGAAGAATTGCTGAAAAAAAATGAAGAGTACTATGGAAAAAGATAAAAATGGTCCCAATAATCCATTTATAGTCATTTTCCATAAATACAGGGGACCTGGCCATTACCCGAGTGATTTCCCTATTCTATAAGATATTTTCATGGACAAAGAAGAAGCTATGTGGGAATAAATGGTTGGAGAAATGTTTAAAAATTATTAGTGCACATTATTGATGGGTTTACTTTGGAATAATTTTCTCTTGTATTTTTAACCCTGCAGTTTTCCATGTGAGAATGATATTTGAGGATGAATTATCTTTTCTCTTGTGGATATAGTTATAAATAACCATTTGGCTTTATATGATTGTTGGGTTTGAGAAAATTATATGTTATTACAATTTGGGATGAAAATGCAAGGTATGAGATAAGATTTGTTGTTAAATTATATTATGGTTATTTTGAGGAATTTATCTCATTTTGGTAATGTTATAAAATATAGTTTTTGAAAAAGGACAACACAGAGACCGTCTGACAACCCATCACGTCGGACAAAGCTATGGGAATCGAACCCACAACCAAAGTGCGATTGGGATTTATCGCCTACCACTGGACTACATGATGTCCCTGGTTAGTGTGACTATTATTTTTAGTTAAATGATTTTATTGATCAATAATAATTTGATTTTGGATATTATGTCTTATCAAATGAATACCCTTAGTATAGGAAAATGATTTGGTGATTATGTGATAAATGTTATTTTGGAAGTTGTTCACTTTTTTGTGAACACTATATGCCAAAGAAAAATAGAATAGTATGGGATTTAATTTGAGGAGTAATGGTGGATTTTTAACTATGTTTTTATTGTGGATTTATAGTGATTTGGGTTATTTATGGAAATGATTAGGTTAATTACTTTTAAGAATGTGACATTAAGAGTAATTAATGTCATTTGGAGATACAATATAATGTGTAAGAATATATTCTGATGAGTTTTTGGTTTCAATATTAGTTTGGATTATTTTGAAGGATTTTAAGGACAATTGATTATTGAATGGTATTTATTTAACTTTGGGGTATTGATGGTTTAATTTTAGAAATTAAGATTAGTTTTTTTTCTCTAATGGAATATCCATTTGGGGGATCATCAGATATTATACTAACCATTTTGGTTTTGATTAATCTCTAAAGACAAGGTAAATATATAGTTTATCCTACGTGGATCATGTATTTCTATAGATGTTTATTATAGCTCTTCCATTGTGACCAAGTCTTCTTGAATACTCATTGTTAAAAAAAATGAGTTAGTGACAAAAATTTATTAAAGAATGAAACTCTACTTAAAAATTAAGTATATCTCTTTATGTTCTTAGTCAATCTTAGAAATTAATTCCTCATCCTTATGTAATGTAACTTTAAACAAAAAATGTTGTTTGTTTACTTTTCCTACTGAGAGACGATTGACTGTTTTTTCCAACACAAGTTTGTGGTTTTATTATTGTTAAAATTATCCTGATCATGTTTTCTATCCATCCCCATCATAAATTGACACTTAGTTTATCTTCCATATCAATGTTTTCCTACATGTAATCCTAGTATGGGTTATCTCGGGTGACCCTTGTACTTCTCTTTATTTCGTTTAAAGTGATAGTTTTATTGACTCTTTTTCCGATGTGGGACTTTCCATTATATTTTCAAGCCCAATTTTAAAAAAATGGTGAGGAAACAATTTATTGAAGGAGGGGAGAATGTAACACCCCATGCTTCTATGGTACGTTTCCCTTTGAATAATGCAATGGTGTGCACTGTACGCAACTTCGAGATTCTAACACACCACAACCAATCAAACTAGCTGTTATGAATAGTAATACCTACTTTTTAAAATTTTATAAATTATATCTCTCAATATGGACTTCATTTTTGGATTCGGAATATCGAAATTATCCTAGGGTGAAATTTTGGTACTTTTCGGATAACTTTCATATTTTGATGAATAGTGAAAATTACTAAATTTTAATTAAAAACAACTTTTTTAATAAAAATAATTAATATTGATAAATTATGAATTTGATTAGTTTTAATGTATATTTAGAATATATTTTTACCATTCCATTAAATTTTTGTCATTGTACATAATTTCACAATTAATCCAAACATAAATAAGTGCCAATCTTTTGATAGTTATTATCTCTTAAAAACATGCTTTTTGTTTTAACAAAGAGAATTAATTTTAAATTAATTTCTTCCACTTCTGTGTTTTGAATTTGGAAAAATGGATTCCATATTTGGAATCAGGATGTCCAAATTTTCTAATTAGGTAACTTTTATTTTTAGGCATTTTGAATAATTACTTCGGTAAATATTTTATTAACATTGGTTAAGGGTAAATCCGGTAAATAAGGGTTAACAAAAATAATATTATAATAATACTAAATTAACCTAAAACGTGTCCTAAACATATTTTTGGATACATTTCCGACCATGGGCATATTTGGGTCTATTTTGGGACCCCATGGAGCCACTTGTAGGTGATAGAGACACTTTATTTTAATTAAGTTAAAATAAATACAAAAATGACATAAGCATATATCTTTTAGCAAAAAATTTTTTACATAGGGTTATATCTGTTGAACATTAGACTATAAATATTAATTAGAAATATAAAAAGATTTCCTACATAATTATAGTTTATTTATAATTTTTATACATTAAATAATTTTATTTATTTATGACACAATGATGATGCAGTAGTTACCATAATAGCGAAAAATTAAAATAATTGATATTATAAATACCCAAACAAATATAATTTGAGACTTTTTATGAATTACACTAATTTTCTAGGTTAATATGACATTTTATGATTTATTTAATTAACTTTTTTATAAGTAATCATTCTGTTATGATTTTTACAAAAATCAACTATTAAATAGTGTCAAAATTGACATAAAAGAGTTTTTAAAACAAATATTATATTATTAATTGATATTAAATTCCTAAAAATCTAAGGATCGGCCAAGAGACTTATATAATGATATTTGTATCATTAATGGACCACTTTGGGGTCGCTTGGATGTATATAGTAATTTTATTAACTATATAATATAAAAATACAAAGTGACATGGTAAGTGTCAAACTAATTAACTAAGAGTTAATACTAAAGATAAGGTTTATATAGTAACCCAAACCTATCTAAATCCTATTTTTTGAGTGGTTTGAGACCTATACCCACCTTAGACATTAAATAATCCACTTTGTATCCATTAGAAACCGAATATTAATTTATTATAATATAATATTTCAAGCTTTTCCAAAGGTGCCCCTCTCCCCTCTTATAAAAGGGCACTCCCCCTTCTCATTAATTCACACCTTCAAAGCCTTTTGGTTCGTCCCACCCCTGCCCAAATACCCTCTCAACTTCAATCAATTCATCCTAGAGTCCTTCCTTTAGTTATAAAGCCAACCTAAGGATCCCTTTTGATCAAATCAAAAGGAAGAACCCAAAGAAGAGGTAATAATTTCACCACCTTTTTTCAAGTTCCTTTCTTCTTCCACTTCTTATTTCTTTGTTATTTCTATTCTAAAATAATAAATCCAGTATCTTATATATATTTTGATGTTATTATAAATATGATACAACCATATTCATTATTCTATCCATCCTTTGAATGGCATGTCACCATACGTGCGTACGTACGACTTACCGTCTCCACGTCGTGGTGTAATTGTAATTAAATAAATTATTATTTGGATGGGTATAATAATGATGTGTAATTCATTTCAATAATAAATATAACATGATATTTTTTATTTCTATATGATATACCATCCAATTATATATTATTTTAACATCAAAAGAATGATATTGTTGCTCATGCGTACGTACAGACTGTCGTCTCCACAAACGTGCTGAGATTCATTCTCCATCGTATCCATTAAAGTATAATTCTAATTTGATGATTAAAAATAATTTTTAATGACATTATGTAATTATGGATATGAAAAATATACAACCTATCCATAACAAACACATCTTATGTAACAATGAATGTAAAGGAAAACGAGTAAGTTAACACCCGAAATGATGATAATACTAAAATATTATTAACAAATCAATGTTAAAAGATCATATATAATATCATATTAATGTAAATGATTCATGAATAATTAAATAACCATTATTTCACCATTATAATGGATTTTAACCTACCGTCGACCAAGGAAAAATTTCAAAGTAAGGGGTTTCTTATCTCACTCTTAATTTCATGAGAATTCCACTGTTCACCACTTATTTATTGCATGTGGTGTATGTGTACTGCCCATGATTGTATTAATTGTGTAATATACTTTAATTTATGGGTATTTACATCATCATCATATGATCCTTATTTCATGGGTGTATGTTTCATAAGTTACCTAATCAATAAGGGAATTTGAAATTTCAATTTCCATTTATTCAGCTTTACACAAACTTCATTGATTATTTTACTCCGAGATTATGTGTGGAATCAATATTCATTTGCTTATGTAGTAATTTCAACTCCCCTTTTCTGTGGATATACTTTTTATACACATAATAACTCCATTGAAAATTTCTCAAGTCATCGATATGAATTTGATAAGAGTAATTTTAACACATTTTCCATTTGTTGAGTTAAACATCCAATTCATTGGTGTTGTTTTTACAAGATTATGTGTGAATGTCCTTTGATTGTTTTACACTAAATATCAAATCATATTTAGTGTATTTATATTTGTCACAGATAACTATGTCGTTGATTTATCCTTAACCTAAGGGTACGACCATTATGAGATATTTCATCTCAATTTACATTCCATTGAGACTTCTTTGTTGATATACACCAAATAGATTTTATGTGGTGTATATAATCTACTTTGACATAGTATATCATGAATCCCTTTATTCTTATGATATTAAATTTTTTTTATTACCTCAATTATTTGTATTCAAGTGTCTCTCTTTTGGTTAGAAACTCTAACTAAAAAACCATTTTTAAATGTTTTAATGACTTATTCTTCTAAATCTTGCTCATTAATGTCCATGTTTAAAAAAAATAGTTTTAAGGATTTATTTATATGGACATTAATGTTTTAAAATTAAAACTCTTTTTAAAAGTTTCAATGTGGTATGGGACACTTTGATTCAAAAATCTATTTTAAAATCGCTTCTTGACAAATAGTGTGACTTTTAAATGATTTCAAGAAAACGAGGGATATTTATCTCAAATAGTTTTGATGATTATTTTCATCTATTTCAATATCCTTCATTATTCTCGATTGAGGTTAATATGATACAATAAAATTTTCCATATTGTATCGAATGAGTTATGTTTGACTGTGGATGTGCTATTTTTATACCATTCATCATTTGTGGATAAATTATTGATATTTCGTATGATAGTTTTAATACGAATGTTTATGTTATGTTTTAAAACTTTTCATATGAGGAATGCATTGGACATAGTAAGTGACGGGTGGAGCCCGCTATAGCTCCTCGAAGAATCGATAGGTCTCATTAGACAAACTAGTGTCTTGGCATAAGGCCTTGACAAAATATTATTTGTAGTCATGGAACGAGGCCTTAGCTATGTGGTTATGATAGTCTGGAATTATGCATTCCATCATTATGAAAGTGGTTATTGATATTGCATGTGATTATTCGATTAGTAGAATATCCATGTTTATAAGTAAATGGAATTATTTCATTTTATTTTTGTCATATTATGTTTATGTTCAAGTTTAAAAGGCTTTTTTTAGTTATACAATGCCTTAAATGTTTTATTCTTATTTATGAAAGTTTCCAATATATTGTTATCCTTAATGGGCATTTGAGATCACCCCTTTTCTATGATGTATTTTTTCTAGGATGTGAATAAGTAATTTATGAATGACCAGTAGAGATAGTATATGGGTATATGAGTGTGGACTATGAAAAAAATATTTTTTTGTAGTTTTCGTTACCTTATGATATAATGTAAGGCTTATGAATATATCTAGTGTTTCAAAGACTACTAAACTAATCGGTCTTTCAAGACTTGATCCTTTGTTATCATGCCAATGTCATGTAATAATTCACCGACTCTGGGAATCTAGGGCCGGGGTGTTACAGTTCATCTGCTACCATGTTCTCCTTCCCCGGAGTATAGAATATCTCAAAGTCATAGTCCTGGAGGAACTATGTCCCTCTTCGTTATCTCTGTTTCAAGTCCTTTTGAGAGAAGATATTCCTCCGACTCTTATGATCTGAATAGACTAAGAAACGTTCACCCATCAAGTAATTTCACTACATATTCAGGGTGAAGACCACTGCTTCAAAGTCCAGGTCGTGGGTAGAATAGTCCAACTCATGTTTCCTCTACTGTCATGAGATGTATGTGATCACTACTCTCTATTGAATCAGGACACACCCAAGTCCGATCCTGGATGCATCGCAGTAGACTACACACCCAACATCCTCTTCTGGTAGCCTCCAAATGGGGGCACTCGTCAGTCTCTTCCTATGATTCTGAAAACTCTGCTGGTATCTCTCCCTTTATACGAAGGGTTGTCCCTTCTTTGTCAATGCTGAAAAAGGATCCACAACTCTGTAAAATTCAGGCACGAATCTCTGGTAGTATCCACCCAACCCCCGAAAACACTGCACCTCAGTCATACTCCAGGGTGAATCCCAAGCAAGTACATATTCTATCTTCACTAGATCCACTGCTACTCCAGCCTCTGAGATAACATGACCTAGAAATTGGACCTCTAATATCCCGAACTAGCACTTTGAGAGCTGACCATAAAGCTGGTTCTCTCAGAGTGTATCCAGAACTATCTTCAGATGATAGGCATGCTCCTCCTCTATCGCTAATTATATCAATATGTAATCGATGAAGACCACCACAAAGTAAACAAGGTATGACTAAAATATCGTGTTCATGAGTCCCATGAACACTTCTTGGGAATTGGTTAGGCTGAATGAGATAACCAAGAACTCATAGTGGCCATACCGACAACTTAAAGCCATTTTCTACACATCCTCATCTCGTACCCTGAGCTGATGATATCCTAATATGAGATCTATCATTAGAAACCAACAATCTCCCTTAACCTAATAGAAAATATAATCAATCCTCTGATGTGGATACATGTTCTTCACGGTGACCTGGTTCAGGTGCCGGTAGTCCACACAGAGTCTCAAACTCTCATCTGCCTTCATAGTGAACAAAATCGGGACTACCCATGGGGAAAAACTGGGCCTTATGAACCCCGTTCTCTGAAATCCCTCCAACTATACCCACAACTCATGAAGCTCCGTGGGAGACATCCAATATGTTGGTGTAGATAACGGTGTCTTCCCGGGGTACATGTCAATGTTAAAGTCTACATATCTGCGTGGAGGTAGTCCCAGAACATCATCGAAAAAGACATTGGCATACTGGTCCACCACTATAGGATAACTAGGAAGCTCAACACAAACTACTCCATGGGTAAGGCTAGCCAACTAATGTGTGATCAGTAGTAACCTCCTCTAGGTAAGTCCGTCCTGTAATAAAAAGGATCCCTTCTCACCGGTGAAGGTAAACCTTGTCCCATTCTCACGGACACACCACACTTTATACCAAATATAGTCAATCTGAGCATGGATTGTGGATAACTAGTTAATACAAGAGATGATGTCGTATGTACTCGAGGCCGCTACTAGAAGAACCCAGCCGAAGCTCTCATCTCCTAGAGTAAGCACACACTGTCGGTACCCGTGTGTAATCATCAAATCTGCTATTGTAGGAGTCTCTATCCGTAAGGATCGAGCCTACTGCTCTACCATAATCTTTGAGCTCCGAATGAGGGCTGTGATAATAAAAAAGATACTGGCACTTGTGTCTATAAGTACTGAAGCTACAGTGGTGTAAAAAAATATCATACATCAAATCATATCCGGAGCACCATGGTCGTTGGCCTTAGCTGCATGGAGCTAAGCTTGTCCCTATCCACCTTCTCCATGTGGTTAGGGTGCACCACCTGGAGGTGGTGGCGGTAGAACCATGAATCACCACCCACCACCTGCTGTAAGACTAGCTTATCTTCCACATCCTCCTACTACCTATAGACCTCCCTGACGGAATCTATGCCTCTTCCTCGGCGTTCCATCCACCATCTATTGTTTGTCCATATGATGGGTCTAGTAGTCACATGCCATGTGACCATGCCCACTACACAAGTAGCATTGTCTGCTCCTCAGCTGTCCTCCTCTATCCTGTGAGACCCTCACTACTGTCCTTGTATCCTGATGTTGTCCACCAGAAGGCCTTTCCCACTTGGGACCCTACGTCATCCTCCTAATGACCACTGCAAATGACTCTTCTACATAAAGTTCAGTGGTGGATTTCGTGGTCAGTGCCTTCTCAGCTAGGAATATCTCCACCAAAGCGCTCGCTCTAGCACCCCATCCTGCATTAGAATACTATGTGATGTCATAGATGTTGTGATCTCATGTCAGAGACCCTACACAAAGGTCTAGGCCTTGAATAAAGGGTCTCGTACCATTTTAGTGGAGTAGCGGTAGAGATCGGTGAACCTCGCCGAGTACTGGGCCATAGTCATGCTGCCCTGCTGTAAGTACAGCCGCTCCTGTATACACACTGAGCGTAGAGTTCCAGGTATGAACTATTCCTTGAAAAGACTATCAAATTCCGCCCAGATGAGGTTCACCTCATCGGGTATCTGGAGCATCAAACTCCACCATTTCACTCCTACTGCCTTAAAAAGACTAGCTGCTAGGATCTCCATAAGGTTAGATGGTGTCCCAACTAGGCAGAAAACACTGACTACAACCTCCAGCCTATCCTCGACTACTTGCAGATCTCTCTCTCCTTGGAACCTCGGAGGCCTATTTCATTAAAACGCATGCAATGCGCTCAGTAGTCATTCATCATCTACTTGTGGGGATAGTGGAAACGGCTTCCCAATGTGTAGTGGTGTTGCCAGTACACCACTCGAATGTGGTAACACTGAAAGAGGGCCCTACACCAAGGCCTCATCAACCGGTGGGCCATCATCACGTACTCTCTTACGAGTCATGGTTGGATGTATATGTGGTGGTATCCTGAAAAACAAATAGGTGCACCATAGTCAATTAGTTACTCCTAGTCAGCTGACTAAAAGATATTACAATAAAAACTTTTCAAAACACACACAAACAGTGTTTTCATGCACTGAGTTGGAAATCAGAAGCCAGGGTCCCGGTATATGGATACACCAACCGCTGCATCGACACTGTATTCCCCAAACTGAAAACCACACTCATAACACATAACTCTATTACAACATAGAAAAGACCAGAGTCCTAGTTCTTCAGCAGAACCAACTCCTTCGATACTACTTTGTCACGACCCATCCCTCGGGGCCCGTGCTGTGACTACCCCAAGCCCGCCTTCCATAGGCATGGGGCCGGTGACTAGAACATGAAAGGAATATCCCTAAAATGGGAAGGCATTTCCTTTTTAACCTATACAGACACACAGTCCATGAACACAAAAAGAAGAAACCATAAAGTAAACTATTGTAGTAAAAGTGTGTTGTAAGTAAAAGGGATAGAAAAAAACCCCAACTGAAATGTACAAGTATAAATAAAAAGTACAAATAAAACTGAAAAGTGGAAAATATCTCTTAGATCGTCTATTGAGGGTCCTACCTGAATGGTAGGTACAACTCACGATCAGTAGTCCCTGCGTCATGTCACGTCAAATAGTCCACCTCCAAACAGTGTCCAGTCCTGGATCCCTTAGACTTGATCAATGCTGTCTGTTGTCTGCATAAGAAACAATATGGTGCAAGCGTATCTTGTGCAGTCATTAGTATAATGATACTCAGTAGAGACACGAGACCCCCGTAGGTCTCCCAAAGTTCCACAATGTCTAACCCACAAAGTAAGCCCCCAATATCAAATCACGAAGTAATAGAAATATACTCTACTTAGGTATATTCCCATACATATACCTAAGTTATCAAGACATAATCATCTCATATATGAGGGAAGAATACAACAAAGTTAACACCAGTAAGGTATAAGTACCACACAGGTAACACCACTAAGATAACACCACGATGGTAGATGTACCACACAGTTACCACCACAATGTTAGAAGTACCACATAGGCAACACAACAAAGTTATAAGTAGCACACTGGTTGCACCACGAATATAGATGTACCAAAAGGGTAACACCACGAAGATAGAAGTACCAGACAGGTAACACCATGAAGATAGAATTACCACACAGGTAACACCATGAAGGTAAAATACTCATCCCACATCAGGTGTATCTTAAGTACAAAAGTACAAATAATTAGTCATAAGCTATATCATCTTATTCTGTTAAGAGGGACTATAGCTGACCCACACAGGATCGATAGGTAACTAACCTATGCTGACCCAGACATGATCTGACCAACATAGGATCAGTATGCACTGACCCACACAGAATCAATGAGGGATAACCCCCATAGGATCTGATAAAAGGTGACCCCCACAGGATTGATAGATACTGACACACACAAGATCTATGTTCATTGTTAATGTTACGGCCTACCACATGATTCCTCACACTCGGTGCGCCAGCCAACATCTCTAGCGGAGCATGATGGTGCACTGCTCCTCCACCCGTGACCGACCAGTGTATCAGCATCCTTCCTGCAGTCTGTAGTGGCTAACGAGCCATGGCCCGAGTCCTCCAGAGGTGAACTGGTCACGCCGCCTTCTCCCTCATGGTCAGATGGTGTTGGCCACCTCCTTGGTCCATGCCTACACCGGTCACCGGTACCACCACGCTTGTGGTCTTCCATGGAGAAAAAATGGGGTAGCAAGGTGGCAGAGGGTTTGCGTCGGGTTTGTTAGACTCTCACCCTCCGTGTAAGTTTGGAAACAATACGAGGGAGGAAAAGGGGTTTTACAACTCCTGGATTTAAAACCAAAAGTAAACCCTACCTCAACGATGGTGAGAAAACATTTGTGTAAGCAGGCTGGTGTTGGTCGTCCCCTGCAACTAGCGTCCAATGATGTCACTCAATCATTGATCTTTTGTTTGGTGTTTCAGTGTCGGGCATCACTACCCTCTAGAAATGGCTCTGCCCTCCAAGGGTTTGGCATCTAGGCGCACTTTCAGCACTTCGCTTCTTGTTGAAGCCATGCCAACACCTCTTCTCTCGCTCCATATAAATTGGTGAGGGAGAGGGTAAGTAATAACATTGGGAATTAATGGGGGCTCATTAATTAAGAATCTTCCTAATTCCCCAACGACGTTGTTACTTAAGATTGAAAGGTCATACCATTTATTATATTGACACGTCACTGGTCCCACGTTGATGTTTTTCCATTGGAGGAAAATAATAAAAATAAAATAAAAAAGTTATTTTATTTATTTCCCTTAGAATGTCCCAAAACATATCTTTATCTCCATTCCTACTGTGGTCCAAGTGATGTCTCCCTTAAGTGAATCTAGGTGTTGCAGATTAAACAGTGTCCTTGTATTTTTATTCCAAGCACCGGTTCAAATGTAAAAAAACTCCGCTTGCGCATTTACAGAATGTACCATAAAAAAAGTTCAAAAATACATTCTTGGAACACCGGGACTCAGAATCATGCCCCGTTAATTTTTGCAGACTCTTAATAATTCCATATAATTAAAACAATTACATAGAAAATCTGGGTCTTTAAATGTCCAATGGATTCTCCATTATAATCACCAATACATTTCATAACATTCCCTATATAACCTCTTACTCAACAAAAAAAATCTATCCAAATAATGGGAATTACATAAATTAGAAACATAATTAATATGATAACCCATATCGTTAAGACACCTTTATTCATGATTTTTTAAATAAGGAAACACATAATAAAATCCCATATGATCAATATGTATTGTTTATTTGTGAAATTTGGTGAATAGAACATTAATATGAAATAGGGATACAAATACATTATTTCAACTCGATAACATGAACATAAAGTACATTGATCTTCTAATAAATTATGGGATAACCTGGGGTCATACATAAGAAAGGGGGTGAGCTGTAAATACTAGTAATAGAATAATTAAAGCATAAAATTATGAATGTAATAGATGTTATTCATGATGTATATCATGGTGAAATAAATGGGGTGATAATCATAAACATGAACATCAAAATTGTATATAATATTATAACATTAGGGAAACATAGAAATATGAAAAAAAAAATAAAAACCACAATCTTTACCGTGGGTTTTCCCATGATATCATCCTAGGAGTTTTGGTTTAAAATATTTTATAAGGACAATGAACACAAATATTAAAATAATTCCATTGGTGATGTGGATGTGAATCTCTATTTTAAAGAATTTATTTGGAAACCAAGAAATATAATAGATATTTTAGAGGATTCACTAACAGATTATTAAATGGATAAAATAACATAAAATAATTATTATAATGGTGACTTATAATTGGACTTGGATTCATTTTATATCATTTGTTACATCACTTTTTTGCCATTATGATGTTATAATATAGATGATATATTTATATCGTATTTAATTTTTACCCAAAATTCGACTTCATTTGAAAATATTGAAAATTTTCCATTGTATAATTATGATGTATTTATTTTAAAAATAACATTTATATCATCAAAATAAATCTCTAAATATGAAAATATAAAATTTAAATAAAAAATTATTTTTACTATAAAATACTTTTTTTACGACAACAACACTTTTGGAAACATATAGAGAATAAATTGGTCTTCATCAAATTATATTATCATTTGTATATAAATAAATTTTATATAATTTTAATTTCTAATTCAATATTCTTGATTTTTATTTAAAATGTTAATATCAAATATTTCTTAAAAATACAATTCACTTACCTTCATATCCAAATCAAATTTTTATTAATTCATTTATAATTGGTTATATAAAGTAATAATTAAGAGGGAAAAAATAATCATTATTTTATAAAAAATAAAATATTAAAATTTATACTCATAACATTCGATACAGAACCACTTATTACACAAGCATACACACAATGGGAAATGATTGTGATTTTGGTACATTCTTGGTATTGTTCAACATTCATGGTATGGGATATGATCTTTATAATCATAAACTTCATCTACAATTTTTTTTTTATTTTTCAATTATTTAATTTTATCTTGGACTTGGTTAAGAAAAAATCCCATTGATGTCATATGCCTTAAAAGCTTCAGTAATCGTCCATCATAAGGTACAATCTTATAGGTCGGGGTCATTGGTTCTTATATCAATGTCAATTATAATTTATCATAACCCTTAATATATACTATTAGTAAATATTAATGTCCAATTTCTATACTATCAATAATTATGATACATAAAAGGATTTAAAACATGAAAATATATTTTATATTTAAAAAAACTAAATTAGTGCATGTGTTTTATATAACTACATCACATAATATGAAATTCATTACTTCATTAAAGAAATTTGATTTATAAAATTTTTGGTCATTAAATTTTATCCTTAAAAAATTTCGACCTTTAAATTTCCTTTCAAACACTAAAATAGACGATGGAACATAAGTTTTATATCCTCTTATGGTTACGAGGTTTCTTCCTCAATCATATGGTTCCACCACAATAATTTTTCTAGTTGTGTTTTCTTATGATGTAGAACTTTGTCTTTGTGATCCAATATCTTAACCAATTTCTCCTCATATGAATGATCATTCTCCAAGGGTACCACATTAGATATAGTACATTTGAGGGGGTCATTTTGTACTTCCTCAATAGGGATAAGTGGAACACAACATGTACTTGGGATAAGTTAGGTGGGAGTTCTAGTTAGTGGGCCACAAAAACGAATTGAATAAATACCTTAATGGGGATGATATATCTTATACTAATATTTAACTACTTCCAAAACCCAATGAACATAATCCATAGTGATATATAAAGGATCCACTTATCTTTGGACACAAACTCTAGGTATCATCGATGACTACTGCAAAGAGTTTTGGTGGAATTTTACTAGATTTCATATAATGTTGAATGGTTTGAATATTCTCTACCATTACTTTGACAAGATCTGGTCCCATATGCTTCCACTCTGAAAATATACCCAAACATGTCAGTGTTTGACACGTCTTCCTATAAGAATCCTTAGAAGGTTCTATTTTAATGCTATAATGGAAACTATTATTATATAAGAACTAAATTAGGGAAATATTCTCATTCCAATATCCTTGTAAATTCATTTAAAATGATATCATCAGATCCTATATAGTTTAAATGGTCCTTTTAGACCGACCATCCATTTTTTTGTCGTAATTATTACTAAAACATAGCTTTGTATCCAATTTTTTCTAAAGTATTCTCCAAAATCTAGTGGAAATTATTGGATCTTGATCATAGACAATGGATATTGAAACTCCCTAATGCCCTACCACATCCCTTATATATATATTGGTGAGTTGGTGAAGAGGTAAATATTATTTGATTACAATGAAATGCACCAACATTATCAATAGATAGACTACCACCCATATGGAATTATTATTTTTGTATATCAGGGGGGTCCTCAAAATAAATACATGTGTATGTTTTCCAATTTTATAACACTATAGGAAATTAGTCTATCATACTATTAGAAATATTTTTTTTCAGCCTTGGAATGTTGGGATAATAGGAATCAAGATAAAAATTATGGAATCTCCTCCTTTATTTTATACCACAAAATTTTTTGTTTCCAATATCTTTGTATCTTAATAATCCATAGAATAGTGGATAATGGTGATATATTTACATCATCTCGAAGATTCATATTTATTTTTTGTTTTTATGGGACACATAATTGGGTTTCAAAACTTATAACTCCATATTCAGAAACTTTTCAATCCATAATATTTTATACCTTTCTATGTAGCTCATTATAACCTTTTTAGTCTTCCTTGATCCTGTCATGAATGGATAATTGATTAGATATTTGATAAAGGTAGAATGGAGGTCCTTTTATTATTACCATATATCACCTTTGCATGTCCAGGAATATTGGATCACTTCCAATCCTCATCTTCAATTGTGTTGTATGATCCCTTATACCAAAAGAATCTACCACTTTATTTACCATCCCATGATTGTAATGTATTTAACAATGATAATTCTTCATGCAATATAACCAGCTTCATTGGTGTATATTGAGATCCTTTTCTATGAATATATACTTAAATATTTTATGATCTATAAATATGTCACACCTGTTCCTATACAAATAATATTCTGAAATATTTAATGAAAATATCACTGCATCCAATTACATATCTAAGTTTGGGTAGTTCTTATCCCAAAACATTAATTGGTGGGATTCACAGGCTATCACTTTTTCATATTTCATGATTACACAACCCAACCCTTTTTTGATGTATCATTGTAGACCGCAAATCTTTCCTCAATAATGGATAATGTGAGAATAGGTGTAGTGATTATCCTTATCATTAACTATATAAATATATCCCCATATACATTATTCTAGAAACCATTCAATTCCATTTATGATATCATAGTTAGTGGGATTGAGAATAATGAAAGTTTCATAAAAATTTATGATAATGCTCATGTATTCCTATAAATCTACAAATATTTCTTAGATATATTGTTATAGGTTTTCCTTCAATTCCATCCATCCTTCAATGATTCATATATATTACCTTTATGGTGATACCATACACTTTGAATGTTAATTTCTTCACCCAAAACATGCATTTACTATATTTGTTATATAGAATTTTCTTTTACAAGGTCTTTAGTAAATCATCCAAATTCTCCTCAAGTTCTTCCTTTCTTTTAGAGTAGGCAAGAATATCATCTATATATATTATTTAATTTCTTCAAAGGTAATCCATAAATAATCTATTAATTATGTCAATCATAATTTCTATATATTTAGTTAGTACAAATAGAATCACAACAAACTCATAGTTCCCATTACTTGTATAAAAATTATTGTCGAGGATATACTCCTTCTTCACCATTACATGATAATATAAAAACTGAATATCAACCTTAGATAAGTACTTGGATCCATGTAGCTAATTAAAAAGTCATCAATCCATGTAATAAGTTACTTTTTATTTATCATGATCTTGTTGAGATAATTATAATCAAAACATAGGTACAATGAACTATATTTTTCGTAATGAAGAGGACTATCACACCCCATAGGGAAGCAATTTGGAATATAAAGCCTTTATCCGGATTCTCTAATATTTTCTTCTTCATCTCTTTATTTTCAACATTATCCATTAGATAGGGATTCTTGGAAATTGAAAAAGATCTTAGTTTAATCTCAATTGACAACTCATCCTCATAGAATAAAGGGAGGATAAAGAATAATTCATGAAAAAATATCCTCAAATTCACTTACAAATTCCTTATTATAAATGATTATCCTTTCTTTATTCAAAATCATTTCATTAAGATACACATTCCCATAAAGAAATAATATCCATTATTGATATGATTATTCCAATGGGGATTCATCCTCCACCTTTCACATTTACATAATTTGATTGTGATTCATGATATGGGGGTGATTTTATTCTCTTAGAAATTTATGTTGGATCTAAAGAAGTAAATCCAATAAATACATATAATTAACTTGAATTAAACTACATAAACTATCACAATGTTTTTATGGATGTGTATTTAATAAATATAGATAGGGGATGATTTATATTCTTGGGAAGCAATATTTTCCTAATTTTCCATTTTCATTGATAATTATACTTTCATGATTTTAGGTGGGTTTTTAATAGTTTCTACATACATTTTTGATTTTAAAGAATTAATATATATAGAATCGAATAATATATTCTCTATATTAAAAGTAATATCTCGAATAATTATCAACAAAACATTATCAGGATTTGACTTAGTAGTACTAACAAAATATGATCACTCTTTGTTTATAGGCTTTAGAGGGTTTTATCATCAGTTATCATTGAAAACACATTGATTAGTGCATTGATTCAAATATTTTTCTTATTTTTTGTTGTTGAAACATTGGAAAAAATGACGACGGATTAATGGATAATTCTTTTTTCCATTATATAGTCTGTTCTATAGTTACCACATTCACCATCTTGGGGTCATTCCATTCCAAACCAATATAATTTCCTTCTCCCCTTCAGATAATTTATTGGAATCTTTTTCCCACAATTTAGAAAATTAGGATGATCGATTTACTTTTCACTATGAGATTTCTACATGAATGCAAAGAAATATAATCCATTATATTATTTCTATATCTATAACTATGAGACCCTTGATATTATTTTATCTTCATTTAAACATTAAAGAAACATAAGGAAATTTTCCTATAGCTGTCAATGTCTCAAAACACCAAATATTCTCGAAGCCACAACTCTATACCAATAGAGAAGTAGTAAAATTTACTTCTCTGGTCAATGATAATACTTGAGGCATATCATGAAATGCTTTTGAATTTATCCTTATACACCAAGTTCTATTCGTCATCATTTTTCATTTGTCCATGTAAATCCCTCCCTATTTTAATTTAGATTTTGCATGAAAATTATTTATGAAAAACTATTTTCTTGAATTATTTTTACTCTGTCACATTAATCTATTCATCAGGATTTCAGTTCTTATCAATGTTTATAATTGGTCATATTATCCCTCCATATTATAAACAATGAGAAATATCTTCTAAAATTTAATGTATTTATGGATATAGAAGGGATTTTAAATGCATTTAATTCATTCAACTGTGATTAAAGGACTAAAATATCCCATAAAAGTTATGGGGCTTTGTCACATAAAATCCCAAATTAAAACATTCTCATTCTATGGGAGATGTGGTATTTACTTTGAATATATGTTTCTATTAACAACTAGAGTTAATTGAGAAATTATTGTTATAACGATCTTGTCTCTTTCTTATATCGGTTTGAATATCTCATTTGGGAAGTCATTAAATTTCCCATCACATTGGTTGTAGAATCGATTCCACCAATTAGTATCTGTTGATTTCAAAAAATTGAAAATTAGGGATATTAATATAAAAAATATTAAACCAATTAATTGGAATCCATGAACATTTAAAGGTTAAATCAAAAATAACATAAATCCCTTAACATATGAATTTATATGTTTCGATCTAATTTATCCATGTTATATTTAACAACATAAATTTTTATTTAAATTTTTTTCACATCATGATGGTTCGTAATTATCATCTGAAATTATAAAATAATATCCCATAGAAGTGTAAAACAATATGTACATAAATTAAACTTTTTTATAAAAGAGGTGACGATCTAGTTAATACTAACTGGGCCCTTATTTGTGTTATTACCCCTTAGTATGATGATGTTAGAGCCACATCCAATTGTAGTATCCAGAAATGATTTTATATTCATTGAAAACAATTACCCAAAATTTTCCCAAAATTTATGGTTGTTTTACTATGTTTATACTTATCCCTAATTCTTTCACTATATTTTTCTAATCCTATACCCTCAAAATAACTAGTCTTTCCTCTGATACAATTCTTAACAACTTATATGATTAATATACCTTAATTCAGGATTTATTTTATAAAGATAAAAATAATAAATCTCCATAAGTTCAAGTATCCTAGTGTATTTTGTAAATTAGATAAATAACACATTAAGTTGTAATAGGGATATAGATATGTTATTTAATACTCCATAAAATGCATTTAAAATCCAATAATATTCTAACACTTCTCAAGATAAGCTATGGATGTTAATAAAAAAGGGGAGAGAAATATATTCTATTAAGGGAATAATAAATTAATAACATGGTGAAAGTAAATAATATTATTCAAGATGAATATAAAGGGGAAATAAAATGGGTTAGAATCATAAACATGATATTATAATCATGATATATAGTGATAACATTAGAGAAACCTAATATTGTGGAAACAATATAAAACATAACATCATATGCTTAATTCAAGTAAAAACACTGAGAAATCATTACGTAGTGTTCATATTATTATCTATTGTGCACTATAGAAGTTACCTTATATGATTAAAACATTACCCAATAAATTGGAGGGCTATATAATTCTGGGCTCACAAGTCATATTCATATTATGTACAAGCATTTGTGTGCATCATATATAAAAAAAAAATATTTTATAAATTTCAATCCCATGATTAATGGGTTTGGGATTCAAACATGGGTGTAACAAATAAATTTATGTTAGGTGAATTTAGGTGAATACCATTGATTGTATCTGGGTATGAGTATTCACAACAAAAATATTTGGCAAGGAAAATCATAGGATAATTTCAGCAGCATTATTGGTGCAAATAAATATTCGTAAAAGGGCTATATGAGAGTTAAATGTGGTATCTCATTAATTTGGCATCATCAGGATAGTAAATGGATTTGTTGAAAAAAAAATTAACATGGGAAATTGAAAATAAATTGGAATAACAAAATAATGTTCTTGAATAAAGAGGAGGATAGAGTCCCCATACCTTGAAAGTCTGATTTTAATAGCATAGGATGAGCTTATTAAGGATTTGGAAAAACATTGTTGGGAATTTTGAGAGTTATAAGGATATAAAATTTATTCTCAATGTATTTTTTAGTGAATATAAGTGGGATATATTTGTTGGTATTTATAGGAAAAAGTACACGAATTCTTTATTAATTTCAAAACATATGTTTTGGTCTCTATATGATAAAATAAGTAAAACTAAAAACCTCCCTTGACATTCCCATTTTTTTCTTAGAAATATAAGTGGTTATTAGATATTTATAAGTCTAATAACCAAAAATATTAAAACAAATCCACTTGTGATGTGTAAGTGATTCATGTTAATAAAGAAATTATTTTCAAAACATAAAATATAATACATATTTTGAAATATTCTTTAATTGTTTATAAAATTAATAAAATAACATAAAAATAGATTATTTAAAAGAAAAAATATTTATTTAATATATTCCGATTATAACATTTATTACATCAGTTTTGACCCATTATGATGTCATAATATAGACCATATATTTATACCATATTAAATTTTTACCCAAAAGTTCTTTTGTCTCAAAGAATTATGAAAAATTCATCATTGAAAAATTTCATACTATTGATTTCAAAAATAAAATAAATTTTATGAAAATAATTATATAAATAGGAGAGTCTTAGCTTCAAAATAAAAAACCTTATTTACTATAAAAAACATTTTTTTATGAAAATAATAATTTTATGACCCTTATATAGATTACATTGGACATAATAAAATTATATCATCATTTTTATATAAATAATATTTTTAATAACAATATTATATTAAACTAATATATATTTCAAAATTATATAATTTATTAAAAAGTGTGTTAAAATTATATATAAAAAAACAATTTTGGATTCTTCATATGAAAATCCAATTTCAATGATGTCATATATATTTGTATATATAAAGTAATAATGAAATGGTATAAAATTATACTTTATTTTGATACAAAAAACACAAAATTTCATACTACTAGGGTCTATATATACAACCACATATTACACCAGTGTATGCCCTGAGGGTATGGTGTGAGATTGTGGTACATTATTGGGGTGGTTCAACAAATAGGGTTTGGGAGGTGATCTTAATAATAATGAACATCTACTATACATGGTTTTTTTCTTGTTTCAATTATAGAATTCTATATTTGGATGGGTCAAGGGAAAATTACAATGATGTCGAATCCTTTATAAGTTCGTATTATTTTACATCATTGGGTACAATCATATTAGCCTAGGCCATTCCTTCTTCAATCTATGTTAATTTGTAACACCCTAATATTTCATAGTATGTTATCTCCTTGAAATCATTTCAATAACATACGCTACACGCAACACCAAGTTTGAGTGCACCACGACTTACCAAACTAGTCATTCAAAAGCAATTATGAATTGTTTTATTTAAAATTTAAATTTCTTATACTTCATAAAATTTTATAATCCGTATTATGTGTTTCTTAGACATAATATAAGAACAAATTCATTTTTTCAGATAAAAGAAGTATTTTTAAAAAATGTTATTTTAGCACCTTCTAATGGAAAAAAGTTTTTATAATGAATATTTGAAACTTTTATATATTTAATTTAATGAAATTAAAATCTTCTTTTGAATCGGGACATAAAAATTTATTTGAATAAATATATGGTACTTTTCTGATAACTTTCATATTTTGATGAATACTGAAAAATACTAAATTTTAATAAATTTTTATTTCTTAATCAAATAATTTATAGGGTAAAATTATTGGATTGAATGGTTTGGAATTATAATTAGATTATATTTTAATCATTTAAAAAAATTTAAGTCATTATAATTAATTTCACTTTTAAATTTGACATAAACACATGTCAATCTTTTGATAGTTTTTACTTTTTAAAAATACACTTTTCAGATTCGAAAATGGAAATTAATTTGAAATTAATCAATTTGAATTATATTCTTTGAATTAGGAAAGATATAATTCATTTTTTTAATTCAGAATATCGAAATTATCTTATGGTGAATTTTAAGTATTTTTCTTAAAACATCGAATTTTTTATGAATAGTGAAAACACAACGTTATAGTTTTAAAAAGACATTTTATGTAAAGAATTATTTATTTTATTTACATTTATTTTAAGTGAATATATATATATAATACTTAAATAAATTCAATGTAATTCATTGATGTCATTTTATAATAAAATTAGATGTTTCAAATTTTATTGAACTTTTTACCGTCTTTTACCCACCTTTTAGGAGCATTTGAAAATTTGCATAAAACCTAAATTTACTATATTTGTAAGTTGAATTTCAAAAATAAAAGAGACACAGTTGACATCAGTAGGTAAAATTTGGTTCAACAACATGAAAATAATTTTTGGTGAATAGTAACTTTTGACTTTAATTTAACAAGGATAAATGTAAATAGAGAAATTAAGGGTAAAATGTATATTATAATTACCCTAACACATGTTCTAATTCTGTTGGATAAGTGTAATTTGACTAAAAATTACCTCACGAAAAATATATGGTCCTTTTTGGTGCACATAGATGAGATTAGGACATTTATTATTATTTTATTTAAAGAAGAGTTAGAAGAGTTCAATTCAACGTTTAATAATTAAAACAATTTTAATATAAGGTTATACATAAGATAAATTAGACTATAAATATTTATTATAAATCTAAGGAGATTTACTACTTAATTGTATTTTATTTATATTTTTTATTAATTTAATAGTTAAATTTATTTATGATATAATTATGATGTAGTAATTACCTTATTAATGAATGATTAAAATAATTGATATTATAAAAATCCAAATAAATTTAACTTCAGACTTTTGATAAATTCCACTAATTTTATATGATAATATAACTTATTAGGGTTGATTAATTTTTTTTGAAGTAATCATGCTATTATAAGTTTTACAAATAAAATACTAATTAATGTCAAAATTGACATAAATGTGTTTTTAAAACAAATACTATATTATTGGTTGGTATAATATTCCTAAAAATCTATGGTTCTGCCCAAATATCTTAAATAAAATTATATATATCATTAATGAACCACTTTATGGTCTCTTGGATGTTTAGAGTAATGTTTATTAACCGTATAGTGTAAGAATACAAGAAGACATGGTAAAAGATAAACTATTTAACTAAGAGTTAAATAAAAAATATAAGGTTAAAATGGTAACCTAAAATTGTATAAAACCAATTGGTTGAGAGTTTTTCAGCCCATAACAATCTTAGCTTTGAAATAAATAATTTAGGGACCATTAGAAACTGAAAATGAAATTATTATAAAATAATAATTCATGGTTTTTTTAAAGTGACCCTCACCTCCCTTATAAAAGGGTACTTCACCTTTTCTTAATTTCACACCTCCAATGCCAATTTTCTCGGCCAATACAAGCCCAAATATCCTCCCAAATATCCCTCAAATAAACCTAGAGTCCTTACTTTGATCAGAAAGCCAACCTAAAGAGCCCTTTTGATCTACTCAAAATGAAAACACCCGGATTAGAGGTAATAATTTCACCACCCTCTTTCAAATTCTTTTCTTCTTCCACTTACTCTTTTTTCCATACCAAAATAATAAATCATGTACCTTCAACATATTGTGATGTTATTATAAATATGGTAAATCCATATTCTTCATTCTATCCATCCTATAAATGACCAACTCGCCATACGTGCATATGTACGACGTACCATCTCCACGTCGTGGTGTAGTTTGTTATTCAAATACGTCATTATTTGGATGGGTATAATAATGAGTATAACTTATGTAAATAATAAATATAAAAATATAATGAATCTTTATATATGATATATCATCTTATTACATACAATTTCACCATCAATATAATGATATTGCCGCTCATTCATACATACAGATTAGCATCTCCACGAACGTGACGAGATTCATTCCCCCATCATAATAATTCATTAATAGTGTTCATTTTATTATCAAAAATAATTTTTATAAACATAATATCATTCTGTATATGAATAAAATACCTCATATCCATAACAAACATGACTTACATAACCAAGAATATAAAAAAATGATTCAGTTAACACCATAAATGATGATACTACTGGAATATTATTAACAAATAAATTTTATAAGATCATATATGATATCATTTTTTTGTATTTGGTTATTTTATAATTTAATAATAATTATATCACCATTATATAGGAGGGTATCCTACCCTCTACTAGGGAAACATACAAGGTAAGGGGTTTCTTATCTCACATTTAATTCTGTGAGATTTCCATTGTTCGCCACGTATTTATTGCATATGGTGTATCATGTACATAAATTTGATATATATTTTCATTATTCTCATTATATTAAAGGTATTTTGTGATTAAATTGGTGTTTATTAACTTTTGGTCATACGTCTCGATTGATTTCAACTTGGTAAGAGATTTTCATATCACTTCTTATTTAAGTGAGATTCATGCTATATTGACAATATTTCCTTTTGTGTGATGTATGTACTTCCCATGATTGTATTATTTATGAAATATACGTTAATTTTTGTGTATATAAATCTTCATTGTATGATATTTTTTTCCTGGGGTCTATGTTTTTTATGTTATCAAATCGGTAAGGGAATTCCAAATTTCAATTTCCACTCATTGGGCTTTATGCATACTTCACTAATTATTTTACTCAAAGATAATGTGTGAAATCACTATTTAATATTTATATAGTATTTTCCACTCCACTTTATGGGGATATACCTTTGATACACATATTAAATCCATTGATAAATTTACATTCCATTGATATGAACTTTTAAGGGTAATCTTATCTCAATATCTAATAATTCAGTTAAACATCCAAGTCATTGGTTTTGTTTTGAAACGAATATGTGTAAATGTATTATAATTGACTTACAATGAATATCCAATCATATCTAGTGAATTTATATTTTTCACACAAATTTATGTCATTGATTGATCCTTAACCTAAGGATACATTCTTTATAAAGGAATTCATCTCAACTTACATTCTATTGAGACTTCTTTGATGTTATACACCAATTCACTTTTATATGCTGTATATAATGTACTTTGACATAGTATATCTTGAATACCATTATTCACATGATATTTTAATGTTTTTATTACCTAAATGTTTTGTATTCATGTGTCACTCATTTGGTTAGAACTCTAACGAAAATATCATTTTAAATGATTTAAAACTTTATTCTCCAAAATAATTTTCATTGTTGTCCATCTTTTAAAAAAGGTTTTAAGGTTTTATTTATATAGACATTAATGTTTTAAAATTGAAATTATTTTTAAAAGTTTCAATGTGGTATGGGAATATTCAATTCAAAAATCTATTTTAAATAGCTTCTAGATAAATAGTGATACTTTTAAATGTTTTCTAAAAAAATGGGCATTTCTCTAAAAGATTTTTACTGATCATTTTCAACTATGTCGACATACTTTATGAGATATTATTCTTGATCGAGGTTGATTTATTATAATACTAATCATTCTTACTATATTTAAGGTTTTGTGATAAGTTTGACCGTGGATGGGTTATTTTTATACCATTCATGGTTTATGGATAAAGTTGTGACATTTCATATGCTAGTTTTAATACGAATGTTTATGTTATTTTTAAACCTTTTCATATAAGTAATTAATTATACTATGTAAGTGATGGGTGGAGCCTGCTATAGCACTTCGATGCATCGGTAGGTCTCATGAGATAAACTAGTGTTTTAGCACAAGGCCTTGACAAAATATTATTTTTAGTCTTGGAATGAATCCTTGACTATGTGTTTATAAAGTATGTCAATATGCATTCCATCATTATGAAATTGGCTATTGATATTAAATGTGATTATTCAACAAGTATAATATCCATGTGAATAAGTAATTTGAATTATTTGATTTATCTTTGCCATATTATGTTGAAGTTTATGTTTAAAATACTTGTGTTCTAATATTATACATTTCCTTAAATATTTGTTATTATTTATGATAGTTTCTGTTATATTATTATCTTCACTAAGAATCTATGATCACAAAATTATTATGTTTTATTTCTACGAGCATGTAAAGATGTATATTATGATTAACCTCCAAGAATAGGATAAGGGATATAAGAGTGTTCAAAGGGGACACAATGTTGTTTTTTTATTTCATGATGTAAAGTAAAATTCATGTGTGTATCTATCAAGTAATTCTAAGGCTACTAAACTGATTGGTCTTTCAGGACACGATTACCGGTATCATGCCAATGTTATGTAATAATGCACCAATTCTGGGTAATTAGGGTTGGGGTGTTACAGTTGGTATCATAGAAAGTTTAGTACAAATAATGGAAGCTAGATTTAGAAAAAAATTGCAATTAGGAATCACTACCATAAGATAGACATTGAGGATTAGAATAGAATAACATCCAAAAAATTTGGTAATAAAAATATTAAGTGGGTTTTTCAATAAATACATCCCTATTTGGATACGAGTTGGTAGAGGTAGCTCTAACAAATATGTACATAGAGTGAAAACATCGGCAAGGAGTTTCAGGCTTCACCCGGGTTATCTTGGTACACTAAAACGGGCCTTACTACACTCTTTTTTATGACACTACCTTGGGATATGCTTAAGATAACTCACATTTTCATTAAAAACAAATTGGAAGTATTTTAATATAAGATGAGAATAAATAAAATTGGTAAATCCTAAGGTGTTTTAAATTAAAAAAAGGTGTAATGATATTCTCTAAATGATTTTATGACTCACATTATGCTTCCTTGTGTTAGTTAATGGCTAGATTCCAAGGAATTTATAGTAATATTGAACATGATGTGTAAGGTGGTCACAATGATGGAAATGAGAAACGAAATGAATAGTTCGTAGGTGTAAAAGATGTTGTGTTCATGCCAAATCCGTTTTCCAAAAATATGATTAACAACATATATATTAACCAACTCTCGGACTCAACAAAGAAGAGAAAGGCAATGAATGATAAGAGATCTAGAAGTGGAGATCATAGAGAAAAGATATATCAATTTCTATCATGCAGAAAATGTGGTAGGAGACACCTAGGAAAGTGTCTCAATGGAACAAAGAAATGCTTTATGTGTGGGAAATGTGTAAATAAAGTAAAGAATTTCAAGGAAAAATGAATATTTCTATGGAAGAAAACAAAAATGATCCCATGATTAATCCTTTAAAGAAACATATACTAATCTGAATTTCTAAAATTAAACCAACAATACTGAAAGTTCAATAAATACCATTCAATAAACAATTTTCCATAAAATACTTCAATATAAAACAAACTAATATTGAAACCCAAAACATAGAATAATTTTATTACGTAGTCTTCCACATTAAATTGCATCTCCAAATAACATCGACTAATCTTAAATTCGCATACTTAATGTAATTAACCTAATCACATATTTTCTATGATAGGTTAATAATTTCCATAAATAACCAAAATCGTTATAAATACACAATAAAAACAAAGATAAAAATCCACCATTAGTCCTAAAATTAAATATCATATTATATATGTCATTAATGAACCACTTTAGGTTCTCTTTGAAGTTTAGTGTAATAATTATTACCCATGTAGTGTAAGAATACAAGAAGACATGGTAAAAGTTAAAATATTTAACTAAGAGTTAAATCTAAAAGATAAGTTTAAAATTGTATCCTATACTTCTCTAAAACCTATTTTTTGATAGGTTTTTGACCTATCCTAACCTTAGTTTCGAAATAAATCATTTTGGAGCCATTAAAAACTGAACATGAGTTTATTATAAAATAATATTTCAAGGTTTTCCTAAAGTGACCCTCACCTCTCTTATAAAAGGGTATTTTCCTTATCTTAATATGACACCTCCAAAGCCATTTGGCTCCGCCAACCCTAGACCAAATATCATTCCAACTTTACTCACATAAACCTATAGTCTTTAATTTTATTAGAAATCAAACTTAAGGAGCCCTTTTGATAAACTCAAAAGGAAACACCCGAGGAAGCGGTAATAATTTCACCACCCTCCTTCAAGTTCTTTTCTTCTTCCACTTCCTATTAATTTATTTTTTCTATAAAAACATATTTACTCTAGTAACATATACATACTATGATTTTATTATAAATATGGTACAACTATATTCATTGTTCTATCCATCATGTAAATGAGCAAGTCACCATATGTGTAAACGTACGGCTTGCCGTCACCACGTCGTGGTGTAGTTTTTTATTCAAACACTTCATTATTTGGATGGGTATAACAATGAGTATAACTAATGTAAATAATAAATATAACATGATAATGAATCTTTATATATTATACACCATCTAATTACATATGATTTCAGCATCAATATAATGTTATTGTCGCTCGTGTGTATATACGGATTACCGTCTCCACGAACGCGATGAGATTCATTCCCCATTGTAATCATTCAAGAATAATTATTATTTTATGATAAAAAATAATGTTTATGAACATAATATCATTATTTATATGAATCAAATACATCATATCCCTAAATAACATGGCTTACTTAACCATGTAATAACGGAAAATGAATCTGTTAACACCAGAAACGATGATACTACTGAAAGATTATTAACCAAGAAATATTAGGAGATCATATATCATATCATATTTATGTATTTGGTTCTTTTATAATTTAATAATAAAATTTTCACCATTATACAATAGGTTAACCAGACCTATACTATGGAAATGTACAAGGAAAGGGGTTTCTAATATAACTTTTAATTCCGTGAGATTTCCATTGTCCACCACTTATTTATTGCATATGGTGTATCATGTACTGACATTTGATATATATTATCATGATTATATTTATTTTAATGGTATAATATGATTAATTTGGTGGTTATTAACTTTTTATCATATGACTCGATTGATTACAGCGTTGTAAATGATTTTCTTATCACATCTTATTTCCGTGAGATTCATGCTATATTGTCACTATTTCATTTTGTGTAGTGTATTGACTGCCCATTATTGTATTCTTTGTGTAATATAATTTAATTTATGGGTATTTAAATATTAATTGAATGATACTTCTTTCATGGGGTGTATGTTTCGTAAGTTTCCAAATTGGTAAGGGAATTCCAAATTTCAATTTCCACTCATTGGGATTTACACATAATTCATGGATTATTTTACTCCAAGATTATGTGTGGAATCACTCTTTAATATTTATGTATTAATTTCCACTCCCATTTCTATGTATATACCATTTATACAAATAATCATGCCACTGATAAGTTCACCTTCCATTGATTTGAACTTTTAAGGGTAATCTTAACTCAATTTCCATTCATTGAGTTAAACATCCAAGTCATTGGTTTTGTTTTTACAAGAATACATATGAATTTATTGAGATTGATTTAAACTAAATATCCAATAATATTGAGTGTATTCATATTTTTCACACATAATTATGTCATTGATTTATACTTAACCTAACGATATTGTCTTTATAAAGGAATTCATCTCAACTTACATTCCATTGAGACTTTTTTGTGGTTATGCGCCAATTCACTTTTATTTGGTGTATATAATGTACTTTTACATAGTATATCATGAATCCCTTTGTTATCATGACATTATAATTTTTTGATTAACTCAATTATTTGTATTCATGTTTCTCTCGTTTGGCTAGAAACTATAACTAAAATATCATTTTAAATGTTTTATAAATTTTAAGAGTTTCAAAGTGGTATGGGGAACTTGGATTCAGAAATCTATTTTCAATAGCTTCTTGATAAATAGTGATACTTTTAAATGTTTTCATGAAAAGGGGATATTTATCTCAATGATTTTTACTGATTATTTTCAAAAATGTCAAAATCCTTTACGGGATATTATTCATGATTGAGGTTGATTTATTTTGATAAAAATCTTTCATACTGTATTGAAGTTTTGGTCATATGTTTGACTATGGATGTGTTATTTTTATACCATTCATGGTTTACGGATAAAGTATTGACATTTCATATGCTAATATTAATAATAATTTTTATGTCATGTTTAAACATTTTTGTATGAGGAATGTATTGGACTTAGTATGTGACGAGATGTTCCTGCTATAGCTCCTCGATGCATCCGTAGGTCTAATGAGACAAACTAGTGTCTGGGCACAAGGCCTTGACAAAATCTTATTTGTAGTCTTAGCACGGGGCCTTGACTTTGTGGTTATAAAATCTGGCATTATGAATTCCCTCATTAGAAAATTGGCTATTGATATTACATGTGATTATTAGACTAGTAGAATAACCATGTGAATAATTAAATTGAATTATTTGATTTATACTTGCCATATTATATGGAAGTTTAGATTTAAAAGTCTTGTGTTCTAGTCTTATACATTTCTTTAAATGTTTGTTTTTATTTATGAAATTTTATGCTATATTGTTATCTATACTGAGCATCTATGCTCACCCCTTTCTTAAGTTTTATTTCTTCCAGGATGCAAAGAAGTATATTCCGAATAACCTGCTGGAATAGGCTAAGGGATATAAGATTTTTCAAAGGGGACACAATGTTGTTTTTTCTTTCATGATGTAATGTAAAAGTTATGTATATATCTAGTACATCCAAGGCTACTCAACTGATCAGTCTTTTAGGACATGATTTCTTGTATCATGCCAATGTTATGTAATAATGCACTGATTCTGGGTAACTAGGGTGAGGGCGTTACACAATTATAATTTTCCATAAACCTCAATATATACAAATCGTAATTATTAGTATAATATTTATATATTATCAATGATCATTTTTATTAAATGTATTTTAAATTTGACTATATATATTTTATAATGGTCCAAAATAACCAAAGTAGTGCCTGTGTTATCAATAAATACATTAATTAACATTGGATTTATTCATCAAAAAATGGAATTTCATTTTCAAATGTTTTTTTTTCATTCATATATAACAAAATTGGTAGTATTTATCATCCAAAATTCCCCATGTCAATAAAATGGATACAAATATCATAACCAACTAGGAGAAAGAAATTGTATGGCCAAATAAATACATAGTTAATTTTCTAATAGTCAACCATATTAGCATAAAAATATATAAAACACCAATACTTTTTCACATGTCAATAAATGAATAACATGATAAAAAATCAATTAATGGAATAATTTGGTTAGTTAAATAATAGTTATTTAACATTCTAATAATCAATGTTGTTGAAACTAAAACATATGAAATGAAATATATTTCCCCATGTTAATATAAAAATAATAATTTCTAGGTCAAGATCATCCAATATCAATTATATAAAATGTTATATTCACATAGAATAGAAAATGAATAAAAAACTAAAACAATACTCGTACAACATGATCATGATCAATAAAGTGAAATAAGTTGGATTGTTTCAATATAAATTTACACTGGAGAAATAAGAAAATGTGGAAGGGAGTTTACATAAATAGAATCCCCCTAAAAAAGAATGCTTCTAACATTATCATATGAATAGAATTGTTTAATACTATGAGTTCAATCCCTCAAATGAAAACATATATATATATATATATATCATAAAAACCCTCATTAGGTTAAATCGTTAGGAATATTATAATTGAATATGAAGTGAAAACATAAAATATCTATTAGAATTTTTTTTATTATTGATGAAAAATACAAATTTACACATCACTTTCAAGGGTAAATCATCAAAAGGTGACCTAAAAGCATTTAAAAAGCATTAATTATAAATAATATATATAATTAGATCCTTCAAAAATCATAATGTAAATTTTATATAAATTATTAGAGTATGATAAAAGATGTGAAAGTGAAGGGAAGCCCCCTTTATATTATTTTAAAAATGAATTTGTTTAAAACATTCATTATAAGAGGATTAATAAATCACTAATTGTAATAATTAAGAATTTTACAAAATAGGTTTAAAAAAGAACATATAATAAAATTTTATGGCGGGGAAACCCAATCATGGAAAAAAAGTTCAAGATGAAATATTATAACTTCAAGAATGGTTCATAAGATATCAATATCCCTTACCAGCAATATAATATATGGCACATGAAATACATGAAAATGGTTTTATGCTATAAAAATGTAAATAATGATTCAATACAACATAATTCAATAAATTAAAATGATATACCTAAATGATATGTAATACATTCATGTTAATGATCATAACTCAGAGAAAAAAATGATTTTCCAAAAACACTCACGATAAGGGTAATAATTTTGTCAAAATATATTTGAAGAAAATAACATGATACTACTTATTTTATCCCATGAAGTACAAGGAAATAATTTATAAAACATTAAAGTTAATTTAAATAAATATAACACCACACAATGAAAATTGTGTGAAAAACATTTAACTTTTCTGAAAGAACTATAATTGAGACCAAGAAAACTATTACTACATGAGTCATCCAATGTTCAAAATACCATAAAAGGGTTATCCTGTAATTGAAATTCAAATAACATTAATAAAATATAATTCATGATGTCACATCTAAAATTTGTAGTATATATACCACAAAATTTAATTTATGTACATAATAAAAATCATTTCTCAATGAGAGGAATTTGAGAAGAAAACCCTTACCTAGGAAATAGATTATTTTTAATATTCCCCAAAAAAATAGAATAATTAAATTAAGTTCATCAAATACACAGTAAAGAAACATATTCATAACTCTATCTATTTATAATCCATATTTATAATCATTCTATTTGAATAATTATTAGTTATTTTTTACTATTTTCAGCATTGTGTATAAGTAATCTTTATCACATTGATCTAGTTTCACAAAACCTATATTGGTAAATATTGTTTTTCTAAATCCCATAATTGTTATAAATTTAAATGTACTATAACAGAAATAGATTGATTATTTATAAATATACAATTTAATTGTTTGGTAGTTTTGGGAACAAATTAGAAAGATGAAATAAAAAATGAGCATGTTTTCATGATTTGAAAAAAATGAATGGTTTTTTTAATTAATGAGGCAATTTTTTGTATTACCTTTCACTAATAAAAAATAATTATTTAGATATTTAAATAATATAATTTCATTAAATAATTTATCAAATTTATTAATCCCATTAATGTATAGTATTGTTCAATTAGGTTGGTAAAACAACACCAACATGAACCTACCATGATTAGTGGATTATTATGAGTTGTAATAGTAATAATGTTGTTATAAAAGAATCATAACAGAATAATTTTGTTCTTATTAGTGTGATATTTATTATTTGGATCGAAATATTCATAGAATATAATTTATTAAATGCTATTAAATAGAATAAAGCGATCATTTTCATCTATGATTTCACAGTTTAAACGATTGAATCAATGCCAATTATTTATTGATAGTATCATTAATAGGTTATTTAATAGGTTATAATAAATTAATGATATAATAAAAAAAATTATATTTTAATAACAAAATTTTATTAATCCTTGTAAGGATGTTTTTGAAAAAACACATTGATTCATAGAGGTGGTAGTCCGCAAAACACACATACAACAATTGTTTTTGTTAATGGATGGGGTATGTGAATAAAAAATGAGAATAAATTTACTATAATAAAATTTTAGTATTTTGATTATACTAATATCATTATATTGTTGTTGTTAGAATAAATTTAATGAAAATAATTATGAAAAATAACAAAGTAGTTGATAAACTCAAGTTCGAGACATGCATTTTCTTTGGAACTCACCTTGATATTGATGGTATAATGGTAAATATTTTTGACCATAATTTTAAAAGAGTAAGAGAATATTCTCAGGGAATAAAAATGGGATATATCTAGGAGGGAAAAAATGTTTTGGAGTTCCTTTAAAGGGTGGAATGTGTGTAACACCCCGTGTTTTTGTGAAATATATATATTTTCAAATTAATTTAATATTTTTAATATTTTCAATTTAATGAAACATGTAATATATATTTTTATATTAAATCATGATTTTTTATATACTACATGCAGGAATAATATCATATTGTGCTACATGAAACACCGACTTGGCTTACGTTACACGTAATACCGAGTTTCTAGAAAACATCTTTGCATTGTAATAATTATTCAAACAAGATAGTTATGACATAGAAGTTAAACATAATAACATAAAATAAATAAATAACCTTTAAATATCATTTATAATAGTTTTATATGAATAAAACATATTCCTAATAAAACATACTATATTGGTAAAGGCATTATATGATTGATAATACAATATTCTCAAATGACCTTATTTTTAAATTCTTCTATGAACAAAAATAAAATTAATTTTTGACACTATTAGATATTGAATATGGTACAATAAAATGAATTATTCAATTTATAAGGTCCAAATTACGTTTGGGTGATTTTTTTTGGTTTTCTGTGAGAAACATCATTTTTGGATAAATAGTTAAAAATGCAGAATTCTAATCCCAAATACATTTTCATATAATATATTTATAGAGTCATATAATATTTTAATTTGGATTGAATGTCAACCAAGATCAATTATACATCTATTATTACAATTTTGGTTATTGGAATCTTTTTTATATAGAAATTTAGATATAAAATCTTAATGATCTTTTGACCATTCTCATATTAAAAACCCACGTTCTCACCACGTATGTGAGATTAACGTTAAAATTAATTTCACCAATTATTTGAATTTAATTTATAAATTTTTAAATACATGACTTTAATTATAATAATATTTATAGTCCAACAAGATCAACATAATTTTCACCAAAAGTCTTAGTTAAAGTGATTAAAATTCATAACAATGATTAAGTTGAAATTAAGCTTAATATGGGACTAAACCTTAAACATAAGGGCCCAAATGACCTCAAACATTTTCCGACACCAATTTTAGGGAAATATTTCAGACATAAAACATAAAATATTGAGTTTTTCGTTTTTTGATATCATTTTTAAGTAAAAAATATTGGTAAAAGTAACTTGTTACGCAAAATACAAATCGGGTCCCCTCTATCCCCTATAAAATGCTACAACCTCTCCCACTTCCTCACACCACTCAGGAAACATTAGATATAACCTTATATTCCAAAATATCTCCTTGAAATCCATCTTTTCAACCTAGAATCCACACCTTTTGTTGAAATCCCTCTAAGGAATCTATTTGTTTCAAATCAATAAGAGTTTCCCAAATAAGAGGTATCATCAATAAGATCATTTGTTTTATATTCATTCTAAAACCCATAAATTCTTATTATTACATGAATATTTAATAAAATAAGTATCCTAAATATACTTATAATTTTATATTATAATTTTTTATATCTAATCGTACACCCAATTCTATTTAATGGGTAATTAACTAACCATTTTTTATGTACGAATAACTAATGCCCCACGAAATGATGTTGTTCATTTTTACATTCCCACCACTAATGGTTGGGAATATTGTTGGAAAATATATTTTTATATGATATATATAATATATATATATTATGTATTTTTTCTTCCTGATATATTATATAATACATCCCTATATGCTTTTTATTATGTGTAAGTATGATAACTTTATTTGTGGATGTTTGGTCTACTGCCTCCTCCAAGTGACGTGATACGCTCAAATATTACACGGAATGTATTATGAATGGTTTTAGTAAAAATTATATATATATATATATATATATATATGATTTTTGGATGTATTTATGATTCTGGAATTATTATATTAAACAAACCTTTAGGCTTCCCATTTTGTGTAAGTATGATAATTTTGTTTGCAAAAGTGTGGACTACTGCCTCATTAAAGTGATGAGATTCTTTCACACCTTGCATGGAATGTATTAAGGTTGTGATTAGTGAAATTATATTATATATGTGAAATAATAATTCCAAAATAATTATAATATATAAATATATACATATACATATACTTCATTGAATTACTTTCTTTCAATATGTCAATAAAACCGAAGCAACATTCATGCTTACGTAAGACATACCGTCTACATGAATAATGTATTACATTTAATATTTCTGCATTTCATAGATTATAATAAATAAATATGTACTGAATATAAAAGATAATTCTATCATGGCTTACATTCCGTAAATCATGATATAAGTGTGAGGTCAAAAAATATAACAAATTAAGACACATATGGAAAGAAAAGTGAATATTACCCAAAATGTAATATTAACATTGAAGTGCTAATAATTAGGTGATATAAATTTATATATAGTAATATATATAAGAATATGGTTCTTTTGAATATTTATAATAATCTTTTATTTATTATAGAGGATTTTTGATAGTGTATAAAGGAATTCAAGACCTGAGATAAGGGGATTTCATCTATCTTTTTCTCCCGTGAGAAACATGCCATATTAACAATTTGATTTTTTATGTGGTTTAAATACATCTTTATGAAATTTTATATTATTAATTTACATAATTTAACTATATTTAAATCATTAAATAATTTTTTTCTCTCCTGTGAATCCTGATTCTAGACATACTCAAGTAGTAAGGGTATTCAAAACTCACTTTTATTTTCGTTGAGACACATGCCATGTTTACTACTCATTTAATTTATGTGGTATGTATATGTCCCAAAAAATTATTTTCTAATTTTTATACATAAATTAATGGTTATTTACATATAAATTTTATGATCTTTCTTTCATGGGTTTTATGTTTCAAAAGTTACAAAATTGGTAAAGTTGTTTTTCTTGATTTTCCTTCTTCGAGACACATTCCATGTTATACACGTATATTTTTCTATAGGGTTTATATACAACCATTGACATGTTAAATCATGAATATAATTCTTTTAATGATATTTTATGCTTCATTTAATTTCATTATCTTACATGAAGATTATTTTTAAAATTTACCAAGGGCTAAGATTTTACTGAAAAATATCTTTGTTTATCAAAATTGATTATGATTATGATTCCATTGATAAAATATTATGATGCACCTCTCAGAATAGATCATGAAATTTATTTTATTCTTTATATTAGGGATATATTTATTTATTTCTAAAATTTTCTCACTCTTTGGTACATAATATGATTAATAATTTTTTTTAATAAACTATGATTTTAACTCTCTCTTCTGTCAGAAATCCATGTTACTTTTAAACCATGTTTTATAAAACTGTTTCCAAAAATATTATACTGTTATCATATAATCATCACAAGATATTTTTAACCATGTTTTAACTTTAAAATAAATGGTCTTTAAAAAGTAATCTTCTTGTTTTTTACTCCTCAATGAAAATTTTGAAACTTTTTACTGTGAAAAAGGAATGTTCAGCATATATAGATTTACTATCTATCATGACTGTAATTCCTTTCATGAATCATTTATAAGGACACAAAGTGTGGTAAAAATGATTTATTTTTTACTAATATTATATATTTTTTTTGTTTTAAAGTGTTTTTAGAGAAAAAAATGTCTTCAAAAATGTTTTATGTTTCAATTTTTTTAATTTCATTCAAGTATAATCTCTATGTTTTTAAGGTATTTTAAAAGAAATAGTTTTGAAAAAAAATTCTTGATTACTTTATAAGTTCTTGATGTATTTTTAAATAAATGCTTTCAGAAAAAAAAATTCAAGAATTCGTTATAAATTTTTATTTACTTTCAATGAAATGGGTTTTTATAATGTTTGGATGCTAATTTTATAAGATTTCAAGGAAAGTGTTTTTAAAATGTTTTCACTCTTATTTTATTATATTTAGAGTTAAAATGTTTTTAAATTTATTCCAATACATCAATCTATTTTTTCCATGTGTTTTTAATAAAAAATTGCCTCGTAAGTTTTCATGTTTTGAATTTTTTTCAATGATGAAATGATATTTTTCTCAAGAAACGATTCTAAAAGATATTTTAAAATTATTTTACATCTATATTGAAAAACACTGATATTACTCATTACATTATAGGTAATGATATAAATGTTACAGTAATATTAATTTTATTATTATTTTATTTTATGATTACATGATTTTTATGTAACCAATTTATCATTAATGAGTTATATGCTTATGAAAACTGCTTCTTTTCATGGGTATTTTTTTTGATAAATGACTATTGAACCTAATTTTTTGTAAATATTAAGATATGATTATATGTTTATGAAACCCATTTAATTTCATGAGTTCCAATGGGATTTTTTTGAATCCCGTCTCTTTTTATTACTCATGATATGATCAATGTTTTTTCATCTTGTAGAATATGATTTAATGGTTTTATTATGAGATGGGTGGGGAATATATCTCCCACTATTTCATTGGTTAAAGAGTTATACCTCATGAAATAGACATAAAGGATCTTGTACACTAAGATAGTCTTGGGAGTGATCCTTGACTACTAATATGGTCCTTGTAGTGAACCATGACTACCAAGCTAGTTATGGGAATGATCTATTACTACCATGATGGTTATGGGAGTGAACCATGACTACCAATATGATATGAGAAGTGAAGACATACTAATATGATGGAATTTGTAGTGATGTCTTGACTACTGTAGAAATTATTTTACTATGATTATGTGTCTGGAACAATTCTATGTCTTATTTATATGTTATCTTTTATTACTTGATCTCATGTTTCCTTTATAAGTCATGTTATAGGAACCGTTGATATTTATGACATGATATATGTTTAAGATATTTTATGTGAAGGGAATGATATTATAATGTTATTATCTAATTATTATACCCTTATGCTCATGTTTATGCTCACATATCTCCCTTTTTACCCTAAATGAGCATATAAACTTACCCATTTATATGATTCCTTCACCCGGATATGAAGATATGTATTAATTATGATGTTTATAATAAGGTCTCTAGTCATTAAGAACATATTTAGTGATAATTTATCTCACGTATATATCATTTTTTATGTTTCCAAGATTCCTCACGCAGTAAACTATTATGGTCTTTTGGTGTCTGTTTGTGTAATGTAATATGTATTCTCAAAAAATGACGTAATGTATATGTATATTAAGAATAGTTCATTATATTTGGTATCAGAGAAAATGTTTAGTAATCTTTAGGAGACTAGGATGGTATAATATTATTTATTGCCATATAAATATTTATAAGGATGCGACTAGGGATTTATCTAAGGATAAATATAAGGATTAGTTGATGTTTAGGAAAGTGTATATGAAATTTTTCTAAAGGATAGAGTGAATGGTTTACTATAAATACATCCATTTCTAGAAAAAATGAGTTGATTTGTCTCTGGAACAAATTGACATAGGGGTAACAACTACGACAAGGGGCATCAGGCCTTACTCGAGTGTATCCTGGTACACGAATATGGGCCTTACTGCACACCTGGTTTGACACCCTAGGGGATATAGTTTGGTAATTCACAAAATCTTTATGAACTATCATGAATTACTTAAAAAATTTTGTCTATAAATAACCTAGGGTAAACCTAAGGTTTCCTAGATTAAAGAATGTGTCAAAATATAGAAATTATATTTGTGTTTTTTCATGATTATAGGGTTTTACATTATGATAATTGTTCCTTGCACCATGATTTCTGGTTAAAATATATAATGGAAACTCTTATGAACTTTGTTAAAATTTAGTGTTTTATATGTTTAATGTATGGTCATGATCAAAATCAATTTTCTAAGTGGAAATCTTATGAATAAAATTAATAAGGTCCATAAGATTTGGTTTTACTTCTGAAGATAAAGAGACCACAAAAGAAATGTGAATGGTATGGGATGTTGTTCTTGTATTATTTACATTAAATGTTAGAATAATGTTTTAATGCGGTTTAGGAACCTTAATACATGATTGATATTTAATATTCTAGGAAAATGGTATTAAGGGACTAGTTGATAAATCCCAAGTAATGGTTTAAGAATAAAGTTGGATACCTAAAGTGTATATGTTTTGGAATTCAAATATTGTGTTATATGAATCATGAAATATATAATTATTTTTAGTATATGTTTTTCATTAATAATTTTGAAGGATATATTGAATGTTGCTACTGTGGTAGAAAAATGGTATTATGGGAGGGTGATATTTTGATTAAGGGAAGGTTACCATTAATTTATTCTAAATGTTTAAAGAATGATATTTGGATAAATTATGTTTAATAGTACTAATTACCTTAGAACTGGAAAATGATATGTTAAAAAAGTAGTCTATGTTTACATGGATGATGTCTAAAACTTCATGGATTCATTGAATATACCCTTTTATATTTTGAATAAGGATGTAAGAATGATTTCCAAAATTAGTCATGGTAATTCAGGTTATTACCATGATTAAATAGAATATATGATGAGGGAATTCACATGTCTGGAATATGAAAACCAAGAAATATTTTTTGATATATAAGGTATAAATGTTAAGATAATTTCATTATTTTATTTTGAATTTTTTTTATTTTCATCTTATGGAATGGTTATGAGGTATACTATTTATGGGAAGGTTTAAATTGAATAATAAATATGATGTGTATATGTAGGAATAAACCTAAGGATGTTTCTTGATCTAAAACATGGTTTTTTTCTCCATAAAGGATATTAGATGTCATGTTGGTCTTGTTATGAGGAGGGTATTTTATATTTTGGAATGCACGTTGGAAATGGGGAGAGATGCCACATTTTCTTTGTGATGGTGTCTACATCTGTTCGGTATCAGACTTTATGCATTATATGGGTGTTCTTCCACTACCCTTTGCGGAGGATGACTTCGATAGATCCTTGAAAAGTAATCTCAGACATGTCTCATCCAATCTGAGATTTTTTTCTTGGAAAACTCAAATTGTATTCCCCTCAATCCCTTGTTGGTGTAAGATATTTACACCTTATTTTTTTATTGAAATAATTTATTTTAATAAATTCCTTTGGGGATTGATTTTGGTGACCAATTAATGTCACCAATTTTATAAGAATAGATGAGGCTTCATAGATTCAGGAATATCTCACTGTATGAGGCTTTATGCATTATGGATAACTTGTTTTAACCATTTTTGTGTTTTAATAACAAAATAAAAATGGATTGATTTATTATTATGTTATGGATGTCATGATCTTTTAGTTAATCTTGAATGAAAAATTCACCTTCATTTTTGGAGTAAGTGATAAAGTGGAATTTGGCCAAGGAAAAACCAAAGTGAGAGGTCATGCTGAATCCAAGATAGAATATGTTCTTGAGAATGTTCTACAAAGTTAAGAAAAGGATCTTGAAACTAAAAATATTATCATAGTTCATTCATTTAAAATGAATAAAAGGATCCCTTGGATCACCACAAATTTATACTTTTGTGATCACCCACTTCTACAAATCAATTTTTTTATCACTCTCCACCAGAACAAGGTAGCCATATTTTTCTTCCATGCCTATAATAAGAGCCCCCACCAATGTTATTTTTTGTGGGAAAATATTTATGATTTACTTTTGGTAACTATTATGTTTTCATATTTTCTTTTTTGAAGGATTTTTTATATTAATTTTTATGATTGGGGTTTTTCTGAATAGAACATTATTGTATTAATCCATTGATAACCCATAAGAATTTGGTGGGTGAAATCCTTTTAAAGGGGGTAGAATTTATCACCCTAAGATTTTCTGAAATGTTTTTTTAAATTATTTTAATGTTTTTGAAACATTTAATTTCATGAAAACCTAAACAGAATTTTTTTATATTTATGTACTACAATTGTTTTTTGTGTACCACACACAAGACAAATATTATTTTTCTTTACACGAAACACCGACTTGGCTTTCGTAACACACAATTCTGACTTTCTATGAAATATCATTTTATTTTTATAATTATTTAAACGATATAGTTATAATATATCCATTAAAAATAGTAATATTAATAGAAATAAATATTTTTAGATATTATTTATAATGGTTTTATATAAATTAATTTTTTTGATAATAAACCATATAATATTGTTAAATCTTTATATGTTTGAAAATTCAATTTTCTTATATGAACTGATTTTTATGTCCTTATGTGAAAGAAAATGAAATTAATTTTATAAAATCTTAGAGATATAATTTGATAATAAAAACTGCCTTTTTGTAATCCATAATGTCCAAATTAACTTAGGGTGAATATTTCGTATTTTTCTGATAAATATAAATTTTCGGTGAATAATAAAGAAATATTGAATTTTAATCCCAAACCACATTTTTTCTCATTTATTTATAAAGTAAAATTAAAATTTCATATTTATTTAAATTAAAACTGGATCTATTATACATTTATTAGTCCAATTTAGTTCATTTTAATGAAATTTTATTGTATTAAGATATAAAAGATTAATGAAGTTTTGAACAGTCTCACTTTAAAACCCCACTCTCGAACCATGTCTGAGGAATTAGAGTTAAAAATAATTTTTATAATTTAGTGAATAGAATATAGAAAATTTAAATAAATCATTTTAATTAGAATAATATTTATATTCTAGTAAAATCAAACTAATTCTTGATGAAAAAATTTAGAAGAGGTGATTAAATTTAATTACAACGAATAATGTAAAATGAAGCTTAGTAAGGGGATAAAATTTAAACATAGGGAAAAATGACATAGTAAATTTTAAAAAACCCATTTTATGGAAATTTATATTATTTAAACCTCCCATTATTTAGTTTGGATTTTTTTTCACTTTTGTTAGGTTAAAACATGGGTACACTAACTTGTTTTAAAAAATGTCAAATGTGTCCCCTCCCTCTCTAATAAAAGGATAGTAAGTCTCAAACATCCTCACACCTCTCAAGAAACATTTTATAAAAACATTTATGACCAAATACATCCTAAACAACCCTCCCCTAAATATATAATCTTCTCATTAGGATGAAATCTCTCAAAGGAATCCCTTCGGTTCAAACCAAAAGGAGTTACCCGAATAAGTTGCAACATCCTCCCTCAAAATCCTTTGTTTTATATTAATTATATACCCCAAAAAATGTTCATATTGAAGGATTAAATAAATCCTTAGTAAGGTAAATATACTAATAATTTTTTATTATAAGGATTCAACTTACACATAATTACAATTCCATCTAATGGGTAACATACTTTCCAATTTTGTGTACGGAAAACTACCACATCATGAAATGATGTTTTTTATTTTTCCTTTCCCACCTCTCATGGTTGAAAATTATGATGAAACCATTTTTTATATGATATATAAAATTTATATGATTTATGTTTTCTTGGTATTTATTATATAAAACATTCATTCATACTTTTCATTTGTTGTAAATATGATAACTTCCTTTGGGGACGTGTAGACTACCTCTTCCTCACAGAACTGTGATTCATTCAATGATTAGATGCAATAAATTTAGAATGGTTTTAGTAAACATATATGATATATATATGTGTGTTATTTATTATTTTTTATTTTTTAATGATTCATAAATTATTATATAACACATACCTTCATGCTTACCATTTTATGTAATTACAACAGTTTCATTTGGAGAAGTGTGGACTACAACCTTCCAAAAGTAATGTGATTCATTAACAACATACATGAAAATAAATAAGAATGAATTTAGTGAATTTAAAAAAAATAAATGAAATAATAATTTTACTAAAATTATAATATATACATATATACATACACATATATTTCATTTACTTGCTTTCTTTTAATACGTTAATAAAATGGATGAAGTGTTCATGCATACATATGACATTTCAAGTGTGGAGGGTTCGAAAAAGACACTCTCGAGGATTCCCTTTCTAAAAAAATAAATATGACATATCATCTCCATGACGAGTGTATTCAATTTCAGAATTATATATTCCAAGAATTATTATAAAATAATTTATACATAAAATAAATTATATTTATATGATTTTTAACATTCTTAAAATCATGATATATGTTTGTGTATGAAAATATACCAAATTAAGAAGCATGTGAAAAACAAAGAAAATACTACCAGAAACATAACCATATCGTGGAAGTGTTAATAAGAAGGTGATATGAAGTCATATATGGTTTCGATATAACAATTTGGTTCTATGATATTTGTATAATAAACATAGATTTATCATAAAAGAGGATTAAATGTGTACAAATAAATACAGTACTTAAGGTAAGGGGATTTCATCTTTCTTTTTTATTTCCATGAGATACATGGAATATTCGACACTCACTTTTTTTAGGGGGTATATACTACCATATGACATCTTATATCATTAATTTTATTTATTTAATGAATTTAAAAGAATTAAATGATGTTATTATCTCATAGGGATCATGATTCTAATGTTTCTCGTGTAGTAAGGGTTATCGCATATCACATTTATTCTCTATGAGACACAAGACATGTTCACCACTCATTTAGTTTTTGTGGTGTGTATAAAGAATAAAAATGTATAATATTATTCCTATAATTAATTTAATTAGTATTTAAAGATCCATTTCATTTTATTTATTTCATCAGGTTTATGTTTCTAATTTTAAAAATTGGTAATGTTATTTTATCTTGATTTTCCTTCTTTGAGATACATGCCATGTTATGCACAAGTATTTTCCTATGTGGTGTATATACTACCCATGACATGAAAAATCATGAATATACTTATTTTAATTATATTTTAAGCTTAATTTAAAATTTTTTCATACATGGTTATTATAGTTTAATGTTATGAAGTGGTAAATGTTTTCTGAAAAATCTCACTGTTTATCAAGATTCTTTATGATTATGCTTTCATTGATTAAATCTTATGATCCACCACTCAAGAGAGAAAAAAAAATAATCTCATATGTATATTAATTATATATTTATTTATGGGTACCATTTTCCAATATTTTTAGTATAATATGATTAAAGAAGTTTTTTAATGAAGGCTGACTTTATCTTACTCTACATTGAGTAATCACTATTCCTTTAAAATGATGTTTTCTAAAAAAAATTTGGAAAATATTCTATTATTATCCTAAAATATTTAAAATATATTTTACCCATATATTATCTTTTAAAAAAAAATGCATTTAAAAATTAATCTTCTTGTTGATTTTGGGTTGAGGAAGAGTTTTAAAAAATGTTTGGTGAAAAAGAAATGATCGGCTTGTAAGGATTTACCACCTGTCATGATAGTAATTCCCTTGAAGCATCCTTTACAAGATTAAAAGTTTATTTTTATTAAAATATTTTTTCCTAATATAAAATGGTTTTTTAAATGTTTATCAATGAAACCTATTTTTAAAAATGATTTATTTTTAAAAATAATTTTAAATAATTTTTAAAAATTATTTCATAGTTTTGAATGAATTTTCACCGATATGGATTTCAAATTTTTTTCAAGATTTATTAATAGGTTTTAAAAAAAATTCAAATAAATGGTTTTAAAAATATGGTAAATATTTCGTTATATGTTTTCAAAGTGTTTTCAAAGAAAAAGGTTTTTAAAATGTTTTAAAACTTATTTTATAAGTTTTCAAGGAAAACGTTTTTCAAAAGGTTTTCAAAATTATTTTATAATATTTCAAGGAAGAAGTATTTCAAAATGATCTCATTTCTTATTTATATGTTTTCAAAGTATTTAAATGGAAAGTGGGTTATAAAAGGTTTTTTGTTTTAAAAATTAATTTTCAAATAAAAAAGGATATTTTCCTTAAGAAATGTTTTTAAAGATATTTCAAAATTATTTTCCTTATAAAATGACATCTGTTGGTGTTACTCATTACTTTATTGGAAATTATTCAGTGGTTCCATTCACATACTTTCTCTGAATGGTTTATGTTTTGATGGAATTATTTTTATGAAACTCTTTTATCTTCCATAGGTAATATTATTATGACACCTGCTTCTATTCATAGGTTTTTTGTTGATTAAATTATTGTTAAACCTATCTTTTTCTATAGGTTATGATATGATTACATGTTTATGTAACTCATTTCATTTCATGGGTTATGATATGATTTTTATGAAACCCATTTATTTTTATGGGTCACGATATGATGGATGTTTTTTATCCTATGGCACATATAAAATTATTTTATTATGTTATGAGTGGAAACTATATCTCCCTAGAATGCATTGTGTAAATATTTATATCTCATGAGATGGATATAAAGGACCTTGTGCTCTATGATTGTCTTGGGAGTGATCGTTGACTACTAAAATTGTCATGGGAGTGAACCCTGAATTAAAATATTCTTTTGGAGGTGAACTATGACTACAACATTGACATGGGAGTGAACCATGAATACCAAGATGTTATAGGGAGTGAACATATACTAAAAATATGGAATTTTAAGTGATTCCTTGACTATTATGGAAATCATTTTTTATGCTTATCTGTCACTCACAATTAAATTTCTTATTCCAATTTTATTCTTTCATTTCTTAAGGTTTGTTTTATGTAACACCCCATGATTTCATAGTAAGTTGTCTTCTTTAATGTAATTCAATAGCTTGCACTACACAGAACACCGAGTTTGAGCGCACCCTGACTTACCAAAATAGCCATTCAAAAAGTGGTTATGAATATGTATTAACAGAATTTTAAATTTCATATACTACATGTAATTTTAGAATCCATATTATGTGTTTTTTAGATATAATATAGGAACAAATTCAATTATTCAGTTAAAAGAAGTATTTTTCAAAAATACAATTTTAACACCTTTTAATGGTGATTTTTTTTTAAATTCAATATGTGACACTTTTATGTATTAAATTTTACAAAATAAACTTCTTATTTAGAATCATGACATAAAAATTTAGTTTTGGTAAATTTTTGGTGTTTTTCTGATAACTTTCATATTTGGGCGAATAGTTAAAAATACTAAATTTTAATTGAAAACAAAATTTTTAAATAGAATAATTAATAGTATTAAATTATAAATATGAATGGTTTCAAAGTATAATTAGATTATATTTTTACCATTTAATCCAATTTTGGTCATTGTAATTAATTTCACTTTGAAATTATACAGAAACTACTGTCAATCATTGGATATTTATTGTTTCTTAAAAACACTCTATTAGTTTTGGAAACGAAAATAAATATTAAATTAATTAATACCATTTCTATGTTTTTAATTGGTTAAAATAGACATCATTTTTGAATTCGGAATATCAAATATATCTTAGGCTGAATTTTTGATATTTTTCAGAAAAAAGTCTATTTTTGATGAATAGTAAAACCACTTAGTAGTAGTTAAAAAACTAACTTTTTTATTTAAATAAAACTTTACCACTTTAGTGAATTGAATTTTTAAAATCCGACATACATGGTTGTCATTAATAAGTAAAATTGGCATCAATAAAATGAAAAAAAAAATTTCAATAGTAATTTTGACTTTTATTTACCACAGTTAAAGATAAATAGGGTAATTCTAGGTAATAAAAATATTATAATAATACCAAATTACCTTATCATTTTTCATATCCTTATTTGATGAGCCATTTACAACCATTTCCATCCTTGGGGCGATTTTGGGACCCCATGGATCCACTTAAGAATGATAATGACAATTTATTTTAATTAACTTAAAGTAAGACAAAAATGACATTGACAAATATCTTTTAGTATATAAATAATTACATTGGGTTATATAAGTCATCATTTAAACTATAAATATTAATTGGAAAGATAAAAATATTACCTACATTATGGTATTTTTTTATAATTTTTAGACATCAAATAAATTAAATTATTTGTGACCCAATAATGATGCAACATTTACCTCATTAATAAATGATTTAAATAAATAAGATTATTAATATTAAAAAAATATACAAAACCTATGTAATTTTTATTGGATGATTTTATTTCAAACATTAGTCATCTTATCTTAAAATTTAATGATTTTTGGACAATTTTAAACCAAATATATGTTTTTAATAAAATAACATTTTCAAACATTCTTAAAGAGACCATCTTCTCACTTATAAAAGGACACTACTTCTAAACCATTACTTACACCTCTAAAGCCCCTTGGATCATCCAAAACCCACCCAAATAAGCTCTGAATATACCTATCTTTAACCTACAAGCTTTACTATAGGCATAAGTCACTTCAAGAAGTCTGTTTGGTTCAAACCAAAGGGAGTTACCCAAATTAAAGGTAATAGTTTCTCTTAACTTCTTTTATTTTATTTTACTTATCCAATCCCTAAACTCTTTTTATTCATTTATTTTACAATAAAACCAGTATCCTCAATATAATAGGTTGTTGTTATGAGATTAATTTTAACTACACTTACAAACACCTCTATCTAATTAGTAAAGAACATATTGTTTCTGTGGATGGAAAACTAACGCCTGATGAAATGATTACTGATCAATTATATCCTTCAGCCTCTCATGGTGGCCATTAATATGGATATAGATTTATATATGATATATTTTATGTTTATTTTTTATTTATGCTTCTTTATTTTCTATTTATATCATTCCTTTATGGTTTCCATTATGTGTAAAATGCGATAATTTCATTTGAGGAAATGTGGACTACCACCCCTTAAAAGTGATATGACTCGTTAATTCCTTAGGTGGGATGTATAAAATATGGAGTTTATAATATTATATATGATTTTATATTGGAATTATACTATAGATATGTATAATTATGTTTTAATTCCATTAAAATTCAAAATATAAATGAAAGTAGTCTTCATGCGTACGTACGGCTTACCGTCTCCATGAACGGTGAATTTCATTTCTTATCTCCAAATGTTGTTTTTTCCCTCAGAATCCGGGGATTGACCGCCTTGATGGGAGGTTTAAACATTTCGATCGGTTTTTAACAGGTTTTTTTGTAGAACTGGAAACATCCAATGATTCCACATTCATTTAGACTTACTTTCCAAAGGTAGGCGCTCATTAGTTTGTGGAATGATGAGGCTTAGAAATTTGCATTGGTCGAGAGGATGGGAGGTCGGACTCATCACACCTTTTTGAGGGGAATTATTGTCTACTCCAGGACTCTCTTTATAGATTTAAGTTATGTTCGTGAATCCTTATTACATTATCAAGTATAAAATGAGCTTTCCTTCAGATCTAACAATCAATGATTAAATATGTAGGAGATTTAGAGAATCTTTTATATGTATTCGAGGTTCTTCATCGATAGAGAATCATCTTTATTTATTAGAGATTCTTGGTCAATGGTACCCTTAGACACATTTATATAGAAATCTCTTGGTCATTATGATGACCATGCTGGTTTTAAATCCACTCAGTGGGGCACTTCAAGTTTATTGTTATTCAGAAGGACTTGGATTATTTTAGAGTTGGGATCGAACCCGCAGATGGGATACCTATGTATCCTTTGTTTAGAAATGGAATCAGTACCCACGTAGTTCGAGTAAGGGAGTATGATGTTTATGATTGATGGCTCAAAGAAGGATGTCATAATCACTTTTACACTCTAAGCTCACGTGAGTCAGTCTCAGTGTGAGAAATAAGAGGTATTGTTAAAAATTAGACAATTTTTCCATAAAAGATGCAATCATAAGAAATAATGTGGGACTTATGTATGTATGACTGCCCAGACAAATGAAGATTAGGATTTACTTCAAGAAAGAAATCCAGGAACAGGGTCCATAAAGGTATATGTGCTTCAGGGAGATTTGAATACTCTAACTTGGGGCTTACTCATGAAAAGGAGGACCAAATTAGGATAGGACTTGTGATTGGGTTTTACTCCTAAGAAGGAATCCCAGATCAAAGGTAAATTAGGACTAGTTAAGAAGAATTAAGACTGGGGCCTACTCTTGAAGAGGATTCCCATATTTGTGACTGGGGATTACTCCTAAAAAAGGATGCCCAGGTTAGGGGATCTGGGGCCTACTTCAAAGAAGGATTCCAATATTAGAGGACTTGGAGATTACTTCTAAAGAGGATTCCCAGATTAGAGAACTTGGAATGGGGCTTACTTCTGAAAAGGACGCCTAGGTTAGAGGAATTAAGGTTTGGGGCTTATCCCTGAGGAGGATGCCCATAATTTGGGGAATTATGACTGGGGCTTACTCCTGATAAGGAGGCCCAGGTTAGAGGATCTGAGGCATACTCCTAAAAAGGATGCCCAGATTAGAGGACTTGGGGCTTACACCTAAAGAGGATGCCCAAATTGGAGAATTATGACTGGGGATTATTCCTAAAAAGGAGACCCAAGTTAAGGATTATCTAATCTTAAAGGATGAGGTTGAATGAATGAAATCTCAATCATTAGTGACATAAAGACGTGTAAATCACTAGGTTTTGAGAGATATTCCACAGAATTCCTTTAAAATAAGGAGGTCAAGTCAAGAAATAATTCCATAATTGGATTTGAATACTGTCTTGAAGACTGAATCTTGAATAGGAGAGGTGGAATGGCTTAAGAGGGGTAAAATGGGAAAGAAGGTCACCCAAAAAGGCAGGGGCGCGCATGTCCTGGCAGGTGCGCAGGTATTGTGTGGGAGCGCAAGTCCTGGTCGTGCAGGTATACCTGTGCGACACATGGTTACTTGCGCGACGGTTAACTAGCATGGTAATACATGAGCGATCCTTGATTAAAGCCTTTAGAATCCTCTTGAGGTTCTTCTAGAAGAGGGGCGTGTAAGTTCTATTGAATGAGTAAAGCGGCGCTCAAGTGTGGCCTTTTCCCTTAAGGGCTGGCCACTCAGGCACGCAAGTGTTGATGAATTTCAACACATAGGCCTTACTCCCCCTCCTTAGATCTTCCATTCTAGGTAAGAAATTACCTTAGAAGTGTTTCAGAAGCTTTGAGAAGAGACTAGGGCACCGAGAGATCACATCTGAGTTTCTGGAAAAAATTCTCCCTTAATGGGGGGCCCACAGGGTCTATTTATAGGCTGAAGAAGACCCGAGCGGTTATCCTTTAGGTCACGCAAGTCACTTGCGAGACCACCAGGCGGCGCTCAAGGGGACTTGCGCGCCAGTGATAGAACTTGTGTGGCACATGTGCTCTTGATCCCTTGTTCATGCCTTTGTTGATTTTTGATGTTTTCTTCAAAGGATGAATCAATTTGTGCTAAGTCATTTCCCTTTCCATTATTTTAGACAATGTGATGAAAAGGAGCATCACCAAAAGTCCCCCCTCAGAGTTGGATTCGGAGAGAAAAAAGGATTTGACTCCGAGGAGAAGAATAAAACCAATGGAATGGCGGCGCACAAGTTAAGGCGCACAAATGAGCTTCGGGCGTGCAGGATTTGGCGCGCAGGGTAGGGCATTTGGTCACACAGGGTTATGACCTTGTCTATAAATAGAGGTCCTCACTTCCGTACAAGAACATGGATTTGAAACTCTCGAGTTCTCGCCGCACAAGTTTCATTTTCCGCGCAATTTGATTTGTTTCCTTGATGTCGTGCTGATGTCAATGTATCTGGGCCTGTGCGGTGATACCTACGCGTCAAATACTTGTGCGTCACATCCATACTTGCGCGCCAAGTTTTAGACTTGCGTTCCTTAATTCCTTTTCCATTTTTATGAATTCATTCACAAATTTTATGAAAAATAAACCCATTTAAGAGTTAGTTTATTCAACTTTTGTGCATATTAAATTTCTCCCAGGAGAATCGGAATGGCTGATGAACTGGCTAGCAAGAGGATTGATGACATGATGAACACTGTTGGCCATGATTACTATGATATCTGCGACAACACATTCCCAGATTTGGATAAGTACTTGAAGAAATATCATCTTAATTTCCCACAACGAATCTACCTATCCCTGTATGGTCATGGTCATCTGGAAGGAGTCAATGTTCCAAATGCAAAGAACTGTACACCTGAAATGCAGCTGCACTCCTACTCCTCTATTTCGGTTATGTTGTGCATTAAGAGCAACAACAATGGTGTGAACTTTCAAATTCTCCTTCCATGCCATTTCCTTGCAGATATGAAAATAGAAAACCCATGTGCTCAAATTGTTTCCTCTGTTGGTTGTCGGAGAGAAGAGAAACATGGAATTAGAGAAATATCTGAAAAGATTAGTCTCTCCAAATGGATCTTTACTTCCAATGCTCTATTCTCAAATCCATGTATCCATATTGCAAGTCTCTTGGATAGAAACAGTGTCACTGTTTGATCAGCTGAAAATTTTCCTCAAACCGCACTCAAGAACATCCTTTTACAACTGTTCCAAGAAGAGCTGGTATCACTGCATCTCTTATGGTATCCAGTTGAATGAATGAATTCCAGGTGGTTGCTGATGAAGCTAGGGATGCCGTAAATGAAATGAAGAGTTATGTTGAAAGCCTCTTTTAATTCTTGAAAAAGAGAAGAGACTCCAGTCTGTGGATATCATTCTATCTCCTATGTATCAACGAAAAACACTTTCACCTTCACTCATTTGTACCTGCATTCTCTTTTTCTACATGCTTTATATTTTAACTAACCCAATGGGCCTAGTAAGCATAGTTGTATTTTTACTAGGATTAATTAAAATAACCCTACAAACTTGAACTTTTTAATTGCTCAATATTACCTAAATCATAAAAAATTTATATTTAGTGAGCTAGGAACTTGACTTTTATTCAGAGTTCCATTGTCTTTCGTGGGCAGTTTAATGTCATGCATGTCGGAAATAAAAAGGCTAATGTTTAAGGTCGAAATAGCTTTGACCAAATGAATTATAATTGACTCAATTCCTTGAAAATTCATCTGAAAACATATTACCATACTCAAGTATGAGGGAGAATTTGTAAGCTATGACTTAAGAATATTTGAATCTAAGGAATGACATGAAAAAGAGCTAAAAGGGATTAGAAGAATTAGTTTACAAGAATGCAGTTACCATTATATAACAAACCCATTAGGTGGTTGAATTATGTAGGACCACCTAAGGGCATTGGCTGCATAGTGAAATAAATAGTATATTTTGGCTAACAAGTCTGTTATGTAGACTGTTTATGCAAGGCCGCCTATGGGAACGTGCTGAATAGTCAGGCAAAAGAACTCTCATAAATTTACCTTCCTAGTGCTAAAATCCAGTGAAAGTTTATGGACATTCAAAACTTCCAAAGTATAGAGTTTGCTGTATGGAAAGAGGTACTTGAATATGGAGAAGATATTTCCAAACAAGATTATCGAAGAACTGGATGAATATCACTCCTACGAAGGTCTGACCCAAACGTAGGGAAGGAGAATATAAACCATAGAATTGAATAATTTTCAGATCATGAAAAAGGATATAGGACAAATATGTTAAGGATGACGATTTTTTCGGATCCCTACATACTATCATTTAATAAAAATAAGTACAAAAGAGGAATTCTTCCCAAGAATGAAGTTACCACTATCCGACAAACCCGTTGGGGGGTTGAATTATGCAGGGACACCTAAGGGCATTGGCTGTATAGTCAAATAATAGTATCTTTTGGCCAACAAGTCTATTTTGTAGACTGTTTATGCAAGGCCGCCTATGGGCACGTGCTGCATAGTTTGGCAAAATAACTCTTAGAAGTTTGACATTTTTGGGACTAGAAGTCATGGAAAGGGATATGATGATCTAAAAAAATTTAAGGTTCGGATTATGACATATAAAAATGGGTATTGTCCAATGTATACAGAGATACACAGATCAATGCTAACCATAATCATGTTATGGATGGGTCCTGAATTGAAACGTTGGACTTCACTACGTATCCCATAAGGATGAAAATCAAGCCATACGTAGTTCTTAAACTACAGTTTAACGTCGTGTGGGACAAAAGGATTAGAGATCTTAGTTTAGGGTCATAGATCTTGGACCATTATAAGAAATACACAGTGTGTGTTTTCATGGGGAATTTTCAGCCAAGGGAATGAAAATGGAATTTGGGGTTAGGACCAAAGACTTGGGGCTGAATTCGAGGGACACTCGAACGTTCCAACGTGTCCCATTAGGATTGGAATCAAGCCCACGTAGTTCTAGAAACACCCTTTTTAAAAATTTGGTTCATACATGTGATGGGTAAAAGGGGACTTTAGTACAATGATGGTTTAACCCAAGATAAAAGGTTTGGGCTTTTCCATGTACGCACGTAGTCATTGAAATGAAACATGATTGAAAATCAATGTAAATAATGATTTCTTCTCAAGTGAGGGTATCAAAGAATATTGTTGTTTATTTTCATACTGGAAAAAAGTGTTGTATAGTTTAACTTTGTATAACAAGGACGAAAGTGAATCAATGTAAAGATATTGATTCTAGGGGCGGTTTCACGAATCAACATCGTATGAGATGGAGGTGAACTAATGTGAGGAGATAGGTTTTGGGATTGAACCTTGGGAGGTTGCCTATGTACCCAACCTGGAAGGCAAGGATCGAAGTCTGCGTAGTTCAATTAAATAATGAATTAATGATCAAGTTTTTCTTGGGGACAATGACCTGAAAAATGATGTTGTTGGGACTTACACATGGTTAGCAGCCCAAAGATAGTGTTATGGTTGAGGTTTTCTCTAAGCTCACGTGAGTCATACTCGGTGTGAGAAACAAGAGGTAACAACAACCTTAATGATGCATAGTTTAATGTCATGTAGGACATATAAAGGGACTATACAGTTTAACATCTTGCAGTTAGGACTATTGGTGCTGCACAGTTTAGTGTCATGTAGTAGGGGAAAAGTACAGTTTAATGTCATGTAAGAAGTATCAAGGACATTCTGTACAGTTTAGCGTCATGTAGTTAGGACTATAGGGACAATATAGTTTAACGTCATGTTGGAAGAAAGGGGTACTGTGCAGTTTAATTTCATGCAGTGCGGACAAAAGAGTACACCATTTAACGTCATGTTGGACGCATTGGGTATTTTTTCCACAGTTTAGCGTCATGTTGGATGAAAGTGAGAATAGTTTAAGGTCATATGCATGGACCGTGGATGGTGCAGTTTAATGTCATGTTGGACAAAAGTGTAGTTTAAGGTCATACAGGACCTTTGATGATTATGTAGTTTAACGTCTTTCCGGATGTAAGGGACTTCTATACAGTTTAGCGTCATGTAGTTAGGACATCACATTTTAACGTCTTGCTGGACATAAGGGACTTGCAAATAGTTTAGGGTCATATGCATGGACCGTTGATGATGTAGTTTACGGTCATATAGGACCTAGTTGTAGTTTAAATTCATACTAGACCATTTAGGGAACTTTTTTCACAGTTTAACGTCATGTGTGATGAAATTAATACAAATAGTTTAAGGTCATATGTATGGACCGTTACTGTATAGCTTAACGTCATATAGCAAGGACGAAAGAGGGACTTTGCAGTTTAATGTCATGCAGTGAGGACATCATAGTTTAACTTCCTACTGGATTTAAGGGACATGCAAATATTTTAGGGTCATATGCATAGACCATTGATGATGTAGTTTAATGTTATACTGGACCATTTTGGGGACACAGTTTAACGTCATGTTGGACCAAGTTGCAGTTTAAAGTCATACTAGACCTAGTTGCAGTTTAAGGTCATACTGGACCAAGTTGCAGTTTAAGGTCATACTGGACCATTTAGGGATGTATTTTGTGTTTATAAAAAATACTTCTTCAAAAATCTGGCATTTGTTGGAGTTGTGATGATTTCTCCATCCATCGAGATTAATTAATAAGATCCATTGGAGTAAACCCTATGTATTGAATAAGGTCCTTCCCATTTTGGCTCATGCTTGAGAGGTTTTTTTCCTGTTATCATTGGAGTTATGAGAACTAATACCAATTCTCCCTGATTGAATGAAAGAAGAGGAACTTTTTTGTTAAAATCTTGTGCTATTCGATTCTGATAGACTTCCAAGTGGTGCAAAGTGCACAATCTTTTCTCATCTTACTATTCCAATTCATTCAATCGCTTTTGAGATTTTTCATCTGTAGATGATTGATCACAAATGGCTACTCTGAGCAAAGGCAATTGAACTTCAATGGGAAAGATGGCTTCTGTTGCATATACCAGTGAATATGGAGTAGACCAGGTTGTAGTGCAGGTGGTAGTCCGATAAGACCATAAAGCATGAAAGAGTTTATTAGGACATGACCTCTTATCTTTATCAACCATCTTTTGTTGTATATTTGAAAGAGTCTTGTTAAAGGCTTCTATCTGGCCGTTGGCCGCTGCATGATACTGATATGAATGTTTAGATTTTATGTAGTATTTTTTATACAACTTTTTCACCTCGGATGAACAGAAGTTGGTGCCATTTTTCGTCAATATGGTATGAGAGACACCAAATCTGGCAATGATGTTAGGCTTGATAAAGCTAAAAATGAATTTAGAACTGAATTCCTTGAGAGGTATTGCCTCTGTCCATTTGGAAAAGAAGTCAGTAGTAGTAAGAATGTACTTAAACTGCTTGGCAGTAGCCGAAGGGTAATGTCTCACCACATCCATTCCCCATGTGGAAAATGGCCATGAGTATTTAGCTGTATGAAGCAAATCTAGAGTTTGATGAATGAAATTGGCATGTACTTGGCATGAATGACACTTCCTTGTGAAATCGAAACAATATTGTATCATTGAAGGCCAAAAGTATCCAAGCCATCGAATCTGATCAAACAGTCTGTGTCCAGACTGGTGGGCACCACAGAATCCTGCATGCACTTCTTTCATGACAGCCATTGTCTCTTCACCATCAATTCATTTGAAGAGAACACCATCAAACCCATGTTTGTAGATAATTTTCTCTAGGTGATCTGGGCTATCATAAAGAGTATAATTGACTACACGTCGACGGATTTGTTCTTTCTCAGCTCTATCAGGTGGAAGTGTTCCATTTTGAAGGTATTCCATGATAGGTGACTTCAATCCTGTAGTATGACCATACGGTTCAGGAATGAAACTAATTTCATTAATTTCCTTTGTTCTTATTTGAACATAAGGTAAAATTGCACGACAGTGGGCAATACTGATGGTTGTATCATCCCGATTTGGATCTTCCAGAGTTGTGGCTATATTAGCCAGTGAATCAGCTTGAGCATTTTGTGATCTTGGGACATAAGAAAATGATGGTTTCAAAGGGAATTCCGCCATTAACTCTCTGACGTAATCATACAAAGGGATTAATTCTTATTTTCTGATGGCATAATCCCCATTGACTTGTTGGATTACCATGTCTGAATCACCTTTCAGTTTTAAGTGATTCACTTGTGCTTGAAGTGCTAATTCCAAGCCTACGATGAGAGCTTGGTATTCTGCTTCATTATTTGTACTACCTTCCCACAATAAGAAGGAATAAGGTAACACTGCCTTTTTTTGGAGAATTGAGCACAATTCTTAAGCCATATTTGTTGAATTTAGGATTTTCCATTTTCCTCCCTATTGGACTTCTGGAAGCACCATCAAAATACATTTCCCATGCCTGAGGACATTCTTGAATAGATAAGACTTCCTCAATAGGGAGTTCAATATCTGAAGATGTGTCTTCCACTGAAAGGTAATCAGCCAGGAAATCAGCCAGAGGTTGGCCCTTTATCTCCTTTTGAGACACATACTGAATATCGAATTGCTACAAAATAACTGCCCACCTTGCCAGACGTCCTGTAACCATTGGATGACTAAGGATGAATTTGAGCGGGTTATTGCGAGATATAAATTGGACATCGTGATGTTGCAGATAGTGACTCAACTTCTGAACAACAATGATTAATGCCAGACAGCACTTCTCAATACTTGAATACCGGGTTTCTGCTTCATTCATAGTTCGACTAAGATAGTAAAGGATGTTTTCATTCCCAACATCATTCTTCTGAGCAAGAAAGGAACCCAATGATCTCTCTAAGGCTGTCACGTAGATGATAAGTGGTCTTCCTTCAACATGTGGCATAAGTACTGGTGGAATCAAGAGTTATTTATTGATAATATCGAATTCTTATTGACATTCATCAGTCCACTGGTAAGTGACTCCCTTCTTCATCAATTTGGTGAAGGGTAAAATGTTGCCTGCCAAATTGGCGATGAAACTCCAAATATAGGCTAAGTGTCCTTGAATTCCTCTTAATTCATTCAAATTTCGAGGAGGTAACATACCAAGGATTGACTTGGTCTTCTCAGGATCGACTTCAATACCACGATGGCATACAACAAAGCTGAGTAATTTTCCTGAGGTTACCCCAAAAGCACATTTTAAGGGGCTCATCTTCAAATTATTTTGTCAAAGCTGGCGGAATGTGATTTCCAAATCACCCAAGTGATTAGAACATTTTTTGGATTTAACCACTAAATCATCTACATAGAATTCAACAAACTTCCTTAAGAAGGGTTTGAAGATACGATGCATGGCACATTGATACGTTGAACTTGCATTCTTTAAGCCAAAAGGAATTACTCGGTAGCAAAACACACCCAGAGGGTCTCTGGAGGCTGTGGATTCCTCATCTTCTAGGGCCATTCAGATCTGATTATACCCAGAATATCCATCCATGAAGGAATGTGCTTCATTCCCAGCTGTTGCATCAATTAAAAGTTCTGTAATCGGAACTGGGAAATCATCCTTAGGACAATGCCGATTAAGATCTCTGAAATCGATGCAAACTCTAATTTGTACGTTCTTCTTCTTTAAAGGGACAATATTATCCAACCACTTGGGATATTTAACTTCTCTGACGATGTTATCTTTGATAAACTTATCCACTTCAGCCTCAATTTTGGAAGCATAAGTTGGGTGTGTTCTTCTTGTGGCTTGCTTAAATCCTCGATGTTCTTCTGGTAAACGCAAATGATGAGTAGAAACATCAGGATCAACCCCAGGAATTTCTGTATAGTTCCAAGAAAATATATCTCTATTTTTCTTTAGAAAAGAAATATACATCTCTTTCTCTTCAAGAGTCATGGCCACACTGATTAAAGTGGGGCATGGATCTTCTTTTATACCCAGATTTATTTCTCTGAGTTCATCCAAAGTGGTAGAGATACCCTCTTCAAATACTAGAGGATCCTCTCTAAGATCTTCCTCTTCTTATTCATCATGTGTTATTTCTTCCGTCTCTACTTGCATAGTAGATGATAAAGCAGAAATTTCATGATTAGAAGAGATGTAACAATTTGCACATCTTGAAGAAAAAGCTTCCATTTCCGACCCGATTGATGATGAGGGGTCTTCATTGGGTATTAAAGAGGAGATGATGGATTGAAAATCGACATCATTGTTCACATCCAATGTTGTTATAATTTCTTCTGGCCTAATTGACGAAGTATAGACTTGTTGGATTTCAGCAAATGAAATGAAGACGTCCCCATTTGTGCTTTCATCACTGCTTGGTGGGTTACCAATTTCTCCCATGTTGTCTGGCTCAATTGTCGTAATTGACATTATGGATCTTTCAATAAGAGTATTTTGATTTGGGTCTATCTTGTAAATTTGACTGATATGCAACACATAATCTGTACTCACATGTGTATATGGTTTTACTGGAATCTTCTCCAAACCATATAGATCATTAACTTTGGTAATATCCTTTGTTAGGAATTTCTCCCTTCCCTTCATGTGATAGAATTCCTCCTCAATGTATTGAGACTCACATGTCTTGAACATGGCCTTATCACCATACAATGTCCCAACTTGACCATCAAAAATATATTTGAGACATTGATGGTATGATGAAGCGATAGCCGCATGCTGATGTAGCCAGGGTCTTCCAAGCAAGATGTTCAAAGCTAAGTCTTGATCAACAACCATGAAATCTGAATTGGACACAAGATCTCCAAACTGAGTTCTGAGTGTAACTTCTCCCAGTGGTTCTTGTTCATTTTTATCATATCCTTGTAACATCATGGTAGAAGGTGATAAATCAGATTCTGTGAGGCCCAATCGACAAAGTGTACGAATGGGCATGAGGTTGACTCCTGAACCATTGTCAATGAAAGCTCTTCGAACATCTACGCCATTGACCTTTACAGACAAGTACAAAGGTCTAATATTTCCATGCACAACATCATCTTCATCTTTATCTATAAATGATATTATTTCATGGCATTCAGCAGGATTATTCTCTATGTGATATACTTCAGCTGCCGCAATTTCTGTTTCAAACTCATGAAGACTCGACAAAGCCTCGATGAGTGCTTCCCGAAGATCTTTTGGCAGATTCAAAGCATCCAGAATTGATAACTTGGCCGGTACTTGGGCCAAGTGTTTCAATACATCATACTTTTGATCCAGAGGTCTACATTTCCCAACAGGAATATGTGGTTTAGCAGGTACCTTGGAAGCAGATGCTTTGGAAGTTGATGCATCTTGTATCAGAATAGGAGTTGACAATATTCCTGGTTTTGGAAGATTAGACCGATTAGATCCATTTACTTGCTGAGAGGAAGAAGATGGATCCTTCAAACGGTCTTCTAAAATAATTGTTCCAGGACTGTATTTTCTATTGGTAGAAGAACTTGCTTGTTCTTGCTGAGCTCGCTGAAGGGATCTACCACGAGTTTCTGCTGCGTACACAGTTCTAGCAGGGGTAGAATTGGAGTAGTGGCTTCTAAAAGATCCACATATTCCCCTGTATCCTGAGCCTCTAGAACTTCCTTTGATTCCCTTGTTTGATACAGGGAATTTAGGCTCATAGAAATTGAAACTGCGACTAACATATGGATCTGTTAATTGAATCATATTAACAGAACCAAAGATTAATGCTTCATCTGATGAAGACTCTGTCTGATTAGCTTGTTTTGGCTGTGCCGTTTGGTGGGGCGGTGCCTGTGGATTTGAAGTAGATGGCATGAAGTCAGCCAAAGTCAAAGCCAACTTAGGCTTTGACACATACTCATCTTCTTCTGATTCTTTTTTTCTTTGAATCATGCTTTTTCTTTGAGGACTTACCCTCTGACGAAGATGGTTTTGCTGCAACATTCATGGAAGAAGACACAATCGGTTTCTTTAATTGTGTTCGCAAAATATCATGAGTTCGGTTGATTGTCTTTCTGACCATCCAATAATCATACTTCTGTGCATTTTTGCTTTTAACTTCTTTCCATTCACCTTCCTCCTCTGGAACTGTAGTAGTGACACATGCTACCTGGGTTGAGGAGCCTTTCAATGTGACTTGTCTCGAGTCGACAATATTTTGTAGGAGGTATTTGAAGACAAAACACTCCTAGATGGGATGCCCCAACATTTTATGAAAGGGGAAATAATTGGGACGGTATTCAACTCCTTCCTTATTTGGCCTCTTTGGCTTTGGAAATTGAACCAAATAGTTTTCCAGAGCCGAAATTAAATAACCAGGAACTTGTTCATTTCAGAAAGAGTATGTTTTGCTCTTCAGATCCTTAAATTGTTTTCGTCTTTGATCTCTTTGATTGTCTGGATGAAATGGCCTTTGTTGTTGGTGCTTAGAAGGTGGATCCCTTCGAGAAGATGAAGATTTTGAAGTAGAAACATGTACAGGTGCTTGTCTAAGCATAACTGTAGCAGTTTCTGCTTTACCCATTCTCCTTCTTGGAGATGATGGAATTACACGAGATTTAGCCTTAGCCTATATAAGGGAATCTTCAATCTGCTGAGTGATTGAAGTAAGGTCTCAAAACCCTCCTGTATATTTCACATGGATCAATGGCATGCATAATTCGTCACGCAGATTTGCCACACAGATTGGCAACAATTCCTCTTGAGGAAGTGATAAGATTAAGGAGTATGTTAATCCCTTCCAGCGAGAAATAAAATCTGATACCCTTTCATTCTCTCATTGCTTATAGTTTGTAAGATCAAAAACTGTTTTCTTTGGCAAAGTTGTGCTGAATTGAAGAAGGAATTTTTGGTGAAGATCCTCCCATCCAGTAATTGACCGGGATTGCAAGCTTGTATACCAGACAAAGGCTGGTCCTTGCAAGTTCCGTATGAAGCATCTGAGTTTTAATGCCTCTTTATGATCGGGAGTTCCCATCATAGGATCAAAACAAGACACATAATGCGTTAAATGATGTTCAGGGTCGCCTGATCCATTGAAAATAGGGAATACATGGTTTCCAAAACTGGAAGGAGGACTGATTGAATCTACCCATTCAGGGTAAACTTTATTTTTTGGTTGAACCTGTGCATGGTCCCCTTCCATAGTTTCTAACCGAGCTGTTAATGACTCAATGGTAGTTATTAACTTTTGAGAAACATCCGGTTGAACTTGGACTTGGGTAGGTTCAATGACTGGAGCTTGGATAGATGTGGTGGCTAGTGCTGCAATTGATGGTAGCACTGCCAACTATTATTGCACTTGACCCATAGGATTAGGCCTATGATGGTGTACTGATAGAGGAGGATATTCCTGATCCATCTCAGTAGCTGCAACAAATTACCATGGCTGACTGACTTCAGCACGCTCACGAATAAGACTACCCTGAAGTAGTTCAGCATTCAACCTCCTTAATTCCTTCATTTCTTTTTCTTGTTGTGCAAACCTTTTCACTGGTGAGAGTGATTGGCCTTCTCCAGAGGAAGGATATGTAACTTGATTCTTTCCCCTCCCTTTGATGGATCCTTTTCGGAGAGGGGGAAGTGGGTTACTCGATGGATTACCTAGGTTCTGAGTAATACTTTGATTTCATGTACACACACCTTCTTCATTTGTGTCGGTGCCTACATCTTCTTGATCATGACACTCTTCATCTGAGTACCCTGATTGAGCGTCATCTGGTGGATCAGCAACAACGACATTGATGACATTGATTGATGCATAACTCATCACATCCCTTCTATTATAATTTCTGTGATATTGTCTTCTTCCATGTCTTTGATAAGACATTGCATTTTGTTGATTCTGTCCCTTAGGAACTTCTTGATGAACCGTAATTTGGAGGGAATATCCTGATAATTTGGCTCTTCGTTCCTCTTGAGGATTCTTCCCCAATCGATAAAAAACCGACTTTCTCTGAGGAGGGGATTGATGATTTGAAAAAGTCCCCAGTCTGGTGGACTGGGGATATTCTTGTTGTTCTCACTCAACTCCTCGAATCCTATTTGTTGATTCCGAGAGTTGGTTTAAAAGAGTCCCCAGTCTGGCGAGCTGGGGTGGCTCTTGAAATGCTATGTCTGAGAATTTCTTAAAATCTCTCCTGATCTTGCGAACCTTAGTCCGGAAATTAGCTGGATGCATTAACCTGTATTCACTTTTATCACACGGTTCAAAAGACCGTTGGATGATTTCTGACACTTCTGTCACTTGGTGACGTGCTTCCTCCAAACGAGAGGCCTGTTCAATATTCTCGTTTTCTTGATGCAAGAGTAATTCAACAACTTGTTCTCTGTATTCTTGATTTGAGAGGAACTAGTTGAAGCCTGTTCTTGGGAAAGATTTTGATTACAAACAAATCCCATTGACTATGGCCGTCCATGGGAAATAACATTGCATGAGACCATTTTAGGTGGGCTTTGCTGACTGGAGATCACCATGAAATGAAGTTCTCCATGAACACCCCATCCTCTGACACAAATACCAGATGGGGCATTGGAAATTAACTGATGCAATCTTCTTAGTGCGCCAAGTCATGAACGTTGAAGGGATCTCTGTTTTTTTCAGCCTTCGGATATCGAGAGACTGATAGAGATGCCAAATCAATTTGATGTTGTAACCCTTCTATTATATTAAGATTATTTTCATATTCATCATAAGATAATACATTCATTTTTAACTGACAAAGATTTTTCCATATGTTGAGATGAATATCATGAATTTCATCTTCCGTCAACATTTCTAGAATTTCATACTGAGAGTCATCCAGAGGCCAAAACATGACTGGTACTTCACCTTTTGCCAGTTATTTTCTCATGTTCATCATTTCCTCTTTATCATTTGATGAAGATTCATCTACCTGATTTGACCAGATTTGGTGTTTCTTTATTGCTTTATTGGATTCAACAGGATTGGTAGAGAAATCATTGATCAAACTAGAAGATGCATGACTTAGTGGTGGTTCGGAGAATGACATACACCCTGGGATATCTTCTGATTGAGAAAGTATTTCACCTACTAGTGATGAAGCTTCAGACATGACTGGTTTCGCATTTGCATGTGCCTCAAGATAAGAGGGCTTTTTTGGCACTACATTGTCCACTAGAGAATTTTCCGGGAAATGTGCATCAATACTGCGGAGAGGACTTTCGCAGCCAAATTCATCATCATGGGGAGGACCACCATACTGGGTTACAGCAAAAGATGAGATCTCTTGCTCCTTGGCTTCTGACCACATAGAGGGATCCTGTGGCTCTAATATGAAGATGAAACTTCAAGATCGATGGAATTGTCATGAAGAAAGCCTTAATGAGGAAGTGTATGTTGAAGACCTTCGGAATTAATGTTCCCACTATTGGGAACTGAGGGAGTAGAATCTTGAATTCCAAAAGATAACTGTCTTAGGTCTTCAAGAACTCCAGCATCGAGCAAGGCCTTGTTATAGAATGGCTCTTGATCTCCTGACTGTGATGGGCGGGTCTTTTTCTTAGACGCCTTCTTACTCACCTTGGAAACCACTTGTTGACAAAAGTGGATGCTCTGAGCAGGTGTATATTCCTGATTAGGAAATATGTCCATGTTAGGTTGATGATCCTCACTCAAATCAGGTGTATGTGCCTAACTTGGTTATCTGTATGATATGTGGGATTATGCCCCACAACCCTCTTGGACTGGAACAGATGTGTGTGTCTATTCCGGAGTGAACTGTTGATGTGTCACTCCACTGGTAGGGATAGATTTATGTGTCATTCCCTGAGATGCTGTTGAAGTTGTTATAATATCCTGGGAAGCATCCAGAATATGAGTAGAGATTTGCTTCTGCTCTTTCACCATTGATAGAATATGCTTGGTGAACTCAGCTGTCAGAACGGGGATATACGTCCATTCCGTGCTTGGAGTAGGTGTATGTGCCGGATCCTGTCCTCCTTTTCCTGTTAGTGAATCCTGATACTACTCAAGTATGGGGGCAGAGAGTTGAGTCTGCCTCCTGTTTTTCACTAGGGCTTTCTGACTGACTTATCCAAATGCTACCAAGCGAGACTATTGGTAGGCTTGATTAATACTAGCAGGTGTATGTGCCTGATGATTGCACTTCGCCGAACGTAGTTTACGAGATCCATCATATGTAGTCAGACGAGTCTGCTGACTAATTGATGATGTATAAACAGGTGTATGTTCCTGCCTATAGTACTCCGCCGGAATTGCCTGGCAGGATCGGTGTGATGTTGCCAGATGAGTCTGCTGGACAACGGAATTAAAACGGGTAGGTGTATGTGCCTGCTCGTTTCTTACCATCAAGTGAGGTTGGTGGACTTCTCCGGGGATGGCAGAGATGAGAACCTTCTCACTGTTGACCAGATTCCGCCTCTGGTGGTTCGTCTTGCCTGCTCTGGTTCGAGGAACCTGAGCTGAATGCCTGGAGTCGGTACCCTCATCATGTTGAGGGCGCATTGCCGCACGATTCTGGCGGCGATTGTTGGTGGGAACCCTCGGGAAGGACACATGTCTACTTGAATTAAGGCCCCGAGGGACCTGCTTATTCACCTCCTCAGAATAAGGGTGTGAATGGTGATTGTGTTCCGGGGATAACGACCCGAAACAGTTGGAGACGGTAGTCAGCACCGCTTTCTTCTTGATCACTAGTCATCGTTGTTTGGACGACCAGTGTGAGTTGTTCACTTGGAGGGCTTTTCGGGCAGCCTCCAGAGTTGGGATGGTATCGTGTTGACGGTACTCTTTAACAAGTGCATTTAATACCAAACGTTGAAGATGTTGAGTAGGTGATTTCATCCTCAGAACGGATGACGATCCAGTAGGAGTAGCAGTAGTGGCATTTGCAGCAGCAACATTCACAGGTGTGAATTTGAGAGCAGCCATTCTAGAAATGCAGAAGATCTTGGAAAAGAGTGTCTGTTTGATATAACAGATGTAATCAAGATAAATTCAGCCACTACATCTTTTGGATGAGTACATATGTCAATGATTTTATTTGTTTTCCCTATCATTGTGTTTTAAATAGGGGAATAACAAATATGTAAAACATTATTTTAACTTGGTTAAGGATTCACGTCGGGTTCACCATTTTTTGTTTCCCTCGGAATCTGGGGATTGACCGCCTTGATGGGAGGTTCAATCATTCCGATCAGTTTCTAACAGGTTTGTTTGTAGAACTGGAAACATCCAATGATTCCACATTCATTTAGACCTACTTTCCAAAGGTAGGCGCTCATTAGTTTGTGGACTAATGAGGCTTAGGAATTTGAATTGGTCGAGAGGATGGGAGGTCGGACTCATCACACCTTTTTGAGAGGAATTATTGTCTACTACGGGACTCTCTTTATAGATTTAAGTTATGTTCGTGAATCCTTATTACATTACCAAGTATAAAATGAGATTTCCTTCAGATCTGACAATCAATGATTAAATATGTAGGAAATTTATAGAATCATTTATATGTATTCGAGGTTCTTCATCGATAGAGAATCATCTGTATTTATTAGATATTCTTGGTCAATGATACCCTTCGACACATTTATATAGAAGGATTTTGGTCATTATGATGACCATGCTGGTTTTAAAGCCACTCAGTGGGGAACTTGAAGTATATTGTCATTCAGAAGGACGTGGATTATTTCAGAGTTGGGATCGAACCCGCAGATGGGCTACCTACATATCCTTTATTTAGAAAAAGAATCAGAACCAATGTAGTTCGAGTAAGGGAGTATGATGTTTATGATTTATTGCTCAAAGAAGGATGTCATAATCACTTTTACACTCTAAGCTCACGTGAGTCATGCTCGGTGTGAGAAACAAGAGGTATTGGTAAAAATTAGACAATTGTTCCATAAAATATGCAATCATAAGAAATAATGTGGGACTTATATATGTACGACTGCCCAGATAAATGAAGATTAGGATTTACTTCAGGGAAGAAATCCATGAACAGGGTACATAAAGGTATATGTACTTCATGGAGATTTTAATACTCTAACTTGGGGCTTACTTTTGAAAAGGAGGCCCAAATTAGGATAGGACTTGTGATTGGGTTTTACTCATGAGAAGGAATCCCAGATCAAAGGTAAATTAGGACTGGTTAAGAATAATTAAGACTAGGGCTTACTCCTGAAGAGGATTCCCATATTTGTGACTGGGGCTTACTCCTAAAAAAGGATGCCCAGGTTAGGGGATCTGGGGCCTACTCTTAAAGAGGATGCCCAGATTAGAGGACTTGGGGCTTACTCTTAAAGAGGATTTCCAGATTAGAGAACTTGGACTGGGGCTTACTCCTGAAAGGGAGGCCCAGGTTAGAGGAATTTAGGTTTGGGGCTTACTCCTGAGGAGGATGCCCATAATTTGGGGAATTATGACTGGGGCTTACTCCTGAGAAGGAGGCCCAGGTTAGGGGATCTGGGGTTTACTCCTAAGGAGGATGCCTAGATTAGAGGACTTGGGGCTTACTCCTAAAGAGGATGCCCAAATTTTAGAAATATAACAGGGGATTATTCCTGAAAAGGATACCCAGGTTAAGGATTATCTCATCTTAAAGGATGAGTTTGAATGAATGAAATCTCAATCTTTAGTGACATAAAGATGTGTAAATCACTATGTTTTGAGAGATATTCCACAGAATTCCTTTCAGATAAGGAGGTCAAATCATGAAATCATGCCATAAATGGCTTTGAAGAGTGTCTTGAAGACTGAATCTTGAATAAGAGAGGTGGAATGGATTAAGAGGAGTGAAATGGGGAAGAAGGGCACCCAAAACGCAGGGGCACGCAAGTCCTGGCAGGCGCGCAGGTATTGCGTGGGCGCACAAGTCCTGGTCGCACAGGTATACCTGCGCGACACATGGGTACTTGCGTAACAGTTAACCAGCAGTGTAATAGTTGAGCGATCCTTGATTAATGCCTTTAAAATCCTCTTGAGGTTCTTCCAGAAGAGGGGCGCGCAAGTTCTATTGAAGGAGTAAGGCGGTGCTCAAGTCTAGCCTTTTCCCTTAAGGGCTGGCCACTCAGGCACACAAGTGTTGATGAATTTCAACACATAGGCCTTACTCCCCCTCCTTAGATCTTCTGTTCTAGGTAGGAAATTGCCTTAGAAGTGTTTCAGAAGCTTTTAGAATAGACTAGGGCACTGGGAGATCAAATCTGAGTTTTTGGAAAAAATACTCCCTTAATGGGGGGCCCATAGGGTCTATTTATAGGCTGAAGAAGACCCAAGCGGTTATCCTTTAGGTCGCACAAGTCACTTGCGCGACAACTAGGTGGCGCACAAGGGGACTTGCATGCCAGTGATAGAACTTGCACGGCACATGTGCTCTTGATCCCTTTTTCACGCCTTTGTTGATTTTTTATGTTTTTTTCAAAGGATGAATCAATTTGTGCTAAGTCATTTTCCTTTCCATTCTTTTAGACAATGTGATGAAAAGGAGCATCAACAATCGTTTACAATTATAAATAGATATAAATACTATATATATAATATATAGATGATATCTAAATCATGTATATAATTATGGATATATTTTAATTTTTCCAACATGGAAATTTTTTAATTATAACAAGTTCATTATTGACTCAAGTTTCGAACATCGATAAAATAAACAATAAGAACTCAAATAATTAAATAACTGTTATAAAAAGGTAATAAGTGATATAAAAGGAATAATAAACATTAAAATGTTCTTAATCAAGTAGAAATTAACCTAAATTTATTATTCAGGATGAACAAGGAACATACAAGACAAATCGGACTTGAGATAAGGGGTTTCTTATCTCACTTATTATTCCTTGAGATTTCCATTTTTCGCCACTTATTTATTGCATGTGGTGTATTGTGTACTTCCATTTTAAATATATTATAATTATTCTCTTTATATTCATTAAATTATATTAATGATTTGTTAGTTATTAACTTTTTATCTTACGACTCGATTGACTACAATGTGGCAATGGGATTTCATCTCACTTCTTATTCCCGTTAGATTCGTTCCATATTGCTACTATTTCCTTTTGTGTGGTGTATGTACTAGCTATGATTATATTACTTATGTAATATAATTTAATATATGGGTATTTACAGCTTCATTTTATGATCCTTCTTTCATAGGGGGTATGTTTCGTGAGTTACCAAATAAGTAAGGAAATTTCAATTTTTAATTTTCACTCATTGGGATTTAGGCATACTTCATTGATTATTTAACTCCATGATTATGTGTGGAATCACTATTTATTATTTATTTAGTAATTTCCACTCCCCTTTGTGTGGATAAACTATTGATACACATAATCCCTCCATTTTTAATATCAGAAGTCATTGATATGAACTTGATAAGATTAATCTTAACTAAATTTCCATTCATTGAGTTAAACATCCAAGTCATTGGTGTTGTTTTTTCAAGAATATGTGTGAATTTACTTTGATTGATTTACACTAAATATCCAATAATATAGAGTTTATTTATATTTTTCACCCATAATTAGGTAATTTATTAATTATTAACCTAAGGATTAGGTCTTTATAAGGGATTTCATTTCAATTTATATTCCATTCAGACTTCATTGTGTTTATACGCTAATTCACTTTTATATGGTGTATATACTTTACTTTGACATTGTAAATCATGAAACCCTTTATTCTCATGATATTATAAGGTTTTTATTACCACAATTATTTTTATTCAAGTGTCTCTCAATAGGTTATGAACTCTAACAAAAATATCATTTTAAATGTTTTAATGATTTATTCTTCAAAAAATTTCTCATTAGTGTCCATGTTTTAAAAATGGTTTTAAAAATTTATTTGTATGGAAATTAATGTTTTAAAATTAAAATTTATATTAATTGTTTCAATGTGTTGTGGGACACTTGGATTCAAAAATCTATTTTAAATGGATTCCTGATAAATAATGTGACATTTAAATTTTTTCAAGAAAAAGGGGGATATTTCTATCAAATAATTCTTATGATTATTTTAATCTATGTCAATATCATTTATTATTCTAGATTGGGGTTAATATATTATTATACAATCTTCCATATTGTATTGAATGAGTTTTGTTTGACTGTCGATGTGCTATTTTTATGCCATTTATAGTTTGTGGTTAAAATATTGACATTTCGTATACTAGTTTTAATATGAATGTTGAGATTTTATTTTAGCCTTTTTATATGAGGAATGAATTGGAATTGGTAAGTGATGGGTATAGCCTGCTATTGCTCCTCGATGCATCGGTAGGTCTCATGAGACAAACTAGTGTCCTGGCACAAGTCCTTGATGAAATGTTATTTTTCTTCTTGGAATGAGGTCTTGAATATGTGGTTATGATGTCTGGTATTATGCATTATATCATTATGAGATTACCTATTAATATTTCATGTGGTTATTCAACTAGTAGAATACCCATGAATATGTTTTATTATAGAATTATTTCCCCATCTCATATTCCATCCATAAAGATTCCAGGATTATTTTATGTAGAGGCATGTGTTTTTAATTATTCACCATGCCTAATTATTATGTTATCATCCGCTGTATTGGATACTCTTACAGAGCATTTGAGCTCACCCCTTTTTTGTGTTTCATTTTCCTAGTATATTAAGAAGATAGTTATGAGTGACATTCTGGAATAATCATGGAAGCATGGATGTTTCTAATGAAATAAACTAGTGTTGTTTTTATTTTCAAGTTGTGATGGTGAACATATGTATGCATCATGTTTCGAAGACTACTAATCTTATCGGTCCATCAGGTATTGGTTCCTTGTAATCATGCCAATGTGTTAAAATAATACAATGTCTCATAGATCTTGGTGTTGGGGCATTACAATTGGTATCAGAGGAAGATTCTTAAAAATCATGGAAACTAGATTTAAATAAACTTTGATTAGAGCACATTAATCTAAGATAGAATTTGAGGATTAGTATTGAAGAACATCCTATAATTGTGATAATGTAGATATTTTTTGTATTTTTCAAGAAATACATCCCTGTATGGATACGATCATTTAGAGGCAGCTCAGACACAGATGAACCTAGGAGTGAAAACTCCGACACGGAGTTTCGGGCTTGACCTAGGGTATCCTGGTACATGACAACGGGCCTTGATGCACTCTTGGTTACAAAACTCCCGGGGGATATTCTTAGGATAATTTACATTTTTTTACAAACCAATTTGAAGTATTTTAATATAATATGAGAATAAATGACCTTGGTTAATCTTAAGGTGTTTCAAATTTAAACTATTGTGTCATGATATTCTATTAATGATTTTATGACTATTGTTACTTACACAATGCTTTCTGGTTTTATTCAATGGATGGATTCCAAGGAAGTCATAGTGACTTTGGCATCGTGTTCATGCCAAGTCAGTTTTACAAAAATATGATCAACAACATATATATTAACCAACTCCCGGACTCAACAAAGATGAGAAAGGAGATGAATGATAAGATCTCCAGTAGTGGAGACCATAGAGAAAATAAATCACAATTTCCATCATCCAGAAAATGTGAAAGGAGACACCCATGAATGTGTTTTAATGGAACAAAGAAATTGTTTACGTGTGGGAAAGAAGGACATAATGTAATGAATTTCTAAAGAAAATGAAGAGTATAATGGAATAAAATAAAAAAGGTCCCAAAAATCCTTTTACAGTCATTTACCATAAATGTAGGGGACCTGTACATTACCCACATGAATGCCCTATTCTATAAGATATTCTCTTAGTCATGGAAGAATTTATGTGGAAATAAATGGACGGTGAAATGTTTAAAAGTATTAGTGCTCTTTGTTGATGGGATTACTTTGGAAGTATTTTATCTTGTATTTGTAACCCTGTAGTTTGTCATCTGAAAATTATATTTGAGGAATAATTATCTTTTCTCTTGTGGATATAGTTATAAATAACCATTTGGTTTTATATGATCATTGAGTTTGAGGAAATTACAAATTATTAAATTTTGGGATGAAAATGTGAGGTTTGAGATAACATTTGTGGTTTAATTATGTTATGATTATTTAGAGGAATTTATCTCATTTTGGAAATGCTATAAAATATAGTTTATGAAAAAGGAAAACACACAGACCTTGTGACAACCCGTCGCATCAGAAAAAGTTGTGCGAATTGAACCCACAGCTAGAGTGCAATTGGGATTTTTCGCCTACCACTAGATTATGTGAAGTCCCTGGTTATTGTGACTAATTTATCTTAGTTAATTGATTTTATGGATCAATAATATGTTGTTTTGGGATATTATTTCTTATCAAATGGATACCATTAGTATAGGAAAATGATTTGGTGATTAAGTGATCAATGTTATTTTGGAAGACATTCACACTGTTGGGAACACTATATGCCTATGGAAAATAAAATGCTATGGGATTTCATTTTAGGATTAACGGTGGATTTTAATCTATGTTTTTATTGTGTATTTATAGTGATTTCGGTTATTTATGGAAATGATTAACCTATCATAGAGAATATGTGATTAGGTTAATTACTTTTAAGTATGTGACCTTAAGAGTAGTCGATGTCGTTCGGAGATATAATTTAACGTGGAAGACTACATAATCAAATTCTTCTAAGTTTTGGGTTTCAATATTGGTTTAGATTTTATTAAAGTATTTTATGGACAATTGTTTATTGAATGGTATTTATTCGACTTTGAGGAATTATTGGTTTAATATTAGAAATTAATATTATTCTTTATTTATCTAAAGGATTATCCTTTTTGGGGATCATTTGATCTAGTACTAACCATTTTGGATTTGTTTAATCTCTAAAGAAAAGGTAAATATATAGTTTATCCTTTGTGGATCATGTGATTCTCTAGAAGTTGATTCTAGATCTTCTAGTGTGACCAATTCATCTTGAATACTAATTGTTTGAAAAAAAGATAAGTTAGTGGTAGAACTTTATTAAATAATTAAACTCTACTTAAAAAGTAAGTATATCTCAGTATGTTCTTAGTCAATATCATAAATAAATTCCTCAACATTATGAAATGAAACTTAAAAAAAAATTTCCATTTGGTTTTCATACTGGGAAACTAAGGACCGTTTATCCCATCACAAGTTTGTGGTTTTATTCTTGTTAAGATTCTCCTGATCATGTTTTCTATCCCTCTCCATATAATAATGACATTTATTTAATCTACCATATCCATGATTTCATACATGGAATCCCAATATGGGTTTTCTTGGGTATCCTTTGTACTTCTCTTTCTTTCTTTTAAAGTGAAAGTTTTATTGAATCTTTTTCCGATGTGGGAATTTCAATGAAGTTCCCAAACATAATTTTAAAAATTGCGAGGATGAAATTTCCAAAAGGGTTGAAGAATGTAACACCCCAAGATTTCATAGTAAGTAATATTATTTAATGTAATTAAATAGCTTGCGCTACACGCAACACTAAGTTTGAGCGCACCCTGACTTACCAAACTAGGCATTCAAAAAGAGGTTATGAATAAGTATTAACATAATTTTAAATTTTATATACTAAATATAATTTTAGAATCCATATTATGTGTTTTTTAGACATTATATACGAAAAAATTCAATTTTTTAGATAAAAAAAGTGTTTGTCAAAAATGCAATTTTATCGCCTTTTATTGGTGAACCTTTTTAAATCCAATATTTTACACTTTTATATATTCAATTTGACAAAATAAACTTCTTATTTAGAATCATGGCATAAAAATTTAGTTCTGATAAATTTTTTGTGTTTTTCTGATAACTTTTATATTTGGGTGAATAGTGAAAAAACTAAATTTTAATTGATTTTTTTTTTAAATCAAAATAATTTGTAGTTTTATATTATACATTTTAATTTTTTGAAAGTATAATTAGATTATATTTTTACCATTTAATCCAATGTTGGTCATTATAATTAATTTCACATTGAAATTATACATAAACAAGTGTCAATTGTTTGATAGTTATTGTATCTTAAAAACCAGCTATTTGTTTTAACAAAAGGAATTAATTTTAAATTAATTAATACAAATTCTATGTTATTAGTTTGGTAAAATAGACATCATTTTTGAATATGGAATATCAAATATATCTTAGGCTATATTTTTATTATTTTTCTGAAAAACTTCAATTTTGGATGAATAGTAAAACCACTTAGTAGTAGTAAAAAACTAACTTTATCGTTTAAATTAAATTTTACCGCTTCTATGAATTTAATTTATAAAATCCTACATACATGGATTTTATTAGTAAGTAAAATTTGGTTCAATAAGATGAAAATAATTTTGTGTGAATAGTAACTTTAGACATTTATTTACCGCAGTTAGAGATAAATAGGAAAATTCATTGTAAAAATAATATTATAATAATAAAAAATTACCTTAACAATTGTCCTAGCTTTATTATATATGTCCTTCCTAACCATGGGTATCCTTGTGTCGATTTTGGGACCCCATGTAGCCACTTAAGACTGATAATGCACTTTATTTTAATTAACTTAAGGTAAAGACAAAAACTACATTAAAAAATATCTTTTAGTATATCAATTTTAAAAGGGGTTATATAATTAATCGTTTAAACAATAAATAATAATTTGAAATATAAAAATATTTCCTACATTATGGTATTTTTTTATAATTTTTAGACATCAAATAAATTTAATTATTTATGACAAAATAATGATGCAAAATTTATCTCATTAATAAATGATTGAAATAAATAAGATTATTAATTTTAAAAAAATATCCAAAAAATGTCCAATTCTTATTGGATTATTTTATTTCAAACACGAGTCATCGCATCCTTCACTTTAATGAGTTTTGGTCATTTTTATACTGAGGATGTGTTTATAATAAAATAACATTTTCCAACTTTCCTATAGAGCCCCCCTCTACCTTATAAATGGACACCACTTTTAACCCATTCCTCTCACCTCTCAAGCCCCTTGGCTTGTCCAACCCCTTACCAAATAATCTTTTAATATCCCTCTCATATTCATAGAATCCTTAACTTAGTCAGTAGTTACATCAAGAAGTCTGTTTGGTTTAAACCAAAGGGAGTTACCCAAATTAAAGGTAATGGTTTCTCTTAACTTATTTTCTTTTATTTTACATCTCCAACACCTAAAATATTATTATTCCTTTATTTTATAACCTAAAAACTATCCATAATATACTAGGATATTGTTATGAGAATAAGTTGAACCACAATTACTCACACCTCCATCTAATTGGTAAAAAACATATTGTTTCCGTATATAGAAAACTAACGCCTCACAAAATGATGATTGTTTAGTGATATCCTACCGCCGCTCATGGTGGCCATTAATATGGAACTATATTTATATATGATATATATTATGTTTATGTTTTATTTATGATTTTTTATTTTCCATTTATTTCATTCCTTTATGGTTTCCATTATGGGTAAAACGCGATAATTTCATTTGAGGAAGTACATACTACTACTGCCTCAATGTTATATGACTTGTTAATGCCTTATGTAGGATATATAAAGTATGGAGTTAATGATATTACATATGATATTATACTGTAATTATAATATACCTTGGTATCATTATGTTTTAATTCCATTAAAATACACAATAGAAATGAAAGTAGCGTTCATGTGTACGTACGGCTTACCGTCTCCATGAACGGTGCATTTCATTTCTTATCTCCAAGTGTTATGTACTGTTTCAAATACATATATATACTGGATATATATTATATATATGATATCTAAATCATGTATATCATTATTAAGATAATGTACTTTTTACCACATGGAAAAATTGTAATTATAACAAGTTCATTTTTGACTCATGTTCCAAACATCGATAAAAAATCCTATATGAACTCAAATAATTAAATAATTGTTATAGCCAGGTAATAAGTGATATAAAAGGAAAAATAAACATATAATTTTTTCTTAATCATGTAGAGATTAACGTAAGTTTATTATTGAGGAATAACAAGGAACATAAAAGAAAAGTCAGACTTGAGGTAAGGGGTTTCCTATCTCACTTTTAATTCGGTGAGATTTCCATTGCTTTCCACTTATTTATTGAAAGTGGTGTATAGTGTACTTCCATTTTATATATATTATCATGAGTCTCTTTATATTTATATTATTTTGTGAATTATTTGTTGGTTATTAACTTTTGGTCAGACAACACGATTGATTACAATGTGGTAAGGGGATTTCATCTCACTTCTTATTCCCATGAGATTCATACTGTATTACCACTATTTCCTTTTGTGTGGTGTATGTACTGGCCATGATTGTATTCTTTTTAATATAATTTAATATATGGGTATTTAAAACTTCATTTTATGATCCTTATTTCATGTAGTGTATGTTTCTTGAGTTACCAAATCAATAAGGAAATTTCTAATTTAAATTTCCACTCATTGGGTATTACACATACTTCATTGATCATTTTACTCCAAGATTATGTGTGGAATAACTATTTATTATTTATTTAGTAATTTCCTCTCCCATTTGTGTGGATATACCTTTGATACACATAATAACTCCATTTATAATTTCTCAAGTCATTGATATAAACTTAATAAGAGTAATCTTAACTCAATTTCTTTTCATTGAGTTAAACATCCAAGTCATTGGTGCTGTTTTTTTCAAGAATATTTGGTAATTTCCTCTGATTTATTTACACTTAATATCCAATCATATAGAGTGTATTTATATTTTTCACACATAATTATGCCTATGATTTATCTTTAACCTAAGGATCTGGTCTTTATAATGGATTTTATCTCAATTTATATTCCATTGAGACTTCTTTGTTGTTATACACCAATTCACTTTTATATGGTGTATATAATGTACTTTGACATAGTATATCATGAATCCCTTTATTCTCATTATATTATAAATTTTTGATTACATCAATTATTTTTATTCAAGTGTCTCTCATTGGGTTATGAACTCTAAAAAATTATCATTTTAAATGTTTTAAATATTTATTCTTCTAAATATTTATCATTAATGTCCATGTTTTAAAAATGGTTTTAAGGATTTATTTATATGGACATTAATGTTTTAAAATTAAAATTCCTTTTAAAATTTTCAATGTTTTATGGGGAACTTAGATTCAAAAATCTATTTTATGTCTTCTTGATAAATAATGTGACTTTTAAATGTTTTCAAGAAATATTTGGATATTTCTCTCAAATAGTTTTCATGATTATTTTCATCTATGTCAATATTCTTCATTATTATTGATTGAGGTTAATATATTCTAATACAATCTTCCATATTTTATTCAATGAGTTATGTTTGACTATGAATGTGTTATTTTTATGCCATTCATGGTTTGTGGTTAAAATATTGAAATTTTGTATTCTAGTTTTAATACAAATGTTGAGATTTTGTTTCAACCTTTTAATAGTAGGATGGCATTAGACATAGTAAGTGACGGGTGGAGCCCGCTATAGCTTCTCGATGCATCAGTAGATATCATGAGACAAACTAGTTTCATGGAACAAGGCCTTGAAAAAATCATATTTGTAGTCTTGGCATGAAGCATTGACTATGTGGTTATGATGTCCGGCATTATGCATTCCATCATTATGAGAATAGATATTAATATTTCATGTGGTTATTCGACTAGTAGAATAACTATGACTATGTTTTATTGTGGAATTATTTCATCAACTCATATTCCTTCCATAAAGTGCTCATGTTTATTATTAGTAAAGGCATGTGTTTTCAATTATTCACCATGCCTAATGTTTCTCTTATCTTATGCCGTATTGCTTACTCTTACTAAGCATTTGAGCTCACCCCTATCTTATGTTTCATTTTCCTAGGATATGAAGAAGTTAGTTATGAGTTACTTGCATGAATAATCTTAGAAGCTTGGATATTTTTAATGGAATAAATTATTGTTATTTTTATTTTCTATTTGTAATGTAGAACTTATGTATGTATATTGTTTCCAAGACTACTAAGCTGATCAGTCCTTCAGGGCATGATTCCTTTTAATCATGCCAATTTATTTAAATAATGCATCGACTCTGGGATTTTAGGGTTAGGGAATTACCGTTTACCATATTATTCTTATCTGATGAACATCAAATATTTATTCCATGATATACCTTTATGATAATTTATATGTTGGGTATGATATTATAATGTAATTATCACAATATCATACCCTTATACTCATTTTTATGCTTACATATCTACCTTTTTACCCTTAATGACCATCTGATCTCAACCCTTTTTAGGTTTCCTTCCATAGGATATGAGGATATGAATTTTGTATGATGTGTATAAGAAGTGTTTTCTTCATGAAGAACCTAGTGTATGATAAAATTTCTCACATAAGTACCAATTTTTATGTTTAATTTTTTTTCAATGGCTCCAAACCAATACATTCTTTGGTAATCTATTTTTGTAAGGTATTATTTATTCCAGAAATAAGATGTAATGTCTATGTATGTTAAGTTTCATGAACCATCCCGATTACCCTAGTAACACAATAACCAAGAAAATCATAACCTAGATGGAAGGGTGGTACTGATCCCAATGAGTTAGTGACTAGCACCTATAATCTTTCAAATTCAAAAAGTGAATGAATTTACCATGAAAATGAAGAAGTAAAATAAAAAATTAGTATGCATAAAATGTAAAATACACTGGGAGAAGTGTACCTAAAGTCAAAAAGTTTTAACACCCCAAAATAATATGACAATATACTAGAAACCAAGAAGACAAACAACCCTAGTCCTAAAGGACACAAACCTCCAAGTCAATGAATAAATAGCTAGAACCACGACCAATTGGTGCTTTAACATTCCTCAAACATAGAAGGTGAGTATACACAATAACCTGAAGTCATAGTTCAGGTCTCAATTAAAATATTTATAGGGTCTCCCAAAGGATTACATAAGAATATGATAATATAAACTGACCCATGAAATTTCTTTCAATATTCAAATTAACTGGTTTGGAATTTCTATATCATATTTCATCAAATCTTGATTTACATTTAAAATGATGGAAATAAATTTTATGTGATAGAGATAGTTTAAAAAATAAAAGTTTTCCCAAATATCATAAATAAAAAATTTTATATATGATTGTTTATATAAATCATATTGTATCTATGAAAGTTCACTAACATTGGAATACATTTATATCTCATATATAAATAAGTGAGAAACATGGCCATCTTTCTAGAGTTACTATAGTTCCAGGTTATGGGATCCTCCAACTCTCAAGTGATAAAACTCAATGTGTACACATGTCCCTCATAACTAGGATGGTAGGAACCATATGATATATAATGTGGAAAAATAGATTCTCTATCCAATATTTTGTTACTATTGTAATACGTCAATCATGTGCTAGTGCATTCCCATCTTTGTGTGTTTGTCCCAAATAAATCACTAACTACATAATATTGAATGTTCTCTAGTAGAATTCATTAATGGTAATGTTATTTTAAGAAACCATTAAATAAAAATAAATCACATTACCCCATTTTAGAAATTCAAATTTTTGGTTAAAAGACACGTTTTTAATCAATACATGCATATTTCCAAGATAAAATCCTGAGACTTATATCCAAACAATTTTAATCCATTTTTCAAAAATAGGGATTTTAAATCAATTAACAAATTCAATTTCACAATCCACTTTTAGAATTTAATTCAATAATTTAATTTTAAAAAATATGATCAATTTCACCAAAACCAAAAATTTGGTGGAATAGGTTTTTTCAAAATTTCTCATCAAACCCATTCTATAATTTAAATCGAAAAATTTAAATTTGATTAATTTTTTTAAACAGATCCCAATTCAATGGAATTCGTGGTTTTCTCAATATCATGCCAAAAACCCATTTTAAAACCCCCAATTCAATAGAATTGGGTTTTTTCTAACAAATAAATTCATTATCATTTAATTAAAATCAAGAAATTTCATTTCATTCACACAATTGAAATTAAATAATGAAATTTAGGGTTATTAAAATCTGGGCATCATAACGAAACGACCTAACTTCAGATTAATGAATCTCATAATGCAAAACCCTAATTGGGATTTTCCATATAAAATGATTATAATAGAATGGGAATAAAACCATAGTTTAGGATACCAAAATAGAGGGTATTAGATTCATAATGAAACATGGGGATCCATGGAACCCTAGGGAGGAAAAGAGAGACCGTGGGAGAAAGATATAGGGGTGAGTAAACTAACTAGGATGAGATCAAGAAACATTAATCTAGTTTTAAATAACATCCAAGAAGGTTTTGAGGGGAAAAGTATTTATCTTGGATGGTCATGAAGAAGAATAAATAATATGGGGTTGTGATAGCTTTGTCAAACAACTAATGTGAGGGTTTAGATATTTTTTTAAAAACATGATTCATTATAATAGGCACACAGTTTCCATCACAGACCCATATGGTTAGATTAAAATGTGTAGCCTACATTTTCACCCCATTAAATGGGATAAAACAATTATCCTAATAGGGTGCACGGTCTGACAATCCATGATCCAAACAAGAAAATCCACACTACATGGGTTTTCATGATTTAGTTTCAGAGGGCGCACGCTTTGGGAAAACTGTGCCCCAACCGTGCACTATCCAAATTTTTTAAAAACATTTATATTTTTATCCCGAAACAACCCCATATGAATCCCAACCAATGATATATTTAAAGAGGTGTTTAAGAATATATAAAAATACAAACAAGATGTTATAACCTCCCCACCAAATAATATATATATCCTTAGAAATCATACTCATAATATTTCATGCCAAAAAGATGAGGCCACTACTCTCTCATTAGTACTTCCCTCTCCCACATATTAAAAGAATGAAAACCATGCTTCCATATTGCAATAAAAAAGGTATCATCCTCCCATGAAGTACATTGGTTTCATAATCAACTATTATCTGGTCATTCAGTCACATATAAATCTGGTTTGACATCAAGACCACGCCATCACAAAACATGATATGGATTAGATTGAAACATTCACAGCTTAGATAAATTGAACATGCAATGTATTGATTTAATCTGTTTTGGAAGTGATAAATAGTAATAAACTTTTTCCACCTGAACAAAAATATCAAAGGGTCTAAAAAATTAGGATATTGTGTCCCTTGCCTCCAAAGTCATTGATGATGCAACTAAGGAGAAACTTTGAAGATTACCTGGTCAGTAATTGATAATTCCAAAGGTTTTAAATGAAGATTCACATAATATTTATACCATCTCTGTTCCATTAACATTATCTTATGAATCAACTGAATCTATACACATGTCTCATAAACCATGGTTGGTCCGACCATGGAACCTTCACCAATATCTGGCCAATACAATAGTGATTTTCAAACCTAGACATACAAAGACTTCAAAGAATCAATTCTGATTGTGGACTGGTAACTATTGTTAAATAAAAAAACCCACCTTATATGATTAACCCATGCTCTACCAAAGTTGAGAATAAAAGAACAGATGATATTAATGAGAATCTCAATACCTCATTCTATTGGAACATTAGACTGCAGATGGTTTTCCATACTCAAATGGATGAGAGATCCTAGTGCCTTATGAATGCCTCTCTAAAAATAATAAGTGAATTGTGGATCCATATTAGAAACTATAGTATATGTAAGTCTATTAAAATGAATAATCTATTTCATATATAGATTTCACAAATCCGTAAATCTAGTTGTTCAATGAATGGGTATAAATTCAGCCAATTTAGTCATCATGTCGATCACAATCCATACCGCATTCTTATTTCCTTGGGTATGAGGAAACCCAACCATAATGTTCATAGATATCTCATCCCACTTCAACATAGGTACTGGAAGTTTATGAAGAATCCCTGAAGGTTTATATAACTCAATCTTCACATATTGGCATGTGTAACAAAGAGAAATAAATTCAACAATGCCTCACCTCATACCTTGCCACAATTAACATACACCCCATTTTATAGAGCATATTCATTGTCCCTGGGTGCACAACTGACAGAGAATTAGGGAAATCCCCCATACAAATTTTTTTAACCAATGACGGCACAAAAAAGTAATTATGATAGCACAAAACATCCTCTTTAGGAAACTACCACTCAAGTATGGTCTCCCCACAAAGAAGAGAGTTCCTAATGCTATGGAAGTCATCATCAATATGATTTTCCTAAAGAAGAATCTTAATAAGAGATGATGTCAACTAATCACTGGCCAAGGAAACCTCAACCCCATATTCCCAAACATCAATATTAAACAATGCAAATAGATCCATCAAGATCCACTATTCTGAAGATTCTTTCACTTTCTAGGTCACAATGTTTCTACTGAAAAGCATCTACAATGACATTATCTTTCCCTGGGGTATAGGCGATGATGAAATCAAATGACTGTAGGTATTCCAACCAATACCTCTGGAAGAGATTCAAATATTTTTGAGAGAATATATAACTCAATATGTTATTGTCTGAAAACACGTTAATCATTTCTCTATTATGGTAATACCACCATATCTTATGTGCATTCATCACAACTAGAAGTTCATGGTCATGGGTAAGATAATTCCTCTCATGATGCATAAGATGATTATAGTCGTAGGAAAAAAATGATAAACCTACATAAGAACATAGCCCAATCCTAAACTTGATGAATCACAAAAGACCAAATAACCCTTCTTGGACTCTATAAGAGTCAACACCATCACAGTAGTCAAAATATTTTTTAGATCAAAAAAAGTTCAGACATTTCTCATCTCAGTAAAGCATTACCCCCATCTATTTTTAGTGTAGTCATCGAAGAATACAACATTGGGATATTCTTAAAAAACCAGTGATAATATCCAGCTAAGCCAAAGAATATCTGAATCTCAAATAAATTTTATGGTTGATCCCATGTCATAAAATCTCTCACAGTTTTAGGATCAATAGATATCACATGTTCCAACACCACGTTTCCCAAGAACCTTACTTCTCGAATCACTAAATCACATTTCCAAGGTTTGGAATAAAGTCGGTGATTTCTCAACAATATCATAACTTTTCTCAGATGAAGTACATCATAGTCCTCAAATATAAATAAATGAGTATTTCATACAAAGAGACTACCACAACGGTATCTAGATACTCGAGGAAAACCATGTTCTTAAATTCCATAAGGACTATAGGAGAATTGGTTAGACCACAGTTCATAAAAATGTACTCATAATGTTTGTAACTACTCTGAAAAGTAGTTTTATGAATTTTAGAATCTTTTATCCTCAACTGATAGTAACCTGCTCAAAGATCAATATTTTAGAACCACTTCTGCCCTTTCAACAGATCAAATAGTTTATCCATATGTGGATGCAGATACTTGTTCTTTATAATCACTTGATTGAGTTTTCAGTAATCAACACATAGGTGAAGTGAACCATCAACTTTCTCAGAAAATAGAACTGGATCCACCGAATGTGACACACACGGGTATATAAATACTTTCAATAAGAGATCATCCAACCGAGTCTTAAACTCTTTCATTTTATCTAGTGACATATGATAAGAGGGAATAGAAACAGGTTGAGTAACATGAAATAAATTAACAGAAAACTCTACTTACATTATTAGTGGGAAATAAGAGATGTCAGAAGGTAACATGTCGAGAAAATCAATGACAACTAGAGGGGGGTCACAACTCTTTGATTCCCACACTAGATCAAAGGTAAACTAATAAATCACTTTCCCCAACCCTGAATAAGTCGGTCCATCCATACTCAACCATGTGTCCAATTATCCTTAAATGATACAACAAACCCCATCAAGTCTAGTAAAGGATACCCATCAAGTATATCAATAAATCTAGGATTTATTTGAAATTGTTCAATCCATCCTAAATATGGTGTCAAGTGGATTCATATCAAGAACCAAAAAACTCTAATAAAGCTCAACATCTAATGGAGTGAAAACACAAGAGGGTCTCGGGAGGCCATGATATCTCTTTATTTCAAGGGGTTTAGTATCATCAATGACATAAAATAAATTCTCTATAAGAAGATTAAATAGAATAAAAATAGGGTTTGATGTAAATGAATTTTATTCACTATTATAAAATAGATCAATCACTAATGGCGAAGATATAGTAATGTAAAATATCATAGTCGTTGGAACATTATCAGCATCATCAAGAGACTCTTCCACTGTACGAAGAATCATTGTTCTAGATGTCTATAGCTTGAACCGTATTTCATGTGAATGATTTTGTTGCTCCACATTTATAGACGGTTCTGATGATACCATTCCACTACACGGAGTGTAATAAACCTAGAATAATTTCTATAGGTGACCTGAGTATCCATAAAAACTACATACATTGGGTGCCTTAGATCAAACCTGCATAGAATTCCTAGAATTTCCACAGTAGTTTCAAATAAAATGTCCTCGTCCAAGAAATACAACATGTGTTTTGATGACCCTACTATTGAGGAACACGATGAAAATTATCACACTACCTCTATACATTAAATGAACCCATACTTCCCCTAGGAAGGAAGAAACTCCCTACAAACTTTACAATCCATCAATGTCCATTATGACCATCATAGATCTATATTACAAATCAGTATAATGAAATAGTTTCTAAAAAACTCCTACAATTGAATATCTTATCTAAGTCCCAGCTCCACTTGTTAAGACCTAACCTTCTCATTCAATATTACCTTACATTCAAAATGAAAAAGATTAATATTTTTTCATACTCCATCATGGCCCTGTCAGCCTGCTCTTATTCAAATAACTCCATATCCTTGGACAACAATATCGAATATAGATTGAAATGGTTAGTGAAAAGAACATTTAAGTCCTTCAACTCTATTTCCTCATGATTTTTATATTTCACCATCATGTACCACCATCTCCTGCTATATCCTTCCAACAAAAGTGTCACACTTTACATTGATTTAATGAGTTTTATCTATGAATCCAAACAAACATTCCATCCTACTTAACCATTCCACAGACTCTTGAGTATCATTTGAGTCTTTTAATGGTGCTCGTTTTTGGAAAATTAATTCTTGGGAATGTTCCCAAAGAACATCCCTTTGAGGTTCCACACTTAGAGCCAAAACTTGAACTAGTGGTTCTTCCTATCCTATAGTATGGATAGTATACAAGATCACCTCAACCAGGTTTGAGTATATAAGAGTATTTACTCAGTGAGGTTCAGTAAAAGATTCCTCCTGGATCCGATTCACATGTCTTATAAGAGATATGAGGATAAACAAAATTGGAAGATTACAAGGAAGACATCAGAGGAAACCTCAAATAGATATATGGGAGAAATTAATCACCATAGATAGACAAACATGACAAGGATTTAAATCTTTCCAAATAAAAAAGAAGGAAAATACTGGAAATTATCCTCTAGACTCTTTCCCAAACCACCCCTAGAGAATTAATGATCATTTCTGTGATATTTGGCTAGGAAATCAGTCGGAACTACCTCCTAAGTCAATATAGGATTACAAAAATAAATAACAAATTTAATTAAAAACCTCATAAATGTGTTATGATTCCACTTTGTCACAAATTAATAGTGGGTTATAATTTTCCACATAAAATATGAAAGTATGATAAACAATAAGTTTGAAAACAAAAGAAAATCCCCTAGGAGAAGTGTAATTAAAGTTAAAATGGCATAACAACCCAATGTATGGAAGAAAAGTTATATAAAATAGGAAGATAACTATACAAATTTGAAATGTACACATCTCTCTATGTCCACTGATCAACAAATAGAACCATCTCTAAGTGGTTCTTTACCTCTAATCAAACCTGGAAAGAGATAATATATAGACTATCAAAGGATTGGGTAGGGTGTGAGCTAAAATACAAGTAGTGTATCACCATATATTTAATAACAATATTACAATATTAAAATAACTAATTAATATAGTTTCAATGTAAAAATAAATAGGTTTTTATTTCAAGATAATATTTCAATATATCATGCTTTACATTTAAAATATAGATCTAATTTTTAGGGGATGGAAATTCATTTAAAATGACACTTCTCCCAAATGGATTAAATAAAAACATTTATATAAAATAGTTTATATAATATAAAAGGCATTTAAAACTATTCACAAACTTTTTCATAAATTTATATCTCATATATAAATAAGTGAGAAACATGGTCATCTACCAAGAGGTAATATAGTTCTAGGTTATGAGTTCATCAAACTCCCATCTGATAAATCAAAATGTTCACACATGTCCCTCAACACTAGAATTAGAGGACCCATCTATATCTTAATGTATAAAAATAGATGTGCTAAAAAATGTTTTTTAGTGTTTCAATACATTAATCTAGTACTATAGAATTTCCCATATTAACATGTTTTCCCCAAATAACCCACTAACTAACTAGGATTTCATGTGCTCTACTACAATTCATTGATGGGAGATTTATTATAGTAAAACTTAAAATACAATTAAATATCATTCCCCCATTTAAAATATACCAATTTTCCATTTAAAACCCAAAATGGATTATTAATAAAAAATACATTTTTCTAATATAGAACCCTAAGGTTTATTTTAAAACCATTTGAATCCAATTTCTTCACAAATAGGTATTTGAAAACAATTTAAATATTCAATTTCACAATCCAGTTTCACAATTATATCCAAAAAGTTTATTTCAAACACATTCCAAAAATTTCAGAACAACCCCCAATTCAATGGAATTGGTGTTTTTGATAATCATTAAATCATAAATATTTCCAAATTACAATCAAACAATTTAAATTTCAACAATTAACATAAACACACCCCAATTTAATAGAATTAAGGTTTACCGAAAATCATTCCAAAAACCTGTTTTTAAAACTCTAATTCAACAAAATTAGGTTTTTTCAAAAAACTAATTGAAATAAATTTTATTGAAATCATTAAATTTCATTTAATTAAAACAATTAAAATTAAATAATTCTACTTATTTTTAATAAAAACTATGCATCATAACATAACCACCCACCTCGGGATCAATAGATCTCATAACACCAAACCCTAATTGGGATTTTCCACGTAAAACATTTCAATAGAAATGGTAATCAAAACATAGCATAAAAAACCAAAATATATTTTCTTAGATCCAAAAATATACAGTGGGATCCATAAAACTCTAGTTAAGAGAAGAGACATCCCTGGAGATATTGATAGGGGTGAGGAAATGAACAGGGATGAGATCGAGTAAAGTTTGTCTAGCTTTGAATCACTTCCGGGAGGGTTACGATGGGACAGGAATTTCTTTTGGATGATACGAAGTACGAATAAATTGTATGGGTTCATTATTGGTCGATTATACATATAAATTGAGCTTTTTAGGATTTAAACTATTGTTTATCAATTTAATTAAAAGACACACACAGTTTCCTAGGTAGGCCGACTTGGTTAGACTAAACTATGTGGCCTGGTCTTGTGCCCCTTTAAATGGGCCCCATGGTTTCTCCTTACAGGGAACACAGACTAAAAAATCATGCACCAACCATGAAAAACCCCAAATATGGGTTTTTTATAGTTTTTCTTGAGAGGGAACATGGTTTGGGAAAACCGTGCCTTATCCCAAAATTTTTAAAACTTTTTAAATTTCAACCAGAAACAACCCCAAATGAAAGCCAACCAAAGATCGATTGAAATTGGTATATTAGAATACCTAATAATATTAAAAGGATGTTACATTATGACTGGTTTTTTATACTGTGGACCATTTTATATGTGGTGAGGATGACATTTTTTTAAATATTTTAAATTTTAATAAAGGGAGAATATGGTAAGAATGCCAAGTGGCTCAAAAATTGAGAAATAATTGAGTGATGAAGATATAAAGTTAATAAAAACCTCAAAATACTTATAGATGTGTTTTTATCATGATTATAAACCTTATCCCTTTTAATTATTATATAAAACATTTTGTTCTTACCGCAATAACTAGTTTTTAATTAACATAACATAATAATCATGCTTAATAATCCGCTACATATTCCATAAGTTGGAAGAAATTATTCTAAATTTTATACCTATTAAAATTTATTTAAAGTATAAAGTGTTAAATATTATTTTGAAAACAAAAATGTGTTATTTATTATAAATAGTTTTTGAGGAAATATTACTTATGTCAAAAAATATAAAATATGAGTTTGTAAATTTAAACCAATGTGTTTAAAATTTTAAAATATAATTTAAATAAATATATGGTATTATAAGTTTTTTTCTTGAATTTATAATTCACAATTATTTAAAAAGGTGTTTATAAGTGTCATGTAATTTGTAAAAATAGTATTTTTACCATTCAACAAAAAATTGTTCTTTTTAGAAAAATGTCACAAATTTATCGTAGTATTATATTATTTTTATTAATATGAAAATGATGTTAATTTTTTCATATTAAATTACTAATATTTAATAATTTAATATTTACATTTAATTCAAAAATGAAGTGGAAAACTGTACATATTGTAAAATATTTTTCTAAAATTTTTACTTTTATATTTTCTTATTTATTAAAAATTACTAATTAATTTATTTGAAATATATTAATTATATTGTGAATATTTTGTTATTTTTATATGACCATAAAATATATAGACTCTTGAAATAAAATTTTTTTTATAAAAACATATTTTTAAGCATAAAAACAATTCATTGTTGTTTTAGAAATATAAAATGAATTTAATTAAAATTAAAAGTGTCCACTTTTTCTTTCTGTAAATATTTCATAAAGGTGTTACCCTAATCTATTTTAGCTAATCTAATGCCTGGGTTTTAACAATCTAATCATATCATGGTTTCATTATAGTTTGTTTTTATTTCTGATGCATGCTATCAAAAACATTTAAGTTATTTAAAGGTAATAATCTATTAATATTCTTGGGTGTTACCTTTTACCACCAATAAATAAATTACAAACTAATTTTATTAATTATTTATCATTGAATAAAATAATTTAGTTTATTAATAACATATTCATCACTCCCACAATAACCTATAATAAAACATATTCCAAACTATTTTATTCTGTATCATGTAACATATCCGTCCTCACACAACATTAATCATTCCTATAATCATATATTCAAGTATGTATACAACCAAATAATATATTCTCCATAACAAACTTTCCCAAAAACATTTCCATAAACAATTCAATATAACATAGTGAAGTTATATAATGCTCCCGAAATGTAACTCTATATTTAATCCTCAAATGGTATAATGTAGTAGTTCTCAAGGAAACACATAATTAAAAATATATCATAATACCAAAACATAGTTAAACATAACCAAAAATATAATTGATTAAATTTTAATCAAATAAATAATAAATTCCAAGGATATCAATACAATTTATATTAATTTTTTAAAATAAATCAACTATTTATTACCTCAAAATCTAGTATATTTTAAACAAAAGAGTCATCCATCCATCTATTAGGTGTTCTTTAATAGTTATCCCTAAACATATAACCTTGAAATAAATTATCTTTTCAAGGTTTTTAGTACCATTTGATATATATATCCAAAACATTAAATTTCAACTAATAAAAACCCATTAGATCTTTCACATAAACCACAACAGAAATTAGAATATACCAAAATATCTTTGATAAATATCACTTCAATAATTAAAATAGCTAATAAAATTAATAATTAATTTTTATTACGATCTCAACTTCACTTTCACAGGTAAGATAAGAAAACTCACCTTTTCCATAGTAATATGACTAATTTTTTTATGATTTACATATTACCCATTATTTAGTTATATAGAATAGTTATTTCAAGATGAATTGCATTTTTATCTCATATATCCTAACCATATTTTATCCATATAGAAAAAATAAAAACTGTTATCAATAAAAATAGAAAAAATGATCATATAAATATGAAAACTCAATCGTAATTTTTATTCTCTAGGGGAAACTTTATTTCATACTTTGACACTTCCAGTTAAATTTACATTTAATTAACTTAAATTATTTTAAATATCTTAAACATATTCCTCAATGAAATTAAAAAATTAATCCTTTAAATTGTTCTATTATGCGAATATGATTAACAAATGAATATATCATGAGAGTGTCAAACCATGTGTGTAGTATTGACTCTTTATCTGTAGTAGGTGATGATCGAGGTAATACCAAACTCAAACCATTCAAGATTATTAACCCTATGTACACAGGTTCCATAGTTTTCTTCTTCTTTTAACGTCTATAAAATGTTTGAATTAATAAGAAAATGACATAATCACTTATTTACAAAAAAATTTATCTTTTTTCCAATAATTGAACTTATTCCATTGGTTTTTAGTAAGATCCTATTATCATAATCCCCAAATAAAAATTCCATTATTTCCATTACGTTAAATCTAATAACATAACAAATGGATGTATAATGAATTTAAATAATGAAAATAACATAACTTATCAACCACTAAATTATCCAAAAACATCCTAATATTGAAATATGTCAAAACAATTACTTTGATAAAACATATGATTCCTCAAACCAGTACTCCTATATATAGTTTTCAGAGACACATAATTTACATACTTTCATTAATACTAAATTTAATATCCAAGATATAACTATCACCAATTAAAAAAAAATAAAAATGATTGAATATATTATATCCAAATGATCGTTTTAGGTGTATGTATTTAACGAATTAGGAAAAATTATAAACCAATAAAGACTATGTATATCTCAACTAAAGAAATTTTTTTCATTATATTTAAGAAACTACTTATTCCATGACAATTATTAAAAATATTTAATAAATTCATCCACATAAGACATCCTTATAAACATTTCATGTGTAAAATTTTCTTCATAACCTACTAAATAGAAACATAAAAAAGGTTGATGAATAAATCATTCGTAATTGAAACATAAAATTGATGAAATCATGGCATAAACCTGAAATAAATATTATGGAATGATTACATAAATGAAAGGAGGCCATAATCTACTTGAAACTGAGAGAATTATATATCCATAATAGTAAATAAAAGCATTGATATCAATAATACTAATCCCATACACATGGAATGAATAATTAACGACCTCATAAACCTAATGTGAAGGCTTTGTGCCAAGATATTTACTAGTCATTTTGTTTGCAATCAATATATCTTGATAAATTAGTAAAGACCCAAATACAAAAAACATTTTTTGTCTCCATTGATGAGTCTATGAATCAATGTACTATATAATTTTAGGAAGATCATTCAATTGAGAATGTCTAATACCTTACCCCTAAGAACTATCATAAAATTTCAAAATATTCCCTAAGGAACACCTTACTCGATAAAAATTATTATCCATGTAATATGAAATGGGAAAATAAAATAAATAATCATCCTATATTAGAAGTCAATAGTCCTCAATAATTCTAATATTTTTTCCAATGTAAATAAAAACGATAACAAGATCATTACCCATAAGAAGAAAAAATGGATATAAAAACATTACATAATCAACCTACCAATAAATTTCTATATTGGAATAAAAATATATTGAACACCAAAAAAATTTCTCATTTCAATAAAAGGGATAAAATGATCATTACCCATCTATGGAAGAAAGGTGTTTGTTTTAAAATACCTAGTAATTTTTTTTATAATCCTATGTATTTAAATTAAAACATATAGAATAAAAATACATTTCCCAACATCAAAATAATAACATACTTTTTAGGTGAACACCATCCAATATGAATTATTTAAATGTGATGTTCACTCTATATAGAGAAATGGGTATTTGACTAAGGAAAAACTAGAATAACATGGTCATGATACATCCATATAGAAAAGATATATATTATTAATAGTCCCTAACCCTAATTCATTAAAAAAATATGTGTGTTTAAATAAATAAAAAAACCACAAAAAATAATTCTTGGAATGATATCAAAATTATCATTTGTTTTTATACCGTGAGTTCAATCCCACAAATGATAGAAAATATCATTCCTGAAACATAAACCCAAACTGGTTAAATAAATTCCAAATGATAAGTTAAATGTAAGTAACAAACATAAAGTTATTTTAGGTAACATTTTTATCATTGAGGTAAAATACAAATTTACATGTCCTTTGCAGAAGGTATCTTTTGATAAGGTGATTTGAAATACATTGAAACGTTTTACTTTAAATTGAATATACAATAATAGTGACTTGAAAGGCATATATTTTATCTTGGAGAATTGATTATAGAAAGAAAAAAATGTATAAGATAAAGGAACGAACATTTTTTTTTTCAAAATACCTCTATTTAACAATCACATTGTAAAAGGTGTAAAACATTAATTTGAATTAATGAATAATTTTATCAATGAGTACTATAAAATACCATAGACAAAAAATTTATATATGAAGAACCAAAATATGGAAAAGAAAAGTTTAGGATTAAACATTATAACTCATGGAAAGGAAATTTCTGTTATAAATATATCTTATGGTATGCTTACTAAATGAAGCATGAAGCACTTGAAAATGGGTTTATGTGAATACATTGTAAAATATGAGAGAGTACCAGATACTTAATTCAATTGGTAGAATGTACACAACATAAATGAAATATGTTAATGTGAATGATCTAAACTCAATGAACAAAAACTGATTTACAAAAAACTCTTATTATTGCGGTAAAACAAGAATCAATATAAATTTGAATAAAATAAATTTATTTCTCTATGTTTATGAAATTAATTAAACGAAAATAATTTAATAAAATTAATTGGATGATAAATTAATATAACACCATGTTGGGGAAACATGTTTCATAGATTCTAGGGTTTCTAAAAGAATTGGAATAAAGTCAAAGGGAACCCTTGAAAATCGAGTAACAATTTATCAAACCCCCTTGAAATAGAGGGAATTTAATTTGAGATAGAATACCATGACTAAAATATATTTCAATAGATGATATATAAAATATATGGAATATCAACCACATAAACAAAATTAGGTTCATAGTACCAATCACATCTCAGAGAGTGGAATTTCATATGGAAACTATTACCTCATACGAAATTTATAATATACATGCACCGAACAGCCTAAATAATTAAATTGAGTTCATTAAATTCATAAAAATAACATTATTCAAAAATAAATCCATTTATATACCTCATTTAAAATTATTATTTATATATAAAAATTATTTAGTATTTACTTATTCTCAACACCGAGTGTATGTAATCTTAATTTATTTGAAATATTTTCATAAAAATGTGGTAAGTTCCTGTTTGTTTTCAAAATTATATCATTATTAAAACATATAATGTATTATAATAAATGTTATTTGGTTGTTTATAAATCTATAATATTTTTTCATAATATTTTTTTCTAAATAATAAAGATGAAATCAGCTATGATTACGTTTCAGTGAATCTTTATGAATGAATGGTGGGTTTTAATTAATGAGTTAAAAGATTATATAACCATACTCAAACAAAAATGTTTTTTTAATATTTATATAATATTATACCATTAATGAAATTATCATTTATTTAATGATATTAATTCACAGAATTTATTATGTTTTTGTTTAATCCAATCAAAACACAAACTTGTAAAGATTATGGATGATTATAAGGTAGGTTAGTTGTAGTATGTTGGATTAGTCCATGAACATATTTATTTTAATGAATTAAATCATCTTTTTATATTTATAATGACATTAATGTTTTATGATAATAAAACATTTTCTACCTAAATTGTGAAAATTGGCTAATTCTGGATTTATTATTTCCATATTCCACTAGTTATAATGAGATATCATTAGGTGAATCAATCTTCCAAACCAATATAATGTCAGGTAAAGAAGCAATAACATGTTAAACTATGCAACCATCAGGCTATGCTATAGTCTAGTAAAGCTACTGCTAATTCTACATAGTTCTACAGTATGATCGACTATGATACCACTAGGTCAACAAATCCACCATTCCATTGTGCTATTTATAAGGAAGACTACAACTATAGTTAGATGGATATATCAATATGAGAATATAACCATACATAGTCACAATTTTTTTGAAGAGATACCATCATATAAATCTACTAATAAAAATAGATATTACTAGTGTAACTATTTCCCATGACACAATCTTCAGTGAAGAAACCACTAAAGAGCTACCCCAAATATCCCTAATTTGTTTCATAAAAACATAAATTTAAAAATGATTATTGTTAAACATATCCATGAATTTTTTAATGGAAGTTTTAGACCTACTAGACTTTTGGACCTATAAAAAGATCCAAGTTATTGTAATATTATCCTAAAATATAGAATTTTATGTATATCATGATAGATTTTGAATAAGAACCCTCTTGTTTAGGTATAAAAAATTTAATAGTATGGGAAATGAATTAAAATAGAATCATAGACTCTCTTATTCTGAAAAAAATAGATATCGAGACTCATGTTCTTGGAATAACCATAGAAAATATTAAACCGAAAACAAAATATTTTCAAGTCCTCCATGACCACATGGTTTTAATTATTTTCTATGTAACTTGTTTGAGATACCTTTAATGATATATTTATGGATTTATAAACAACTAATGCTCTTCGTATTGAGCATCATTAAATTTTATCATCTCTAAACTATTATAATTTCTATTTACGCTTTACATTCATGTAGTACTTTTGTTTTAGCATATTTTTATATAAAAAATAAAATATTATGATAAAATGGAGAGTGATTAAATCTACATATATATATATATATATATATCTTTATCCATATTATCATCATTTGTATTTCCATTAAAAAAATAAAAGAGGTTAAGTGTTACCAGTAATTATTTTATCCGACATATAACTATAGAAGATGATTTGTTCTAAGATAGGCTTCTGGGTTGTTGTTTGTAAAACTAGATCTTGTTTTTTTATTAGTTTATTTTAAAAATAAAATTCTTATAAGAATAATATTTTCAAGTATAGGGGATTAATTTTCTATTTTAATCCAAAACACTTGGTTATTTTTTGTTGTGTTTTAGTTTATATAACCTATTTATTTTTTTCTATTTTCCATTGTCATAAATAAAACCACATTCAATTTTTTAAACTTATAAACAAATTTTAACTACAATAGTTAACATCAATTAGTTTTCTTCTTATAGTTCATGATATGAGTAGATAAGTTTTAAAAATTAATGTGTTTTCAAAATTATTTTAGCAGAGATATGATTGATATTCTCATAAGATTTTCAAATTATCAAATTATATAATTATATTGTTTCTGTTAGTTGGTTATTTTTATCAAATTTGGGATTTATTATATAAATTATATTTAATAGAAATTTTAGTTGAAACTCAAATCAACCCCAATTTAGTTTTCCACTTGGACCAACAATTGGTATCAGGGAATGTGTGAAAATATTTTTTACTTCAATCCAGTGTTATTGAATGATATTAAATCTTTTTATCCAAATTTTTATGATAATATATAATAATAATTTTGAATGAAACTCGACTAATTGACTTCCTTGTTTTAATAGAACTAATTATTCTCAATGGAAGATTAAGATATAAATTCTTATTGAGATCATGGTTTTTGATATTTGAACCATTATTGAGGATAAATATAAAATACATAATTCTCATAAAAAATATTTGAGTGATTTACCTAAGGATTCATATGATTATAGCTACAAATATATTAATTCATTATATTATGCCTTAGGTGAGGATGAATTTAATTTAATATCTTCAAGTTCTACTCCTTTTGAAACATGGGGAACATTTTCTGTTTCACCTGAAGGATATTCCAATGTTAAATAAATTTTTTTGAATACCAATAATATTAAATATTATAATTTCAAGATAAACCCTGATAAGTACATTTGTGAAATGTATATGGGGTTTAAGAAAATATTTAACTTGATTAATGCACATTTAAAGACAATTTACGATAAAGACCAGGTAATGAGAATTTTGAGATGCCAATATGACATTTATATAGGAACCTCTATTTATAAAAGGGAGTCATGTGGTATTAATAGGTCACTAGTGAAGGAAATCATTAAAAACCCATGATGTACTAAGAGGAACTGTAATAAAAAAAGAAGAATATAAGGAACCCACAATGAAGTTAGTAGCCTTTAATACTTATGACTCAAAAGTAAAGGATATTATCAAAGATGAATGTTAAATGGATGATGATTCAATATATAATATTGATGTCGTAATATTTCATTTATCTAGGAATTTTAATAAATTATTCAGGAAAAATTTGTTCTTATAGAAAATAAACTATGGAGGTTGCTATGATAGAAAATTGAATTGAATAAATGAGTAGAATAGGATGGTTCAATGAATTAAATAACCCACTGTGACTGTAGAAGGAAATAACACATCAGAGAAGAACTTCCAAAGATGAAATACAAAAAAAATGAGGACATAGGAAAATCATGTAAAATAGATATAACATCTACATAGAGCGTCTCTAAGAATATTTTGAGTGATTTAGATTCTAGTAGGGAATACAAAAATGATAGATCCATTATGTGTTTCATGAAACAAATATATGATATCAAATATTATTCCTTCATTTGTTGAAAATAATTCTAATTTTCAAATAATGATAATGATTAATAAAATATTTCCAATGGATACTTATTCAAACATTGTAATATCCTAGAAGATAAATTTAATGAATTGAAGGATAAATATAAAATATTTAAGAAGTATCAAGCTATGTATAGACACTTAATAACTATCCTTACAAAAAAAAAAGATTGAATTCTCACCTAATTAAAAAAATAATGATATGAATGTAACACACCATGTTTCCACGGCACACTTCTCTTTGAATAATACAGTAGTGTGTGTTATACACAACTTTGAGTTCTAACACACCACAATCAATCAAACTAGCCATTATGAATAATAATACCCACTATTTTAAATTGTATAAATTTTATCATTAAAAATGGAATTCGTTTTTGGATTCAGAATATCAAAATTATCCTAAGGTGAATTTTTGGTATTTTTCTGAAAAATTTCAATTTTTTGATAAATAGTCAAAAATACTGAGTTAAAGTTTTAAACCAAATTTTTATTTAAGAAATTATTGATTTTATTTAAATTTATTTTAGTTCAAAATAGATACATAATACCTATATAAGTTCAATGTAAATCATTGGATCTAGTTTATAAAAATTTTAGATATATAAAACAAATTGTTGAACTTTTCACCGTCTTTTACCCATCTCCAAGGTGAATCTTCAAATTCACATAAAACATAATTTTACCCCTTATGTGAGTGGAATTTTGAAAATCCGAATGAAATGGTTAATATAAAGGTGTAAAATGTGGTTTAATTAGATAAAAATAATTTTTGGTGAATAGTAACTTTTTACTTTTTTCCCCATAGTTAAAAGTAAATAGTGTAATTAAGGGTAAAACTGATATTAATATTACCCTAAACATGTCCTAATTCTATTGGACAAGTTTATATCGACCTAAAACACCCATAGGAATAAAATATGATCATTTAGGTCCATATGGATTAGATTAGGACATTTATTATTATTTAATTCAAAGAAGAGTTAAAAGAGTTAAAATCAAAGTTTATTAACTAAAACATTTTTAATATAGGGTTATACATAAGATAAATTCGATTATAAATATTCATTATAAATCTAAAAATATTTCTTATATAATGGTAGTTTATTAATAATTTTTAGATATTATATAAGTTAATTTATTTATGACATAATGATGATGTAGTAATTACCATATTAATGAAAGATTAAGATAAATGATATTATAAATACCCAAATAAATGTAATTTGATGATTTTTAGGAATTCCAATAATTTTAAAGGTTAATATGACATATTATTATTGGTTATATTAATATATTTTTAAGTAATAATTCTGTTATGAATTTATCAAAAACAAAATACTCAATAGTTTCAAAATTGACATAAAAGTGTTTTTAAAACAAATCTTATATTATTAATCGATATTCTATTCCTAAAAATAAATAGTTCTGCCAAAGGACTTATATCATGATAGGTGAATTATTAATGGACCACTTGAGGGTCTATTGCAAGTTTATAGTATGTTTATTAAACATATAATATAAAAATATAAAGAGACATGGTAAATGTAAAAATAATTAACTAAGAGTTAAAACTAAATAATAAGGTTAATAAAGTGACCCAAACCCGTCTAAAACCTATTGGATGAGATTATTTCGACCCATCCCCACCTTATACTAGAAATTAATCAATTTGGAGCCATTATAAACCGAATTTGAATTTATTATGAAATAATATTTTACATTTTTTCAAAGGATCCCCTCACCCCTCTTATAAAAGGGCACTCATCTTTCACTCTAATTCACACCTTCTAAGCCATTTGGATCGGCCAAACCCTACCAAAATACCCTCTCCGCTATCCTCCCTTCAACCTAGAGTCCTTATTTTGATTAGAAATTCTACATATGGAGCCCTTTTGATCAAATCAAAAGGAAGAACCTGAAGAAGAGGTAATGAATTCACCACCCTTTTTCATGATCCTTTCTTCTTCCACTTCCTCTTTCATTGATGTTTCCATTTTAAAATAATAACTCCAGTATCTTATATATAATGTGATGTTATTATAAATATGGAACAACTATATTCATTATTTTATCCATCTTATGAATGATAATGTCACCATGCGTGCGTACGAACAGATTACTGTCTCAATGCAGTGGTGTAATTAGTTATTCAACACTATGTTATTTGGATGGATATAATGATGAGTAATATGTTTATAAATAATAAAAATAACATTATAATGTATCTTTAAAATCAATATACCATCCAATTCTACACCGTTAAATAAATGATACTGTCGCTCGTGCGTACGTACGGATTACCGTCTCCACGACGCGACGAGATTCATTTCCAAGTTAATCGTTCATCGACGATTATAAAAATATATATTGCTAATAAGTGTGTAATATATGACATAATAATTATACTATAGATATATATATATTAATATATACAATTATTTATTTATTTACATATATCATATTCACTTACTTCCGTTCAATACTATATGAAAACAGAAACATCGTTTATGCGTACATACGAACTACAATCTCCATAAATGGTGTTTTACATTTCATATATATGTCTGTTATACATATTTATATTCTTAATATAAATTATATATAGATAATGTTTTATATTCTGGATGTATGTAAATTATGATCTATGTGATACAATCAAGAGTAACAAGTTAAAACATGTACGATACAGAAAGCAATTATTACCCGAAATATTAATATAACATGAAAATTATTATTAAATGGGTAGTATAAAGCCATAAATGAAAAATGTATGATATCATAAATATTCATATGGTTATGGTATAATTTAATAACATACTATAGTCTTCATACAGGAGGTTAAATGTACCCTCGACTAAAGGAAAGTGCAAGGTAAGGGGCTTTCATCTCACTCCTTATTTCCGTGAGATTCATGCCATATTGCCACTATTACTTTTTGTGTGGTGTATGTACTGCCCATAATAGTATTAATTGTGTAATACAATTTAATTTATGTTTATTTACATATTAATTGTATAATAAACCTTTCATGGGGTGTATGTTTCGTAAGTTACCGAGTTTGTAGGGGTTAATTCCTCAATCTCATTATTATCGGAGATTGTTTATGTGTAAGTATAAAATGGGAAATTATTACTATACATGTCCATTTTTCATAAAAATGATCTCAAATGAATATTTTGAGGATTTGTTAGAGGTACTATTTATCAAAATCAGAATTTTAAATGTTTTAATGTTTTATCTTTCTAATGCTTTTTAATTAATGTCCTTGTTTTTAAAATGATTTTAAGGATTATTTATATGGACATGAATGTTTTGAAATGATAATTATTTTCAAAAGTTTTAAAGTGGTATGGGAAACTTTGATTAAAAAATCTCTTATAAATTACTTCCTTTAAAAATGTGTTACTTTTAAATGATTTTACAAAAAGTATATTTCTCTCAAAATGTTTTACTCATCATTTTTAACTATGCTAGCATCCTTTACTAGATATTATTTTTGATTGAGGTGGATTTATTATAATACAATATTCTATACTATATTGAATGATTTATGATATGTTTGACTGTGGATGTTCTATTTGTATACCATTCATGGTTTATGGTTAAAGTAATGACATTTTTTATGCTAGTTTTAATACGAATGTTTATGTTATGTTTCAAATTTTTCATATGAGGAATGCAGTAGACTTAGTAAGTGACGGATGGATCCCGCTATAGCTCCGTGATGCATCAGTAGGCCTCATGAGACAAACTATTGTCTTGGCACAAGGCCTTGACAAAAAGTTTATTTATAGTCTTGGCATGAGGCCTTAACTATGTGGTAATGATGTCCAGCATTAGGCATTCCCTCATTATGAAATTACTTATTATATGTGATTATTCGACAATTAGAATATCCCTATGCATGTTTATATGGTAATGTTTGATTTATTTTTTCTATATTATGTTCACGTTTATGTTTAAAAAGGGGTTTTTTTATTAAAAATCCTACCTTAAATGTTTATAGATTTTGCTAAATTATTTACCCTTATTGAGAATCTGAACTCACACCTTTCTTATGTTTTATTTTCCCAGGATTCCAAGATGTGCATTATTATTGTTAAGAAGGGATAATATTGGGGATTAATGGCGTTCTAAAAGGATCATTTATGTTTTGTTTTATTTTCTAATGTGTAATGTAACATTCATGTATGTAATCTATTTTCCAAGACTGCTACACTGGTCGGTCCATCGAGACTTGATTCTTTGTAATCATGCCAATATATTAAAATAATGCACTGACTCTGGGTAACTGGGGTCGGGGTGTTACAGTTGGTATCATAGGAAGTTTAGCAATAACCTTGGAAGCTAGATTTAGATAAACTCTGATTAGAACACATAGACCTAATATAGAATTAGAGGATTAGTATAGAAGGACTTCCAAGAATTTTGTTAATGTATAGATTTTGTGTGTTTTCCAAGAATATACATCCCTGTCTGGATAGGATCAGGAAGAGGTAGCTCTGGCACAAATGTACCTAGGGTTAAAACCCGAAAACACCGCATTGAGCTAGACTCGAACGGGAACTGGGGCATGACAAAGAGCCTTGTAACACTCTTAGTTACGACACTCCTGAGGGATATTCTTAGGATAACTCTCATTTTCTTTACAATCCACTATGATGGGTTTATAGGTATATACCATCTCAAAGAAAACATTTTTGTGATTATGGATTATATACATAAACTATTCAATTTACTTTAGGTATTTTACATGGTTGGAATTATGAATTTTGATTCATAATCTAACCTAGTGTATGCCATTATTTAGAAATGGCGCCCAATATAAGGAATGAGAACACCAACAATATGTATGATCCAATGAGTGAGAAGGGTCATATCATTCATGGTATGAAGCCAAAATTTAAAAGGAAATAGTATCCCATGTATTATCATCATATGAATAAATAGTATCATGTGTTAATAAGACCAGTAAATATTTCTCAAAATCCTATGGTTTTGAAGGGAACACAGAGAAGAAAAGGATGGTAGAAATAAAGATGGTTAAAGGGAACAAGGGAAAGAAGAATTTTCCAATATGTGATAAATGTGGAATGAATCACCTTAGTAAACTCTTGATGGGAATGAGAGATTGTTATAAGTGTGGAGAAAAAGGACACAAAGTACTTGAATTCATGTGTAAGAAAAAGTTTTCAAATGTAAAATGCTTCATCTGAAAGGCGTTGAGACACTACGTGAATCAAAGTCCATGTCATAAGAGTATAACTCAAATGATGTTATTGGATAGTAATCTAGTTTTGATACTACCTCAGATGATAAAGAATAACTAGTTTTCTTATGTTGTTATTATAGAATTATTTCATTTGAGTTTTGTATCAATAGTATACTGGTTACATGAATTACGGAGATAAATAAGCATTGTACTTCAGTAATATTTTATTTAATATTTGAGATTATATGGTTCTATGAAAAGCAACATAATAGTGAGCTACATATTTGGTAAAATACATTGTAGAACTAATGGTAATCCTTAATGTGGTCTTGATAATGAGGTAGTGATTTTGGAATATGAGATGGTTGATTTAAATAATTATATTGAATATTTTTTACTACCTTGGAATTGATTAATGATTTGTCATCATTGAAGTTTACAACATTTTTTGGATAGAAGGATTATATCCAGTATTCTATAAAGAATAAGGATGCGTGAATGTAATCAATAAGGTTTTATGGTAATTCAGGATGTTACCATGTTTTAAAATAATACATGATGAAGGTGTTCAAAGGTTATTACATGGAAAAAAGGATCTTCATTATGTTTAACTTCCTTATAAATTTTGGACTGTGAGTTTGGATAGTACTATTTTGGATAAGTCTAATGGTTGGAATGGATTATGTTTGAAAGGTTATTTTTGGATTTTTATAAAAGGACAACACGCAGACTGTTTGACAACCCATCGCATTGGACAAAGCTGTGGGAATCGAACCCACAACCATAGTGAGATTGGGATTTATCGCCTAAAACTAGAATACGTGAAGTTCCTGGATGGTATAATGTAGTTTTTTAAGGGTCTGATATGTGAATTCTAAATTCATTATATTTTGAACCCTATACGATTAGGATAAATATAGTATTTTTTGAGTAGTATTATGTTTTGGAGTGAAAGATGAGTTTTTTTTTAGAAATTTTTTAATGGATAAAACTAAAATTTTAAAGTAATTATATCTCATTATGATCTTATCCAATATCATAAATAAATTCCTCAACATTAAGAAAAGTAACTTATAACAAAAACATTGTCCTAGATGGTACCTCAGATCATCACAAATTTATGGCTTTGTGATTGTTGGCCTTTTCATAGCCATGGTCTCTACCACTCTCCATCAGATATTGATGGTTAGATTTCTCTTCCATATCCATGTTCTCTAACATGTAACCCTAGTATGTGTCATTTTCGGTAACCTTCATACTTACCACTCTTTATTTTAAATAGAGGCCTCATTAATCTATTTTTCGATGTGGGATTTCAACTAAGATATTTTGAAATGTCAACCCCATGTTTCCAATAACGAACATAAATTGTGAGGGCAAAATTTACTGAAAGAGGGGAGAATGTAACACCCCAATCTTCCATGATACACTTCTCTTTAAATAATACAGTAGTGTGTGTTGTACGCAACTTCGAGTTCTAACACACACCACAACCAATCAAACTAGCTGTTATGAATAGTAATACCCACTTTATGAAATTTTATAAATTCTATTTTTCAAAATGGAGTTAAGTTTTGGATTCGGAATATTGAAATTAGCTTAGGGGGAATTTTTTGTATTTTTCTGAAAACTTTCAATTTTTGATGAATAGTGAAAAACATCGAGTTATAGTTTAAAACCGAATTTTTATTTAAATAATTATTTATCTTATTTAAATTTATTTTAGGTCAAAATAGATAAAAAATACTTATATAAGTTCAATGTAATTCATTGGAGTCAGTTTATAAAAATTTTAGATATATAAAAAAAATTTATTGAACTTTTCACCGTCTTTTACCCATCTCCTAGAAGAATTTGCAAATTCACATGAAACATAATTTTACCGCTTCTGTGGGTGGAATTTCAAAAATATGAGACAAAATTAATATCACCATGTAAAATGTGGTTCAATAAGATAAAAATAATTTTTGGTGAATCGTAACTTTTTACATTTATTTAGCACGGTTAAAAGTAAATAGGGTAATTAAGGGTAACAATGATATTAATATTACCCTAACACATATCCTAATTCTATTTTACAAGTGTATCTCAACCAAAAACAACCTTAGGAATATAATATTATCATTTATGTCCTCTTAGATTAGATTAGGACATTTATTATTATTTAATTCAAAGAAGAGTTAAAAGAGTTAAAATCAAAGTTTAATAATTAATACATTTTTAATATAGGGTTATACATAAGATAAATTCGATTATAAATATTCATTAGAAATATAAAACAATTTAATACATATTTGTATTTTATTTATAATTTTTAGACATTATATAATTTAATTTATTTATGACACAATGATGATGTAGTAATTACAATATTCATGAAAGATGAAGATAATTGATATTATAAATACACAAATAAATGTAATTTGAGACTTTTAATGAATTCCAATAATATTATAGGTTATTTTTTCATATTAGTATTGGTTATATGAATTTTATTATAAGTAATAATTCTGTTATGAATTTATCAAAAACAAAATATCAAATAGTGTCAAAATTGACATAAAAGTGTTTTTAAAACAAATATTATATTATTAATTGGTATTCTATTCCTGAAAATCCAAGGTTCGAAAAAAGGCCTTATATAATTATAGGAGTATAATTAATGGACCACTTGGGGGTTTATTGGTAGTTTATAGTATGTTTATTAACCATATAATATAAAAATACAAAGAGAGTTGGTAAAGTTCAAACTAATTAACTAAGAGTTAAAACTAAAAGATAAGTTTAATAAAATAACCCAAACCTGTCTAAAATCTATTGGATGAGTGGATTTAGACCCATACACACCTTTTCCTAGAAATAAATCAATTTTTATCCATTATTAACTAAATATTAATTTATTATAAAATAATATTTTATTTTTTTTCTAAGGTGCCCCTCACCCCTCTTATAAAATGGCACTCCTCTTTCACTCTAATTCAAACCTTCTAAGCCATTTAGCTCAGCCAAAACCAGCCCAAATACCCTCTAATCTATCCCAAATTCAACATAAAGGCCTTAGTTTGATCAGAAAGCCTACCTATGGATCCCTTTCGATCAAATCAAAATGAAGAACCCGAAGAAGAGGTAATGATTTCACTGCCCTCTTCCAAGTTCCTTTCTTCTTCCACTTCATCTTTCTTTTTTTCATTTATAAAATAATAACTACAATATATTATATATATTTTGATGTTATTATAAATATTTAACAACTAAATTCATTATTATATCCATCTTATGAATGATAATGTCACCATGCGTGCGTACGCACGGCTTACCGTCTCCACATTGTGGTGTAATTTTTTATTCAACACGACATTATTTGGATGGAAATAATGATAAGTAATATGTATATAAATAATGAAAATAACATGATAATTCCTTTGTAAAATTAATATAGAACCCAATTCTACACCTTTAAGGAAATGATATTGTCGCTCGTGCGTACGTACAGATTACCGTTTCCACGACATGATGAGATTCATTTCCAAGTTCACCATTCATCGACGATTATAAAAATATATATTACTAATAAGTGTGTAATACATGACATAATAATTCTTATATATATATATATATATATATAATTATTTATGGATTTACATATATCTTATCCACTTACATCCGTTCAATACAATATGAAAACGGAAACAGCATTTATGTGTATGTACGGACTACCGTCTCCATAAACGGATTTTTCCATTTCATATATATGTCTATTATACATATTTATATTCGAAATATATATGATATATAAATCATGTTTTATATTCTGGATGTATTTAAATCATGATCTAAGTTATACAATCAAGAGCAATAAGTTAAAACATGTACGATAAATAAAGCGATTATTACCCGAAATATTAATATAACATGGAAATTATTATTAAACGAGTAGTATAAAGTCATAAATGAACAATGTATGATATCATAAATATTAATATGGTTCTGGTATAACTTAATAACATACTATAGTCTTCATACAAGAGGTTAAACGTACCCTCGATGAAAGGAATGTGCAAGGTAAGGGGCTTTCATCTCACTCCTTATTCCCATGAGATTCATGTCATATTGCCACTACTACCTTTTGTGTGCTGTATGTACTGCCCATAATTGTATTCATTGTGTAATACACCTTAATTTATGTCTATTTACATATTCATTGTATAATACTTCTTTCATGGGGTGTATGTTTCGTAAGTTACTGATAAAGCTCACATTTTCATATATTTTATATTGTAAATCATTGTTTATAATCCTAAAAAAGTGTTATTGGATGGGTAATTGTCTTGTTTTTCGGTTTCAGTGTTATTTTGAGCCCAAATGTGAAAAATGACTAATTCTGGATTTTTGACACATTTTTACGTCAGGGGTATTTTGGTCATTTCCAAAAAAATAAAATTCCAAATTTTCTGATTAATTTTTTTTATAATACTTAATGTATTTCCTTCATTTTTGTATTCTGGACAAGGATCTTATTCCGCCATATAATTGGTCTACAAATTCATTGAAGTTGGGAATGTTTCCGGGCGGACAACGTTGACCCACCCAAGTTAACAGACATCAAACTCGGCCTACACAGATCTAAATGATGTGTTTCCACCTGGGATACCACGAGGATAAATAGGGACGTCTCTAAAATAAATATGGGAGATGTCGGAGGTCATTAAGGAGGCTATTGAACGACATACGTTTGGAGGAACCTTCTTGGAAGCTTCTTCCAGAAACAGAAACCGATAATGAAAAATTCATAACTCCTTCATACGGTTTCCACATTATCTGAAATTTTGAGGAAGGATGGAAAAGATATTTATGAACAAAATTCATGAAGGGTGGAACGCATGAAGAGGTCATTAATGGGGTCTACAACGTGAAAATATGCAGGGGTAGAATTCTCCCTATAAAAGGAGGACCTCACCTCCTCCCCAAAGCATCCCATTCTCTATCCATTCCTTCAAGGCACCAAGGAGGAGATCTCCACCGAGGGAGGCCGGCCGAAAATCATCCCCCTTTATTTTTATTTTATTTCTTTTCTTTATTTTTATTTTTCAATTGTAATTTAGAGTTCTAATAAATTCATGCGTTGTTTTTATTTCTGTGTCCACCGATTCACCCTCTTTTCTTCCTCTCATCATACCATCGTGAACTATAATACTCATGATCATGAGTAACTAATAAGAGGAATATCCCAAAGGATTAATCAGGTTCTTGAACCCAATACCATCATTTTAATATTCTTTGAGTTAATTCTAAGGATAATTTATAGTGGGTGTAATCCTCACTGTGGTTGTCTAAAGGATAACTTCTTAAACTACAACCATTTTCCCTCGATTGAGGAGGTGGATGGAGGGTGTGCTTGGTGATCACTAAGTAGACTTTTCATTAAAAACATGGGTAGAATAAGGTGTGCACATATACGATGGAGTGTGTACACTAAAAATATTTGACGATGGAAAATGAAGGTGCTCCCTGAATATTCTCTCGGGAGAACTTCCTTTCTTCCCTAATTACATTCTGTTTAGCATTGCATGGTTATTTAGAATTAAATTTTAGTTTATTCTGATGTATGAATTTCATTTATTTTATTAAATTACATTTATTTCATAAAATATTAAACAACAAAAATAATTATATTAGGTGGACTAGAAGTAGTGATTTATTAACCACAAAAGTTCCTCAAGAGAACGACCTAGGTCAACCACTGTGCTGCACTTAGTATAAATATTTTTGAGAGTGCACACGACAACGCTTCGTCAAATTGGCACCGTTTTCGGGGACCCAAGTGGTTTTCATTCACTATTTTTATTCACATTTTGTAAACAATTTTCCATTCATTTAAAAAAACAAAAAAAATCATAAATTTCAAAAACTAAAAAAATATTCTTCATTCATGATATATTCAAATTATGATTATTATGCATGGACTGACCAATATCAAGTGAAAGAAAATGTCTACAATGAACTTGATGCTCAGTTTCATAGGATTAGCGATAAAGTGCAAAACCTGGAGAGCCAAATAGAATTGATTGAAGAATATGTACGCACATCCCAGGCAAAACTCGAACCTAAGCCAGAACCTGAGCTTGAAACTAAACCAGAATGAGTGGTGGAAGAGATTTCACCAATCAAATTTTATGTTAAAGATCCTGAGGCAGGTGAGAAAAAAATTCTAAAGGAACTTATCACATCATCTTGCACTCAACCATTGCTCAAGGAGGTCCCAAAAGTACACATTCCAACTGATGCACTGATGGGAGGTCAACATTTTTGGGAATAATCTTGGAATAACTTTGTCGAAGATAACATGAAACATGATCTTACCATGCTTGATATTGGACAATCAATACCTTTTGAACTCACTCTTTCTTTAGAAGATGAAGAATAATATTCACCTGCTGAGATGGAGTTTCCAATGGTCCTATCAGAAGAAATCAATTTCCAAGCTGACTTACATGAAATGGAAGATTTCTTTATGGATTCGCCATGTTTTAATTTTATTCAAACTGAATTCTTTTCTGACTTCTCCTTTACTGAAATTTCGGATATAGAAAAAATGGATCGCGCCATGGATGTTGATGATGAGACCACAAAAGTGGTTGTAATCAAGGAAGAAGATCTGGAGAAGCTGGTGGTGGTGCGAATACCTCCTCTACGTCAACATTCATATCACATGAAGGAGGACACCGTCGAAGTTAATAGGGAGCATCCTTATCTTTTATTCCCTCCCACTTCGAACCTCAAATTTCTTCTTTATTCTTTCTCGGGGGTTGGGAACATTCTTATCTTATTTGGGGTTCTCTACTTTTAGTGTTTAATCATGGAAATCGGGAAAACTCACATGTGGTGATTCATCTCAAAGAAACCACACCCACCTTTTGATTGGGGATAATCTACTGAAACTGTCTGACTAGGGGCAGTAGAAGCATAACACCCACTTGGGGGTCTAAACCAAGAGTTATCTCTTTTCATTTACCTTTCTCATTCTTTTTATTTATTTTTCTTATTTATTTTCATTACATTCTTGTAGTTTTAAAGTGGTTGCTTCTAGGATCTTAACTCAAGGAATCCAACTCTAAAATAATGTCAGGTTGTATCTTTCCTTCCCTTTGATTTTCTACCTTTATATTTATATTTTGTTGAGTTGAAATATGGGGTAGTTAAATTTAAGTGTGGGGGAGTGTCAACCTGCTTTGTTCCTCTTGTGTGTTTTTTATTTTTTTTATATTTTTAGGATTTTTGAGATTTAATGAATATTATTATCACTTTTCACACATCAATTTAGTTTGAAATAATTTAAATGATTTTTGAAATAATGGATTTTAAATGATTGTTGATGTGAAATTTTTTTTCATGAATTGGATTATCAATCATTATTATGAGTTTGACTGATTTTTGAAATCCATGACCATGAAACACTGACTCAAAATATTTTTCCAATCCTGTGAGGTATTCTAAGACACTTTTACATATTCTTCCTAATACCCACACTTTCTTGAGGGAAACTTGAATTTTGAGTGAGAACTAGAATTTGTGAATAATTCTCTTTTGAAGCTTTGGATTTCATGAATTGTATTTAAAATGATTGAGGCCTCTCTTTGGCTAGACACATTTTATCTTGAGACCCACCTTTACATTTATCCTTTGTAAGCCCTTAGATTCCATGAATTGCCTTATAGGTTTTAAGCCACATTACAAGCCAATTTTTCTTTACCTACTCGCACTTTTAGTATTTTTGCATAGTAATTTCACGTTTGAGTGTGGGGGAAGGGAATTTCATGTGCTTTCATTGGGATGCGTATCATTTATGGGTAGTGTGAAGTGTGTGTAAATATTTTGGGCTATGGATAATAAGAGAATTGGGCATGTGTCATCATTTCATTGTGCTTAATTTGTTTCATCCATTTCTCCTTCAAAAAAAAGAAAAGAAAAAATGGAGATGAGATTGAACTCCTCATTGTACATTATTTTATGAATCATGTCCCTCTCAAAAATCAAGGTCATGAATTTTCATTCATTCATTGTATTCAATTTTCAGCTCATCCTTCATGAAAAAAAAGAAAAAGAAAATGAAGTTGTGCCTTTCTGGAGCTTTAAAAAAAGGGAGGAGAACTTAGATGATATCATTCATTATAATCACTTATTGGCTCATATACCATGTTATAAAAATGGGGTGGTGTTTTTTTTCAAATTTTCAAGTGGGATTGGGAGAGGAACTTCCTACGTTTTACCTTGACTTAATCATGCATTGTACTTAAAAGTCTATCCTTCTCTTTCTAGACTGGAACATTTATCAATAATTTTCCCACCAACCCTAAGCCACAGAATCATTTGAACCCTTTATTAAAGCCATCATGATTAAATTCATTTTCATGTTTCACACTGCGGAGAAATTAGAATTTTCACAAACCTATGGTGATACATGCGATTTTCACGTATGAGTATAACTCTAGATTCAATTTCTCTTGAGTGAAGAGTGACATAAAATTCAATGTGAGGTAGGTTGTGATTGGGCCATGGATTGATTTATGAAGTTGAAAAAATTTTAGTGATTGAAATGAAAATAATAGAGAATTATTATTCATTTATGAGACATGATGGAATTCAATTTTGGATAAAATCATTGATATTTTCTCATTTTTGATTGTTTTGTGGATTTTGATTTGGATGTAAGATGATTGCCCAGGAGTGCAATGTTTATGTGTGGGGGAGTGATGAACCTCACATTTTCATATATTTTATACTGTATATCATTGTTCATAATCCCACAAAAGTTTTATTGGATGGGGAATTTTCATGTTTTTCAGTTTTAGTGTTATTTTGAGCCAAAATGTGAAAAACGACTAATTCTGGATTTTGACAGATTTTTACATCATAAGTATTTTGGTCATTTCCGGAAAAACAAATTCCACATTTCCTAATTCAAATTTTCTTATAATTCATAATTTATTTCCTTCATTTTTATCTTCTGGACCAGGAGCTGATTCGGCCATATAAAGGTCCTAACAATTCACTGATGTTGGGAATTTTTCCGGGCGGACAGGGTGGACCCACCCAAGTTAACAGACATCAAACATAGCCTATACATATCTAAATTATGTTTTTCCACCTGGGATACCACGAGGATAGATAGTTACATCTCTACAATAAATATGGGAGATTTTGGAGGTCATTAAGGAGGCTATAGAATGACATACTTTTGGAGGAACCTTCCTGGAAGCTTCTTCCAGAAATAGAAACTGATAATGAAAAATTAATAACACCTTCATACGGTTTTCCAATTAACTACAACTTTGAGTAAGGACGGACAAGATATTTATGATCAACATTCATGAAGGGTGGAACACTTGAAGAGGTCATTAAGGGGGTCTACAACGCGAAAACCTTTGGGGGTAGAATTCTGCCTATAAAAGGAGGACCTCACCTCCTTCCCAAATCATCCCATTCTCCATCCATTATTTCAAGGCCCAAAGGAGGAGATCTTCACCGAGGGAGGACGGCCACAAATATTCCCCCTTTATTTTTATTTTATTTATTTTATTTATTTTTAGTTTTCAATTGTAATTTAGAGTTCTAATAAATTCATGCATTGTTTTTATTTTTGTGTCCACTGATTCACCCTCTATTCTTCCTCTCATCTTACCATCGTGAACTATAATACTCATGATCATGAGTAACTAATAACAGGAATATCCCAAGGGAGAAATCAGGTTCCTGAACCCAAGACCATCTTTTTAATATTCTTTGAGTTAATTCTAATGATAATTTATAGTGGGTGTAATCCTAACTGTGGTTGTCTAAAGGTTAACTTCTTAATCTACAACCATTTTCCCTCGATTGAGGAGGTGGATGGAGGGTGTGCTTGGCGATCACTAAGTAGACTTTTCAATCACAACTGGGGTAGGATATGGTGTGCACACATACGATGGAGTTTGTACACTAAGAATATTTGAAGATGGCCAATGAAGGTGCTCCCTGAATATTCTCTCAGGAGAACTTCCTTTCTTCCCTAATTACATTCTGTTTAGCATTGCATGGTAAATTAGAATTAAATTTTAGTTCCTTCTAATTTATGAATTGAAATTATTTATTAAATTACATTTATTTCATAAAATATTAAACAACAAAAAGAATTATATTAGGTGGACTAGAAGTAGTGATTTATTAACCACAAAAGCTCTTCAAGAGAACGACCTAGGTCAGCCACTTTGCTGCACTTAGTATAAATATTTATGAGAGTACACATGACAATGCTTTGTCAAATTGGCGCCGTTTTCGGGGAGCCAAGTGGTTTTCATTCACGTTTTTTATTCACTTTTTGTAAATAATTTTACTTTCATTTAAAAAAACAACAAAAATATCATAAATTTCAAAAACTAAAAAAATCTTCTTCATTCATGATGTATTCAAATTATGATTATTATGCATGGACTGACCAATCTCAAGTGCAAGAAGATGTTTACAATGAAATTTATGCTCAGTTTCATAGGATTAGTGATAAAGTGCAAAACCTGGAGAGCCAAATAAAATTGATTGTAGAATATGTATGCACATCCCAGGAAAAAACTGAACTTGAGCCGGAACCTGAGCTGGAACCTGAACCAGAACGAGTGGTGGAAGATATATCAACAATAAGATTTTATGTTAATGAACCTGAGGTAGGTGAGAAAGAACTTCTAAAGGAACTTATCACATCATCCCTCACTCAACCATTGCTCAAGGAGGTCCCAAAAGTACACATTCCAACGGATGCACTGATGGGAGGTCATTATTGTTTGGAAAATTTTGGAATAACTTTGTCGAAGATAACCTAAAACATGATCTTCCCATGCTTGATATTGGACAATAAATACCTTTTGACCTCACTCTTTCTTTGGAAGATGAAGAAAAAGATGCACCTTCTGAGATGGAGTTGCCAATGGTCCTATCAGAAGAAATCAATTTCCAAGCTGACTTACTTGAAAGGGAATATTTCTTTATAGATTCATCATGTTTTAATTTTATTCAAACTGAATTGTTTTTGACTTCTCATTTCCTAAAATTTCGGATATAGCACAAATGGATCGGGCCTTGGATGTTGATGATAAGACCACCAAAGTGGTGGTAATCAAGGAAGAAGAGTGGGAGAATCTGGTGGTGGTGTGGCTACCTCCACTACATCAACTTTCATATCACATGAAGGAGGACACCGTCGAAGTTAATAGGGAGCATCCTTATCTTTTATTCCCTCCCACTTCGAACCTCAAATTTCTTCTTTATTCTTTCTCGTGGGTTGGGAACATTCTTATCTTATTTGGGGTTCTCTACTTTCAGTGTTTAATCATGGACATCGGAAAAACTCTAATGTGGTGGTTCATCTCAAAGAAACCACACCCACCTACTGATTGGGAATAATCTACTGAAACTACCTGACTAGGGACAGTAAATGTCTAGCACCCGCTTGGGGGACTAAACAAAGCATTATCTCTTTTCTTGTCCCTTTCTCATTCTTTTTATTTATTTTTCTTATGTATTTTCATTACTTTCTTTTAGTTTTAAAGTGGTTGCTTCTAGGAGTTTAACTCTTAAGGCATCCACCTCTAAAATAATGACAAGTTGTATCTTTCCTTCCATTTGATTTTCTACCTTTATATATATATTTTGTTGAGTTGAAATAACGGGTAGTTAAATTTAAGTGTGGGGGAGTGTCAACCTTCTTGGTTCATCTTGGGTGCTTTTCATTTTTTTTATATTTTTAGGATTTTTGAGCTTTAATGAATATTCTTATCACATTTCACACATCAATTTATTTTGAAATAATTGAAATGATTTTTAAAATAATGGATTTTAAATGATTGTTGATGTTAAATTTTTTTCCTTGAATTGGATTATCAATCATTTTTATGAGTTTGATTGATTTTTTAAATCCATGGCCATGAAACACTGACTCAAAATATTTTTACCATCCTTTGTCGTATTCTAAACCACTTCAACATATTCTTCCTAATACCCACACTTTCTTGAGGGAAACATGAATTTTGTGTGAGAACCATAATTTGTGAATAATTCTCTTTCGAAGCTTTGGATTTCATGGAATGTATTTAAATTGATTGAGGCATCTATTTGGCTAGCCAAATTTTTTCTTTAGACCCACCTTTACATTTATCCTTCGTAAGCCCTTAGATGCCATGAATTTCCTTATAGGTTTTAAGCCACATTACAAGCCAATTTTTCCTTACCTACCCGCACTTTTAGTATTTTCGCATGGTTATTTCAAGTTTGAGTGTGGGGGAAGGGCCTTTCATGTGAATTCATTAAAATGTGTATCATTTATGTGTAGTGTGAAGTGTGTGTAAATATTTTGGGCTATGGATAATAAGAGAATTGGGCATGTTTCATCATTTCATTGTGGTTAATTTGTTTCATTCATTTCTCCTTCAAAAAAAAGAAAAGAAAAAAAATGGAGATGAGCTTGAATTCCTCATTGTACATTATTTTATGAATCATGTACCTCTCAAAAATCAAGGTCATTAATTGTCATTCATTCACTGTATTCAATTTTCAGCTCATCCTCCATGAAAAAAAAGAAAAAGAAAATAATGTTGTGCCTTTCTGGAGCTTTAAAAAAAGGGAGGAGAACATAGATGATATCATTCATTATAATAACTTATTGGCTCATGTACCATGTCATAAAAAGGGGGTGGTGTTGTTTTTCACATTTTCAAGTGGGATTGAGAGAGGAACATCCTGTGTTTTCCATTGATTAAATCATGCATTGTACTTAAACGTCTAACCTTCCCTTTCTAGCCTGGAACATTTTTCAATAATTTTCCCACCAACCCTAAGACACATAATCATTTGAACCTTTAATTAAAGCCCTATTGATTAAATACATTTTCATGTTTCACGCTGTGGAGAAATGAGAATTTTTACAAACCTATGGTGATTCATGTGATTTTCAAGTATGAGTATAACTCTAGATTCAATTTCTCTTGAGTGAAGAGTGACATAAAATTCAATGTGAGGTAAGTTGTGATTTGGCCATGGATTGATTTATGAAGTTGAACAAATTTTAGTGATTGAAATGAAAATAATAGAGAATTATTATACATATATGAGACATGATGGAATTCTATTTTGGATAAAATCATTGATATTTTCTCATTTTTGATTGTTGTGTGGATTTTGATTTGTATGTAAGATGATTGCCCATGAGTGAAATGTTTAATTGTGGGGGAGTGATGAAGCTCACATTTTCATATATTTTATACTGTATATCATTGTTTATAATCCCACAAAAGTGTTATTGGATGGGTAATTGTCATGTTTTTCGGTTTTAGTGTTATTTTGTGCCCAAATGTGAAAAATGACTAATTCTGGATTTTTGACAGATTTTTACGTCAGGGGTATTTTGGTCATTTCCGGAAAAAAATTCCAAATTTTTTGAATAATTTTTTTTGTAATCCTTAATTTATTTCCTTCATTTTTGTCTTCTGGACCAGGAGCTGATTAGGCCATATATAGTGTCTACAAATTCATTGAAGTTGGGAATTTTTCCGGGCCGACAGCGTGGACCCACCCAAATTAACAGACATCAAACTCGGCCTACACCGATCTAAATGATGTGTTTCCACCTGGGATACAATGAGGACAGATAGTTACATCTCTAAAATAAATATGGGAGATTTTGGAGGTCATTAAGGAGTCTATTGAATGACATACTTTTGGAGGAACCTTCCTGGAAGCTTCACCCACAAACAAAAACCGATAATGAAAAAATTCATAACGCCTTCTTATGGTTTCCAACTTTGCTGAAATTTTGAGGAAGGGAGGCCAACATATTTATGAACAAAATTCGTGAAGGGTGGAACATATTAATAGGTAATTAAGGGGGACTAAAACATGAAACCTTTCGGTGGTAGAATTCTTCCTATAAAAGGAGGCCCTCACCTCCTTCCCAAAGCTTCCCATTCTCCATCCATTCCTTCAAGGCATCAAGGAGGAGATCTCCACCGAGGGAGGCCGGATGCAAATCTTACCCCTTTATTTTTATTTTATTTCTTTTCTTTATTTTTAGTTTTCAATTTTAGTTTAGATTTCTAATAAATTCATGCATTGTTTTTATTTTTGTGTCCACTGATTCACCCTCTTTTCTTCCTCTCATCTTACCATCGTGAACTATAATACTCATGATCATGAGTAATTAATAAGAGGAATATCCAAAGGGAGTAATCAGGTTCTTTAACCCAAGACCATCTTTTTAACATTATTTGAGTTAATTTTAAGGATAATTTATAGTGGGTGTAATCCTCACGGTGGTTGTCTAAAGGATAACTTCTTAATCTATAACCATTTTCCCTCGATTGAGGAGGTGGATGGAGGGTGTTCTTGGCGATCGCTACGTAGAATTTTCATTCACAACCAGGTTAGAATAAGGTGTGCACACATACGATGGAGTGTGTACACTAAGAATATTTGAAGATGGCCAATGAAGGTGCTCCCTGAATATTCTCTTGAGAGAACTTACATTCTTCCCTAATTGCATTCTGTTTAGCATTGCATGGTAATTTAGAATTAAATTTTAGTTTCTTCTGATTTATGAATTTCATTTAATTTATTAAATTAAATTTATTTCATAAAATATTAAACAGAAAAAAGAATTATATTAGGTGGACTAGAAGTAGCAATTTATTAACCACAAAAGCTCCTCAAGAGAACGACCTAGGTCAGCCAATGTGCTGCACTTAGTATAAATATTTTTGAGAGCGCACACGACAACGCTTCGTTAGTTACCAAATTGGTAAGGGTTAATTCCGAAATCCCATTATTATCTGAGATTGTTTATGTGTAAGTATGTACTAGGAAAGTTTTATCATCTATGTCCATTTTTCATAAAAATGACTTCAAATGAATATTTTAAGGATTTTTGAAAGGTACCCTTTATCAAAATCAGAATTTTAAATGTTTTATAGATTTATCTTTGTAAATCTTTTTAATTAATGTCCATGTTTTCAAAATAATTTTGAAGATTTATTTATATGAACATGAATGGTTTCAAATGATAATTCTTTTCAAAAGTTTCAAAGTGGTATGGGAAACATTGATTAAAAAATCTCTTTTAAATTACGTCCTTTATAAATGAGTGACTTTTAAATGATTTTACAAAAAGAATATTTCTCTCAAAATGTTTTACTCATCACTTTCAACAATATCAACATCCTTTACTGGATATTAATTTTGATTGAGGTGGATTTATTATAATACAATCATCCATATTTTATTGAATGAGTTATGATATGTTTGACTGTGGATGTTCTATTTTTATACCACTCACGGTTTATGGTTAATGTAATGACATTTCGTATGCTAGTTTTTATACGAATGTTTATGTTATGTTTCAAATTTTTGATATGAGGAATGCAGTGGACTTAATAAGTGACAGGTGGAGCCCGCTATAGCTCTTTGATGCATCGATAGGTCTCAAGAGACAGACTAGTTTCTTGGAATAAGGCCTTGACAAAACTTCTATTTGTAGTCCTATCATGAGGCCTTGAATATGTGGAAATGATGTCCGACATTAGGCATTCCCTCATTATGAAATTAGTTATTACATTTATTATTTGACTAGTAGAATATCCATGTGCATGTTTACATGGTAATGTTTGATTTATTGTTTCCATATTATGTTCAAGTTTATTTTTAAAAAGGCTGTTGTTTTTATTACAAATCCTGCCTTATATGTTTATAGCATTCACTACATTATTTACCCTGACTATGCATCTGAGCTCACCCCTTTCTTATGTTTTATTTTCCCAGGATTCCAAGATGTGTATTACGATTTCAAACAGGGTTAAGCATTGGGATTAATGGCTTTCTCAAAGGATCATTTATGTTGTGTTTTTTTATAATGTGTAATGTAACGTTCATGTATGTAATCTATTTTCCAAGACTACTAAACTGATCAGTCATTCGGGACTTGATTCCTCGTAATCATGCCAATATATTAAAATAATGCACTGACTCTAGGTAACTTGGGTTGGGACGCTACACTGAAATTATATAATGATAAATTAAAGAATGACCTGGAGATATTTATTAATGGAAGAAAAACCATATCTAAGATTGATGTCAAATAAACTACACCTAAATACTCTATAATAATCGGTTACCAGTCAGGACATAGAATAATTTAAATAAATAATATTTTCCAAAGTTATAGTTCTACTAGTAAGGAAAATATTTATTATTCTAATAGACAAAATAAAGTCTTTTTTTCTAAATGTATAAGGTCTTTTTATAAGAATCCATTAAAATAGTAATGGATTATCAAAGCTATTATTACAAACATCATGGAGCCCATACAAATATGGGTACCAAAATGATTTCTAGTTTAAATATTTTTTTAGGAAACCTACATGGATATTTTACAATAAGAAATTATGGTGACTCGATTGTGGATGTTCTATAAATATGAAAGGGGACAACTTAATAATTATTATCCCAATAAAAGTTAATGATATGCATGACACTTGTTGTGAAAATGACAATAGAAAATATATTTCACTCTCTCACATCAGTAACACTAGTACTATTTTAATTGATATGTTATTATCTGTAGATGTATTAAAATATAATATTATCAGAATTTCACAACTATGGGAGGATGGTAATAATGTTATGTTTAAGAAAAATTCTTTCAATGTATTTTATTCCAAATTTGATTTAGTTTTCATTTCTATTTGAAATGATAATGTTAATGTTTTTTATTTGAATCCATTTTTTCATAGAATATTTTATGCTTATGTGAATTTTATAATGTATCTTGGATTTAGAATAGGATACTTGGCCATTTCAATATAAACTTTCTTATAAAGTGAACTAGGAAAGGATTATCTGAAGATATACATAAAAATTAATTTCCAACAGACAAAGTCTGTAATATCATTCAAAAGGGAAATCATCACATAATCTCTTTCAAACAAAATAATGATGTTTCAACTTCTCAACTATTAGAGTTGGTTCACGTGGATTTTTTAAACTTTATAGTGTGTCTTGCTTAGAAGGAAATCATTATGTTTATGTTATAGTGGATGATTATTGAAGATATAAATTGGTGTTTTTCCTTGTTCATAAAATTTATTAACACTCATATTTTTCTAAATATGTTTGTTTTAGAAAATCATAGTGGACATGAAATTTGGACATTAATTAGTGATCATGGTCATGATATTGAAAAAAATGAGTCTGAATCATTATGATTAAAACATAGCTATAGTCCTAAATTTTATATTTTTTGGACCCCAATACATAATGGTGTCATTGAAAGAAGAAATATAACACTTCAATAAATTTCTCAGACTTTGTTCAATGATTACGATTTACCTATTTTTTATGAATCTGGGAAAAAACGTGATATATAATAAATATAATTCAAATAAGACCTCTTTTAAATAATAAAAAAAATCAATTATTGATTAAGGGGGTAGAAAAGTTTTATTAATTTATTGTTTTTTGTTGTGAATTCATTAGACTCAATATAATGGAGAATTTAGAAACGTTTTTTTTTCAAATGTGATTAAGGGATTTTCATGGGATATTCTACAAATAGTAAATCATATAGGTTATTTAATTAATAGACTATGATTGTTTAAGAATATATATATGTAATATATTATAATATAGGTCCATATGAACCCAAGAATTAATTATAATATACGGATTATGATTATTCTAATCTATACCTTAGTTCTAAAACTAGTAAAAAATCTACTAGAATTCCTGTTGAAAATTTTCCCAATTTTGATTAACCTCTTGAACCCGAACCTATTGATGAAAATGAAGTAAAAAACAGTTTTATTATAGGGTATTTCATAACTCACAGATATCATCCCTTAAATTATTTTTGAAGAGACCAAGATAAAGAAACTTATAAAAGATTTTCTATTACAAAATATATTTAACATCAAGATTTATTGTCACAAATTGAACCTAATAACATCAATGAAGTAATTAATGCTGAATTATAGGTAAAGTAAATTCAAGAAGTGTTAAATTAGTTTGAGTGAAATTGAGTTTGGGAACATGTTAAAAGACCCAAGTACTACCAAACCCTTGGAACTATACGGGTTCTTAAAAACAAGTTTGACGAGTCAGGCACAACATTAAGAAAAAAATCAAGATTGGTTACATAAGCTTATAATCATGTAGGAGGTATAGATTATGAGGATACTTTAATGAGTTGAAACTATACATTGGATCATGATGAAACTAGTAAACTAGTTGACCAAACCACTTATTGAGGAATGACTGGAAGCTTACTACACACAACTTATAGTCGACCTGATATAATATTCAGTGTGTGTATGTGTGTCTATTTTCATGAAAATTCAAATGAGTCACATTTACATACTGTGAAAATAATGTTCAAATACAACATCGTACAAATAATTTAGGAGTATTATATTATAGAGAAGATGTATTCAATATAGTTAGTCATTCAGATTCCAATTTTTGTGGATGTAAGTTAGAAAGAAGTGGTAATTCTTGATCAAATTACTTTTTGGGAATGTCTATAGTTTCATTATGAATTAAGAAACAAAACAACATTGAATTATCCATCACTAAAGCTTAGTACATTACTAAAGGAAGTAATTTTGAACATATTCTATGGATGAAACAAACTTTACTAGAAAATGAATACAAATATATATAGTTACCTATAAATTGTGACAGTAAAAGTTTTATAAGAATTACCAAGAATCATGTATCACACTCTAGGAAAATATACATTGATATAAAAAAATCACTTATCGAGTGATCATATTCAGAACAGTGATATTATGAATTGGTTGGTAGGTACTAGACATCGTATTGCTAAGATATTCACGATTCTAATGAATTTTTATAAAATTATCTATATCAAAAATGAAATTGGAATGATAAGTTATATATATATATTTTTTCTTAAATTTTTTTGGTTATAGTTGGTAAAAATCAAAAAAGAAGGGTCTACAATGGATAATCTAATATTTTTATCAACCATGGTAGATATACCATTGATATCTATCATATATGGTAAACCATTTCATACTACCATTCCTAAACTACCATCTAAATGATATCATGGCATAATACCATTATATGGTTCTATGACATCATTACACAAAACAATATTGTTCATATATGTCTATGATAAACTACCATTGTATGAAACCATGATAATATACTATTAGAAGCTACCATTAATAGTCTTATTATTCCTAGTGTCTATAATTAATGTTATTATAGGTTTTATTTATTTATTTATATTATATTTAATATATTTTTTTTATTTTTAATTTTGAATACCTAAATAATAAAATATTACATGAAGAAAGAGATCAAGAACCCTCACTCACATGCCTCATTTGAACCCTTTATCTATTTATATCCTGACAAGAGAGCATCCCTATTCCCCTAACATCCCTTGAAGCTATAAAAAAATAGTTCGAGGGAAGCATCATGGTGGGATTAATGAAGAGTCTCATACCTCAAAAAATGAAACAGGAGAATCATGTAATCATGTTTTAGAATAGAAAAAACCCTAGATTGCATCTCAAGATGTTGTGGTAGAGAAAGAAATGGAATATTCATGGTTTATTTAGATCATTTCGATCAAGTGGAATGCTATATATGACCAAGTATGGGTCAAATGGTTCTCACGTAATGAATAACCATTCTACCCTTGGATGGTCCCAAGGTTTTATCATTTTACAAAGAATGAGTCAGGAGAGAAAAAGAATGTTATTATTACTACGATAGATGGATACAACTTTGTATTTTATTTAATTTAGATTTATATATATTTATACGTTCCTATAAAGGGTATATATGATGACTATAAAGGCTCATCACCTATTAATAGGGAGAATTTTGTGATTGATAATTCTTTGTTGCAGTTGATTGGGAATGAAATTATTCGAATGCCTACACATGTGGAACTAGATGGAGAATGATGACTATTGTTTATGTTCATAAAATACAGAAGTCTTCAAAGGAAGGGGGTTATAGATTAAGGAAAAATCAAGATATATTCTTCTTATTTAATATGAAAATAGGAGATAAGTTAAATATATTTAAATAACTGATGGTTCATATAATGGATTTTAGAAATCCCTCTTCAAGATAAGACCCGTTATGCTACCCTAAGTTGATATCTTCCATGTATTTATATGAACTCCTTCTGAATTAAGGTGATGAAAAAGTGACTAAATTTGGTGATTTTTTTATACTGGTTAAATTCATGAGGATGATAGTTAATTGGATCTCTTGGTTGAAAACGTGGGTAGTTGATAATGATAAACACCATGAGAAGATTATCTCAGTGATGAATCCTACATGAATGGGAGACATGGTTAATCCAATCTTATAGCTATATTGGGTTTTATAGTAATCATATGATGAAGAAATTGAGGAGGAGGTTTATGTGGATGTTGGTGTAGTTGAGGAAAGGGAGTTTGTGTATGTTTTAGTGGAAGTTTCCACTGAAACTAATGTGACTAAGATTCCTATTTTTTATAGATATTCCATTAAACCTATTTATCTTAATTAAAAATATATTTTTCTATGATAATTTAATGAGTAAGAAGATACTAATGTCGTTAATGGTGGTTAGGCTAAGAGATCTTCTATAGAGACTCCTGATCATGTGGTTATTCTTTCAAATGATTAAGAATTTTATGTTGACAGAGGGGATGAGGATGAGTTTTCTCACATTTATCAAATTTTTAATAGTGTTTTTGATATTACAGTGGAGAGTAGAAAGGTATACATCATTCCACTTCATCTATCTAGGACTATAGTAATAGGGAATATCCAGTAGCTCAGAAAATTGAAATCTATATTTCCTCATATAGAGATGGGTATGGAGAACATTATAAGGGAGATAAATCCTCGAGTTCAATAATTCATGGGTTTTAGTACTCTATGTTAGATGATGATGATTATTAGTGTAGTATACTATATCATATTGGACCAACCATTTTTACAGGGTGAGAGATCCAAAGGGATCCTTAGTAGAGAGGACTAATGATGAATATTTGGTGAATGTTTTTCCTTTATAATATCATAATGTGGATATTAGACATAAGGACGATGTTATTTTTTATCCATAAGAGGACTCTATACCCTCCTCCTCCTCCTCCACCCAATTAAATTTTTTTGATAATGGGATATCTCGATGCCTTTAATGAAAGTTCTTTATTAAATATTTATTGGATTCTCATGTCTTCTTCAGTTTAAGAGAATAATTTTTTTTGAAGCGGATGTAAGGTTTCTTATTACTTTGGTCATATCTCATATTCGACGTAAAATGTTTATAAAAATAGAATATCTTAATATTTATAATAATCTGTTTATATAATAGATAGATTCTATCCAAATATCTATTTAGGGCACAAGAGCTAGTTTTACTAAGAGAGAGATATCACGTTTGGAGAGGCTAGAGAGATTCTTTAGTCCTATAGAATCATCATCATGAGACCAATCCTCCTTATGCTTCAGCATCAGTGGATGCCAATTCTTTCTCCCGAAACATGTGTTATGATTAGGAATCAATACATCCAAATAGTTTCCATGGGATATATTTTCGGAACCGAAAACATATGAAGTTTTTTCATCCAAAGGGATCTACTTTCCAATGGTATGAATTCCTTAGGTCTGTTTTCCTATGATACTTAAGAACTCACATTGGTCGAGAGGATGGGAGGTCAGGATCATCACACCTTTTGGGGGGGAATTATTTCCTAATCTAGGACTCTCATATAGATTTAAGATATGTTCATGAATACTTATTAATCTACCTTATATAATGTAGGTTTCCCTTGATATTATGAAACAATTATTTAGTGTGTATGAAATCTATAATCATCCGTATGTATTAGAGGCACTTCATTAATGGAGATATATATATATGTATTTGAGGTTCTCTATAAATGGTATCCCCTTATATTCTAATTATATATTCTTTTTTCATTGTTTTGATGATGGTGGTTTTAAGCCACTCAGTGGGCACTTTGGAATTTATGGTCTTCTAGGTAGAAAAAATTGGTTTTAATGTTGGGATATTACTCATAAATGTTTTAACAAGATATCCTAATAAATTTAATTTTAACCCTAGTTGTTTAGTTACACTTCATGGGACACATCATGACTATTATGTTCATATGATAAGGAAATAATCATACAGTTTAATGCCATGTAGTATGGAAATCTTTGACGGAAAATGCGAAATCAATGTTTAGTGTGGTATTAAGCCTAAACAACCCAATTAACTAGGAAAGGATATGGGTTTCCCTGTTGGATTAGTCTCACTTGGGAAGGTAGCCCAGAAAGAACATGGTTGATTTGGGGTATTGGGATTGAACATGAGGGATTCTTCCTACGTATCCCACATGGATGGGAATCAAATCCCACATATTTTGGTAAGTCACATAGGGTAATATCACCCGTTGATAGAAATATATTAGGGATTACTCAAAAAGAGTATTCCCAATAATAGGGTCCATGAGAGATGTCTTAACTGATGGAGATTTGGTGTGGATTAATTCAGTGTTTACTTCCAAGAAGGATGCCCAGATTAAGGGTATTAGGGTTGGACTCCTGGGGAGGTTGTCTAGTGATCTCAGGACCAAGGAGAAGGCTTACTATGAATCCCAATTATGGTGGGAATAATATTTAATTTAGTTCAAGAGTCAGGTGGATTGTATGGATGTGTTATAATAAAAAATCTCTAAGACCACATGATCCATTCACGGTGTGAGAAACAAGAGGATATGAAAGATTCAACAAACCACACACTTTCTCCTATGTTGACGGAATAGGCTTGGCCTATAGAGAAAGAGGACATTGTTATAGTGTATTAGGGCGCATAGAAAAGAACCTTTAAATGTGAAATGATAGGGAAGTTCATTGATCTTTCCTGAAAGACTAGGGTCTTACTCCAAATGGGATTCCATAAAATTGATCCGGGTAGAGAAGGGAGATTTTTGTTTGTCGACAAGAAGAGTATGTGTGAACTGTACCTTCCCTAATAGGGAACTAAGGCTCTGAGTTTTCGAGACAAGAAAAACACATGTCTTGAACCCTAATCCCCCAAACTAAGGACTCCCCAATACTATTCCTTGTATAAGATCCCTCATGACCATAGAGATATAACTCTACAGGCATTGCAATAATTCAAGCTTCTGAATAGAAATATTTTTGGAAACCTATGAACATAAAGACATAAATCCAAATAGGAGACATGCTAGTGTCACATTCCACATGGTTTTGTAAATTGGTAGGTCTCAGTAATTGTTTCAATAGGATCCCATTCATACAATAGATCCTATTATAAATAATCTATTGCATGAATGGCTTTGAAGGAGGATTCATGAATGGATCGAAGAGGAATAAAATGTGATGTGAACCATATAGGGGCATCCAATTCTCTAAAATGTTGGTATTGGGCATGCAAGTAGGATTAGATGACCAGCGGTCGCATTAAGTGATGAACAAATTGGAGAATATGACTTGAAAAAAACATGGTTCAATCCTTCAAGAGTATTCCCAGGTATTCCCAAAAGTGGGGCACTCAAGAACCTGCATAATAAATGGTGGGAGTGCAATTATTCTTGATTTAGTGAGGTTGGGTTCTTTGGGAACACATGTGTTATGAATTTCAAACACTAAATGATCATATGTCCTAATATCATCCTTTAATACCCTCACCTTTGGTGTTAAAGAACAACCTTGGTGGTTTCAGAAGACTTGAGAAAAGCACTAGGGATACTAGAGAAATAATAGGGATTCATGGAAATTCATCCCTAAAAATAATGACCCAAGGGTCTATTTATTTGAAAATATATGACCCCAGTTGACGGAATATTTTGGCGCTCAACATGGTTTTTTTCCACCTCTGAGGTGGCGTGTTCTGGGTAACGGTGAAATGGTATGATGAGGATCAATGTGTCCCTTTTTCTAAAGAGGGTTTCTTGTCAAATCAACCATTTGTTTTTTTTTTAATCCATTCTATTTCATTATCCTTTAAAGGATGGTTGGATTAACCCTATGGGTACTGGGCAATTCACCCCTTTCACATTACGAAGGAGGTGCCACAGTAGTCGGTCCTAGTGGGAGATTACATGGGGTCATGTACTTGTGCAATTGGTCTTCCTCGGAGTTAACATCCTCAGATCGTCTCTAACAGGTTTATTTGTGGATCTAGAAAAACCCAATAACCCTGTTATCCATGATTTATGGACTTTATTTTCAATGTAAGGTTCTCGTTGATTTATGATTCGACCAACGACACATGATGGCTTCATTGGTCGAGAGAATGGGAAGTCAGCCTCATCGCACCCTTCTGGGGGAGGAATATTGCCTATTGTAGGACTCTCTTATAAATTTATGTCACAATCATATGTTTGTGAATCCTTGGATCATTCCCAATGAATATGTCCACATGCTACCCTTGGTTTTCCGGATTGTCATAGGCATACTTATATTTGATGCTACAGAGGTACTGCTAAATTGATCCATACAATAACATGCTCTAGAGTTTATCATCATCTAGGGGGGATGGAAGTTGATTTGATGTTGGGATCAGACCCATAATATTGGTTTCCTACATATCATTGTGAGATAAATCAGAACCCAAAGTGTTTAGGATTATGTGGGGCTTACCCAAGGAAGCTTCCCATTTGGGGGGACTTGGTTGGGTGATCACTTATGGGAGGGAACCCTTTTGTGCTTGAGTGATTGATAAGGCAACCTATATATCTGTGTTTGATCATGAATCCGAGTTCTCATAGTTCATAATTGTTGGGGCTTACACATGGAGGCTTTACATTTGAGGGGGCATGATTGGGTAAATCCTTTTGAATGGGTACCCTTTTGAGCTCGGCCTTCAAGAAGGCATCTTATGTAACTTGATTTTATCAGGAATCAGAGTTCTCATATTTCAGATTTATGTGGATGTTGTAATCATCACAAACCTTTAAGACTAAGTGATTCATGCTTGTTATGAGAAACAAGAAGATTTTATAGATCCAACAAACCACGTGCTTTCCACTGTTGGGGGGAGTGGGTGAGCCTATGGTAGAAGAGGACATGGCGACAATGGATGAGGTCACAGAGCGTTGAACCTCTCAATGTGAAATGATATCAAAGGTCATGTGGATCAGACTCAGATGATTGGTGACTGAACTCAATGAGAGGTCCCCAAAATACATTCTGGGAAAGGTATGAGTTTCATCCTCATCAAAGGAGAAGCGAACATACCTCCTTAAACTAATCACTATTCATCATTGAATTGAAAAGAAAGTGATCACCCTTAATCCCTATAATGGGGAGGTTAATATTATCATCCTAAGGAAGGAATTTTGGATACCATGGGAATGTAAACCCACATACACTCCTGAATCCAAAACCGTTGTGGAGAGTCCCTTCGTGACTACTCTTACCATGGGTATGTAGACTCAAAGGGGCGTGCTAATGCACCTGATGGGATGATCAAACGGGTCCGGTTGCTTTTGAGGTAGTTTTGGCTTGATTCTGGAGGACTGGTCTGCATAGTGACTATGGAGGAATGGATGGTAGTGGAGGAGTGAGAATGGAACTGGAGGAAATAATATCCAAAAATACTGCATTATGCGTATTGGTTTCTTATGCTGGATGGGGGAGGCTAGGCATAAAATAATGTTATATGGGTAGAGGGTCCATCCGCGTACCAATGCGGTATGCGAACATGGGTATAGACCACTATGTACCATAGTGGTTTGTAGCCCATCATGATACTTTGGGTTCTTTCTTCATGCTAATGCAATACATGGTGCCAGGTTCATTCCGTGTAGTGGTACACTATGCGGAGAACCATATTCAAGGAGGGTCCTGGGGATTATCATTCGCGGTATGTTCATCCAAGAGAAGTATATGGTTTGTGGTTCCACCATTTAGGTTCATTTTTCTATTTTTATTATGAAGTTCCCCAATTTAATGTTTCATGGCATACTGTAACTACAAAGATCATGGTTCGTAATTCAGGCTTCACTGATGAATCATGTCTGAAGTTGTAATCTACTTTGAACTCTTTCTTCAATCCTCTGAGTCCCCTTTAAGATTTCATCATCAATTGTTTTTCAATTAATTCTATGATCCTTTTATTGTGCATCACGGAAATCATTTCTATGGGCATGTGGAACCATTTGCGAAGTCCCATGAGGAGATATCCTAACCCACAGAAGACTCGATCAACAAGGATTTTCAAGCGCTACGGTTCACAATCAAGGTTCTATATCCCTTCCTATTATATTTGTATGCAAACTAATGAATTTTTGGGTTGGTACACATATGGCCTTCAGGTGAATGAGTCTTTAGACAACGCAATTCATGGTCTACTATGTTCATTGATCATCACTCGATGGGATAGCTCCTCGTGGATTTTTTTACGTACCTATTAGTTTGTGATCCAGGCAGTCTGTGAACCCTACCCAATGATGGTACATGGGACATTGTAAATTATTTTAAAACATATAATTCGTTCAAGTTTCTTATGAAATTTTCAACTCCATTTGAGTCCATTGACCTTGTTATACCTGTAGAAGTACTTGGTTCCTTACTCAATGTGATTGTAAGGATTTTTTCATCCGTTCGTGGAATTTTCAGGACCCTAAAAATTTCATTCATCGGAATGGGGTCCATTCGGAATGAAATGGGGACTATTCCAATATAGGTTTGGTCCTGAATTTAAGTGGTCTGCAACAGAACAGATTGTCCTGGTATAAGGGGAGCACAGCTATATATAAGGGACCATGTAATTTTTCTTTTACCATTTTTCTTGAAGAAAATTTCCCTAGACTCCCTTGGCCTCCTCTACATTCATGTACCATGCTCTTTGTAAAAATACAATTCTCTAACCGCTTCATACGTACCGCACACCAATATTTTTTCCATTTATCTATGCATGAACCAGATTTTGGATTTTGCGAATATCATTGTGTAATTTTTAAAATAAAAATACAGATTCTACATCGGATAACACAACATTGTGTGTGTCCACATACTGAGTGTGGATCAGTGAACCAAACTTTACAAATTAATTCGTACATACAATTTCAATCCACTATATTTGAAAATGAACTTAATGAGTCCTAGGTTTGTAGTATCCACCATTGATGAGACTTTCAATTTTCCATCCAATGATCTATGGTCCAACTCCTCATGTATGGTTCACATACCATGGTTTTACGCACTAAAACACATCTGCACACCGTAGTCATATGTGGGGTTTCTTCCACACATTTTGCAGTACACAGAATGTTTCTACCATTTACCGTTTCTGGTATTAGTATGTGGAGCCCAATGTGAACATATTTTATGTCCTTTATCTATTATTTCATTTAATTTATAATTTTTTTTATTTGACAAACTTTTTATTGTCTTTTGGATCTTCTTGTGTAGGTTGTAATGGCTGATTCATAGGACATGATAAAATCAAAAAAGGCAAGGGTGACCAAGGAAGGGAATAATGAAGATCATCTTTGAGCCTATATAATTCTGTGTGATATCTTCATAAAGTATTTATTGACACCATAGCTCCTAGATTATTCGCTATATGTATAGATTGAACATTATGTCTTTGGTCTCCCTAATGACATTTCTCTACTGTTGGATGACATTGATACCCCTTTCATCATTTTAGAAGCATCGTAAGGACATGATCAGGCCAATATTTCCTCATTAAGAGAATTCATCACCACTACGATTTAGGATAATGTCTTCATACTAGGAAGCTTGGCATGGACTCATGGACACCGCAGGGGTTTCAATGCTATCATGATACCAAGTGCTTGAGAGTACCCATCAATTATCAACATCTCCCAAGAAAAACCTCATGATGGCTGGAGAAACAAGTGGAATCTATATGTCGAATGATGTTTCTCTAATGAATGGTCCTAGGCATTCTGGGTACATAAGACCTATTTGGAGTCCCTTGACCAGTTGATGGTGGTGGTCTTGTATCAGGTAGCTTGGGTTTCTCTGTTTCAAGTCTTCTCCCAGGAGAAATCTATCCTAAATTGGTGAGCCTCTAGTGTTCAAGAACCAACACCTTATACTTATTTCACGGGGAGGTTGGAATTAGATTATGGGATGTCCACTAGCTTGGAGGAATCCCAATCCTTAGAGAAATGTACGATGAGTTTCTCTTGGAAGCCGCTACATGGAATGATACTAACCATGTGTCCCTTTTGAAAAGGAGTTTATGAGTCATGGGAGAGGGAATAATTGATCATCCACTCCATGCTCGCTCTCTCGTCCCTTTAGAGACATGGATAGGTTCATTCTTATAGGTTAATGCACCCAAGCCAAGGGCTCTCCGCAGTTGAAATCATCCATCCTGTCAGTCCCGCTAGACTCTAGGGTCATATTGTGCTACCCTTAAAGAAGAATGATATACCACATTGGGATATGATATTTACCCCCATGTGTCACATACACATAGATTAGCATATCTATTTTCCATGTTTTTGAGTGGATGGATTTTCCCATCCTGTGATGTCTATACCGGGGTTTGAGCCTATACTTTGATGATGGATGCCATGCTGACAGAGGGTCGGCCCATCAATTTTCCCCTTCCCATTCTTGCTCGCCTTTATGAGTTGTTTTGAAAAATACTACAAGGTAGGCCCCCACACCATCTCTGTGGACCATTTCAATTTATTTTATTGTTTGATGGAAGAACACTTCCCTATTATGAGTATCTTCATACTACAAGGGTTCCTCATACTTACTTTCAACTAGACCTTCTCAAGATTTTTTCTATTCATCCTAAAACATTCTGTGTTATTGATGCATTTGGGGTGTTGAACGACGCTTCTCACATCTCAGTTGATCTGTATCCCACCCCTCATGGGGTTTTAATAGATGAAATGGATGGTTCTTTAGAGGAATGTTCATATCTCATTGAGCTTTGGGACGGTATGCTCACTGCTTGTATAGATCGAGTTGTTATTTATTATTAATACATCCCCTAATGATTTTCTAGGAAATTAAGATGCCTTCAATAGACTGCACTACTTCCGGATATTCAATTTAGGGGACACTCTCATCCAGTAATTCATCAATTGTTATGTCCTATGATGATTTATTAAGGTGACGATAGTGAGGTCATAATTTCTAACACAACGGTATCCTCCTTTCTGCCACTGAAGTATACCCAATTGTTGGTGGAATTATACCTCAATAGGGTGATGAGAGAACCAGTTCAAAGGGTGTAGAAACCTTTAATTGTTCCCCAGCCCATCCTTACCCCAACTACAATGCCACACATTCATTCTATTGTGAAGAGTGATACAGATACACCTTCTACTTCTGTACATGCATCATCCCCGATGGATACACCACCTATTCATACACTTGTGGAAAGAAGATTTTTAATTCACCATTAGAAACATCTGGGAGGGATTCATCAGTAGAACCTATCATAGTGGGGAGTGATTCAGAATACTCCCCTCATGTGGATACTGCCCATGACCATAATGAGGTTATCACCAGTAGATATCACTGATCACCTAGGAAGCCACGACTAGACCTCCACATACAGCTCCAGCTGTTGAAACATCTGGGGAAAAGAGAACCCCCCCCCCATCTTGGGTGACATATCCATAGTCCCTTTCCACTCTTATAATGACACTTTCTGCTTATAGACACATTGTGGTGGTAGAGGATCATGTTAATGGTGCTGTAGGGAGGCACCAGACAGTGCGAAAACAGGTATGGCGTCTATTATGTGCTCTTAACATAGAGACAGTTATGGCCAATTTTGCTGATGGTACTAAAACTTTTACACAATTATTCATTGAGATGGGTTTTGGCGGCATTGATTATATGAACGTTCACCTCCTTATCTAATAAATCTTCATAGCCTGAGAAGACCTTTCTTCCTGTGAGGACAAGATATCCGATTTCAATTCTCCCCATCATTAGGTGCTGACCTTCTGAGAAGTTTTGGAGGAACTCAATCACTTAACGGTCGAGGAGGTGAAGGATTTTGATTTGGTGGACACCCGAAAGGATGATTTTCGGGAGTGCGAGGACCATGTAGCAAGATTGGGGGATAAACTGGTCTCTTCACACGCCAACTATGAATCCATCTAGAAGAAAGTGTGGGAACATAAAGTTGTTCAGAAGCAGGTGCGTCTGTCAGTTAAGGCTGAATTGGAGGAGAGATCTTCTTTGAAGAAAACTATTGAACTCCTGTAGCAATCATTTTCCTTCCTTCAGGAAAGGGAGAATCAAGCCTTGTTGTAGCTCTATCCCAAGTCATGTTGTGTACTCTTCCCCTTTTTTGATACTTTGGAGAGACTATGGACTAGGGATGTTCCTCCCTCATTGTTGAACTTAATGAAACTGAATTTCCATTAAATCACATTTTTTTCCTTTTCTGTTCATGTCAATTGATCATAATCAATCATATAAACATCATTTTGATCAGGTACAAATTTTAAACCATGACTAATAAACTGAAATAATTGACATAGGCTCTAATTTTTTCCTTAGTCAAGGGGTTCAGTGAGAGTAGATTGACAATTTATGAGTTTTTATGGAACACCTCACAAAATATTATGACTTTTTAATTATTACAATAATTTTTCCTAATCCTTCTTGGAACATGCTTAACATGCATAAATTGACTTTTTCTTAGGCCACCCATCATGGGTTTTTAACCTAATAAACATTACACTTTTTTGATGGATCAGTGTTTTTAAATAATCGATACTTGACTTTTACCCATAGGTTCCTTCTTTGGATTTCCCGTCTAGCAAGGATATGGTATTTTGTTTTCTATGCTAGTTTGTAGTTCTACAAATCAAACTGATTTCTACTGTTTTAGGTCGAACAAACCTGACCAAACATAAATGGGTATGGCCCTAATTCTGGGTCCTCCACCAAGAATGTTCTGATATCCTTTAGTCATGGATTACATATTCTTCTTGACCCTAATCCTGGAAATTGTGGACATGCATGAGGCTCAGAGTCCATTTTAGGAATACAAAGGTAAGAAAGGACCCTTTTGGGGGAAAATTTTCCATTGATTGATGACCCTTTTGTGGACTACATATGCAGAACCACCGAGGCATGATGTGCATAGTTAATTAAAGATTTCTTATGGACACTTACGTTAAATATTTGATGGATTGATAGGGTTATGTAACACATTGAATTAATTTTGATGTTAGGATCCATAGTAGGTGGCTCGTCTGAGTAGTGGTATCAGAAAATATTAGGGGAATTCATATTGTCTTTGAGTGGGGAACTGTTCTCTCATGATTCTTACTTACGTAAGGGAGAGCGGGTGAATGGTCAGTTCAGCTACAAATACATTTTTTTATGTTAGGGTATTTTACAAAGAATATGGTATGTGAACTGTTATCCATAAGTTTTCCAAATCTTGGGGGGTGAAAGAACATGAGTGTCTTCCAAGAATATAGAAACTGGAAAGGACTCTCCTGAGAATGAATTTTCCTTTGACTGACAATAATTTTGTAAGTGGTATATGTGGAGCCTCTAGGGAATGATGTGAATAGTCAAAAAATGGTGTCCTCAAGACACTGGCCTTCCATCTCTGATGGCTATGAAGAATTGTTGATATTGGGCTGTTTCTGAATATGGTATGTGACATTTGAAATGGGGTGTGACTGACGACAAAAATGGGGGTATTTTTACTGAACTTATTCAGGGGAAACCTAGAAATGGGTGGGGGCACTCTTCTTTTGTATGAAGATCAACTTTATTCATATGGATGGGGTATCTTTAGAAACCTCAAAAGGCACCATAGATGAATCAGGCTCGTATGTTCTGATATATCCTGGATGTTTGTAGGGAAGAAAATGTAAACCATGAACCTAAGGGCCATTGAATCGGGAAGGATGGAATGAGGATTGGAATCAATTGGGAATATTTAGATAGGATATGACTCTCATAGGGATGAATATTGCATTGATTGACTTCCATTTTAGTTGAAAAAATATGCAGATCCATGAGGACATAATGTGCATTGTCAAAAAAGGTGTTCGTATGGCACTAGGATTCTGTCTCAGTAGGCCTTGAATGATTATGGGGATTCATGATCACTCAGATCATGGAGTTTGATGTATGTAAAGAGTGAATCTGGATATATTGGAATCATTTGGGCTATTATTTACTCATGGTATTAGGTATCCTTTACGTAGATATGGCTCACAGGCTGGGTGATGCGTTCATCCCATCTTTGGGGTACCTAGTCATTTAACGTCACATGAACATGACATGGGGTTCTTGTTGGGGGAGGGAACCATGACCTGCCTTTAAGGTAATACTGCTCAGACAAAATTCCTGGGAAGTGTTTCCATAATGTCACGGTGGATCTCTGTCTAAGATCCCTAACTCCCGTGAGCTATTCTCGGTGTGAGGAATAAGGGATTACGTGGATTTTTTGTCATTACCTTGGTATAGAAAAATCAACATCAAAGATATGTTTAGGAATAAACGAATACTATTCCACTTAACATTATACAACAATGATGATTTTGGCCTTGCAGTTTAATGTCGCATAGTGAAGTCATGATGCTGTATAGTTTTGAGTCATGTAGTCAGTATGATTATGCTGTCATAGATATCATTAATAGTTTTGAGTTAATCAAAATAAGTTTTTTCCATATTTCCTTATATGTGAGTGATGATAGAAGGTTTAAACCATAGTCCCTGGGGAAATATGGATCTTGAGGAATGACTTGGGGCTTGGAAGCCATTGGGCACACTAAGATGGAAGAGGACTCTCATGGGGATGAATTTCCCTTTTACTGCTGGACTTTTTTGTTGGAAACATATAAAGATCCACCAGGGGATGATGTTCATAGTCAAACAATGGTGTATGTAGGAAACTGGCCTTTTATCTGAGATGGCCTTAAAGTATTATGGGGATCCATGATTTCCAGGGTTATGTAGTTTGAAAAGCGTTAAAGATGTGCTTAGTAACTTCAATAATAGCTATACCCTGATTAACTAGGAACTACTAGAGCTTCCACATAGTTGTAACTCATATTTATTGAGGGAAGAAGGATCTTTTGACTTCTCATGAGTTGGGGTCATGTGCGGGATCTTGTAACATCAAGGATTGGGCTAAAGATAACTCTTGAATAATTTCACAGTTTATTTTCATGTGATTAGGACCTTTCACTGACTCCCTGGACAAGTCTAATCTGCGCATGGAGAATGGAGAATTTTTTTATGGTGGATGTTCTGGGATGCCAAATCCAGGTGTCACTACGTATCCTGCAATATAAGGAATAAAGCTGAACCTAGTTCTGAACGTTCCCTGTACTGATCTGGATCATTCCATGTGTAATGACTTCTGAGGACATTTTTGTGTCATTATTTTTCCATTCCAGGTCTACCATAAATATCTATAACTTGTTTATGTAATGGAATCCTTACCACTGATCCTAAGCTCATGTAATTTAAACTTGATTTGAGAAACTAGGAGTGGACATAGGGTTTCCTTCTCAAGTGTTGGGAGGTAGATGATATGATGGACTCATTTTTTTATTTTATTTGGGGCTGGGCCATGATCGTAGATCAAGGGGTCACTATGTATCCTACAGGGGAAGTAATCAAGTTGTACGTAGTTCTGTGAGAGATCATGCAGTCTATTTTCATGTTATTAGGACACATTGTGCTATGTAGTTTAATGTCTTATAGTGAGGACATGAGTCGTAGTTTAATTTCACGTTTTAGAGATGTTTTCCATATAGTTTAACATCATGTGGATTGTATAATGACTCATAGTTTAGGGTATTAGAGTTTGGACCATTGATAATATCATACATTATATCGTTATGTTGGTCAAGACAACTACTCATAGTTTAGGGTCACAGATCATGGACCATGACTTCAAGGTATTAAGACTCATAGTTTAACGTCTTATAGTTTGGAACATGACATGGGGGTATTATAAATCATAGTACAGAGTCATAGATCTTGGACCATGAATTCAATGTATTACTACTTGTAGTTTATGGTCATAGAGTTTGGATCATGACTTCATGTGCTACTACTCATAGTTTATTTTCTTAGAGTTTGGACCATGGATTCACTGTATTATTACTCATAGTTTATGGTCATAGAGTTTGGACCATGCCTCCATGATATTATTACTCATAGTTTAAGGTCTTAGAGTTTGGACCATTGATTCATTGTATTATTACTCATTATTTAAGGTCTTAATGTTTCAAATGTGTCTTCATGGTATTATTACTCATAATTTATGGTCTTAGAGTTTAGAACCTAGCTTCACGGTATTATTACACATTGTTTATGGTCTTAGAGTTTGGACCATGGCTTCATGGTATTATCACTCATAGTTTAAGGTCATAGAGTTTAGAACATGGGGATGATGCCATTCATTTTATCGTCATGTTGGTTAGGAAAACAACACATAGATTAAGATCATAGAGTTTGGAACATGGTTATTACCATATATTTTGTCATCATGTTGGTCAAGACAACAACTCATAGATTAGTTTCATAGATCTTGGACATGACTTCATGGTATTACTACTCATTTTTACGGTCTTAGAGTTGGGACCATTACATGGGGGTATTATAACTCATAGTTTCGGGTCATAGATCTTGGACCATGACTTCATGGTATTATTACTCTTATTTTAAGGTCTTGGAGTTTAGACCATGACATCATGGTATTACTAATCCTAGTTTATGGTCTTAGAGTTTGGACCATGACTTCAGGGTATTATTACTCATAGTTTAAGGTCTTAGAGTTTGGACCATGACTTCATGGAATTATTACTCAAAGTTTATGATCTTAGAGTTTGGATCATGGATTCATGGTATTTTTACTCATAGTTTAAGGTCATAGTGTTTGGACCATGGATTCACAGAGCTATTACATGATGTACTTATTAAGGAACATTGCATTTGTTGGAGTCGTGATAATCTGTTCATCCATTGATATCATGGCGTATAATATATTGGAATAAAACCTATGTATGAAATATGGTCATTTCCACTTTGGTTCAAGTTTTAGGGTCTTATTTCCATGTATCATTGGGGTTTTATGGACTAAAACCGGTTCTCATTTGAGGAATGATTGAAGGAGAACCATTTTGTTGATGGTTCGTGCAATCCGGTTTTGGTAGATTTACAAATGCTATAAAGTGTGATCCTTTTTTTCATCTAGATACTACAACTCATCAAACTGTCTCTAGGATTTATCTTTCATTGAAATTTGATCGAAAATGGACACACGAAGTGATGACACATGAATTTTGATAGGCAACACCGCCTCTACCCCATATACTAGTGAGTACGGTGTTTCCTGGGTTGTGGTGTGGGTGGTGGTCCAGTATGCCCATAAAGCATTAAGGAGAATGTCTGGCCACAATTTCTTATCCTTATCAACCATCATTTGGAGAATGTTGGATTTGTTTTTGAAATCCTCTATCTTCCAATTGGTTGCTGCATGGTAGTGGGATGAATAGTTGGATTTGGCTCAATGCTCCTAGTGTAGCTTGTCCAACATAGCAGAGCAAAAGAAAGTGTCATTTCCCATCAGTATTGTATGAGGGACACTAACTCTGGAAATGATGTTGGCCTTCCCAAAGCTAATGATTTTTTCCCCAACATCCTTAAGGGGTATGGCTTCATCCAATTTTGAAATATGGTTGGTCGCTGTGATTATAAACTTGAACTGTTTGGTTGTAGTGGGAGGATATAGTCCCCTAACATCCATCCCCCAGGTGGCAAATGGCGAAGATTACTTAGTTTTATAATGTAACATTGGGGATTGGTGAATGAAATTGGTAATAACATGGAAGGAATGAAACTTCTTAGTGAATATGGAACAATAATGTTTAATAGTGGGCATGTAATACCCAAGTCTTCAGATTTTCTAAGAGAGCCTTGTTGCTGATTGATGTGCTCCACAAGCTCTGGAGTGCAGTTGTTTTATGATTGAAATACTTTCTTCTCCATCAATGTACTAGATAAGGACTCCATAAAGGCCTCATTTGTTGAGAAATATTTCTTGGTTTAACTAATTGTAAAAGGAGAAAATAACTACCCATCTTCAGACCTGCAACCTTCCATCCCTTTCTAGTGGGAGTTCCCTATTCCATAGGGAATTTTTAATTGGCATCATCCAGCCAGTGGTGTGACCATAAGGCTCATAAATAGGACTAATTTCATTGATTTTCTTCATATTGATCTGGATAAATGGATTGACCATATGATAATGGGAAATTCTAATGACCGTTTCATCCCGATATGGATCAACCAAGGCTGTAGCTGAATTTTCCAATGGGTTGGCTTTGGATTTTTGTGACCGAGGGGCCTATGACAATATTGGTTCTAATGGGAATATTTCCAAATTTTCTTAAACATGGTTCATCAAGGGGAAAAATATTCCTTTCATGATGGCATAACCACCATTGATCTGTTTGATGACTAGCTCTGAATCACCCATTATTTTTAGGTGTTTGTCTTGCTCATGAATTTACAGTCCTAGGCCTACAATGAGGGTATGATTTTTTGCTTCATTATTTGTACACCCTTATGAAAGTAGAATATAGTAAGGTTCGATGGACTATTCAGGGGACATGAGTATAATTCCCAACCCCACTTTTTTGAGCTTGGGATCCTCCATCCTTTTCCCTATCAGGCTTCATGAGGCACCATCCAAGTATATTTACCATGTTTGGGGGTCCTCCTACAAATAAAACACTTTTTCATCCAGATGTTCAGCATCCAATGGTGTTGTCTCCTCCAAGGGGTTATCTACTAGGATGTTTACTAATGTCTGGCCATTGATGGCCTTTTGGGGTATGTACTGTATGTAAACCTTTTGTTGGATGACCACCCATTGTGATAGGTGTCCATTTAGCATGGGATAGTTGAGGATATATTTGAGAGAGTTGAAGTGGGAGACCAGTTGGACCTCATGGTGCTGTAGGTAATGCCTGAGTTTCTGAATCACTAAGATTGGGGCTAGGCCAATTTTTATTAATTTTTTTATATCAAGTTTCATCATCAATAATTATTTCAAATAGGGTAATAAAGGATGTTCTCACTACTGGAATCATTATTCTACACGAGGATAGTGCCTAATTCTTGTTCCAGTGAAATTACGTACAAAATGAGCAGTCCCCCTTCAACTAGTGGCATCAGCCTGGCGGTCTTATAATATATCTTTTGAGATCGTCGAATTCTTCTTGGCATTCATTATCCCACTCATACATAAGACTTTTCTTTATGATCTTTGTGAAAATTTAAGAATTTACCAACTAGGTTAGCTATGAAGCATTGAATGGAGGAGAGGTTCCCATGGATACCTCTCATATAGGTGAGGTTACCAGGTGAGGAGATGCCAAGAATGGCTTTATTCTTCTTGAGGAAGACTTAGATTCCGCGATGGTGTATGAAGAATCTGAGGAATTTTCCAGAGTTAATTCCAATATTTCACTTTAGGGGATTAATCATTAAATTATGCTATCACAATCTTATGATGATATATTCAAGATCACCTAGGTAGTTTGAACGCTGTCGTGATTTAACCACCAGTTCATCGATATAACACCTGACGCATTTTACCAAGAATGGATTGAAGAAGCGATGCCTAGAATGTTGATATGTGGAATCGTCATTGATTAAACTAATGGGAATCACTTTATAAAATAAAACTACCCGAGGGGCCCTAAAAGTGGTATCTTCTTTAACTCCTTGGTTTATCCAGATCTGATTGTATCCAGAATATTCATCCATGAAAAATAGATCCTCATATTTTTATTTACATTGATTAAAAATTCTATGATCGAGAATGGGATGTTTCCTTTTGGGAAATGCCGATATAGGTACCTGAAGTAAATTTAGATTCTAATCTATCGATTATTCTTTTTTATAGGGACTATTTCATCCAACCATATCAGAAATTGGACCTCCTGTATGAAGTTTTCTGTGATCATCATGTAAATTGTAGCCCTTATTTTAGCAGCATCTGTCGGGTGGGTCATGTTTGATACCTTTTTATAGCCCCAATGGTCTTTTGGTAATCCTAAACGATGAGTGGTGACGTTAGGATTGAAGCTTGGAATTTCGGGGTAATTCCAGGAAAACATGCCTCAGTTCTTCTTTAGAAAGGAGGTATATGCCTCATGCTTCATGATAAGCATAAACACACTGATCAGAGTGGGTTTTGGGTCATATTTAGTTCCTAGGGGTATATAGATGGGTCACAATAAAATTCATATTTCATTAAATGTTGTTCTTGGTCCTTCGATCCCTTGAATACTGGGAATGCAGGGTTTACGAAGTATGTTGGTGGCGGAAAATTGCTAACACACTCGATGTAGGGTTTGAACTCTAGTGGTATCAGAGTGTGCCTCCCTCCATGGATTCTAGTCGAGCGGTTAATTTCTCGATGATGTTAAAGATCCCTTGATTCATATCCAGTCGGGCTTGAGATGGGGCTGGTGCGGCAGTGTCCATGACTGGGTGTAATGGTGTTGTTGGAATTTAGGGTGGATACCCAGCTGGGTGTATCCTTTGTGGGTTTACATGAATATATTCTCACTTCCTTTCTGGAAGGGGACATCTTGATGTCATTATAAAGCCAGTTTTATGTATTTTGATGGTCCCAATTCTAGATTGAGTGAGCCTCGAAACTTTTATTCATTTTCCGGGATGATTTCCTATGGTGACAACACATCTTCTGATAGCAACTATTCACATTCCGCGGGGGGGGGGGGGGGGTGGGGATGAATACGGTGAGGTAGCTCCCTCAATGCAACTTAGCATTAATTCTACTGAGCTATTTAATTTCTTCCTCCTCTTTGGTCAACCTTTCTTTGAGAGTCAGGAATGAATTTTCCATGGAGGAGAAGACGGGTTACAGACTACCTTGGATTTATTCTTATCCTTGTTGGGGTTTCATGTGGGAGGTAATATCTGATTAATGGAGGGGGTGCCCAAATTTAGGACCAATATAATTTATTGGGTATGCACACCCTCATGATCATTATGTGATGCATCTAGGAGGGATCCATATTCCTTCTAATCCCCACCCTCTGCAACATTTCCTATGAGATCCTTGGGGTTGACATTTACCACGGTCACAAAGGCATAATGCATTGGTGGTGGTGTACCTGGTGCCAAATGGTAGGAAGGATTTCAGGGTCCTTTATTGGAATTTCTCCTTGAATTCTATGGTATTCTTGGGGTTTCATAGAGAAGATTGGTTCGAAGGGATCCTTCGTCTGACCTCATAACGGGCCTTTGTCTTGGAGGGTGTGAACCACGAGAATGGGTGGAATGGGTGACTCCTCTATCCATTGTTCTTCCTAGATGGTGGAAGACATATTTCCACCATGCGGGGGCATGAGGTAAAAATTACCATAGCCTTGAAGGCTAGGGTTGTTACCGGTATTATATTTATGCGCTACAACATGGATTTTTTGGTCTTAGTAGGGAATTTTGATTTAAAAATTCCCCTCCAGTCCTATAGGTTGGGGTTGTTCCTTCATTTCAGAAGTAGACACAACTATTTCCACTATTTTAATTTCACAAAATTTCACATGAGTGTGAGATGTGCATAGAATTGGGCCTACATGATGTCTATGATTTTTTCAATACATGAGCGTGATCGCGTTGTCGAGTGTGTCAAATTAGTTGTTCAGTTTTTACTAGAATTTCAGTAGTATAACAGCAACAATATGTCATCTCTCGACGGAGCTTTAGATAATTAGTTGAAAAAGTGGGTTTTTACTATTAATATTTAAGGGTAATGGTATTTAATAAAACATGGGGTTATATGATTAAATATTGCGAGAGAAAAACTAATGTGATAAAACAAGGTAGAAATGAACAATAATAATTAAATGTGATCAACATAGGGGAGTATCGTGATGCTCTTCCTTCATCACTATAAGAGAAAGGGAATAAATTTTTTATTCCTTGATTTTAACACCTATTATGATAATGTTACTGAGTTATACTAGGATACCTCCTCGGTTTCATTCGAAAACACACATTGATTCACCGGACACCACCAATGATTAGGTTATTTGTGTTTGACTTCATATCCAAAATTCACCGATGAAACACACGAATAACTATATGTGCTATATAGGTTTGTATGTTATTTCATTGTGATGCCATGAAATAAATGTTCATGGTCTTGATAGTGCATATGTGAGTTCAATTGACCAATTTGAACCACACGGACACCACAATTTAATGAGGGAAGAAAAAGCGGTGAATGATGTGTGAAACATCATATGAATGGGTACCCCCCAAACATGATCATATGATTTGAGCCTGAAAAACCAGTACATAAATAAACAACAATAATAGAGGATGATTAAAAACAACATAAGAACATAGAATTAAAAATATTATTGAAATATTACAAAAACGAATCTTGGGATTTACATCACGTTCCTCCCCGGGTGATCGCAAGGGGTTTAGAAACCCATGAGAGGGGAGAATGAAAAAGATATTGAAGTAGCACGTCCCATAGCCTCCAGAAATTTTATAAATGATGGGGACACGCCTTTGGAACTATAAAATGGCAGCACCTTGCCTCCTGGTCTAACTCTTAAATGAGGTGCCCAAGGTGTTCTTTGATAGGCAAATTGGAAGCTTGTTTTGAGCAAACAGATTTTGTAAAACAAATTGGTTCATAGTTTTCTTCCACTAAACAGTAAAATATCCCTTTGGAAAAAGTTTAAAGTTGTAGATCCACCTCATATAAACCTTCACTGAATTTTTGGAATCATTTGATCAAGTGGGTCCATAGAAATTGATAAAATACTGAACACCGCTTTTGACTTGAGAAAATATGATTCCCTGGACAGATCAGTTAGGATCGGAATTTTATAGGCCGAATGGTGCTTGGGTTCCTTCATATGAAATTTAGCCCATTACATTTTGGACCATATCATGAAATGTCAGCCCGTTTGGGCCCATGGTTTAGTAGAAGAATGAATTGTAGTATACTGGTGTGCTTGGATCACTGGTAGATTGACCAATGTTTCTTGGACATAATCATTGGTCCTCCAAATCACCACCACATACAATATAATTATCAAAACAGGTAACATTTCACTTTTTAAAAGTGTTAAACACAAAATAATTGAATAAAAAATGGAGTGAATTTCTTATTATATTTGTAATCTTCAATACAAAACCTGTTTAATACATTGCTATAAAGGTGAAACAAAACAGTTAATCGTGGTACGATCACACCCCACACCTAAATATTTACACTCCTAGGAAAAATAAAACATCCTTATCTTGTCTCATTCCTAAATCAAAGGTGTGAAAAAATCCAAGAATATTTTCAAATTAAATGCACCATGTCTCGTTTATAGAATCAATTTTCCTTTCATTTTTATTTTCCCACATTCGAATTTGTTCAACTTCATTTGTTCACCCATACAATATGTCGCAACCGACCTCACATAGAAATATTACCTCTTCACTCAAAGAACATATGAAAGTGGGGTTATTCTCTTTTCTAGAGTTAATGTGATTGTAACATATTCATTCCAAGATTCTATGAATTATACCAGTAAAAACAAGTGTGATATTCAAGAGGACATCCAATAGGTTGTTCTGAGGTTCATGGGTTTTTTGGATTTAATGTTTTAAAATATGAGGCCGAAGAGGAGTGTTTAATCTCTTATGAACAGAACATGTCAAAATCCAACAAATTTTCACAATGAATGTACACACTCAACCCCTCAAAAATTATACTACCTTCCACTCACTAACCCCATTTTCCATTTGTGATGGTCACAACCAAGAAATGAATAATAATGAGTAAATAACCTCTTTTCTTCATTTTATTCTTTTGTTCGATATTTTTTCTGAGGAAAATGACTACAATTTTTTAGTTTTTTGGAGATAAAAATGAAACATCTATAAAAAAATGATGTAATATGGATTTTGAACCCATTTCCCTAGGAAAATGTAGGAACCCTTTATATCAACCCATAAAAATGATTCTTTCCCAGAGTTCCCATAGAAACACCCTCTCTCCCCCAATTTATGAAAATTAAATAATAAAATACACAAGAGATGGGTAGGTAGGGATATGTTTGCATGTAATGTGGCTACCTAATAGGAATTTCATAGTCTCTAAGGGTTAAGAAAGATAAAATGTAAAGGTGGCAAAAAATAGAGGATAATTGTAGAAAGGGATTTTTAATGAATGATTACCTCTATCATGAATGTGGAATACTTGAATCTTATGTATTCAACTATAATCAAGGCAATTTCTAGATTCTCTATATGTCCCGAGACTCTCAAAAAGTGATTAAAAAAAGAATATTCAATAAAGGTATTAGAATGTATCTCATGTAAGGGATTAAAATATTGGTCAATGATAATGAGAAATGGGATTCAAAAATTCATTAAACGCATATGAATGATTTGAAAATAAAATTTATTGAAAGAAAATTTATATCAACATTCATTTGAAAATAATTTTTCCTATAAATAATGGAATTTCCCACACAATCAACTCAAGCATGAAAAATTATTTTGGATATTCATTTTAAGATCATTTTTATCTAATAACACAAAATAAGGTAAAAGAAATCAAAAATGATTTTTTTATTTTTTGTTTTTTAATCCTAAATATGACATAACACCACCTCACCCCTAAAATTTACATTGTTATCAATGAATGTATTTTAAATAAATAGAAAAGTAAATAAAGGTAGGGAGAAGGGAAACCCTGCAAAATGGTGTCATATGTGGCATCTATCAGTTGGATTTATTCCACGAGATGCTTTGGAAAATCCTCATATAAGTGTTTGAGCCTCTTCATATTGACAATAATCAATTTTCCACTCTTGTCAAGAAATACCTGTATAGAACCGAAAGGGTAAACATTAGTAACATTAGTAACATCATATGCCTCATGTTGAATTTCTTCAAACTCTTGAATCTGCAGCTTCCTATACTCACCTTCATATGAATGATTCATATTACATTGTTTAGAATCCAAATATTCATAGTGGTCTACCTCCACAGGGAGGTGAAAAGACTTTCCAAACACAATTCTATATGGTGACATTATTATTGGGGTTTTAAAAGCAGTACGGTACACCCAAAGTGCATCATACAAAAAAAATCCAATCATTTCTCTTGGGTTGTACAATTTTTGAAAGATTCTCTTAACTTCATGATTTGAGATTTCTGCTTGTCCGTTAGTTTGGGGTTGATATGATATCGAAACTTTATGAACAAACCCATACTTATGGAAAAAAAATTTCATGTTGAGATTGAAAAAAAGTGAACCCTAGTCACTAATAATGAATTTATGTAAACCAAACCAGCTGAAAATATAAGATCTCACAAAACCAACAACTACTCGAAAGTCATCAATCCTAGTGGCCATTTATACCACCCATTTAGATACATAGTAAACAAGTAATAAGATGTATAAATAGCCAAATTATTTTGGAAAATCCCCAAGAAGTCAGTGCCCCATGAATCAAAAATTTCAAAGAATAACATGATTTGTTGGGGAATTTCATTCCTCTTGGAGATACTCCCTATGAATTGAAAATGACAACATGACTTGAAAAATATATGGGCCTCCCTATGCAATGATGTCCAATAATGTTCTGAGTCAAGAACCTTTCAAGCTATACGTTGAGATCCAAAGTGTCCCCCACAGGCCAAAGTGTTGTGGATGGTCAAAAAAGAGGTAAAATCATAGTCAGGGACATACAGATGAAGTAATTGGTCACCACAAATTATCCACAAATATGGGTCATACCAAATGTGCCACTGAGAATCATGATTAATTCTCTAGGATTGTGTAGTTCTGAAATCAGTGGGAACCCTAAATTTTGCTAGAAAATTCATAATGTCTGTATACCAGGGGGTAAGGTCCACAACATCACAGAGGTTCTCATGAGGGAAGAATTCCTCAATGGGGAGGGGTGAGTCAGCATGATGGTCCAATGGTGGTGAAATTCTACCAATGTTTTCAGATATAACATGTTCCAATCCTCTCTTATCTCTAATATCAAGTTCAAATTTATGAAGGAAGAGCATCCACTGAATGAGGTGGGGTTTAGCATCAGGTTTCTTTAGGAAAAAAACAAAGGGCCCCATGATCAGAAAAGACAATGATTTTTGACCCGATAAGATAAGAACATAATTTTTCTAAGGAAAAAAACATACAAAAATGTTCCTTTTTAGTGGTTGTGTAGTTTTCTAGGGTTGTTTCAATGGCATGTGAGGCACACACAATGACACGAGGAGCTTTTTCAACCCTTTGTGATAAAATTTCCACAACTGCAAAGTTAGAGGGATCACACATAAGCTCAAAGGGGAGATTACTACATGGTGGTTGGATGATAGGAGGTGATGTGAGACTCCATTTTAGTGAATTGATAGAATCCTCACATTTTTATCAAAAAAACTCATAATACTTTGGTAATAATCGAGACAAGGTAAGTGTAATCTTACTAAACTCTTTAATGAAACAGTAGTAGAAACCAGCATGACTCAAGAAAGATCGCACCTCATAAACACATTTTAGATATGGAAGGGTTGAAATTAATTCAATTTTTAATTTATCCACTTGAATTCCCTCTATTTAAATTAAATTCCCATGAATTATCCCCCATTCAACCATGAAATTGAATTTTTTATAATTTAATACAAGATCTTTTTCTATGCAATGATGGAGGATGGAACCTAGGTGAGCCAAACAATCTTCAAAACAAGTTCCATAAATCGTGAAATCATCCATAAAAACTTCCATTAAATTCCCAAGGTACTCTAAAAATATACTCAACATACAATGATTAAAAGTACCAAGAGCATTAGAAAGACCAAAAGGCATCCTTCTGTATGAAAATGTGACAAATAGATAGGTAAATGTTGTATTCTCTCGATCCTCAGGGGCTATATGGATTTGGAAATATCACAAATATCCATCAAGGAATCAATAATGGGGCTTACTGGCCAATCGTTCTAACATTTGGTCAATGAAATGTAGAGGAAAGTGGTCCTTCTGTGTGGATTGATTCAGTCGATAGTAGTCAATATAGACTCTCTAGCTATTTTGCAGACGTTTTAGAACCAATTCATTCCTTTCAATTGACACAATTGTTATTCCATATTTTTAGGCACAATTTACACTGGGCGAACCCATTTAAAATGAGACATAGGATAAATGATCACTGTAGAATGTAATTTACTATCATTGAATGTTACCCCTTAAAGGAGAGTGGGATTCATCCGGCATTGAGATTTTCTTATAGGATTAGCCTCATCATCCAAAAGTATATGGTGCATACAAATAGATGGTCTAACCTCAAGAATATCATCTAATGTGCATCCTATTGCCTTTTTACACTCTCTCGAAAGGTTGAGCAGTTTTGATTCCTACTGCTGAGAGAGGTTACAAGAAATAATGAGAGAAATTGTTCAATACCCTCAATATAGTCATATTTTAAATGATATTGAAGTGGTTTTAATTACAAAACCTAGGGTTTTTTGACAGAGGGAGGGGATTTAGAGGGAGTGAGGTCCATTAAACTATCTATCTCATCATGTTTATTCTCAAATGATAGAGAATCTGTTGAAATGATATTTACAGAATCATCGACGGTCATGGGAACCTTAGAATGAACACACTTATCAATTAAAGAACAAAATTTATACCTATCAGAACCAACACAACACTCAGAACATGAATCAAATATCAAATAATCCACATGTGAAGAAGGGGAAAATGAATCAGAGTATGGGTTAAGGACCAACTGTTAGAGTTGGTGTCCTGAGAACCAACTGTTTATACTTTGATTACATGAATATACACTTACTGTATATTGTTCATTTTTTATGCATGACTATAATATAATAATGTCTTGGAATATTTGTTACATTAATAAGGTCATGGCAGATCCCAACTGCGATGAAAACCTTGAAATTCTATAAAAATATTCTTAAATAAAGTTCTATGGTTGGATGACGTACTATGACAGGACACATAGTATACAAACCGTCATGTGTGAGTACTCGTAAGAAGATGAGACTCGCTCTCATGGAGTTCACACATAGTAATATCAAATATGGGAGCTTATGAGAATGAACCTGCCAGTAGTAATTCTGCATGTCTTGGTGTCATCAGACATTACTACCTATGAGTATGTGTAATGGTACTTAGGCTGGAATATTATCATTAACTCATTTCATGACTCACACACTTATATTTGTATAGGAAAACTATCACAAAGACAGTTGGTGGGAAGTAGGGTAGGTTGGGTGCATCACGAATGACATGTTGTTAAAGGATAAGTCGAGGAAGGATTTGTCCCTTCCATATTTATGGATGTAGATATCTCATGCCCTTTGATTGAAATAGAACTGTCGCCTGAATTCCATGGCCATGGGGTAATGATCAGTTTATTTTTGGAATCCGAAGAATGACAGATCAAGCATATAGGTTTATGACAGTGACATTAAACCGGCTGGATGATATATTGAGATCAATGTATTAAATTGCACGGTAATCATTCGTATGAGGTGACACATTAATGCGGTGTCAACTTCTTTCTCTTGGGTTCCTTGACCCGTTGCTATACATTAATCTTTGACTTTAGGCATGCCTGCCTAATGCCAACGAGAAAGTGCCCTAGAGGGTCACACACTAGGTGTATCCATGTATCTCAAGTAGAATAAATATTTTTCCTATAAGTGGAATAATAATTATTCAAGGAAGCATAATTCATTTTAATTATAAAGGAAAAATAAAATGAAAACAATACATACATGCCATTTATTAATGATTATATGCCATGGAGTTTTCATTTTGGAATGTAAATGACAAACAAGTATATGCCATGTATTAATTATTACATACCGTGTAGTTTTATGAAAAAAGTACACGTCTTGTATTAATTATTACACACCGTGTAGTTTTTATAGTCTCAATTTTGAGGAAATAATATTGTTTTATTAAATTATATTTATTTTATTCAGCGTGGGTGCATGTCAAGGAATTAATAATTTGACAGGGGGGGTTCCAGTAATAGTTAATGAAATAAATATAATGTGTAACATGTTTATTTATTGTCATAACTCTATAACCACCAACCCAATTATAAATATCCTCAAAACCCCAACACGTTTCCTTAGTCGTTGTGCACAACAATTCTGGATAATTTTCTCATGGCCGAAAGAACTCCTTCCTCCAAGAATGCTCTCAAGACCGAGAGAGATCCTCAACATCGGATCAATGCGATCTAAGGCGGAAAACGCAAGGAATGGTTTATCCACGCTAGCACCTAGAGACTCCTTTGGTTACATCCAGAGATACGTGGTGCACGTGTGGATCACCTCTATAGGAAGTCTACACTTGGATTCTACGACACAATGACTAATCACATCGGAATGTGATCAGAAATATCAACGAAGAAAGAACGCTATAAAAGGTAATTCTTGTCAATTATTTAAACTAATTATAATCAACCTGTGATGATCCTCGTTTGTGGTTCTAGGACTATTATTCTTCTTTGTCTATTATTGTGATTTAATCCATGGAGTCTGGCATTTATCATTGTATTGATCCCAGATTGATCATTTATAATGACAAAAAGACAAGTGGGAACATCCACCGATGAGCTTCCACTGCACCCAGAACCTCTAAATGGTATCAGAGGGAGGTTACAATGTTGATTATAGTTATTTAATTTTTGTTGATAATTTACACATTTTTTTATTCAATTTAAGATAAGTCATTCTATAAAACGGAGTGAACATGTTCTATTCTTCCTCATTCGTTTCTCTATTCACATCACAGAAACAACCTTTTATTTTTAATTTTGATTAAAATAAAAATGAGGAAATAATCTGGAGGAGTGGATATTTCTATCTGCACGAATACACTGTATGTTGTGAAAACTACACGATGTGTACTTAGGTTCAACAAACAAGTACTGGTCTACTAAACCACACCGTGTGAATTGAGTATACCAAAGTATTTATTACACCATGTTGACTAGAACTGAATGGTGTGTGGAAAATAGAATAAACAGAATATATATTGAATCAACACGCCATGTAGTCTGATCAGGCCCCAGTGAATCCATGTACAAGGATAAGCTACGTACCTCGTACACTGGATTGACAGGCCAGTAACAGCGTAACAAGGAAGTACATTCCATGTTAGATTAATCTAAAGTTTTTGTACTCTAAAATATCTAAAGCATAGAAAACATGTCAAATCTCTAGCGTGTACTTTTTATAAAGGGTGAAAACAAATAAACGTCATGTGATATAGCCTACACACTGTGTACTTTCCAGAAATGGAATTTCACCGGGTTTCTTCCAAAGTAAAAAAGTCTCATTCAATGAATATAGATGAGAATAATCTCATGAAAATTCATAAAGGAATTTATGATAATGAACTGATTAATTATTGGATCATAATTAATTGAATTCAAGCACAGCTTTTCTTGAATAATAGAATTCTTAAAATAATTTTAATACTAAATATGCGTAAATTTCATTTCATTCTATGGATGATCATAAGCTATAACAAAGACCCTTTGTGTGTCTATGGTTTCATTTAAAATTATTTAATTTAAATTCATTGGCCTGTGATTTTTCCTCTAATAATATGTAGGGTCCTCATGCCCATGGTTTCTTTAATTTAAACCCCATGTAATAGAGGATCTACCAAGCCAGAGGAGATAGTTCAAAATCTGATGTTGAGGGGAAACCAACCCAAGAAGATACAATGGTGGACATGTGGGAGCTTCAAAACACAAACCATCAGGTTCAAGGTGTTTTTACCTAGGTCAAGGTTATCTTATCAAAACCTCTAGATAAGCTAACCAATAGATGCTCAGGATCATTCTATCTTATTTTCATTCTGTCTGATTTCATGGATTATTTATTATGTATGGGTTGTCGTGATCACATAGTTATTGAAATAAAAAATCATTGAAAGATGGAATAAAATAAAAACCAGACAATGCGTAAAAATTATCACTACATGGTTAATCACATAAGAAATCATCACTTAATATTAAAAATCTTGTGATAATGAAAAACTATGCATAAAGGATTAAAATTCCTCAAATACCATATTAAGCTAGACCAAACCTTCTATTACATGACTAAGGGAAAGACTCAATAAAACTATGTGTTTGAATAACCCTTGTTGGGAGACTTACATTTATAAATGATGCCCTTATAAAAATGTTAGGTTCACATAAACATTTTACATCAAGAGGTATAGCCCTTTCTAGACTTCTTTTAAAATGGAGGCAAGTGTTGGGAAAATCTATGTTAGGATTTCAGAATTGGGGAGTGAACTCAACATATCAAGGAACTATAAGCTCACAGTTGGCAAAAACCTGCCTACCTAAATACCTTTAAATAGCTTGACCAACCCTTGTTTAGGTTATGCGAAGGGGAATGTGGATCCTTTCAACTGGAATGTCAATGAAACTGTACATTCTAAGTTCAATGGTGAGGGCCATTGGGACTTGATTAAATTTTGTGAGACTTAATAAAATTTTATTATTTCTCATAAAATGTAATCAAGAAAGTACTGATAAATATGCTATTTGAATTTTAAGAATCAATATGAAAAACTCATCAACCACATTTTCTCTGTGATCAATTATAGATAAAGACAATATCCTCACTTATAGTAACTTTCAAGAATGGTTTAGGAACCTTCTGGTTATCCTATGCAATGAATGAAAGTTTTACATGTTGGAGTCCTCACTTCATGGTTCACCTGCCCAAGGGGCTATTGATGAAGATTTCCTGGTCTATGATCAACATTTGAGTGATGCACTCAACGTTCAATTTTTTATGTTGACATCAATATCTAGTGAGCTAACAAAGTCTCTTGAATACATGGATTCCTATAGAATGCTCGAGCACTCTGTGGTCTACACGAGGAAAGATCAAGACATGAAAGGTTTGAGATCTCCAAGGCTCTATTTCAAGCTAATATTGGAGAGTTTTCCCCAGCTTAGCCTCATGTAGTCAAGATCATTGGATACATTGATCACTTGGAGGTTCTAGGGTTTAAACTCCCCAAAGAACTAGGTTCTGATCTCATTCATGAATCACTCCCCAGAGATTCTCTAACATTGTTGTAAATTTCAACATGAACAACTTTGAGAAGTCTCTATCTAATCGTCTTATCATCATTTGCCAATTGGAAAATGATATGATGCATAAAAATCCTTCATTACTTATGGTGAATAAAAGGAAAGGGAAGGAGAAGATATTTAAGCCCAAAGAATATTTAAGGCCTTCCAAGAAAAAAAAGATCAAAGGGGAGGCAAGATAATAGGAGGATGTTTGTTTTGCATGTGGCAAGACGTGCCACTGGAAGAAAAACTGCACCCAGTCAAGGAAGCAAGGGGAAGCTTCAGGTGCATTTGTTATAAAAAAAATCTATCTATTTCTACCAATTGGGTATTAGATACTACTTGTGGTTATCACCCTTTTATCCAAATATATGAACCATGTAGATTCAGAAAGATTGACCGAGGTGAGGTTTATCTGCGAGTAGCCAACAGAGCTAGACTCGCTGCTATAGCTGGCAGAGAGTACCACCTCACATTTCCTACTAGGATTCTCTAGGTATTAAAATAATGTTATTATGTACCTTCTATAACCAAATATATTATTTCAGTATCCATATTAGATAATGATTAATTCATCTTCATGTTTGGAAATGAATGTTGATACTTTTATAATGATAACATTTTTTTGGTAGAGCAAATTTATATAATGACCTTTATGTGTTAGAGTATAGAAATCAAGTAATGGAAATCGACAAAAAATAAAATTCTCATGAATCATACCACACCAAAATTTGGAATCATAGGCTAGGTCATGTCCATGAGAAATGTTTGACAAAATTACATCAAGATGGGTATTTATATTTTCTCGAACTAAAACCACATGTTGCATGTCATGCATGTCTATAAGGAAAAATGACCAAATCCCCATTTAGTGGGAAAGGTAAAAGGGCTAAATAGCATCTAGAATTAGATCATGCAGATGTGTGTGGACCATTTTCTGTTGAATCAAGGGATGGGGTCTTGTAATTCATAACATTTACTAATGATTTTAGTAGATATAGATATACATACTTAATGATGTATAAGTCAGATTCTATAGATCTATTCAAAGAATACAAGAATTAAGATGAGAACCATCTTGGTAAAAAGATTAAGAAACTCTGCTCAGATAGAGGAAGAGAATATATTAATCAGGACTTCATTGATTTCTTATAGGATTTTGGGATTCTATCTCAACTCACTCCTCCTTACACGCCTCAGTGTAATGGTGTAAGTGAAAGGAGGAACCACACCCTATTGGATATGGTGAGATCAATGATGATTCATGCAAGTCTTCCATTATCCTTTTGGGGATATGCATTATAAACAACAACACACATACTAAACCATTTACCAACAAAATTGATAAATGGTATTTCATACGAGTTATGGAGTGGACAGAAAACCATGTTATCAAATTTACATGTGTGGGGTAGAGAAGCATTTGTTAAGGCCACTTCAGGTAACAAACATGCACACCGAGGCACAAAGTGTACCTTTATAGGATATCCCAAGGAAACAAGAATATATTACCTATTCAAAACCTCAAATAAAAAGGTTAATGTGTCAATACACACCATATTCCTAGAGATGGAGTACATATCCAAAATAGATAGTGGGAGAGAGATAGACTTTGATGAAGTCGATGCTCAAGATACACACAATTTGGTACAAGAACAGATTCCACAAAGCCAAGTGGAAGAATAATCTGTTCCAAACGCTCAAGAACTACGTAGAATCTTGAGAGAGGTGAGATAACCAGAATGATATGGTTTTCTTGTCACCGAGGATGGTAAATCATTATTGGCTGACAATGATGATCCTATTACCTACAAGGAAGCAGTTGAAGTCACAGATATTTCCAAGTGGAATGAATCCATGAATTCTAAAATCGATTCCATGTACCAAAACCATATCTAAATTTTGGTAGATCATCTCGTTGATCTAAAGACTACTGGTAATAAATTGGTATTCTTGAAGAAACTGGACATTGAGGGACAATTCAGCACCTACAAGACACAACTGGTTGCAAAAGGTTTTTGACAGTGTCAAGGAATTGACTATGATGAAACCTTTTCACCAGTTGCAATACTGAGATCCATAAAAATCATATTGGAAATTGCTGCTTACCCTGACAATGAAATTTGAAAAATTGATGTCAAAACAACATTCCTTAACAGGAACCTTCAGGAAGTTGTCTTCATGACACAACCTGAAGGGTTTGTTACTCCAAAGGATGCCAACAAGGCATGCAAGTTGCATAAATCCATTTATTGATTAAAGCTAGCACCAAGATCATGGAACATTCATTTTGATGAAGCTGTAATGGGATTTGGCATTGTTAAGAACAAATGTGAGTCTGGTGTCTACAAAAGGTTCAGTGAATGTGAAGTCATTTTCCTAATAGTATATGTTTATGACATATTACTAATTGGAAATGAAGTACCTTTCTTACAGTCAGTTAAGGAATGGTTGGATAAATGCATCCCAATGAATGAATTGGGCGAGGGAGTATATATTCTTGGGATCATGATCCATCGTGATAGATCCAAGAGAATGCTATTCCTATGTCAAAGTATATACATGGAAAAGATAATGAAGAGATTTAGTATGGAACATTCCAAGAGGGGATTGTTGCCAGTGTCACATGGCATTCATCTTTCCACGAAAATGAGTCCTCAGACACATGGGGAAAGAAAGAAAATGGAAAGGATTCCTTATGCATCCACTATTGGGTCATTCATGTATGACATGCTATGTACAAGGCTAGATGTTGGTTACACATTAATTGCGGTAGGCAGATATCAAGCTGATCTAGGAGACTGCCATTGGATGGCAGTCAAGACTGTCCTTAAGTATCTGAGGAGTACTAAGGATATCATCCTGGTTTATGGAGGAGATGAGGAACTAGTCATCAGAGCACATGTAGATGCTAGTTTCTATACTAATCAAGATGACATGAAGTCACATACTGAATACATATTCTGTTTGAATGGAGGTGCAGTGGGCTGGAAGAGCTCAAAGCAAGGTCTGGTGGCAAATTCTACAGCAGAGTCCGAGTATATCGCAGCTTCTGAGGCAACTAAAGAATTAGTATGGATGAAAAGCTTAGTCCAAGAGCTGGATGTAGTACCTAGCAGTAAAGATCATATCACACTATATTGTGATTATAATGTAGTGGTGGAACTTGTAAAAGTTCCAAGGTCACATCAGCAGAGAAAGAACATACTTCAGAAGTATCATATATTGAGTGATTTTTCACAGAGAGGTGAAGTTGCAGTGAGTAGTATTTCCATGGAAGACAACGTGGAAGACCCCTTGACTAAAGCCTTGACTCAGTAAAAACATGATCATCATGTGATGTCTTGCAGACTAAAAGTCGTAGGCAGTTGGCTCTAGTCCAAGTGGGAGTTTGTTATAATTGGTATCCTGATAACCAATTGGTTATGCTTTGATTACATGAATGTACACTTATTATATATTTTTCATTATTCTCCATGACTATAATATATTAATTTCCTAGAATATTTGTTGCATTAATAAAGTCATGGAATATCCCTACTATGATGAGAACCTTGAAATTATATAACAATGTTCTTAAATAAAGTTCTATGGTTGGATGATGTACTATGATATGACACATAGTATACAAACAGTCATGTGCGAGTACTCATAAGAAGACGAGACTCTCTCTCGTGGAGTTCACACTTGGTAATCTCCAAGATGAGAGATTATGAGAACAGACCCGCCAAATTTAATTCCACATGTCTTGGTATAATCAGAAATTACTATCTATGAGCATGTGTAATGGTCCTTAGACTGGAATATTATCATTAACACTTTTCATGAATCGCACACTTATATTTTCTAACGAAAACCATCATTAAGACAGTTGGCGGGAAGTAGGGTTCATTGGTTGCGTCACAAATGAAATGTTGTTAATGGATAAGTCGAGGAAGGATTTTTCCCATCCATATTTATATAAGTATATATCTCGGGCCCTTTAATTGAAATAGAATTGTCAACCAAATTCCATGGCCATGGTGTAACGACGAGTTTATTTCTGGAAGTCATAGAATGACATATCAAGCATATAAATTTATAACACTACCATGAAAACTGCTTGATGAGATATTGAGGAAAAGGGATTAAATAGCACGATAAGTGTTATTTTGAGGTGGAACATCAATGTGGCATAAACTTATTTCTCTTGGGTGCCTTGACCCATTACTAAATAGTAATCTTGGACTTTAGGCAAGCCCGCCTAATTCCAACAAGAAAGAGTCCTAGAGGGTCACACACTAAGTGTATCAAAGTAATTCAAGTATAATAAATATTATTCCCGTATGTGGTTTAATAATTATTCAATGAAGCCTAAACTGTTTTAATGTTTGAGGAAGAATAAAATGAATACATGATGTACACACCATGTATTAATTATTACACGCCATGTAGTTTTCATTTTGGAAAAGAAATGAAAAACAAGTACATTACATTTATTAATGATTCCACGCCATATTGTTTTATAAAAAACATGTACACTTATTGTAGTTTTTTCAGTCAAGATTTTGAGGAAATAACATATTTTTTATTAAATAATATTTATTATAGTCCGCATGGGCACATGTCAAGGAATTAATAATTCGACATGGGGGTTATTTGATATGAGTTAATGAAATAAATAAAACACGTAACACGATTATTTATTGTCATAACATTATAACCTAAAACTGATTATAAATATCATCACAACCCCCACACTTTTCCTTAATCATTGTGAACAACAGTTCTAGAGAATTATCTAAAGGAAGAAATAATTCCTTCCTCCAAGAACGCTCTCAAGACTGAGAGAGATCCTCCTCCATTGGATCAATGCAATCTAAGGCGGACAACGAATGAAAATGTTTCTCTATGCTAGCACCCGAAGAATTATTTGGTGATGTCCAGAGATACGTGTTGCACGTGTGGATCACTGCTAGAGGATGTCTACACATGGATTACGTGACACAATGATGAATTACATCGGAATGTGATCAGATATATCAACGAATAAAGAAGGTTGTAAAAGTTACTTCTTCTAAATTAATTAAATTAATTATAATCAACCTGTGATGATACTCAATTTTGGTTCGGGTACTATTCTTCTTCTTTGACTATTTTTGTGATTTAATCCCTAGACTCTGGCATTTATCATCATATTGATCCCATATTGATCATTTCTAATGAAAAAAATCCAACTGAGCACATCCACCCACGAGCTTTCGCTGCGCCCAAAACCTTCAGAGGAGATAATTGTGTGTGTTTGAAGAATTTGAGAGCACTTCCATCGAATAGACATGAAGAGTGGAGTGCTCTTAAATGGGGTGTTTCATATCCTCAAGAATGTTAAAACATACCTTTTCTTTAGCAAACTCCATGGACAACATAACATTGTGAACAATGATGATAGTCTTTGCTATTTTGAGGAATGGCCTCCAAAGTATGAGAGGGGTGTGTCCTTGGGTCATATATCTTCTATCTCAAGAATGTAGAAATCAGTGGGGAAGACAAGATTCTTCACTCTTACAAGGAAATCATCAATAACTCATGTTGGATGCGTAGTACTCTGGTTTGCAGGTTTCATGACAATGCCTCTTGGTTGAATCTCACCAACCTGTAGAAAAGTATAAACTGACTGAGGCATTACAATTACAGATGCACCTAAATATATCACACAATATTAAAATAAGGTCTCCCCTATGGTACACGGTATGATGAATGTTCCCAGATCCACTCATTTGGTTGGCATTGTTGGTTGAATCAAGTCCGGGACATTCCTTCCCAAGTTTACTCTCTCATTCCCCTTCCGCCTTCATCTATGGGCACAATGGTCGTTATGAAATTTGGAATAATATGGAATTTTTTTAACTGCATCAATCAACAGAATATTAATGAGAAATTTTTTAAATTTATCCATTATTTAGTCATAAATATCATTATCAAAATTTATCATAGATTTAGATAGTATTTGGGGGAATGTAATAGGAATGGTTTGTTCATTTGAATCATAAATGATAATTTTATTACCCTTTTTATTTTGTTTTTCTTCACTAAAATATTTTATGTTTAGAGAAAGAGTGTTTTCATTAGGGGGAAATACATGCTGCGAAGAATCCATAGAAGTAGAAAATTTTTAAACACTAATAAGTGTAACACCACATACATTACCCTTGTCCTTCAGATTGGAAATCGGTTGGGATCGTGGTCTTCCAGAACCTTCCATCTTAATCTCAACGATGGTGTTTTTCAACTACCCCACATGAGTAAGTATGTCTTGAATTGCCGATTGTGTGGTATGTTGGAATTGGAGGTTATGGGTTTCCATTTTCTCTACCATATCCTTGAGGTTTATTCAGATTTTTGAGGAGGAGGATGAATTTTTTTAAAAGTTAAAGGATAATAAGGTTGCATACATTGGCCTTGTAAATACCAATTACTCTTGGGGTATCTTGAGTTTCCTCTTTTTCAGTACTGGGGTTGTTTTTTCCACCTGGGGTATGGATTTTTCCGGAATGGTTCTTTCGTGATGGGAGGTTCTTGTAGGTATGGAAACCCTGGGAACAAGGATGCACAAGAACCAGGTAAATCCTGAAGTTGTGGGAACTGGTCAGAAAAATGAGTATTGTTAGAGAAAATACAATAATATAATGGAACTAATGAAGAGTGTGAGTTACCTTGTGCTTGAGATAATTTCCTTAGAAAGGTATGCATCTCTTCTTGTTTATTATCTACCTTTTTTTCATAGGATGAATGACTTACGTCAGGAACTCCTTGGGTTGGTGAAATTGCTTTTGTACCAAATTGTTGTGCATTTTGATCCATGTTTGCTATTAAGTCACGAGTCGCAGAATGAGTTTTATCATAAAGGGAAGCACCATATATAACATATATCATTCCATTATTCAGCGGGATAAGTCCCCCATATATGTTTTGAATTATAAATTGTTCACTAATCTGGTGTTGGGGTCAACTTGAGAAATGTCTTTTGAATATCTCTGAGTATTCATAAGGGTCTCTCTTTGTGATTGCATAATTCCACATATTTCGTTCCTAATTGATGTAGTTCAGAAGAAAAGAAAAAACTTCTATAGAATGCATCAATTAAGGTTTTTTCATCCACTAATTGTTGTAGGTAGATAGTATACCCAGTCTTTGGAGACACCATCAAGGGAGAAAGGTAACACCCTATACATAATTAGGTCATCATAGACATTTTGGGGTTTCATGGTGGAGCACACCATGTGAAAATCATTGATATTTTTATGAGGGTTTTCTCCAGGAAGACCATGGAATTTGGGAATTAAGTGGATGAGGCCTGATCTCGGCTCAATGTTGGCTAATTAATCGGGATATTAGATGTACATAGGTTGGTACTCCATATCCAGGGTGGTCAGTTCTTTTGAGGTTCGATTATTTACATCCATATTTGCATGGGTTTGATTGGGTTCAACTTTGAATTGGTTTAGGAAAACTTGAGGGTATAAAAGGGGTTCCCCATTATTACTCTATTTAAATTATTTTGATTCCTTGATTTGTGTGTGAAATGTCTTTTCAATTTCCAGGTCAAATTCATGCTATTTTCCTTTTTCGAACCTGGTCATGCAAATAAGTTTTGATGTTTGGTTTATTTTTTGATATAAAATGGGTAAAATTACATAATAAGGGTTAATATAGAATATAATGTTATACTATAGAATTATAGAGCGATATATGGAGAATAGAGAGAGAGACGGAGAAATAAAGAGAGAGAGAGATAAAGAACACACAAAAAACAAACAAAAATAGAAAAAAACAAAAATAACAAAAAGGGGGTGGGTGTTGAAAGGAGTAATAATTAATAAGTAAAATAAATAAATAACTGGAAATAAAGAAAAAAATGATTTTGGATCCCTAACAATTGCTCCCAAATTTTATCGCGTTGTCAAGCACATCAAATTAGTTGTTTAGTTTTTACTAGAATTTTTGCAGTATAACAACAACACTAGGTCGTCTCTCGATAGAGACTTAGATCATTAAGTGAAAAAGAGGGTTTTGATTATGAATATAGTAGGATAATGGTATTTTATAAAACATAGTATATTTTGTTTAAATATTACAATATAAAAAATAAAGCGACTAAACATGGTAGAAATGAAGAAGATTAATTAAACTTGATCAACCTAGGGGAGTATCGTGATACTCATCCTTCATAGATTCAGGAGAAAGGGTATAGATCTTTTAATCCCTGGTTTGTAACACCTGTTACCATAATGTTAATTATGTATAATAGCATACCTCATAGTATTCCTTTGAAAACACACAATGATTCACCGGACACTGTTGATGATTGGATGATTTGTGTTCGACTTCATAACCGAAACTCACCAAGGAAACACACGAAGAACTCGACGTGAAGTCCAGGATTGATTCTTATTTAGTTGTGATACCATGATATAAATTTACATTTCATTGACAGTGTGTATGTGAGTTCAATTGAGCAATATGAACCACACAAACATCACAATTTAATGAGGGAAGAAAAAGTGTTGACCGATGTGTGAAACATCACATGAATGGTTACCCCAAAACATGATCATAGGAGTTTGCATGACATACTAGTACATAACGCAATAAAAATAGAATAGAGGATGATGAAAAACAACATAACAACTTTGAATTAAAAAGATCATTCAAATATTACAAATATGAATCTTGGGATTTACATCACGTTCCTCCCCGGGTGACCTCAAGGGGTTTAGAAACCCAATGGAGGGGAGGAGGAAGAAGTTATTGAAGCAGCACTTCCCATATCCTCTAGAAATTTTAGAAATTATGGGGAGACACCTTTGGAACTATAAAATGGCAGCACCTTGCCTCTTGGTCGAACTCTTAAATGAGGTTCCAAAGGTGTTCTTTTATAGGAAAATTGGATGGTGGCTTTGATCACAATGATTATGTAAAATCAGATGGCTCATTGTTTTTGGCCATTAGGAAGCATAATCACCCTTTTGAGAAAGTTATAATTTTTTTATCCCCACTTTAGATCTATTTCCACTAAAATATTGTCATCATAAGGATAATTGGATCCATGGATATTGGTAAAATACATAACATTGCATTTGACTTGTGTAGATTTAATTCCCCGAACAGATCAGTTTGGATGGGAATTTTAGAGGCCGAATGTGGCATGGGTTCTTTCATAGGAAATGCAGCCCATTATATTTTGGACCATCAAATGGAATTACATCCCACTTGGACGCACAGTTTATTAGCAGCAAGCATTTTAGTCCACTGGTGTGCTTGGATCATGTTCTGATTACCCCATTTTCCATGGACATCTTTATGGGTCCTCCAAACCACCTCCACCTACAATTTAATTATCAAAACAAGTAACATTTCACTTTTTAATAGTGTTAAAACAAAATAATTGAATCAAACATGGAGTGAAATTTTTATTATACTTGAAATTTTTAATTCAAAACTTGTTTAATTCATTGGTATAAGGATCAAATAAAATAGTGAATCGTGGTACGATCAGAGCACTGCTTGCTGGTTGTCTTCCCTTAGACGGGAAGATTGAAAGATGTTCTTGGTTTCCTGACTCAGAAGCTTTTCGATGGCCTGATCTCTTTTGTCCAGACACTTTTGATACATACACTAGTCTTGTTTTTGTTGAGTATTTCATATTTCATGAGCAGGGCTTTCACTTGATTTCTACCTTTGGGTGACGATGTTGAAGGATTTCATTTCGAATGAGGTTTTCTAGAAGAGATGTGGGTTGAATTATAGAGCTCCATTTTCTCCCCATCCACGAATGTGAACTCTGTTTGGGGCATTTCCAATGAGTTGATGCGTCTTATGTAGTTCATGGAGGCAATCTAGTTCAAGATTTTTCTTTTGCCTTTCTGATTGTGGCTGCTGCGTGGATGGGAGGGCTTCTAGGTCGATTTGACAGTGAAGCTCCCCTAACGTGTTGACATGGTCTACATACCCTTTTAGGGTGGGAACTTTTTGTTCCGCTGATGAATAGTTTTCTATATATTGACGTGAATGTCATGTATACATTCCCAAGAAAATAATCATGTTATGTTGAAGTGAGAAGTGGTTATAGGACAATACATCACCCATATATTATACTTATCTTGTTGTCTTCTCAAAAGAATCATATTGGGCTATTGTTCTTATGGGGGATCCTCTATATGATATGACCATCTCAAATTCCTCTTAATAATTCTGTTCTAAACAACCAGGCTGGTGGGAGCCTCATTGATGTGAAAATGGTGTGGGGTGGTTCAAAAGATGAGCACGACCCTAGACCATGCTCTGGTTGAGAAAGGATATCACTCGTGATGGATGGAGTTCCTGATATGTCGGACACCACCTTTCTAAGCACCTCAACATTGGATGACTTTCTCCCATTTGTTCCAAAAAGGGGAGGAACTTCAGTCCAGTATGGATTTTGGTTGTGGGGAGGACCATCGCAATTGTGGATTCTATATAGAGGGCTAATATTGGAACTTGATGCCCGACCATGAGAAATTTCCTTATGGTGTATACCCTATAGAGGACTTTTAGGGAGTGATTTAATGAGGGAAGGACCATATTTCTACTTAACTCCGCTATGGGGAGGACCTTCACTGTAACTTCCATTGTGAGGAGGGCCTTCGTAATGATTGTCTTCATGGAATGAACTACCATAATGACTTGATACCTCACTAAAATGAGAATGTATGCAGTGCACATCCTGGGGAGGGCCTTCAGGATGTATTGCAATGAGAGGAGGACCTTCTCATTGCATGGTGTTACTATGGGGAGGGCCTTCATAGAAACATCTTTTATGGGGAGGGAATTTTCAATGAATTCCATTATAGTAAGTAATACCATCATGAGTAGATGTTTGACTATAGGGAGAAGTACATCTACAGAGTATACCTTGGGGATGACCATCAGGGTGGACAAAAGCAAGGGGAGGACCTTATTTCTATCTGATATTTAAGTCAAGGGGTGGGCTACCCTGACACACATCAAGAGCTGGCTCTCGTGATCGATCATTCCTAGCCCATGGAGTGATCCCTCATGGCTGCTCTGGGGAGGTCCTTCAGATCTGTTGGAAGCGATATTGCTGGGAGGACCTTTGAAACTGCAACTGCCACTTCTATAATTTAGTAATGGACTGACAGGATCTTGATAATTTATTGATATATGTTTTATGATGCCAACAACCCCAGAATCTAGTATAGTAGATCCATTTATGTGATCTTCATTTTCCAGATTCCTTTGGAACATTTCATTTTTAAGCACTCTCTTGCGGGAAACTGAGGTTGTCAGCTGTTGGTAAACACCTTCATAAATGATTCCCTATCTTGTTGGGTCCCATGATGTCATTGGGATATGCCAAAGGGAATCTTGTGTTTTGGCAGGAATATATGCCATCCCTAGAGCGGCCACCACATTAGACCAGCTACCCCATGTTGGAACAAGTATTTCTTCCTGATCCAGTTGTCTGTGTATTACAGTATATTTTCTTCGACCCTCCTAGACCGAAGTAGGGATGCATATCTACTCGTTAGTGACCATCATATCTACAAATTGAGTTATTCCGTTCGAGGAAACCGAGTAGTGGGATTGATTTCTCTCCCTTTCTGCTGATGCAATAATGTTTTTGGCATGTTTGGATAATATGGTCTGGGCTTGACGTCTGATCATTCATCATTTTCACGATGTGCTAAGATACATCTCTGGATGGAACATTTATGAAGGCCAATTCCGATATCAGAGCAGGGGTTTGTGACTACTCCGGTCCTCCATGAGTTACCAATTGATACATGAAGTACTCTTGTTCTGGGATAGAGAAACGAGTCTTCCACCAGTTGGGTTCTCCAGTTTCCACCATAATTGACTGGTGGACATCGTATTCACAAGAGAGGATTTTCATCGGCTTCCATGACACTATATTTGTATCGAGGGCTTTGTATGCATCCACATGAATCTGAATCTGCTCATATTTACTTGCAGCCTTATTTTGATGGTGGTCTTGAAATGTGTCAGTAAGTATTTGTGCCTCCGTGTAACTTGTTCCCGCCCTATTGGATTTATGGGCATTTTGTATTCCAGTAGGTATTTGTGCCTATGTGTACCTGGTTGCCTCCCTATTTGGTTGACATTCTAGTTGTGTGTTGGCAGATATCTGCATCTGCCTGTAGTTTTCCACTCTTTCTACACGAAGGGACCAGTGATCACTGGCAGGAACATGCATGTGCTCTTATTGTGAAAAATTTTGGTCGGAGTGGACACTCAAGAGTGGGGTGAATTGAGTTCCAATTAAAATTTCTGTTCAAAAACTTTGTCTTCAAATCCCCCAAATAAAACACAGAATTAAACTGTAGTGAATTTATATCAAAATAAATGTTCTGTTATGTTCTCAAAGGATTGATTATTTCCCAGTTAATCAAATCAGAAGAATTGATTAGCTTTTGAAACTAACTTACTGATTTACCACTAATATAGACACTTGAGAGTTTAATTATCAAAGTGACTTTAAAATAGTTCTTTAAAAGTAGTTTGAAGCGGAATAAAAATAACTTTGAAAATAAATAATCACAGGAGGTTTAACCAAGAGGTTCAGTCTCAAGTTGAGACTTAGTACTCTCAAAACTTTATATAAAACTGATCCACACCCTGGATCGGGGTTCAAGACAGTTTACAACTGTTCAGGTCCAAGACCTCTACCACTGTTATCCGTGGAAATAAAAACAACAGCAAACCAGCTGTCTAGGTCACGCACGACATCTACCACTATCCCAGTGGGAAATCAAAGATGCAAGAGTTTGAGTGAGGATTTACATATCCTCCAGTAAATGTACAGGAGACAGTGTGTGTGTAAAATATAGCAAAAAACACACACTGCTCAAAATGTAAAAAGTAAATCACATAGGCAAAGATTTAGAGTTTAGAAATGGCTCTAGTGATTGTTGTGCAGCTCTGGACTCCTTTTGATTGATCAGAATTGGTTCTGAGTCCTCTTCTGGTTTTTGTCTAGAAAACAGAGTGTTGTCTGCTTCCTTGACTTCCAGGTGTAGAGATAGAGAAGATAGTAGTCGATGAAGTTCTTGTGTGGATGTTCTCATTCGCAGCTCTTCACTAGTATGCAGTAATGAATGAGTTCTTCGTGTAAGTTCAGACGTCTCTTTGCATTCACACTCGGTTGTTCTTCCAGCACACCACGTGGTATGTATGTCTCTGTGTATTTGTCTATTCATTCCTCTTCTTTCATTTTAAAGCACGAGCTCCGGCAAGACATGATTTCCTTTTTGCAGGTACGCGGTACGGTTCCCTGACATCCAACAACACATATTAAATAAATGTCAGTGTATTAAAATATACCTGATATTACCGTTGGTTAGATTAAATAATGAAAGAGAAATTAAGGCAGTGTCGGGTTTTGTTTCTTGAACGGTAGCTTTGGATATTGGTAGGTAGATGTCACGGTAGGCCTGAGTAATGGTAGCTTCTTGTGTAACGGTAGACTTGAGTAACAATTGCCTTTCTATCGGTATCCTTTTTATATCGGTATGCTTAGTATATCAGTAACATTCCGCGTATCGGTAGACTTAGATGTAACGATAACATTTCTATATCGGTAGAGGTGGCTCTGTCTTGTATCGGTAGATCTATATCGGTAAGTCTGTCTTGTATCGGTAGCTGTAGGTCTGTCCTGTATCAGTAGACTTTGATGTATCGGTAGACTTCTTTTGATAATAGTAGCTTCAACATATCGGTGGACTTGTGTGTATCGGTAGCTCTGTTCTGTAACAGTAGCTATTATCTGTAATAGTGGACTTTAATGTAACGATGACTAGTCTGTATCGGTAGCTCTCACATAGCGGTAGAATTTACTATATTGGTAGCTCTGTTCTGTTTAAGAATTATATTGGTAGAATAGGTTATGTAAGAGTGTAAAAACATCCAGTAACCGAACGACTAATATTTAAACAATACTTAAAGCAAATAAGTAGCTAAATTTCCAAATAAGTATTTATCCATTGATCAAATAGGGATGTACAAAATACAAATAATCATAATTGGGATTATCAAAATATAATAAAGCAACTACATTCCCAAAGGGTTCAACAATCTCCCCCTTTTTGATAATCACAACTTATGCCAAGAAAATTGAAATAGTATCAGAGGAAAAAGAGGAAATGAAATTAGCATCAGAGGAAAAGGTTCTTTTTTTTTGTTTAGAACAACACTTTTATATTCCACCACCTTTCAATTGTACTGCAAGATTCTCTCTTAAGTCTTATTTTCTCACGACTCAGTTTCTCATTCCCCCTTTGTGTGTTTCTCCCCCTTTGTTAACTCTTAGGTCTCATTTCTTTTGTGCTCTCATTTTCTCATTTTCTCCCCCTTTGGGATTATCAAAAAGAAGGGTACCAGATAAAATCTAAATATTAGCAGAGAATAAATGACAAAGTAATAGAAACTCAGTAAAGTAGAGAAAGAAGAGGAATTTCATTAATATACGAAAGGTACACTGATAAAATCAGAACAAAAAAATTACAAGTGAATCCTATCAAACAAGATCTAGAAACACTCAATCCTCCTCTGGAACATGTGTCTTTCCCTTAGGATCAGCAGAGGGTTTTGGAATAGCTGAAGGCACAACTGGTGGTTCAGCTATAGAAACTGTACCGGATCTGAAATCTGAGCTCCTCTGAGTGATCATCAGTGTCAAGATCCTGATGGCTTGAACTGGAGTCAATTGAGGAGTACTCCCAGAGGCAGAAATAGGAATGGTAGGAGGTACAATCACTGGTCTGGCATACACATGCAGGAAGGGAAACAACAGGTTCCTGAAATCCATTATAATGCTTCCTCCTCTCTCCATTGCAGACACAAAATCATCTCTATTTTCAATGAATTTGTCCAAGGCAGAAGTAAGCTCCCTGATCTTACTAACCTGTTCTCTGAAGGCTTGGGTCATTGGAGGTAACTTCATATTTTCCTATAAGAGCTTGAAATGGTTTGTCATTTGTTGCTTGGTATAAACCTTCTCGAAATTAGCATCCACCTTATTCTTGATTGCCTCTTGAGAAGCAGTAGCTGCCCGCAGGTGATCACGAACAAAACTACTAACTTCCCTAGTGCTAGCAAGAATCTGAGTATATGATGCACCACTGGGACTGCCCTTAGCCAATTCTTCCTGAATAATAGTGCGGATCTGGTCAAGGTTCATACTTGAGCTGGATGAGGGAAGAGGTTTCCTTGAGAAGGACACTGTCTCCTTGAAGTATTGAGTCATACTACTAACTACCTTCTGAACAAGTTCATCCTGAATGTTCAGATGTTCTTTGCCTGACTTGTTAAAGGCCTCAAAAACTTGCACAAATTTCTTGACCACTTCTTTGATATATCGAATGTCATTGTTTACTTGAGTTTGAGAGCTATTCGTGGTAGTCATAGAAGCAATCGATTGTCTCAAAGCAACTACAGCTCCTGTCCAACTCTCAATCTGAGTGTGGAACACTTTAAGTTCATCCATCATTTCTTTCAGAGTACTGGACACACCACATCCATTGGATAACTCAAGGGATTGATCCACGCTTTTCATCTCTTCAACCATACTTTTCTTCATATCTTCCACTGATTCCATTATTGCTTCTTTCAATTCAGGTTTTAAGGACTCATGGTCCTCCTTGGTTGCCACATTTTCTGCCATATTGGGTAAGGTAACTAATTCCTTTTGGGGTTGGTCTTCCTCATCCAAATCACCATAAGAATGTCCAAGAATCATATATCTGGGATCTGATGTCCAACCTTCAATGTTATATAGCACTGATACGGAGCTAAGATTCTCCCCCTCAATTTGAATATTCTCCTGAGGTATCTCTTCTAACTGCTCTTCCTGAGGTAATTATGCAATTTCCTCTACAACTACAGCAGATTCAATAGCCATTTGTGCTGAGTCATTAATGACTCTCTCATCAACAGGTTCTGCTGCTACTTCTTCCTAATCAGGAACTGTCCTGACTGTACTGACTATTAGAGGACTCAAACTGAGCTCTTTTTCAACATTTTCCTCATCATCTACTTCATCATCAGCCTCCTTTTCTCCATTAACATCATGATCAGATTCGGTTGCCTCATCCTCCTCAGAGGTGTCCTTGACAACATACTGGCATGCTTCTTCTCCTTCTTCTGTAGTCTCTGTATCACTGTCCTTCAAGACAGTTTCTCTCTTTGGTAGTTCTTTTGGAGGGCTAGCTGCTCCATAAGAAATAACTTGATGCACAAGACTAGGTGGTAAGTATGGGTCTCCTCCTTCCTCTACTAATGTCTCTTCCTCCTCTGCTTCAGCATCACTGTAGACCAGTTCAGGCTTATCTGGTCCAGGACTAGGATCCCTCACATCCTTTGGTCTAGAGGGATGATCCACAGGAGTATACTTGTTATAAATTTTTCCATCATCATTCACCCATGATTTCTTGAAAGGATTCCAACTGACTTTCATGTATTTACAGACAGTCCAAGTGATGCAGAAGTTATCCTTAACTACTCTCATTTCATCCTGAGGTCCATCTACCTCTTTCAATTTTAGCATCATAGAAATTAGATTTGAAAAAAACAGTGCATTTGATTTGGACTTCGGTCTAGTCATATCTTCCACTTATACCATAATCAATCTACATAGATTGATTCTCACACTGTGCTTCAGTAAATATAACAGATATATGTATTGGAATCTAAAAGTAGCAAAATCCCCTCTTCTAGGACTAGCAACATGGAGAATAAATTTAAACAATAGCTTATCTTCTCCTGCCATCTCTGCAGCAATCACCTTTCTAGGGGTCCCATTTCCTATAAGCTCCAGCAAAGCATCTTCATATTGAAACACATCACTGGTCGAAGGTACATACTTTGAGTAGAATGCATAATCTCATTCATGTGGAACTCTAAAGTTCCTAGCCCATTCCACTGAAGTAAAAGACACTTCCTGACCATTTACCAAAGATATCATTCTGATTTCCTGCTCAGTGTTTTCAAAGTGGACAAAATGATAGAACTGCTTCACCAGCTCAGGATAGTAAGGTCTGTTATTGTTCGCGAAGCACTCAGTCTAACCGTGTTCTTCTAAAACTTTAAGAACCAAGGACTTGCTCTCCATGAGCCATTCTGCACACACCTCTTTCTCAACGACAATCTCTAACTTTGAGAGATGCGGGTTTACTGAATTCCTTCGAGCTATACTTCCACTTCCACTTCCACTGGTACTATAATTTGTTACTTTATATCTTTTCTCTTGCGGCTCATCACTCTCATCTGTAACCTGGGGTCTCTTGACTCGGGCCATTACAGATTCGACGTTTAGGGTTTTACGGCTTGAGAGGGTTAGGTTGGAGGGATTCGAATAGACGAGTTCGCGGTGAGATTGAGTGAAGTCTAGACTCGGTTTAATATCTTTTAGGATCCACAAATAAAATAAATCATAATAAAATTCGATGTCTCGGCTTTAAAGAAGTTTAAAAACAGCGTGAGATGTACCGGTAGTGTCTCCTAACGGTGAGGTCTTCTAAAGGTGAGGATTCTCTAATGGTGAGGTTTCTAACGGTGAGGTTTCTAACGGTGAGGTCTCCTAACAGTGAGGTTTCTAACGGTGAGGTTTCTAACGGTGAGGTTTCTAACAGTTTCAAGGATAAGTTATCATTCCTAATTCATGTCTAAAGAAACTTACCTTACTGAACGTAAAGGCTTAGTGAAAATATCATCTAATTGAAGTTCAGTTCCTATAAATTCAAGTGTTATATCACCTCTTTGATAATGATCTCTTAAAAATTTGTGTCTAACATCAATGTGTTTTGTTCTAGAGTGAGACCCAAGGTTCTTAGAGATGTTAATCGCACTAGTATTGTCACAGTTAATTGAAACCTGTTTAAAAAAAATCCATAGTCCAATAAAGTGTGTTTCATCCACATAATCTGTGCACAACAACTACCAGTAGCTATATACTCTATTTCAGCAGTAGATAATGCAACTGAGTTCTGTTTCTTACTACACCATGATACTAGGGACTTTCCAAGTAAATGACATGTTCCAGAAGTGCATTTTCTATCTAAATTGCATCTAGCAAAGTCAGCATCTGAATAACTTATTAAATCAAATGATTGTCCTTTTGGATAAAACAAACACAAATTATCAGTACTTTTATGATATTTGGAAATCTTTTTAACAGCGAGTAAGTGTGATTCTTTAGGGTTAGACTGAAATCTAGCACACAAACATACCCTAAACATAATGTCAGGTCGACTAGAAGTAAGATAAAGTAAACTTCCAATCATATCTCTATAATCAGTTTGATCAACTGGTTTACCAGTTTCATCAATATCCAATTTACAGGTGGTACTTATAGGTGTATCACTTCCCTTAATACTATCCAAACCAAAAAATTTTAATAAATCTTTAGTATATTTACTTTGATTCAGAATAATGCCGTCTTTATTTTGAAAAATTTGAAAAACAAGAAAATACTTAAGCTCTCCCATTAAGCTCATTTGAAACTCATTTTTCATAACCTTTGAAAAATCAGTACATAATGAATTTTTCGAAGATCCAAAAATAATATCATCAACATAGATTTGTACTATTAAAACATCTTTTGAAATCCTTTTTATAAAGAGAGTGGGATCAGCAATTCCTTTTGAAAATCCTTTTGAAATAAGAAAGTTTGAAAGTCTTTCATACCAAGCTCTTGGAGCTTGTTTTAAACCATATAAAGCTTTATATAGTTTAAAAACATGATTTTGAAAATGAGGATTTGAAAAACCAGGTGGTTTTTCTACAAAAACATCTTCAACAATAAAACCATTTAGAAAGCACTTTTCACATCCATTTGATATAACCTGAAATTCAGATGTGATGCAAAAGCACGTAAGATCCTAATAGCCTATAATCTAGCTACAGGAACAAAGGTTTCCTCATAGTCAATTCCTTCTTCTTGATTGTAAACTTGTGCAACTAGCCTAGCTTTGTTTCTAATGATGTTTCCAGATTCATCAACTTTGTTTCTAAACACCAATTTTGTGCCTATGGTTAAATTGTCCTTAGGTCTTTCTACTAATTTCCATAATTTGTTTATTTTGAATTGATTTAGTTCTTCTTGCAAAGAAATTACCCAAAATTCATCATTGATAACATCATTGATATTTGTAGGTTCTAACTGTGAAAGAAAATCTTGATGTTCAACCTGATTTCTTAGTGAAGCTCTAGTCTGTGTTCCTCTATCTAAATCACCTACAAAATCATCTAAAGGATGGTTCTATAGAATCCTAGTTGGTCTAGAAAAGGTAGGACTTGAGATTTCAGGTTCATCTACAGGTTGAGGTTTAATAAAAGCAGGTTCTGGAAAATTTCCAGTACTGGATGTTTTAATTATAGGTCCACTGTCTTTATCATTAAGGTTCAGAACAGAGAGATCATCTTCAAGATTTTCAAGAGAGGTCTTAGGTTCATATGGATCAGTTTCATAAAATTTGATGTGAACAGATTCTTCCACACATTTGGTTCTCTTTTTGAAAACTCTATATGCTTTTCTAGAAAAAGAGTAACCTAGGAAAATTCCATCATCTCTCCTAGATGCAAATTTGTCCAGATTGTCTTTAGTATTAAGAATAGAGACTTTGCATCCAAAAACATTTAAGTGGTTAACCTTAGGTTTCTTATGGTTCCATAACTCATAAGGGGTCCTCTTAAGAACAGGTATGATCAAGAATCTATTGATAACATAACAAGCTGTATTTACAGCTTCATCCCAAAAATAAACAGGTAGGTCATACTCATTAAGCATAGTCCTAGCAATTTCTTGCAGGGTTCTATTCCTTCTTTCTACTACACCATTCTGCTGAGGTGTCCTAGGGGAAGAGAAATTGTGACTATAGCCACTGTGTGAGCAGTAGGATCCAAACTCATGATTTTCAAACTCACGACCATGATCACTTCTGAATGTTTTGATCTTAATTCCACTAAGATTTTCTACAGACTTGGAATATTTAACAAATTAAGAACAGGATTCACTTTTGTGAGCTATAAAATATACCCAAGTATATCTAGAAAATTCATCTACAAGAACATAGACATAGTGCTTCCCATTTAAACTAGAAACTCTAGAAGGTCCAAATAAATCCATGTGAACCAACTCGAGAGGTTGAGAAGTTGACACTACTTTCTTTGATTTAAAAGAAACTTTACATTGCTTTCCCTTTTGACAGGGATTACAAACTTTGTCTGCTGGAAATTCATGTTTGTGTAGGTCTCTAACTAAGTTCTTCATAGCAAGTTTTCTAAGTGAGTGTACATTGCAGTTTCCTAATCTTCTATTCCAACGCCAAGACTCTTTATGAAAATCATGTAAACAAGTAACATTTTTCTTAGCTAATGAATTTAAATCAACAGCATAATCATTTTCATTTCCTAAAGTAGAAAACCCTAAAACATTTTTAGAATTAAAAACATTGCAAGAATCATTTTCAAATTTAACATAAAAACCATCATCACATAACTGAGAAATAATTAACAAATTGTATTTAATTCCATCAACAAATAAAACATTAGAAATTAATACTGAGTCAGTGTTACCAATCTGGCCTAATCTGATGATTTTTCCTTTTGAGTTATCACCAAATGTGACAAAACCTCCATCAAATCTGACTAAGCTTTTAAAGCATGAGAATTCTCCTGACATATGTCTTGAACAGCCACTGTCCAAGTACCATGTATTTCTATAGGAGCTCTTTATGCAGGTTACCTACAAAACAGATTTAGAAAGGAAATGATTTCTGTACCCAGATTTTATTGGGTCCGGACAGGTTAACCAAAAAAAAATTAGGTACCCAAAATTTTCTTATGGGTCTCTTAAAATTTGTAGAATCAATAGATTTTGAAAAGAAAACCTTATTAGATCTGTAACTATGAATATAACTAGTTGAGGCATATAAATGTCCCGAACTAGAACTAGCAGTATTCTGTCCAGATTTAAGAATGAATCTAGTTTTGGTAATTTTCCTTTGTCCAGGTTGGTATCATATACCAGTATTGTATCTCGGTGCTATTTTCTTACCTAGCATCTGATTAAGAGTATCTTTACCATTTGGAAACTTTTCTAAGTCTTTCATAAGTTTATCATTAGATAATTTCAGTTCAGTGTTTTCTTTGAGCAACTGAGCATTCTTTTCCATTTCAATCTCAAGATCAGATTTATGTTTAACAGTTAAAGCATATTGTTTCTTTAAACCTTTGTATTTTTCTTTCATCTCATTACAGGTTTCTTCTAACATATCAAAATATTCAAACAGTTTATATTTTGGCTTGTTTTCTGAGTCAGAATCATCTCCAGAATAATATGAATTTAAAGCCGGAGTTTCAGATGTTACCTCAGATATGTTTGTCACGAAACACATATTTGCCTTATTTCTGAGTTCAGTTTCAGAAATTGCAGATTCACTAGAGCTATCCTCAGAAGCACTCCAAGTAGCCTTCATGGCTTTCTTGTACTTATTGTCCTTGTATTCATATTTCTTCTTGTACTTAAACTTTGGATAGTATGCTTTTATGTGTCCTTTCCTTTTGCACTCATAGCAGACAACATCATGTGATTTGTCAGGTTTCTTCCAATACTTTTTCCAATGTCCCTTGTTGTCATACTTTCCTTTATAGTTTGATTTTTCTGAAAAACATTTTCTTCCTATAAAACATCTTAAACCTTCTGGCAATGTGATCCCTCTCAGCATCACTGTCAGAAGAACTTTCACTATCTTCACAGCTTGAACTCTCATTTATAGCTTGAATCTTCTCTTTATCTTTATTCTTTGAAGTTGAAGTCTTGAACACAACAGACTTCCTTCTTGGTTCATTATCTTCTTATATGTTCACTTTGTGTTCTTCTTTATACATCATCAGCTTCCTAATTAATTCCTTGACTGGCAGTTCACCAATATCACACGACTCTCTAATTGAGACAGAAGTTCCTCTCCATTTTCAGGTAGACATCTCAGAATTCTCATAATTTGTTCCCTTGATGGAACATCCTTTCCTAGAGAATTCATTATGTTGACAATTTCATTAAACCTGAGATACATATCAGAAATGGGTTCGTTGGGCTTCATCTTAAAATTATCGTACTTAATAGTATAAGTGTTCAATCTCATTTACTTAACATTAGTTGTTCCTTCATGAGAAACAGCTAAGGTATCCCAAATTTCATAAGCAGTTTTACAGGCATATATTCTATTAAATTCCTCATCTCCTAAAGCACAGTACAAAGCATTCGTGGCTTTACAATTATTATTGTAGGCTGTCTTAGTAGCTTCATTCCAAGTAGATCTAACAGTAGTAGGTATTTTATATTCTAATTCTATAGTAGTCCAAATATCAAAACCCATTATCTCTAAATGAATTTTCATCTTGATTTTCCACTGAGCATAGTTTGTGCCATTAAAAAATAGTGGTCTAGTGGTATCAACACCTTCAAGTCTGTTATCCATGATAACTTACTTAAAGAAAATATTTTAAACAGATAAAAATTTTGAAATAACAGAAATTTTAAGAACTTTAAAATACAACTAAAATCACTATTGAAAAATAGAGTACAAAATATTTTAAACAATCCTCTGATACCAAATGTTGGTCGGAGTGGACACTTAAGAGGGGGGTGAATTGAGTTCCAATTAAAATTTCTGTTTAAAAACTTTTTCTTAAAATTCCCCAAATAAAACACAGAATTAAACTGTAGTTAATTTATATCAAAATAAAGGTTCTGTTAGGTTCTCAAAGGATTGATTATTTCCCAATTAATCAAATCGGAAGAATTGATTAACTTTTTAAACTAACTTACTGATTTACCAATAATATAAACACTTGCGAGTTTATTTATCAATGTGACTTTAAAACAGTTTTGTTTTTAAAGTAGTTTGCAGAGGAATAAAAATAACTTTGAAAATAAATAAGCACAACAGGTTTAACCAAGAGGTTCAGTCTCAAGCTGAGACTTAGTCCTCTCAAAACTTTATATAAAAGTGATCCACACCCTGGATCGGGGTTCACAACAGTTTACAACTGTTTAGGTCCAAGACCTCTACCACTGTTATCCGTGGGAATAGAAACAACATCAAACCAGCTGTCCAGGTCACGCAGGACCTCTATCACTATCCCAGTGGGAAATAAAAGATGCAGGAGTTTGAGTGAGGATTTACAGATCCTCCAGTTAAAGTACAGGAGATAATGTGTGTGGAAAATACAGCAGATAAGACACACTGATCAATATGTAACAAGTAAATCACAGAGGAAAAGATTTAGAGTTTAGAAATGGATCTAGTGATTGCTATGCAGCTCTGGACTCCTTTTGATTGATCAGAATTGGTTCTGAGTCCACTTCTGGTTTTTGTCTAGAAAACAGAGTGTCGTCTGCTTCCTTGACTTCCAAGTGTAGAGACAGAGGAGATAGTAGTCGATGAAGTTCTTGTGTGGATGTTATCATTCTCAGCTCTTCACTGGTATGCAGTAATGAATGATTTCTTTGTTTAAGATCAGTCATCTCTTTGCATTCACACTCGGTTGTTCTTCCAGCACACCTCGTGGTATGTATGTATCTGTGTATTCATCTATTCATTCATCTTCTTTCATTTTAAAGTACCAGCTCCGACAAGACATGATTTCCTTTTTGTAGGTACGAGGTACGGTTCCCTGACATCCAACAACACATATTAAATAAATGTCAGTGTATTAAAATATACCTGATATGACTGTTGGTTAGATTAAATAATGATAATGAAATTAAAGCAGTGTCAGGTTCTGTTTCTGGAACGGTAGCTTTGTATATCGGTAGGTAGATGCCACGGTAGGCCTGAGTAATAGTAGCTTCTAGTGTAACGGTAGACTTGAGTAATGGTAGCCTTTCTATCGGTAACCTTTTTATATAGGTAGGCTTAGTATATCGGTAACCTTCTGCATATCGGTAGACTTAGATGTAACGGTAACCTTTCTATATCGGTATCGGTAGCTCTGTCTTGTATCGGTAGATCTATATCGGTAATTCTGCCTTGTATCAGTAGCTGTAGGTCTGTCTTGTATCGGTAGACTTTGATGTATCAGTAGACTTCCTTTGATAACAGTAGCTTCAACATATCGGTGGACTTGTGTGTATCGGTAGCTCTGTTCTGTAACAGTAGCTATTATCTGTAAAGGTGGACTTTAATGTAACGGTGACTAGCTTGTATCGGTAGCTCTCCCATAGTGGTATACTTAACTGTATCGGTAGCTCTATTCTATTTAAGCATTCTATTGGCAGAATAGGTTAATTCAGAGTGTACAAACATCTAGTAACTGAAAGACTAATATTTAAACAATACATAAAGCAAATAAGTAGCTAGATTCCCAAATAAGTATTTATCCATTGATCAAATAGGGTTTAACAAAATACAAATAATCAAAATTGGGATTATCAAAATATAATAAAGCAACTAGATTCCCAATGGGTTCAACACAAACCTATTTTGGTGGTGGGATTGAGTGGAGGGGGAAGAGTCGTATGTCTTCCCATTGAATGATTCTGGTTTAGTGTGACAATGTTTCTCCTCATGAAACTTGGTGATAATGTGTTCCTAATTATATTTGTACCTCCCTTGGTGGGCTTCCTGAGGGACCCAAGTCTCCTAGACATTAAAATTAGACCTCGGCATAAGGTCCTCTTCAGTGAGAGGAGGCTTGGTCATCCAGGGTCGGCAGAAAGGTTATCTGGAGGGGGCCTGTGAGTAGGACCCCTGTCCAGTTGAGATGAAGTTTTCAGCATCGACATCATCTTCCTCCTTAATATAAGGGAGTTACTCTTTGTCACATTTTGTGGATATGATCTCAATAGGGTTTGAGATGTCCACAGGGGACGCCTTGGGTTAGGGAGATAGTCACTGGTAATGAGGAAGCTGGCGAACCTTTATAGACTGGAGGGCTTCTCTCACGGCCTCCACCATTGGGATAGTACTATTTCAGTGGTACTCTTTGATCACCAAGGTGGATACCCATCATTAATGATGCGAGTGAGGCGATTCGGGTTTTCTTTTCATTGGGGCCCCAACCACCAGCGGGATCACTGATGTCTATGTCTGCATTGGTCGTCGAGACGTAATTTGGATCAAAGGTTTCTCTCGGGGAACCTGTGACATATATATATGAATTAAAAAACAAAAAACCACTTTAAAGTAGCATTATTTTGAACATATTCATATCTAGAGAATTTTCTTGGCCACTTCCCCTTTTCTATTGCTGTGGGGAGAAGGGACATCACTGGGGTAGAACTGCCACATTGTTCAAGGATTCACATTAGGTTCACCATTTTTGTTTCACCTACGAGGTGGAACATTTCGTGTGAATAGGGGGAACAAAATGGTCCAACAAACATTATCCTTTTTTATTTTATCATTGGGGTAGAACTTCCACCTTGTTTAAGGATTCATGTCGGTTTCACCCTTTTTGTTCCACCTTCGAGGGGGTGGGTTTTGCGTGCATAAAGGGTTAAAAAATGGTCTACCATGAATTATATTTTTTTATTTTATCATTGGAGTATAACTGCCACCTTGGTCAAAGATTCACATCATGTTCACCTTTTTTGTTTTGGCTTCGAGGTGGAAAATTCTGGGTGACTGCTAACTGGTCCGATGAGGATCACCACCTATACCTTTATTCAGAGATAGTTTCATTTCAAATTTTCTGTTTCTTTTATTTCAACCAATTATACATCATTATACATAGAATGAGTTTTGGAATAATTCCGTAGGGACTGGAAAATTCTCCCCTTACACATTATGAAGGAGGTTCCACAGTCAGTTGGTCCCAGCGGGCCATTGTGTGGGGGTCAAGTACTTGTGAAATCGATCCTCCTCAGATATAACTTCCTTGTATGCTATCCAATAGGTTTATTCATGGATCCAGAAACACCCAAAAGCCCTGGTACTTGTGATTCATGGTCCCTCTTTCCAAAGTTAGGAGCTCATTGGTTGATTATTCAGCCAACGACACTTGAGGACTCCATTGGTCGAGAGGATGGGAAGTCAGGTTCGCCACACCATTATGGCATCGGTTTATTACCTATTCCAGGACACTCTTATATATTTGGCTATTTTAATTTTTTCATTAATCCTTGGTTCATTCTGAAAGAGTGTGTCCATGGACTACCCTTGGATTGTAGGATCATTGTAGGGATGCATATATTTGATCCTATAGAGGTACTGCGGACTTGAGACATACAATAAGGCGCTGAAGAGTTTATCTTCATCTCGAGGGATATAAGGTGATTTTATGTTGGGATTTGACCCATAATGTGGGTTTTCTATGTATCCTCAAGAGAGGAATCAAAACCCATGTAGTTTGAAATTATGTGGGGCTTACGCATGGAAGCTGCCCATTTGGGGGGACTTTTTTGGTTGATCCCTTATGGGAGGGAACCCTTTTGAGCATGGGCCTTCGAGTAGGCATCGAATGTATCCCTTTTGATCGGAAATATGAGTTCTTTTAGTTCAAAAGAGTTGGGGCTTACAAATGGAAGCTACCTATTTGCAGGGGCATGATTAGGTAAAACGTTTTGAATGGGTACCCTTTTGAGCACGGGACTCCAAGAAGGCATCATATGTATCCTGATTTGATGAGGAATCATAGTTCTTGTAGTTCATATTTATATGAATTTAGTAATTTTCACAATCCTCTATGCCCATGTGAGTCATGATCAGTGTTAGAAACAAGAGGATGTGAGAGATCCAACCAACCACATGATTCCACTCCTATTAGTGGGAGAGAAAAATCCTAATGCAGAAGAGGCTGGGGAGACAGTGGGAGAGGTTGCAGAGCGATGAACCATTCAATGTGAAATGACATTAATGGTCATGCAGCTCGACCTCAGAATATTGGGATCATACCTCAGTGGGAGGGCCCCATAATACATTCTACAAAGTGGATGAGTTTATTCCTTGTCAAATGAGAAGAGAGCATAACTCCTTTGAATGACCACAATCCCTCATTGAATGGAAAAGAAAGTGGTCAGCATTAATCCCTAGAATAGGGAGGTTCACGCTGGAATTCCATGGTTGGAATCTGTGTTACCAGGGATATGTTGGCCCATAGACATTCTCAAAGCTTAGACCAATGTGGGGAGAGCCTTCATGACTTTTCATAACATACGTATGTAGACTTAAAGGGGTGTACTAATGCCCCCGATGGAACGATCATATGGGTCAAGGTGGCTTCGGAAGAGACTTTGGCCTGATCCCGATGTATAGGTTCATGGAGGGATTATGGAGTACAGGACGGTAGTAGAGGGTTGAGGTTGGAACTGGAGGAAATATTTCCCAAAAATAACCCATTCCACATACTAGTTTTTTATATGAGATGGGGGAGGCTCTTCATACCATAGTGGTATGAAGGCATAGGGTTAATCCATGTACCGATGCGGTATGTGGGCAAGGGTATAGACCAATGTGTACCATATTGGTATGTGGCCCATCACACCTATTTGGGTTCAATCGACGTACTGATCCAGAATGCGATGCTGGGTTCAGTCCACGTAGCATTACACTACGTGAAGCACCATAGTGAAGGAGGGTTTGAGGGATTATCGTTCACTATAAGTTTATTCGTGAGAAGTATATGGTTCTTAGTTCCCCCATTTAGGTTTACAATACTATTTTTATTATTATGTTTCCCCATTTTATGGTTCGCGGCTAGTAGTACCTACAAAAAGTGTGGTTCACAATTCTAGATTTGCTGATGAATCAAGACTGAAGATGGAATCTTCTTCAAACTCTTTCTTCTATACTATGCATCCCCATAAAGATTTCTTCATCTTTTATTTTTCTATTCATTATGTTCTCCTTTTATAGAGCATCAGGGTAATCATATCTATGGGAATGAGACACCATTTGCAGAGGTCCATTAGGAGATATCCTAACCTGAGGAAGACTCTATTAACAGGGGTTTTCAGAGGCTAAAGTTGGTGATCATGGTTCTCGGAACCCTATACTTTATATTTGTCTATGAAAAGTTGAGTTTGTGAGATTGTATGCAGATGGCCTTCATGCACATGATTCCTTCAGCAATGTGGTTCGCTGTCCACTTTTTTCTTTGGCCATCACTCTACAGGCCAACACATTGTAGATCTTTCCATGTACCTAGTGCTTTGTGATCTAGATGGTCTACGAACCCTTCTCGGTGATGGTACGCAGGACACATGAAACTCTATGAAAACATTGAATTCATTTATTTCTCTTCTAAAATTTGAAACAAAATTTGATACCATTCACCTTTCTAGACTTTTATTAGTAATTTGTTCCGTATGCGAAGTCATTGTGCGAGTATTTTCGTCACTTGGAGGAATTTTCTAGACCCAACAGTTGCACTCCAGTATGGGGGTGCACAAGTGATTGCACACCGCTAGTGATTTGGCTCAACTTGAGTGATCCATAATTTTTCCCTTTTCCAATCTTGAAATTTTTCATGTATTTTCTCTTCCATTTTATATAGAATTTCTCTTTATCGTATTACCATCAATTTTATGGAAGAATGTGTCAATAGTAACTTAGGTGAAAAAACTGCTTCATACCAAGGGGGATGGGCCCCCACACCCCTGCTTGGGATCAATGTTGGGCTATGGTCCCGACCATTCAGGCTGGTGCATTTTCAATCATCACTGACCCCCATAAAAAATGTACAGTCACACCAGGAAATTTTCATGCCCGATCGAGGAAAGTTCAGGTCAATATACATGTAAATACATATTAAACTTTCATGAAAAGTGCATGGAACACATTTCATGGTGGCTACAAAAGCTCCCCCCATATAATTAGATTTGTCCGGAATGAATTGAGTCTGGCTCTAAGGTACATGTTGAGAACTTTGACGCATTCCAAAATAATCTTGTGGGGTTTGGAGGTACATCATGTTTGGAATGATACCCTAATTTTTTTCTAGTTCATGGGTCCTAGTGGGAAATGTTTGATTACTATTAGGGTCATATATGGAACTCAACAAACATTATGTCTTTTGTGTCATTAACCTTATTTTTTCCTACTTTATATAGGGATGACTTAGCATGTGAGATTTGGATTTTTCATAGGCTTTCCCTTTTGGGGGTTTCAATCTAATAGGATTTGTTCCTTTTAATTTTGTTTCTTGACATTTCCTAAACAATAAAGAGTGTAAGTCTAGCGAGATAGGAGTAGAATTTTGTCCTGATTTCACTTTTAAGGTTTTCAACATAGTGAGTACATTATATATTTTTGTGGGATATCTAATTTCATTCATGTTGGAATAATAAGGTGCATGTTTAATGTCAAATAGTTTTGACAATAAATTTTGAGATTGTAACCCAAAAAAAGGCTTGATTATTGCGGAATGTCCCAGTATTCTCTACATATTTCCTAGGGGAATATTGAGTCAAGATTTTTTTATGGTCACCAAATATTAAACATGATGTATATAAGTAAAGGTGGTCTCTTCCAAGAACAATGTTACTATTTATTGAAAAACTGTTATGAGGGCCTACTAAAGCATGTTATGTAGAACCAAACAATGACATATTTTGACTGACATGTCCGTTATATGAAAAATTTATGCTAGGACGACTAGGGTACATGCTGTATAGTCAGAAAAAATAGCACTCAAGAATTCTAACATTCTCTTACTAATAGATAAGGAATGTAGGATTTGGATATCTCAAGGATATAGTCGATGGATTTACAGGGAAAGATACATGAGAATAAAGGTTTCCTCTATGCCGACATAGGCTAAAAATGAAAAACCACACGTATACCAATTTGGTATGTGAAGAGGGTACATTTTTTCAGAAAGGATTTTTTTGGATATTTTTTCTATGCTGTTTTAAGTCATGTAGTAAAAACAATTTACTGTATGGTTTCAAGTAATGCCGCAAGGACATTAAGGGAGCTTGAATTTATGTTCTTTATATTTGGCCAAAGATTTGGTTTTTATCCAATTCTAGGTAATTTTCGTGAAATGCAGTACCATATTTATGTATAGAAGGGGAGAATTTTAATCTATGACTTAGAAATTTTCAAATATTAAAATTGATTTGGGAAAATGGATAATGGCATTAGAGGAAGCATTTTACAAGAATGAAGTTACCATTTCTTGAAAAAAACTATTATGGGGGATGTATTATGTAGATCCAACTAGGGAATGCACTACATATCCAAATACTGGAATCATTATGTTGATAGGCCTATTATGTAGGTTAATTTCATGCAAGTACACCTAAGGGAATGTACTGCATATTTAGATAAATGAGCTCTCAAAAATTAAAAAGTCAACTACTAAAAGTCGATGAATGTTTATGGAGATTCATATTTTCCTAAGTAAAAAGTTTTTATTGTGGAGAAATGTACCTGAATATAGAGGGAATATTTCTAATCATGATTTTCAATGAATTGGAGATATAGTCTCTCTACAAAATTTTGACCCAAACACCCAAAATATGGTGTCTATAGTTTTAGTTTATATGACCAGGACCATAATATTATAGAAAAAATGGATTATATATGGTCAAATAATCCAAGGTAATTTCAATCTTATTTGAACACATGGAGAGGTAAAATGTGTAAACCATGGTCTTTGAGGCTTTCAAGTTGAGTGAAAGGTTATGGAAAAAATATAAAATGGGAGACCATTTTAAAATATGGGTTCTTTTATATCATCATAAATGATTCAAGGGGAAAAAAGTGGTTCGTACTATGAAGGAAGCTACCAGTAGTCGAAAAATCCATTACGGGGACTGTATTATGCATGGCTATCTAGGGAATATATTGTATAGCCCAACAGTGGAATGCTTTGGGCAAAAAATCCCATTATGTAGGTGAATTTTAAGAAAGGCCACCTAGGGGAATGTACTGCATAGTCCGAAAAAAGGGTCCTTAGGTATTAGAAACTCTACTACCATAAACCAAATAAAGATGACTATGATTTGAAAGTATTCAAGATTAAGGGTGTGAAATATAGAAGGGGTGCTGTCAAATGAATATACGAAATATTTGAATTAATATTGGGAATGTGTTTAGAGTCCCTTAACTAGATTTGACTCACATGTATAATAGGAATATCTTTTGTTTCTGTAGTGGTATATCTAAGGAGATGAACCAAAATAAAGGGATCCTACATTTTTTTTAACTATATGTGGAAGATGGGGAATTTACTTTTATCCCATAGCTGGAACTAATATCTAAGTCCTAGTTTTCACTATGTATCTCAATAGGATGAAAATAAATCCATACATAGTTAATTGGGTACCATGCTATTTAAAGTCATGCGACATAGACATTAGGGGCTTTTGATATAAATATAATTTGAATTTACTCATGTAGATCCAACTCGTACAAAGAAGAGAAGAGATTGTTTCACATCATGGTGCAGTTGGGCCCATGATTGAAAATCTTGATGTCACTATGTATATCATATAAATGATAATGAAGCCACACATATTTCTGTAGTTCAATGGAGTTTAACTTCATTTGGTGAGGATGTGAAGTGATTCTAATGTGAAAAGGAATATTTTGACTGGACTAGAGATTAGGACCCAGGTGTCACTATACATCATGCTGAAGAAAGAATCAAGCCACACATAATTCTTACATAAAGGTTCCATCACTCAAATTAAACTCACAAGTGTGGAAGAATTCGGGTTTTTTGAATACAAATTCATACATAAGATAAAAATGTGTGTCGAATAACCTCTTGTATATCATATTAATAAATGGGAGAAGAAAATATTTAATTGAATGATTCTGCATCTAAGCCTAAGATTTTAATGTCTAGACATTGCTACGTATCTCATATGGTTGAGAATCATGTAAATTCCCATGTAGTTTAATGTTATGCGGTGAGGATGAAGGTGAATAGACATAAAATAACTACATGTCTCATAAAGAATTAGAATCAAAAAACATATTGTTTTTTAATTATATTAGTTATTTTATTGTCATGTGATGAGGAAATATAACCCAAAATAGAAATTGAAATACCTTATTTATACAGATATGTTCTTTAACCAATTCATAAACTCATGTAAGCTGGGATCGATGGTAGAAACAAGGAGTGGTAATAGGTCTCTTTGGCAACGCAGTAGCATAACAAGTGAATGATATGGGTATGATAAATATTTTTTTTCTATGATAGTTTATAAGTCCAATTCATCACAATGTATCTTGGTGAAGTTAGAATCAAGACAAACGTAGTTCTTGATATTTATCCCCATATCAATAATGTTTTCAATGTGGGAGGAGGGATTTTTTTATAATTTAATGGTTGTTGGTTGGGCCTAAAGAAGAAATTCAAGTCATCACCATGTATCTCATTAAAACAAGAATCAATATTAATGTATTGGATGGCATCCCTATACAGATTTTATTTGTTCATTGTTAAAAGAAAGAGAGTTTTCTTTCATAAAACTGTGGGTGGGACCATGATTTATGATCTGGGTGTTAGTATGTATCTCACATGGATGAGAATCAAGCCACAAATAATTCTTGAAACATTACCTAAATTGTTTGATTCAAACACACTAGAAATACAGGGCTTTCTCTTATTTTTTTGTCATGACATGGTCTAAGATTAGATATCAAGGTTCTCTACATATCCCATTGAAATGAGAATATGTCCAAGCTTAGTTCTTGAAATGGTACTTCCCCAAACTAAATGAGTTGGATGTAGAATATGAGGGATGCTAATACATTCAGAACATATAGTTAATCCTAAGACACAATATGGTATAAAGATCAAACCGTGTATTCTAGAAGAGTATTTTGTATAGATTTGGTTCATATACAGAAGGAAAATGGGAAATAAATTTCTCTATAGTTGTGGTTGTCCCCAAATTTTAAATCTAGGAGTCACTGCATATACCATTGGAATGAGAATCAATCAATATGTAGTTCTCGAAAATAGCATTCCATATGAAAATCTGAATCATAAACACAAGGAATGGTTGAATATTTATTTTGTTGTGGTTGGGCCCTAGATTGGAGATCTATGCATCTCTACATATCACAGTGGAATTAGAATCAAGTCATATGTAATTATTGAAAAGGGGTATCTATGTAGATCTGATCCAAAAAAAGGGGGAAATGGGACTTATGTACCATGAAGGAGTTGCAATGATGTGAGTAATGCCTGAAAATGGAAGCTACTCAATTTGAAAGAACCAAAAGTAAATCTAATTTGTGGTATCTTAGGAGATATATTAATGTCAAATGAATAATGCCTTAACTGTATATTTTAATGTCTTGTATTGATGACAAATGATGTCGTGTAGTTTTACATTGTTTGAAAAGTACAAAGATACTACACATTTTAATGTCGTGCAGCATGGATGCATATGGTTGTTATGCAGTCTAATGTCTTGTAACTATGAAAGTACTCTGTGTGATGACACATATTACTTTTTAAAAAATTATGCATTGGTTAGAGTTGAAATAAGTTATCCATCCATTGAGATTAGGAAATAAGCTCCATTATAGAAGACATTATGTTTAGAATAAGTTCATTCCCACATTGTATCATGCTTTGGAGGCTTCATTCCTAGTATCATCAGAGTACATAGGAATAATACAAATTCTACAAGAAGAAATGAAAGGAAGAAAATTTTACTATTAAAGGCTCATTCAATTCTTCTCCGATAGACTTCCAAATGATGAAAAGTATGCAATCTCTTTTCATCTAATCATTCATTATTATCAAATCACTTCTGAGACATTTCATATATAGAAAATAGATCACAGGTGGAAACATAGAGTGAAGGAAATTGAATTTCAATATGAAGAACTACTTATGTCCTGTACACTATCGAATATGGGGTTGATCTTGTTTTAGTATAAATAGTAGTCTGATAGTTCCGGAAGGCATGAAAGAGCTTATCAGAATAACATTTTTTTATCTTTATCCACCATCTTTTGGAGTATATTAGATAGGGTCTTATTAAAAGTCTCTATAGGTCCATTGGCCACTTCATGGTACTGACATGAATGGTTGGATATGATATTGTAATTTTGATATAGATTCTTTAACTCAGTATAATAGAAATTGGTGTCATTTTCCACCAATATGGTATGAGGGACACTATGAATGTTAATGATATTATCTTTGACATAACTAAAAATGATTTTGGCCATGACTTATTTGAGATGTATTGACTCTTCCCATTTGGAGAAGAAATCAGTAGCATTAAAAATATTCATGAAATGATTAGCCATAGCATGAGGATAGGGTCCTACTACATCCATTCCGCATGTAGAAAATTGGATGAAGTATTTAGCTGTGTGTAGGAACTCCATGGGTCGATGAATGAAGTTGGCATGCATCAGGAAGGGATGAAACTTCTTTATAAAATCTACTAAATCTTGTATCATAAAAGGAAAAATGTATCCAAGCCTTCACATTTGATCCAAAATCCTATGCCTAGACTGGTGTGAAAGAGAGACTCTTACATGTACTTCTTTAATGAGAGTCGTAGTTTCATCCCCATCAATGCCTATGAGAATAATTCTGATGAAGCCTCATCTATAAAAGATTTTATGATGATTTGGGACATCATGATGAGTGAAATTAAATGCTCATCGCCAGATCTGTTCTCTTTTAATTTTTTCTGGTGGAGGAACCCCATTTTAGAGACATTCCATGATGGTTGTTATCTATACCATGGTATTACCATATATGTCATAAATGTGGATTATTTCATTGATTTCATCAAATATTATTTGAAAAACCACTCGATGATGAGCAAGTATAATTATTGTTTAATACTGATTTGGATCTTCCAAGGCTGTGGTTTCATTTTCCAATGCATCTGCTGGGGCATTCTATGGCTGCGAGATGTAAGCCAACATTGTCTCTTAGGGAATTCATCCATTAAACCTCAATCATAATCACACATGGGGATTAGTTATTCTTATTTAATAGGGTACTACCCATTGATTTTTTTGATGACCAATTAGAATCACCTTTCACCTCCATGTAATTCACTGGTACATGGAGTGCTAATTCCAGGCTTACAATGATATATTGATATTATATTTCATTGATGGAACCACATTTTGATAAAAAAATGGAAACATTGCCTTTTATGGGGAGATAAGAAAAATTCTTAACCCATCTTTGATATGTTTAGGGTTTTCCATTCTCTTGCCTATTGGACTTCTAGAAGCATAATGAATGTACATTAACCTTATTCGGAGAATTTCTTGAATATATAAGATTTAATCATTAAAAAATTAAATATTAAATGATGTCTCTTCCATAGATGGGTTCTTAATAATGAAATATTCTATTGCATGGCCTTTTACTACATTATAAAGAACAAACTATATGTAAAACTATTTCAGAATAACTGACCACCTTTCCATATGTTTTATAAGCATAGGATGAAAAATGATAAATTTGAGCGGGTTATTGTGAGATAACAAGTGGACCTCATGATGCTGCAAATAGTATCTCAATTTATGAACTGAAAAGATTACAACTAGGAATCTTTTCTCAATATTTGAATATCGAGTATCAACAATGATCATGGTTTGACTTAGAAAATAAAGGTTATTTTCATTCCCAACATCATTCTTTTGTGCAAGTAAGGCACCCAGTGATATCTCTAAGGTAGTCACATAAGGAATGAGATTTTTTCCTTCAATAGGTTGCATCAATACTAGTGGTATCAAGAGGTATTTGTTGAGGATATCAAATTCAGCTGGACAGTAATTGGTCCACTTATATGTAACCCATTTCTTCATCAATTTGGTGAAGGTAAACCACTTTCCTTCTAAATTGACTATAAATCGATGGATATAGGCCATGTTTATTTGAAGTTCTCTCAATTATATTATGTCTATAGGTGGTGACATGCTAAAGAAAACTAATTTCTTCTAAGGTTTGACTTTTATGTCATGATGGAAGACAACAAAAACGAGATTTTTCCCCTAGGTTACCCTCCAAGAACATTTCGAGGGGTTAATCATCAAATTATGTTTCCAAACCTTGATGAATATGGTCTCTGGATCAGTCATGTGATTAGAACATTTTCTAGACGTAACCATTATATCTTCCACATAACATTCAATGAATTTCCTCAAAAAATGTTTGAAAACGCAGTGCATTGCACATTGATATATCTCACCAACATTATTTAACCCAAAGGGCATTACTCGATAGAAAAATATTCCTTGAGGGGATCTAAAAGTAATATATTTCTCATATTCTAGATCCATTTAGTTTTGGTTATACCCATAGTAGCCATCCAAGAAGTGGATAGCTTCGTAGCCAGCTATTACATCAATCAAAAGTTATGTGATAGGAAATGGAAATTCATCTTTGGGAAAAGGCCAGTTAAGATCTTTGAAAATAATGAAAACTTTGATTTTACTATTCTTCTTTTTCATTGGGACAGTATTGTCCAACCATTTGGGATATTGAAATTCCTTTATAATGTCATCTTTGATATGATTTTCAACTTCAGCCTCAATTTTTAGAGGCATGAGTTTTGTGTGTTATGGGGGATTTCTATAAGGCTTCTTGAGAGGTGGTGGGTGCCCCTATGGTTGAGGCTATTCAGGATTTTTTGGGGTTGGGTCATTACCAAGGAGTGTCTGTGCATCGAGGGTGATCTTAGTTCCAAAGGTTAAATACCCATCGACCCTCAATCAATTTAGAACTACTTTCCTTTTTAATGTGACCTATAAAATCTTGTCCATCCTTATTGCTAGAAGGATGAGCATTTTTCTCCCAAAGTGGGTTCCGAAAAAACATGGTTTTGTTAATAGCATAAACATTCAAGGGTCAGTTTCAATTGCTAATGTGATGGTACAAGATATTAATAAGAATGAAAGAGGCTCCAATGTGATCATGTAGGTGAACATGGACAAAGAATATGAGAAAATTGAGTGGAGTTTCACCAATCAGGCGTTGAGGATGATTGGTTTTCACAAAAAATTATTTTACATATGTTTTAGGTGTTTCTTGTCCCCCTGTCTCTTAGTTAACATTATAGAGAAATGATTTGGGTTCTTTAAAATCATGTGGGGAGTCTTCCAAGGTGATCCCCTCTCTCCTTCCCTGTTTATTATCGCACTAGAGGCCCTATCTAAAAATTATTGTAATAACATGCATGCTGGTAGAATGTTTCCCTACCATAACTAGAGGGGAAATTTTATTATCTCACACCATATGTTCACAAATGAAATCATGATTTTTTCTAATGGTTGGTGGAAATTTCTATGTGGTTTTCTCAAGGTGATGCATGCTTATGGGAAGTTGAGTGGACAAATCATTAATGAAAGGAAGAGTCATGTGTTCATTTCAAATAAGGGTCCTAGTCGACACTGTAGGGATATGCAGACACAACTAGGAATGCAACATGGGTAGTTCCATTTGACCTATCTGGGAACCCTGATTACATGTGGTTGTATCAAAAAGAGGATACTTGAGGATCCCATCAATAGAATATTGAGCATAGTGCTTAACTAGAAGAACAAATTTTTGTTTTTTCTTGGTCACATGGCATTGATCAACAGCGTGTTATCCTCTATCCCCATGCAGATTCATTCACCCTTCCGCCCCCCCCCCAAAAGGTACAATGGATAGGATGGATATGGTTATGATGATCTTCCTATGGGATGCAAATCAGAGTGGGCGTTTCCATTGGGCCTTCTAGAAATACATGGAACTGCTGATTTGTAATGGACGAGTGGGGTTATGAGACATCTCTAAAGAAATGAATGACTTGAAAGACCATATTTCATGGGATATCATCATTGGTGATTCGTTGTAGGCATATTTTTTTATAAGGAGTTATAGTGATCATTGGGAGGGTGGAAGGTCTCTTCAAAGTCGCACCTCTCATTTGGGGAGGTGATTACATCTTGTTCTGGTGGAAATTTGGGGTTCCTCGAGGTTGGTGGTGGGGCAGGGTAATATCAACTTCTAGTCTGTGATATGGGTAGGGGAGAATGTGTTTTTCCCTGGATGATTGGCTCACAATAGCTCTTTTAGGGAGGTGAGTGCATACCTGGAACATGATAGTCGGCTTCTCTCCCAAGAGAAGTAGGAGATCATTGATAACATTGTTACTAGTGAGGAGGAGGATAGATGTTGATTTACTATAGCAAGTTCAAGAGTCCACTCAGATCAGTATTATCTGAAATCCCATCGACTAGGGGTGGAGATAGAGTCACGGATGGATTGGACATAGTGCAAGGATTTACATACAATGTTGAACCTTTTTGGTTTGGTATTTTAGGAACCGCATTTTACAATCGGACAAGAATGTCCAAAGGTGTGGAATTCTTCTACTCTGTCAGTTTTTTTGTTGTAATGTCTTTAATGCCAAAACTAAATATCATATGTTATTTCTCATTGGGTGGGCATTATCTCTTTGGTCCTCATTGGTCAACTGAACGGTGTTGGAGAGGGACAATTCGATCTGCAATTGTTCATGGCTACCTAGCTGTAGAGTTTGAATCAAAATGGAATTGAGTTTAAGAGGCGCAATTAAAATTTTACTACTATATGTTGGATCATTTTGGAATCCCTTAACCTGGTTAGCGTGGTCTATAGCCATCCTATATCTTTGTTACACTTATGTATGATGTTTCTACTAGTGGAATTGGGTTCTCTAATGAAATGGGGTCATGACCAGATTGGGCCAAGCCTTGTGGATTCCTTTCACGGGCGACAGATTAAGTGGAAGAAGAATTGGATAGTCCTAAAGTTTAATATTGGTGAGTCTTTCTTGAATAATCATATGATAGGTGGTGGGTATATCAGAGATTTGACAGGATCAGTTTGGTGCGGTTTTAGTGCCTTCAATGGTCTTGGTGATTCTTTAGGTGCGGAAATCAGGTATCTTCATTCCGATATCATGGTATATTAGGGACATGACATTCTGGTAAAGGAAATTGAGTCAGACTCGAAAATCCATGTTATAAATAATCATGGGAAAGGATTCGTCCCATGGGAGTTGGATTGTCTATCATGATGTTTTTCCATGGATACTATTGGTAGAAATCTTGTAAAGCATATCTAGGGAGATGAAAACTTCTCATCTCATGCTCTTTCTCATTTGGGTGATCCTAATGATCCCCTTATCATCTTTGATAGTTTGGGGTCTCTTCTGTTGGAATGTAAAATCATTATGAAGTGGGTTTCCATGGGGCTCTATCACTTCTGACCACCTTGAGGGAACTTTTTATTTGATTGGGTCTTGCTACCCACCTCTAATAAAAACATAACATTCAATCAGCATGTTTGGTTTTTTCTTCTTACTGGATACTTAAATCCAAAATTCTCTTATGGAAAACCAAAAAGATGAGTGGACACATCGGGGTCAAGGCCTCATATTTCTTTATAGTTACAAGAAAACACATCTCATTGTTTCTTTAGAAATGGAGTATACACATTTTTCTCTATGAAATTAATGAACACATTAATTAAAGTGGGGCATGTATTTTCTTATTTACGCAAATTTATTTCTCCTAGATTAAAAATAGTGGTGTAGATTCCTTACTAAAATTATGGTGGGGATTTCCTAAGGTCTTACTCCTTTTAATATCATTCACGCATCACTTCTTCTGTCTCTACATGAAGGGTAGGTGATGAATCAAGACATTTAGCACTAGGGGAGGAGTCATTATTTCAATATCCTAATGAAGAGGGAACCATATCTGGACCTACTAATGTTGAGTAGTCTTCCTGGAGCATTGAAGAAAAATGATGGGTTGAGAATCAGCATCCCAATATTTATCCATTAATGTGACAACTTCTTATATCCCAGCTGATGATGTAGAGACTTGTTGAAGTTTTGTATATTGAATGAATACATATCTATTTAGGTTTCCCAAACTATTTGTTAAATCAATAATTTCTCTTATGATGTTAGGTTCAATTTCCACAACTATAATTATGGAATCCGCTGAAAGGGTTTTTGGATTTGGGTCTACTCTATCTGTTTGATTGATAGGCATCACATAATCTGCACTGAAATGCTTGAATGGGTTGGATGGGATCTCTTCCAAACCATTTAGAGCATTGATTTTTATTATATCATTTGTCATAGACTATGATCCATTTGTGTGATAGAACTCTACCTCAATATATTTAGATTCAAAATTTTTTAATAGGGCCTTGTCACCATGAAATGTACCAATTTGTCCATTGAATCAATACTTGATACATTTACGGTATAATGAATTAATGGACACATGCTGATGTATTCAAGGCCTTCCAAGAATAATTTTTAAAGTTGTGTCCTATCAGAAAACCATGAAATAAGAATGATAAAAAATACCCAAACTAAAATCTGATTGTAATCTCACCTAGAGGTTCTTGTTCATTCCTATCATAACCTTGCAACATTAAGGTGAAGTGAGATAAATCAGATTCAGTGAGACCCAATCAACGAAGTGTACAGATGGGAATGAGGTTGACTCCTGATCCACAATCAAAAAAGGTTCGTGGGATGTTTGTATCAATGAAAATTCCAGATAAATATAAGGGCATGATGGTGACATTCACACCATCATCCTCATTTAGGTCTATGAAATATATAACTAAAATACATTTTTTAGGATCAATCTCCATAAGGTTGAACTCAATGGAAGAAACCTCAGTTTCAAACTCTTTAGGACTTTTAAAAAATCAATAAGTTGTTTCAAAAGTTATTTTGATAGGTTCAGTGCATCCAGGATTGATAACATGGCTGATACACGGGCTAGTTTCTTCAAATTGTCATTCTTCTTGTCCAAAGTAAGGCATTTACTAGCATGTAGATGCAAATTTATCAGTGGAATGGAAGTGGATTCGTGTGATATATATGGACCTATGTTGGGACCAAGGCTAGAAAAACATCTTCTCTTGATTGATCAGGATGAATGAGTTTTCCCACCTGCCATGAAAGTGGGGATATATACCCTGATTAGTCTTCCAAGATGATCATGTCGTCCCCAAACATATCATGTGTGAAAGAATTCCATTGTTTTTGTTGAGCTCATTGAAGATCATTCCAACAAGTTTATGCCGCATAAACGGTTAGAGCATTTGTGTAATTAAAATAGCGTGTTCTAGAAAACACGAATTTTCCAATGCATCGTCGACCTTTACGAGTTCATTCCCTAGTTAACCAATCAACTACATTGAATTTAGGTTCATAATAAGAATCATCATTTTCATAGGGATCCATTATGTGAATAACATTAATTGAATTGAAATCAACACCTCATCTGATGAAGATTCTTCTTGAGAAATTGATTCCTGTTGGGACATTTGGGAAGGCGATTCCCATGTTTTTGCGATATTTGGCATGAAAAATACCAAAGTGAATAAAAAATTTATTCTTTTTATAAAATCATTTTCTTATGACTTCTCTTTATCATTTTGACTGTGTCCCTTCTTTGAGGATTAGACTTTGGGGGACTGATCATTTGATGAAAATGTCTTGGTTTCAACAAAATTGGAAAGAGGCACAATCGAGTTTTCCAATTGTGTTCTTAGAATCGATTGAGTTTGATTTATTTTTTCCCTAACCATACACTCATAAATATTTTGAATATTTTTCTTTTAAATTTTTTCCATTCACCTTCATCCTATGGATCAGTAACAACAACATATGATGCTTTGGATGATGACTATTTTAGTTTCACTTTTCCAGAGTCCACCATCTTTTTTGATGAGATATTTAAAAAAAACACCCCAAGATGGGGTGCCCCAACATTTTATGGATAATAATGTAGTTTGTGAGGCCCTCATATCAATCAATGTTCAGTTTCATGGGTCACTGCAGCTGGACTAAGTTGTTTTACAAGGATGAAATGATGTACTAGGGAACCTATTTATTCCAAAAATAATAAAATTTATTCATTAACTCCTCAAACAAACTTCAACTCTCTTTTTTCATCATCGTGATGAGTCGGGTTTTGTTTTATATTCTTAAGAGGTTCCCTATAGTATGATAATGGATTTGAAGTAGAAGAAGGTGCATTTTCATTCTTCAGTGTAACCATAACAACATATGCTTTTCATGTTCTACTTCCTCCAGTAGATAGGACTACAGAAGACCTAACATTGATTTACTCAATGAGGTTCTCCACTTTTTGGGAAATCTATGAATGTTCATGAAACCCTGATGTGTATTTCACCGGGATTAGTGGTGTTCAAAACTCATCATGGAGACTTTCTACACATATTGTTAGCAACTATTCTCGAGGGAGTGAAATATACAAGGAGTATGTTAATCTTTTCCAACAAAAAATAATATATGAAACTATTTCATTCTCCCATTTTTTTACTTAGTAAGATCAAAAAAATTTTCCTCTACAACATTGAGATAAATTGGAAATGGAATTTCTAATGGAGGTCTTCCCATCTAGTGATGGATCAAGACCGGAAACTTGAATACTAAACGAAGGCCGGCCCCTGTATTGATTTCCCAAAACATGTGAGCTATACTACCTATTTTTGTTTAAGGGTCCCCCTGATGAGATCCTAAGAAGAAATGAAATGTGTCATGTGCTACTGCGGATCACCTGAACTGTTAAATATTGGAAATTTGATATTCAAAGAGTCCGATGGCAGAGTAATCAGATCTACCCGCTCTGGGTAAGCCTTCTTTTTTGGTTGAAATGGTTTGTGATGTTCTTCTATAGATTATAATTGAGATTTTATTTACTTAAATATATTCATAAGCATTTGGGGAATATATTGATGAGGTGGGACCAATACAGGTATAGAAATAGTAGCCTAAATAGGTTCAATGACTAGTAAAACCATCAGTGGTGGAGCTGATGGTATTTGTCTTCGATAACCCATGGGGAAAGGCTTGTAAGGATTTTCATGACCCTGTTGTAGATGTTTACCCAATGGAGGGAATCAATTATCCAAATTTTTTGTTGCTAAAAACCTACTTTGGTGGAGATCTCATACTAGATAAGCAAGCTGAGGATCTACTTGTAGTGAATGTCAAATAGGAATGCTGCTTTGAAGTAACTCTGCATTAAGTCTTCTCAACTCCTTCATCTCCTCCTCTTATTGGGAAACTATTTATATAAGAGAATGACATTCAATTTCACTTATTAATGTTTGAGACATCATAGGACCTTTAATGTAACACCCCAAGAACTTATGAGATATATTATTTTTAATTTCATTGATGTCTTCTATTATACACTACACCAAGATTAGATTGTACTACACGCAACACTGTATTATCTTTCAGTATACACAACACTATTCTTGGCTCGTGTTACACACAGTTTCATGTTCATTTTGTGGAAATTATTCTACGAAACATTAAGTATTGATTTTGTTTAATGTATAAATGAAATAAATTTTTGATTATGTTATATGAAACACCAAACAGATCCTTCACTACACACAACCCTGACTTGTCTTGCATTACACACAATCAAGACCTTCTTCTATAGCTTGTGTAGTACGCAATACAAAGTTTCACTAAACGAGATATTATTATAATATTATTATGAACTAGCTGTTATGAATAGTAATACCCACTTTTTGAAATTTTATAAATTTTATCATTCAAAATGGACTTCATTTTTGGATTTAGAATATCGAAATTAGCCTAGGGTGAATTTTTGGTATTTTTCTGAAAACATTCAATTTTTTATGAATAGTGAAAACACTAGGTTACTATTTAAAAACCGACTTTTTATTTAAATTTATTTTAGGTAAAAATTTATACATATTACCTATATAATTTCAATTTAATTCATTGAAGTCATTTTATAATAATTTTAGATATATAAAAATTTTATTGATCTTTTCACCGTCTTTTACCTACCTCCTAGGAGCTTTTTGCAAACTTACATAAAACATAAATTTACTGCTTCTGTGAGTCGAATTTAAAAAATCTGAGAGACATGGTTAATATAAATTAGTAAAATGTTGTTCAATAAGATAAAAATAATATTTGGTGTATAGTAACTTTTTACTTTTATTTACAACGGTTAAAAGTAAAAAGGGTAATTAAGGGTAAAAATGATATTATTATTACACTAACAGATGTCCTAATTCTATTGGATAAGTGTAATTCAACCAAAAACATCCTTAGGAATAAAATATTTCCCTTTAGGTTCCCTTGGATTAGATTAGGACATTTATGTTTATATTATTTAAAAAGAGTTAAAATAGTTAAAATCAATGTTTAATAACGAAAACATTTTTAATATAGGGTTATACAGAAGATAAATTAGACTATAAATATTCATTAGAAAGATAAAAATATTTCTCACATAATGATATTTTATTTATAATTTTTATACAGTACATAATTTATGATATTTATGACACAATGGTGATGCAGTAATTACCTAAATAATGAAATATTAAAATAATTTATATTATAAATATCCAAATAAATGTAATTTGAGACTTTTTATGAATTAAACTAATTTTATAGGTTAATATTTCATGTTATTATTGATTCAATTAACTTTTTTCGAACTAATCATGCTTTTATGAGTTTCACAAAAATCAATTACCAAATAGTTTTAAAATTGACATAAAATAGTTTATAAAAAAATATCATATTAATAATTGTTATTATATTCCTAAAAATCTAAGGTTCTCCCAAATGACTTATATAAGGTTATATATTTTAATAATGAACCACTTGGGGTTATTTTGTCTGGTTATAGTATGTTTATTAACCATATAGTGTAAGAAAACAAGAAGACACAGTAAAAGTTAAATTATTTAACTTAGAGTTATATCTAAACGATAAGGTTAAAATAGTAACCTAAACTTGTCTAAAACCTATTGTTTGAGATAATTTAGACCAATACCCATTTTATCTTCGAAATTAATCAATTAGGAGTTATTATAAACTGAATATGACTTTATTATAAAATAATATTTTATGTTTTTCCAAAGGTGCCCCTCTCCTCCCTTATAAAAAAGGGCACCCCTTCCCACTTCTCTTCACACCATTTTGAGCCTTGAAGCTTGGCCAACCCCTGCCAATTCCTCTCATAAACCTCTCTATTTAAATCATACAGGTTTTTTTCTTCCCAGAAGACCAACTCTAGTGCCCTAAGAAGAAGATTAATGGAGGTGTATCGAGGAAGAGGTAATCTCTTCTACCGACTCTTTCAAGTTTCTTTCTTGTTCTACTTCCTCTTCTTCAGTTGTTTCATTATAAATTAAAAATATAAGTATTAAATATATACTTATATATTATTATAAATATGAAACAACCTTATGACACATTTTATCCATCCTATAGAAATCTAAATCACCGCGCGTTTGTACGTACGGAATACCGTCTCCATGCCGTGGTGTAATCTGTTTTCGACAACCACCATAGTTGGATGGGTATAATGGTGTAAATTAATTACTATATATTATTATTGTAAATTGATATTTATTCTGAAATATTATACATACCCTTAAATAAAATTACATGATCATGAGAATGATATCATCGCTCGTGCGTACGTACGGACTATCGTCTCCACGACGCGATGAGATTCATCCTCCATGTTCACCATTCATGAATGATTATAAAGTATATATAATGAATAATAATTAAATATATGACAGAATAATGATACACTATTTATTTATATATATATATGTATGTCATTTACTTAATTTCATTCAATTCAATAAGGAAACGAAAACAGCGTTCAAGCGTACGTACGAGAAGAATGTTATTTTTAACTTATACAGCATGAACAGTTTTTTACGATTTTATAACGCCTTATTTTCATGAAGCTTACTCTACAAGATTTCATGAATGTTTTCAGAAAAAATCATTTTCTTTTAGAATTTCTTGGCATTTTGTGAAAATAAAATGATTTTGAAGAAGAAAGGATATTTTCTTCAAGAATTTATTTCAAGTGTTTTATCAAAACCATTTTCTATCTAAGATGACATTATTTCATATGAGTATGTTTCAAGTATAATTTCTCTATTATTTACATGGTTTCACTATTCTTATGATGAAATGATATCCATTTTTTTATATGGATTATGATATGATGGGATGATGTTTATGAAACCGATTTTATTCCTTAGGTTATGATGAATGATTTATGTTTATGTTGTGGAACAAGTAAGAATGATTTCTTTATGAAATGGGTGAGACCTATATCTCCCTAAAATGCATTGGGTAATGATTTATATCTCATGGGATAGACGTGGCTGGAAGAGCAAGTAAATCTGGTTCAGTTATACAGGACTGGAACGAGAAGTGAACTCGATTCAGTAAGGGACATTGTCCACTAAGATGGTCTTGGTAGCAATGCCTTGGATCCTATGGAAATCATATCATGTGATTAATGTTTTTCCAAAATTAAATTTTTTCTTCCCATGCTATTTTATCATGATTGATGTTCCATTATGATATATTCTGTACGTACTTCCACGATTTATGTCTTTGCTCATGATTTTGATGTTTAGATTTTATGTTCAAGTTTTTGTATTCAAATGTTAATGGATTGTTTTATGTTCTCTATGCATTCCCTTACTGAGCGTTTGAGCTCATCCTTTTTATGTTTTCTTTTCCCTAGGATATAAAGAAAGGTTTTAGGTAAGAAAACCAAAGGTGAAGATCTTTATGGGAGATGTTGAAGATCTTTCACCATGATTAGAAGATTACGTTCCGAGTTTCCAAATACACTAATCTAATAAGGTCTTTGGGGGTTTGTTTTTTTCATGTATTAAGTATTCCACAAAAGTAATGTAATGTCCATGCACGTCAAGATTTGGGGTCTCTACAGTTGGAATTAGAGCGAAGGTTTAGTTAACCTTTGGAAAATAGGATGCGAAAACTTTAGTGAGATCCCTAGAGATATTTTTAAGGTATGTCTAGGGATATCCCTAAGGTTAAGTATAAGTATAGGTTATAGTCATAGAATTACAGAAATGATACTATAATTAAAACTAATTTGTTAGATATTGAAGTTACTCCCCCTTGATTATGATTTTTTCCTCTCTCACTATTCTTTTTGGGTTTTAGAAAATGGCTGGAAACAAGAAGATTCACTTTAATGGAGGATATGATGGACAATGGAATGATATTCGTCATGAGAAGCCAAATGAAATTGGATCAAGAAGTCCACATATCGTTATTATGCCTAATCAGCAATCTCACAATATGATCGATAATCTCAACTTTGGTATGTTTCCTGACTCATCTAGTAAGAGAATGATGGAGTTTCATGATGATCATAGAGGAAAGAAAGTTCAATTTCCCTCATGCAAATCATGTGGGAAGAGGCATCAGTGAGAATGTTTCAAAGGAACTGGAAGATTATATGGGTATGAAAAATGACACAATGCCAGTAATTGTAAAGGAAAAGGTTCATTTAACACCATGGACAAGGATAATGGTATTTCTAAGACATCAACAATGGTTAAATGTTTTAAATGTGGAATGTATGGGCATTATGAAAACCAATTCCCTTAGATAAAGTCTCATGAAGAGAATCAGTATGGTCATAGGGGTAGTATTTATGTAGATGATGATGAAGAGACTAAAATTGATATGTGAGATGAAAGAATTTTTCAAGATCGGTCAAAGGTTTAAGAAAGTAGTGGAATGATTACATGTTTATCAAGAGTAATGTTGTATATGTAATCTCATGGTACTATGAAAAAAAGCGACATCTAAGGATTGTTACACAATTGATTTTCCTTATGTTTCTGAAAGTGTTTGTTGAATGGTACCGGTAACCATGAAAGGTTATTTAGATATTTTTAGAAAGCACCTAATATGCGAATGAATAAGGGATATGGAGATAATGAAATGTTTGATAGTATTAATGAGCTCATGAATTATATAAGGACAAAGTGATATCATGGATTGAGTATATAGAATTTTTGGGATTTTGGTATGTGGAAAGAGTTACCTTTTGACAGAATTCATTATTTCACTATGGTTTTGTGATAATTTATGTTTCAATAGAATACATGATTAAGGTATTCAAATGTTTGGAATGTGATCAACAAGATATATCTTATGATATATCAGGGATAAATGATGGTATTCACTTGATTATTAAGTGACCTTTCTAGTAATCATTTTCTTTATACTATGAGTTTGGACCCAAGTATTTTGTATAAGTCTAATGATTTGAATGAATAATGTTAGACATACGATAGTGTTGTTTAACGCAAGAACTTTTTTTCGATATAATTTATGTAATGTGATAATAGTATAGTTTTAGACAAAGGACAACCTACAGGACGGGCGACAACCCGTCGCGTCGGACAAGGCAGTGGGAATCAAACCTTCAACCGAAGTGCGACAGGCCTTTATCGCCTACCACTGGCCTACAGGAAGTCCCTGGTTAGTAGAAATTAGTTTTATTTTATTATGCATTATGAGAGTTGAAGTATAAGTCAATTTTTGGAACCATATACAATTAATCTCACTATAGATGGACTTATATATATAACTTTTGCTAACCGTATGTTTGAGACAGATGGATTGACCAATCATTCTATCGCATGATCTGCTAACACTTTACAAAAGACAAATTCAACATCATTTCTTTAAGAGTAGAAGTGGAAATTGTTCAATGCACGAGCAACGGTAATATTGTACCAAAATCAAGAAAGTATTTATTTTAATGCAAAAATTCATCAACATTAGGGAAATGATCTTGAAAACCAAAAATGTTTTCCTAGTGATCTTATATTTGATTAATCAGATGGTATGTTAGATCATCACAAATTTATGGATTTTTTATGGTTGGATTTTTCATATCCATGTCCTCTAACACTCTTCATGAGAAGATGATGGTTATATTTCTCTTCCATATCCATATTTTCAACTATGTTGTCCAATGTAGAAACCCTACACTGAGTTACTTTGGGTGGCTATTATGATTATAACTTCCCTTTTTAAATTGAAGTTTTAGTATTCGTTTTTACGATGTGGGTATCTATGAATGAAACCTTCAAGTAGAAAACCATTTATAACCGCGGCAAATTTCGAGGGAGAAATTCATTTTAAGGGGGGTAGAATGTAACATCCTGAGATTTTATGAGATATATAATTATTAATTTCTTTGATCTCTTGTATTATAAACTACACCAAGATTATATTTCACTATATGCAACACCATATTAGCTTGAAGTATATGCAACACTATTCATGGCTTGTGTTACACAGAATTTCAAGTTTGTTTTGTGGAAATTATTATACGCAACATTAAGTATAGATTTTTTTTTAATTTATAAATGAACTAAGTTTTGATTATGTTATATGAAACACCAAACAGAGAATTCACTACATGAAGCCCTGACTTGGCTTGCAATACACGAAATCAAGACCTTCTTTGATAGCGTGTGTAGTACGCAATACCAAGTTTCACTAAACGAGATATTTTTATAATATTATTATGAACTAGCCGTTATAAATAGTAATACCCACTTTTTGAAAATTTATAAATTTTATCATTAAAAATGGACTTCATTTTTGGATTAGGAATGTCGAAATTATCCTAGGATGAATTTTTGGTATTTTTCTGAAAAGTTTCAATTTTTGATGAATAGTGAAAACACTGGGTAACTATTTAAAAATCGACTTTTTATTTAAATATTTATTTATTTTATTAAAAATTATTTTCAGTAAAAATTGATTCATAATACCTATATAAGTTCAATGTAATTCATTGAAGTCATTTTATAATAATTTTATATATATGAAAATTTTATTGAACTTTTCACCGTATTTTACCTACCTCCTAGGAGCTTTTTGCAAACTTACATAAAACATAATTTTACTGCTTTTGTGAGTGGAATTTCAAAAATCCAAGAGAAACAGTTAATATCAAGGAGTAAAATTTTGTTCAATAAGATAAAAATAATTTTTGGTGAATAGTAACATTTTACTTTTATTTACCACGGTTAGAAGTAAATAGGGTAATTAAGGGTAAAAATGATATTATTATTACCCTAAATCATGGATAATTCTATTATATAGGTTTAATTCGACCAAAAAAATCCTTAGGAATAAAATATTTCTCTTTAGGTTCATGTGGATTAGATTAGGACATTTATTATTATTTTATTTAAAAAGATTTAAAATAGTTAAAATTAAAGTTTAATAACTAAAACATTTTTAATATATGGTTATACATAAGATAAATTAGACTATAAAAAATCATTATAAATATAAAAATATTTCCTACCAAATTGTATTTTATTTATAATTTTTAGACATTAAATAATTTAGGTTATTTATGACACAATAGTGATGTAGTAATTACCTAAATAATGAAATATTAAAATAATTGATATTATAAATACCCAATAAATGTAATTTGAGTCTTTTTATGAATTCCAATAATTCTCTATGTTAATATGACTTGCTATTATTTATTTAATTAACTTTTTTTAACTAATAATGTTGTTATGATTTCATAAAAAACAATTTACAAATAGTGTCAAAATCGACATAAAATATATTTAAAAGAAATATTATATTATTAATTGTTATTATATTCCTAAAAATATATGGTTTGGACAAATGACTTAGATACAGTTATATATATTAATAATGAAAAACTTGGGGTTCGTTTGGCTGGTTATAGTAAGCATATTAACCATACAGTGTAAGAAAACAAGAAGACACGGTAAAAGTTTAATTATTTAACTTATAGTTAAATCTACAAGATTAGGTTAAAATAGTAACCTAAACTTGTCTAAAACCTATTGGTTGAGATGATTTCAACCCATCCCCAATTTTTTTGAAATAAATCAATTTGGAGTTATTATAAACCAAATATTACTTTATTATAAAATAATATTTTATGATTTTTCAAAGGTGACCCTCTCCACCCTTATAAAAAGGGCACCCCTTCCATCTTCTCTTCACAACCTTTTGAGCCTTGAAGCTCAGAAAAATCCAGACAATTAATCTTCTAAACCTCTCTAGTTACATCCTAGAGGTTCTGGTCTTCTCAAATGACCAACTCTAGTGCCCTAAGAAGAATTTTAAAGGAGGTGCGTCGAGGAAGAGGTAATCTCTTCTACAGACTCTTTCAAGTTTTTTCTTCTTCTACTTCCTCTTCTTTAGGTGTTCCATTATAAAATAAAAACATAAGTATTAATTATATACTGATATGTTATTATAAATATTAAACAACCTTATTTCACCTTCTATCCATCCTACTGAAATAGAAGTCACCACACGTGCGTACGTACGAAATATCGTCTCCACGTCGTGGTGTAATCTGTTTTCGACCACCACCTTACTTGGATGGGTATAATGGTGTAAATAAATAACTATATATGATTATTTTAATGTGATATTGATTCTTAAATATTATACATACACTTCAATACAATTCCACGATCATGGGAATGATATCATCGCTTGTGCGTACGTACGGACTACCGTATCCACGAGGCGATGAGATTCATTTTACATGTTAACCATTAATGAATGATTATAAATTATATATAATGATTAATAATAAAATATATGACATAATAATGATACTGTATTTATGTATATATATATATATGTCATCTACTTAATTCCATTCAATTCAGTAAGGAAACAAAAACAGCATTCATGTGTACGTACGGCCTACCGTCTCCATTAACGGTGTATTTCATTCCGTTTATTGATCTATAATATATATATATATATATTATGAATATATATAAATCATATTTTACATTATGGGATTATGTAAATCAGGGTATAAGTAATAATATCAAGAACAACAAGTCGAAACACGTACGATAAATGAAACCAATTTACCCAAAATGATGCTTTAACATGGAATTTACAAAATAAAAGGTAATATAAATTAATAAGTGAACCATATATGATAAAATAACAATGAATATGATTCTATAGTATGTCAATGACATTATTTAAATAATTATACAGGAGTTTCAAATACATACGAAGCATATCGGACATAAGGTAAGGGATAACTTTTCCAATCTCGTTTTTATCTGAGATTGATTATTCATAAGTATTTACCGGGGTTATATTTATTATCCGTGTACCTATTTTATAAAAATGGTTTCATGTATGTTTAAAGTCTTTATTACCCATTTTTTACTTTTACTACATGGTATGTAAGGAATCTTTCTTTTGATTACCATACGAGGTACTTTTTGACTTTTCGGACAAAAGTACGAGAACAACGTTATTTTTAACTTAGACGACATGAACAGATTTTTACGATTTTATAACGCCTTATTTTCATGAAGCCTACAGTAATATATTTCATGAATATTTTCAGAAAAATCGTTTTTTAAAATTTCTTGGCATTTTTTGAAAATAAAATGATTTTTAAGAAGAAAGGATATTTTCTTCAAGAATTTATTTCAAGTGTTTTATCAAAACCATTTTCCTCAAAGATGACATTCTTTCATATGTCTATGTTTCAAGTATAATTTCTCTATGATTTACATGGTTTCACTTTTCTTATGATGAAATGATATCCATTTGTTTTATATGGATTATGTTAAGATGGGATGATGATTATGAAACCAATTTTATTCTTTTTGTTATGATGAATGATTTATGTTTATGTTGTGGCACAAGTAAGAATGATTTTATTATGAGATGGGTGGGACCTATATCTCCCTCCAATGCATTGGGTAAATATTTTTATCAAATGTGATAGACATGGATGGAACAGAAAGTTAATCTGGTTCAGTGATATAGGACTGGAACGAGGAGTGAACTCGATTCATTAAGGAACTTTGTCCACTAAGATGGTCTAGGCAGTAATGCCTTGGCTACTATGGAAATCATATCATGTGATAAATGGTTTTCTATAATTAAAGGTTTTCATCCCTTAATATTTTATCATGATTGATGTTACATTATGATATATTCCTTATGTACTTCCAAGATTTATGCGTTTGCTCAAGATTTTGATGTTTAGATTTTATGTTCATGTTTTTGCATTCAAATGTTTATGGATTGTTTTATGTTCTCTATGCTTTCCCTTACTGAGCATTTGAGCTCACCCTTTTGATGTTTTCTTTTCCCCAGGATATAATGAAAGGTTTTAGGTATGTAAACAAAGGTGAAGATCTTTATGGGAGATGTCGAAGATCTTTCACCATGATTAGAAGATTACGTTTCGAGATTCCAAACACAATAAACCAATACGGTCTTTGGGCATTTGTTTTTGTCATGTATTAAGTATTCTGAAAATGTAATGTAATTTCCATGTACGTCAAGATTTGGGGTCTCTACATTTATCATTCACTTTGGTAGCATCCTTTTGAAGAGGTGTAAGATTATTATTTGAGGGAATACCAAGATTTTGAGTAAGCCTGTGATTTTAGGTACACACACCTCCTTACTTTTCATCAGTGTGTACCATATTATGAATAAAAACATCATCCTATAACTCCCACAAACTGGAATCATTTTCTAGAGGATTTTCATAATGTATTTAGTGAAATTCACCAACGTATGATGCATTAATGATAGTTTATTAGCATCTTTGTATGATCACATTTTTCTTTGTCCACCATGAGATTTTTTCCCTCTATTTGATGGTTCCCCATGAACTATTTTACGAAAATTAATCTGATGGGAATCCTTGGATAGATCAGTTTTATTTTCACATTGTGGCTTCTTTCCTAACCGGGAGAAAACTGGCTTCTATAAAGGTAGAGATTGTGATTGTTAAAGAGCCCTCATCCCTGTGGGCCAAGGCTGTTGCAATTCATTTTCCTTAACACATTTTCCATATCTTATTGACTATGAAGGATGTGTTCAAAAATACCCAAACCCTATAGTATGGGATGGTTCTTAAACAACTATGGATGATATTAGTGTAGTTTCTCTTCAAATATTAAAAATTATAGTTCGAACACTGGTTGGGTGTATTATCTGACATCCACTTAAATCACATATTTCGGAAGACTATTGTGTTGTTTAGAAATTTATGTGATCTGATGGCTGACATTATCTAAGTCGGAAGCCTTATCAATGTTCTTATATTATTGAAGAAAAATTAACTCGACAACATTATCTTTTTGGGTTTTACTTTGGTGAAAACCAATTGAGGTATGTTCTTGCTAAGAATCTCTTTGGTCATGAAAAAAATTCATTTTTTGTAGCTAGATTAGGTAAATAACATTTCATGAGACCACTTTTGGTGTACTTTTTTGATTTTGGATCACTATGAAATGGAATTCTCCATGTGCACCCCATCTTATGAAATGAACAACAGATGGGGTTTCCACAATCAATTGTCACAACCTCTTCAATGCATTGAGGAATGCATAGTAAAGGGCCCCATATCGCTTATCAATCATTGGATTTCGAGAAATGATAAGTGATTCCAAATAAGTTTTTCACGAAAACCACTCTACTGTGTTGAAAAGACTTCAATATTCATCAAATAGTATTATGTTGATTTTTAAATGACGAAGAGTCTTCCATAGGTTGAGGCGGATATCATGACTGTCATATTCGTCCATCAGTACTGGAATGATGTATTGAGAGGTTCACAAATGCCAAACCATGACTGGTATTTCAACCTTATCAAGTAGTATTCTCATATACAACATATCCTCTTAATCTTTTTCTAGAGTTTTCTCAACTTGGTTCGACCAAATTGGAGTCTTCTCAATTTCTAAATCACATGAAATGTGATCATTTGATGTTTTATATTCTAATTGAGATGAAAAATTACCCAAAGGAGGTTCATATAATGACCGTTACATTGGGATGTATCCTGGCTGTGAAAGTATTTCACCTGGCAGTAACAAGGCATCAGACATGACTGACCTGACATTTGCAGGTGCCTCAAGATAAGAGGAATTTCTCATCACTACAATATCAGTTAGAGGATTCTCTTGAAAATGTAAAACACTACTTCAGAGAGGTCTTTTTCAGTGAAAGACATCATGGGGAGGGCCACCCTGGTGGATTATAGTAATGGAAACATCCTCTTGCTCATAGGTATTTTGGACACGTGGACGGGTTTTATGGCTCTTATCTTGATAGAGGATCTCTAAATTAACTGAATTGTCTTGAATAAATAATTAAATATGAAATATCCAGTGGGGAAATTTAGGATTACTACTAATCCTCTCATAATTTTGTAATGGGAGGGTAGGATATTGAGTTGCAGTAGATAATTTTTGGAGGGCTTCAAGAACTCCAGCGTTAAGAGGATCTAGATCACAGATTGACTCTTGATTATATAACTATGTTTGGTGAAACATATTATTATATTCTCTCTAACACGTAATTGGGGCCACATACTGGGAAAATTGTTTATCATGGGCAGATTTATGTGACTTATTTTGAATGGATGTCAGAACATACTGATTATATCCAATTAGAAAGGGTGTATGTGTCCAATTCAGTTGTCCATTTGATATAGAGTAGTATGCCCCAAAACCCATGGACTAGAATAGAGGTATGTATCTACTCTAGGGTGGAATGAAGATGAGTCATCCTAGGTTTGGAGAAATAATTATGTGTCTATCCCTATTTTAATTATGAAATTGCTATTATGACATTCTAGAAAGGTTCCATGATATGAGTAGGAAATTTTTTTCCCTTTAACCATTTCCAAAATGTGTATGGTAACATCAGTGTTTGGAACAGGAATATATGTACATTATTTATTTTGAGTAGGTGTATGTACCTTATCTTGTCATCCATTTCATGTCAAGGGATACTGACAGGACTCGTGTATGGGCATAGAGATATTAGTCTGTCTCAGGTTTGTCATCAATAATTTATGACTAACTTCTATAAGAGCTTCTAAAGAACAATGTTGGCATACCTGATGGATACTGGTAGGTGTATGTTCCTACTGATTGTTTTTTGCTAGGAATGGTCAATAAAATTATTTCAATGCAGATAGAAGACACTACTTACTTTCTTGGTGTGTGTAGAAAGGTGTTTGTTCCTAGTCATGGTAATCCACCAGATTTCAATGGTAGGACTGGTTGATTGCCAATAGAGGAGTCTACTGGCTAGTGGAGTTATGGTGGATGAGCGTATGTTCTTTTTCTATGTTTTCCATCAAGCTCGGTTGATGGAATTCTCCGGTGGAAAATGTAGGAATATTCTCCCAGTTGGACGGTTGTTGTCCTCGGTGGATCATCTTGTATACCCGGGTTTGAGGGACCTGTGCTAGACAACCAAAATAACACCCTCAGCATTATGAGGATTTTATAATGTGTGTTGTTGTTGGTGGTGATTTTTGGCAAGATCCCTCGGGAGGGACCCCAATGTCTTCGGGATGAGGACATGGATGACCTCTTGGTCGACCTACATCCAATAGGGGAGGGATTGGTGATTATGTTCTAGGGATAAAATTCTGAAATGGTTGAATATGGTTGTAGAAACCTTCTTCTTATAAAACAGTGGTCATCATTGAACACACCATTGGGGATTATTCTTAATTTATAGGGTCCTTTAGATATCCTCCAAGGTTGGGATATTACAGTATTGACAGTACTCTCGAACCATTTCATTGGAGATCCAATTTTGATGATACTAAGTTGATGATGATGTCCTTAAAGTGAATGATGATCTAGCTTGAGCAGTATATGGGGCATTCATGGGTGGAAACATAAATGAAGCCATTTGGAATTAAGGGAGTTCTTCGAAAGAAGTACCTATATATATGACAAATACAAACCATGAACTCAATTAAAGCATCATCTTTTAAATGAACTCATATGTGATTGATTCACCTGTATGTCCCTCTTTATCAATTTATAGGGGTCAGATTGATGGGTAACGCTATCATCATGGTTAAGGATTCATGTTAGGTTCACCATTTTTTGTTCCCCTAGAACTGGTGTTCTTATTAGGAAACAATACTTCTAGATGGTTTCCATTAGATTAATTTATGAAAATGGAAACATCCAACTGTTCTTCATCCAAAGGGACTTGCATTCCAAAGGCGGGTGTTTATTAGGTGTGTTGACCTATGAAACATAAGAACTCACATTGGTTAAGAGGATGGGAGTTTGGGATCATCACTCCTGTAGGGGGGATTTATTTCATACACTTGGACTCTCTTATATATTTATGATATGTTCATCAATGCTTATTAATTTACCAAGTATAATGTAGGGTTCCTTTGATATTTTCAATCAGTTAATTAGCATGTATGAAATTCAAAATCATCTGTATGTATTATAGTTTCTTCATAATTGGAGACATTTGTATGTATCCATGGATCTACATTAATGGTATCCTATAATATAATACATAGATATTATTTAGTTGTAGTAATAATGATTCTTGTTTTAAGCCACTCAGTGGGGAAAATGTTTATTCATGGTCATCCATGTATAGAAAAGTTGTTTTGAAGTTGGGATTGTACCCATAAATAGTCAACCTACTACCCATCATAAAATGATTCAGAACCCCCATATTTTAGTCCCACATAATGAGACACATCATACTTTTTAAGGCCATGTGATAAGAACCTAACCGTATAGTTTAATGTCATGTGATGAAGACATCTTAGATAGAAGATTCCTTTTCAATGGTTGGTGTGTGATTTAAGCCCAAGAATCCCAATGATCATGGAAATGATATATGTTTCCAAGTTATATTAGGCCCTGATATGAATGTAGCCTGGAAAGAACAAGGATAATTTGGAATGTTGGGTTTGAAGCTTAGGGAGGATTATCATCTATACACTTATATCAAAATCAAATACGACATAGTTTAGTAGGTCTGTAGGGGAATATGTCCCTTTGAGAGAAATAGATAGGGGATTAATTCTAGAGATGATTCCCTAGTAACATGGTACATGCGACATTACTTTACTAATATAGATTTATGGGGGCTTAATTCAGAGTTTACTTCATTGGAGGATGTTTGGATTATGGGATCTAGGGCTGGACTCCTAAAAATAATCTCTAGTGAGCTGAGTCCCTAAGTAAAGGCATCCAATGTATCCCAATTATGGTGGGAATCGATGTTCTCATAGTTCGTGAGTGAGGAGGATTGTGAGGATGTGTGATCATTACAAATCTCTAAGCCCACATGACTCATTCTATGTGTGAGAAATAAGAGGGTGTAAATGATTCAACAAACCACAATCTTTCTACACCGCTGATGGAAGAGGCTGGACCTACGGTGAAGGAAGCCAAGGTTAAAGTGGATGAGGGTGAAAAGCAATGAACCTGTAAATTTATAATCATAGTGATGTTCATTGGAATCATACTAAAATACATGGCGCTTACTCCAGAAAATATTTCCAAGAATTGGTCCAGGTTGAGGAGGTAGACATTTCATTTGTTGAAATGAAAAGTAGGTGAGAACCGTATCTTCCTTACTAGGGAAATAAGGATTATAGTATTAGAGAAAAGGGACATACAAGTCCCAAACTATAATCCTCCATACCAGAAATTCCTCGACACTGTCACTAGGAGAAGATCCCTTATGACCATGGATATACAAATCCACATACATTGTATGAACCTCAGCTTCCTAATAGGAAATGTATGGGAAAACTATAATAAAAGAGACACAAATCCAAATATAAGACACCATGGTGTACCTTTTCCAATGGTTTTTTAAATTGGGAGGTCTTGGCGGAGTTTTCAACATGATCCTATTTAGACAAGGGATCCAATGAAGAATAATCTAATCCTTGAATGGATTTTATGGTGGCTTCATGAATGGCTCTAAGAGTATCAAAATGTGAGGTGAAGTATAGATGGGTGTTAGATTCTCTGGCACATAGGCATTGAGTGTGCAAGTAAGATTAGGCCTCCTAATGTCACCTTAAAGGATGAACAACTTGGAGGATAATACTTGGGTGACACATGGTTGAATCCTTCAAGAGTCTTCATAGGTATCCCCAGATGTGCGGCACTCATGTTCCTCTATAAGGAATATTTGGTGCATAAGGGTTATTAATTTATGGAGGTTGGGTGCTTCCTTCATGCATGTGTTATCATTTGAAAACACTGAATGGACTTACACCCTAATATCCTCCTTTTATTCCCTCACTTTATGTTTTAATGAACTACCTTGATGGTTTCATAAGACTTGGGTGCATAACTAGGGTGACTAAAGAAACAGTTGAGGATTTGGGAAATTCATACGTTCAAATGAAGACCCCAATGATTTATTTATAGGAAAAAATAGGACCCTGGGTGAAGGATGATTTTGGCGCTCATGTGGGTTTTGTGCCAATATGGGGGCACAAAGGTTCTTGCGCACTGCCGGTGATTTGGCTCAACATAAGAAATCCAAAATTTTAACTTTTTCAAATCTTGAAATTATTGTGTATTTTATCTTCATTTTTAAAAGGCATTTACCTTTCTCACTTTATCATCAATTTTATGGAACAAATTTTCATCATGGAGTTAGGTGAAACAGTTACACCATACTGATGGGGGTGGGCCCCCACACCCCTACATGGGATTAGTGTCGGGCTGTAGTCTTGGAACTTTGGTTCAGTGCATTCTCTACCATCATTGACCCACATAAAAAATTAAGATTCTCACCATGAACTTTTTGAGCTCGATCGAGTACATTTTAGGTTGCGGAACATGGAAATACATCTTCAATTTTATAGAGAATTTCATGGAACAAAATTTATGGTGTCTACAAAAGCCCCCCTTAGAATGAGATCTATTCAGAATGAAAAGAATCTGCTTATAAGTAAAAAATAGGCAACTTTGAATCATTACAAATTCATTTTGTGGGGTTTGAATCTACATCATGTTTGTACGGATGCTCTAATTTTCTCCTAGAGCGTAGGTCCAGGAGAGAATAGATTGATTGTTGCTAGGGTAATATTGACAACCCTATAATTGTTTTTCATTTGTGTCATTACCCTTATCATTTTCCTAATCTCCATATAGGTATTCCTTAGAGAAAGAGATTTCTATTTTTCTTAGGATTTCCCTTTTGGGGTTTTCAACCAAATATTATTTGTGAATTTTAATTTTATTTCTCGATATTGCGTAGACCATACAGTGGGTTTGTCTACAAAGATAAGAGTTGAATTTTGTCCAAATTTCCACTTTATTGTTTTCAACCTAGTGAATAATATCTCTCTTTTTTTAGAAGGTTAATTTCCTTCTTGTTTGAATAATAAGGCTACAATTTATGTCCGAATAGCTTTGAACTTGAATTTAGAGATTATAAGCCAAAAAAGGATTTATAGTTGGGGAATGTTATTATATTCATTAGATATTTACAAGGGGGATATTTTGTTATTAATTTTTATTGTCCAAAAATATAAAGAATGATGTATAAAAATAGAGGAGGTTTCTTTGCTGAACAAAGATACCATTTCTTGAAAAAGAAATTATGGTGGCTATATTATGCAGGGCCAACTAGGGCATGTGCTGCATAGCCAAACAATGTCATTGTTTAACTAACAGTCCCGTTATATTGTACAATGTTATGTAAGTCCAACTAGGTCATGTGATTCATAGTCAAATAATGTAACTCTTAAGAATTATGAAATTTTATTGCTAATAGACAAATGAATTTTAGTATTTGTATATCACAAGGCTACATTGGATGTATATTCCAATGATAGATACCTGAGAATAATGGGTTCATCTTTGCTGACATAGGCTATGAGTGAGAAACCACTCCTACAAAAATTTGGTATGTGAAGGAGGGTACATTTTTTCATAAAAGGGTTTTCGATATTTTTACTATGATATTTTCTGTCATGTTGCAAGGAAATCAAGATGTGCAGTTTCAAGTCATGCAGTATGGACATCAAGGATGATTTGATTTATGTTTTCTATCTTTCGAGAAAGATTTTATGGTTCTACAATTCTAAAGTAATTTTTCTTAAAATTTACTACCATATTCAGGTATGAAAGGGGAGAATTGTAATCTATTAATTTGGAATTGTTGAATTTGAAATGTGATTTGGGAAAATGGTTAATGGAACTAGAGGAAGTATTCTCCAAGAATGATGTTACCATTATTTGACAAAACTAGTTTTGGTCATTGTATTAATCATGTCCAACTAAGGCATGTGATGCATAGGCAAATAGTTGAATTTTTATGATGATTTTCCTATTATTTATTTTAATTTTATCTAAGTCTACCCAAATTCATGTACTATATAGTTAGATAAAAAATTTCTCAAAAATTAAAAACTCTTTTGCTAAATGTCGATGAATATTTATGGAGAATCATATTTTTCTAAGAAAAGATATTTGTTTATGGAGAAAAGCATATTAATATAAAGGGGATATTTCCAGTCATGATTTTCAAATAATTGGAAGAATATGATTCCTACAAAGTTTTGACCCAAATGTAGGAAAAATAGTGTCTCTAGTTTTAGGCCACATGACTAGGACCATAATACCATGGAAACAATTGATGATATGTGGTCAAATAACCCAAGGTTATTTCAATATGCTTTGAACCCATGGAGAGGGAAAATGGTCAAACCATGGTCTTGGAGGCTTTCCGGTTGAGAGAAAGGATATGGTAAAAATATTCAACATATGACTGTTTTAAAATAAAGGTTCTTTTATATCGTTATCAATGTTTAAAGGGGACAGAAGAGGATTATACCAAGAACAATGTTAATGTTTCTTTGAAAACCCTATTATGGGGGCTGTACAATATAGCTCCAGCTAGGGAATATTCTTCATAGCCAAACAATGGAATCCTATGGGTGACAGGACCATTATGTAGGTAAATATTTTGCAATTCCACCTAGTGGCACATACTACGTAGTTAGGAAAATTAGTTCTTATGTATCATAAATTATTCCACCATAATCCAAAGAATGTTTTTTAAAATTTGAAACTATTATGTATTAAGAGTGTGAAATGAGAATGGGGTGATGTTAATTGGACATGAGAAATATTTTATTCAATATTGTCCATGAGTTTGGAGTCCCTTGCATAGATCTTACTCACATGTATAATAAGAATATCATTTATTTCCTTAGTGGGATCTCTAAGTAGAGGACCCAATATAAAGGGATCCTACATGGATTTTTAATTGTATGTGGGATATGAGGGAATTTCCTTTTATACCAAATCTAGAACTAAGATCTAAATCCTCGTTTTCACTATGTATCTCAATTGGTTGAGAATCAACCAATAGGTTGTTTTTCGGGTACCATGTAGTTTAATGCCATGTGATAAAGACACCTGGGGCTTTTGATATAAATAGAATTTGAATCTCTTCATGATGATCTAAATCATATATGGGAGATAAAATAATTTTTCACATAATATTGTAGTTGGGCCCAATATTTAAAATATGGACATCACTACGTATCTCATATAAATGAGAATGAATCCATACATAGTTCTTGTAGTTCCATAAAGTTTATCATCATCTGGTGAAGATGTGACATGATTCTGAAGTGAAAAATGAATACTGTAGCAGGGCCAGAGAAAATAACCAAGGTGTCACTAGACATCTTTCATAATTAAGAATCAAGCCACACATAGTTATTATTTAAATGTTCCCTCACTCTAATCGAACTCACAATTGAGGGATAATAGGGATTTTCTAAACATGGGTTCATACATTAAATGAAAACATGTATTTAATCTCATCATGTTGATCTGATTCATACATGAGAGTAAAAAGTAATTAATTAAAGGATGTTGTGTGCAGGTCCATGAATTTAATGTCTGGACATTTCTACTTATCAAATATGGGTGAGAATCAAGCCAATTCCAATTATGTTTAACATCTTGTGGTGAGAACGAAATAAACTGATGTGAAATGGCTATATATCTCATAAAAATTATAATTGAAACACAAACAATTTTTTAATGACATTATAATGTTTATTATCATACTATGAAAACATATAACCCAACATAGGAATTAAAATACCTTTTTAATGCAGATATGTTCATTAACAAATTTTTAAACCCATGTGTACAGTTCTCGGTGTGAGAAACAAGGAGTGGAAAAATGTCTTTTCTAAAATACAATGGTATTACAAGAGAAGGATAAGGGTATGATAATTATATGGTGGTTGAGCTAGTTTATAGGACCCGAGCATCACTATATATCTTTTTGAAACAAGAATCTAGCCACATTAGTTCTTGATATTGTTCTCCATATCAATCATGTTTTGAAATGGGGAATATGGGTTTTTATATTTTCGAGGAAGATGGTTGGTCCTAAATAAAAAATAATAGGAATGACCATGTATATCAATCAAATGAGAATAAACTTACATTTCTTGGAATAAGACCCCATTTAAATTTTAATTGTTCATAGGTAAACGAACGAGGGTTTTAATTTCTGAAATTGTGGCTGGGCCCAAGACTAGAGATCTAGGTGTCACAACGTATCACATATGGATGAGAATAAAGACACACGTTGTTCTTGAAACATTCTCTATGAATGTTTGATTCATAAACTTAGGGAATAAATGGTTTATTATTTTTTATTTTTTCATGGATGGGCCCATGACTGGAGATATTGGAATTTCTAGGTATACCATTGAATGGAGAATCAAGACAAACATAGTTATTGAAAATATTTTTCCCCACAATAATTAAGTTTGATGTGATAGATAAGGGGTTCTAATACATTCTAAAATTATGTTTAAACCTAATACACACGATTATATTAAGATCAAACCATGTATTAAGGAAGTGTAATTTTTGTAGATTTGGTTCATATACTGGAGAAAATAGGAAATAAATTTCTTCATCGTTGTTGCTGGGCCTAGGATTGGGGATCTGGGAATCACTGTAAATCCAATTGGATTGATAATCAAGACAAAATTAGTTCTTTAAAATATTATTCCTAAAAAAATATAACTAATAAACACAAGTAATGGGTGAATTTTTATTTTCTGATAGTCGGGTGCAAGATTGGAGATCTAGTCATGTCGACATATCTCATTGGTATGAGAATCAATCCATATGTAGTTCTTGAAAAGGGGTATCTATGAAGATCTGATTCAAACATAGGGAGAAATGAGACTCATGTTCCACTAAAGAGTAGAGATTATGTTAGTAATTCTTGTGCATGGAAGTTACTCATTTTTAAATATCCATAAGGAATGACAATGTGTTGAATCTTATGGTATTTCTTAATTTCAAATAAAATAGACTTTAACTATATAGTTTAATATCTTGTAGTGAGGTCAAGTGATGTAGTGGAGTTTAATATCAGGAGACAAGGACAAAGATGTAAAACATTTTAACATCATGCAACATGGATGTATATAGTTGTTATATAGTTTAATATGTCTCAACTAAAACATTACTCTGTGTGATTAAAAAAAGTAATTTTTCAAGAATCATGAATTGGTTGGAGTTGTAATAACTTCTCAATCCATTAATATTAGATAATAAGATTCATTAGTGTAGACCTTATGTATGGAATACGACCCTTCCCACATTTATTAATTATTTAGAGGCTTCATTCCTAGTATCATCAGAGTCCTGAGGACTAATACCAATTCTCCTTGAAGAAGTGAGAGGAGGTGAACACTCTTATTAAGATCTCATGCTATTCTGTTATGATAGACTTCCAATTGATTTAATGTATGAAATATCTTTTCTTATAATCATTCCTTCTCATCAAATCACTTCTGAGACTGTTCATATATAAAAAACATATCACCAATCGCAACTCGATGTGAAGGAAATTGAATTTCAATAGGCATACCTACCTTTTTACTATACACCAATAAATACGAGGTTAATCGTGTTGCAGTATGAGTAGTAGTCCTATAAGACCATAAAGAATGGAAGATCTTATCAGTACAAGAATTTTTATCTTTATCCACCGTATTTTGTATTATATTTTATAGTGTCATGTTTAAATATTCTATCTACCCATTAGACACTTCATTTTATCAAAATGAATGGTTGGGTTTGATTTTGTGTTCCTAATATAGCTTATTTAACTCTGTGGAATATAAATTGTTTCCTTTGTCCATAAATATGGTATGAGGGACAAACAATCTAGTAATAATACTGTCTCTGACAAAGCTACCATTTCTTTTGGCCCTGACTTCATTGAGAGGTATTTTCTCATCCCATTTGGAAAGAAATCTGTAGTAGTAAGAATATACGTGAACTGGTTATCCATAACTAGAGGATAGAGTTCTATTACTTCCATTAACCATATAAAAAATGTATAGGAGTATTTAGTTTTATGTAGAAACTCTAAGGGTTGATGAATGATGTTTTCAGGCATCTATAATGGATGAAACTTCTTAGCAAGATCTAGGAAATCTTGTGTTATTGAAGGTAGAAAGTATCCAAGTCTTTAAATTTGATCAGAAATTCTATGCCTAGACTGGTCAGCACCATAGGCTCTTGCATGTACTTATTTCATGAAAACTACTCTTTCGTCCCCATTAATTCACATGAGAATAATTCTACCACAACCTCATCTATAATGAATTTTTTTTGATCTGGCCTATCATAAAGATTGAAATTAACTGGTCATCGCCAGATTTGTTCTCTTAATATTCTATGGGGTGGAAGTACCCCATTTTGGATATATTCTAGGAAGTGTGTTATCCATCCAGTGGTGTGACCATATGGCTTAGAAATGGGACATATTTCATTGAATTCATCTATTCTAATTAGAACAATAGGTGAAACCAATCAACAATGAGCATTGAAAATGATGTTTCGTTATTATTTGGATATGCCATGGATGTTTTCCAATTTTCCAATGCATCATCGTGGGAATTTATTGCCTGTGGGACATAAGAAAATGTTTTCTCTAGGGGAAATTCTTTTATTAAACCAAAAACATAATCACACATGGGAAGTAGTTCTTCTTTTCTAATAGTGTATTCCCCCTTGATTTGATTGATTACCAATTGTGAATCACCTTTCACCACCAGGTAATCCACTGGTTCTTAGAGTTCTAATTCCATTTCTTCAATGATATCTTGACATTCTACATTATTTTTGGTACCACCTTATGATAACCAAATGGAATATGGAAACACTTCCATATTTTGGGAGATAAAAACAACTCTTAACTGAAATATGTTATGTTTAGGGCTCCCCATTATCTTCCACATTAGACTTCTACTTTCACCAACAATGTAAATTTCCCATATTTAGGGTCTTTCTCAAATAGATCATATTTCATAATAAAAAATTCAATGTTCCATAATGTAACTTCTTATAATGGGTGCTCAATAAGGAACTATACTATAGATTAGAATTTTATATCTTTATGAGGAACAATGTGTTTATCAAACTATTGAAAAATAATTTCCCACCATGCCCTATGTCTTATAAGAATAAGTCTATTGAGGATGAATTTCGGTGGTTTATTGTGATATTCCAAGTGAACCTTATGATGTTGCAAATAGTGTCTCCATTTCTAAACTGAAAAGATTGATTCTAGGCATCTTTTCTTAATTTCAGATTATTGAGTCTCTGAAGTGAGAATGCTTTGAATAGGATTATAAAGGTTCTTTTCATTCCAATAATCAATCCCTTTTGAAAGGAAGGAGCTACATGATTGTTCAATGGATTTCAAATAAATAATGAGCGACATTCCTTCAATAGGTGGCAACAATACTAGTGGCCTTGATGTGCCGAACTAGGTTGTGTCCTGATGCACGGGAAAATAGTGATTTCATATGGTTTACAACAGTTGAGGTAGCATGAGGAGAACTATGAAACCCATGATATTTATCTAGTATCAATGGTCTTCAATTTGACAATGTTGCGGCAGTACTTGATGGGTTAGCAATTTACCATCTACTCCAACCACAAAAGTCTCAAGTATATCTTCTCCCAAAAGGACCTGAACATGAAGTAGCAGTAGGGGCTAGAGTTCCTTATTGATAATTACTTTAAGATAGTCTATACTCCTAGGAAGGGTAACACAATAGAGGATGTTCTCAGTTGGAGAAATGGGTCACAGTGACCAAGGGAGGCATCAAATAAGTTTTCATAATGTAGATATCCTTCATAGATGGTGATGGAGCATATTACCTTCAATTAATGGTTGTCCCTCCCCCACTCTTGCTACGATTTAGGGAGTCACATCATGGGTATTTCGACAATGAGGCCTGACCTTCTCAGTTAACCATATGGCATGCCCCTAATGTATATTCTATAGGTACGGAGCACTTCATCCTTTTCAGAGGGTGCACAATTGTACCAATTGCATCGTGAGAGGAGGTTATGAGGGAGTTCCATACCTCCCCCTTTGGCAGTGCAACCTGGAGTGTAAAATAAATACTAGGATCTTTGACGTTGATATTGGTGGCCGGGTATGAATAAGGCAACATCAGATTTCGCTTCTCGATGGTTCACTTCTCAGCAAATGAAGTTAGAGCATTTGGTTCCAGCGGGCTTAGATCGGCCACAAGAGGTACCAAAGTGAATGTGGGATGGAATATCGATGGACCTCATGAAATCATTACCATGCACATCCATGGGATGCGATACCATATGAGTGATCATTGAAAGACTCACCAGGTCATCCCACATCATACCCATCAGGGTGTAGGGTTATGTAGAGAGCTTGGGATTCATCTATGTTCAAGTGATTTTTTGGCTTCATGGGGTTCCTTTGACGATCATTTTAGTCTGTGATTCTCACTTCACCTCTCCACTGTGGAAGGGACTGCATGAGGAGTTCAAGACTTAGCAGTGTTTGGGAATGGAATTTCATATCTATATTGATGCACAGAAAGAGGGGACTATCCAAGCTATGTAAGACATGCTTCAAGCTTTTATCTTGGACTTTGGTCACATTTGGGAGGACCATCGACTACTGGGGTCGTTCACATACAACACAATCTACCACTCAACCTTTGTTATGGAAACTTTTGAATCACTATATGGGTGACCAAATATATCACCATTTTGCTAGACAAACACAGGGGTGTCAGCATTCATGGGTCAAGAGTTGGTTCATGGCACAACTAAGAAGGTGCAGATCATCCAGGAGCAGATGAGGACTGCACATACCAGGAGAAAATATTATACTGATAGTAGATGTATTTCATTTGAATTTGAAAATGGAGATGATGTGTTCTTCGAGAAAACCCTCAATAGGGATGGAAAAAGATTTAGATGGGGCGACAAGTTATCTCAGAGGTTAATCATCCCTTTCCAGATTTTGAGCAGAGTTGACAAGGTGGCATACTGCATAGGTCTTCCCCCAAACAAATGCAATAGGTACATAATGTCTTCCTTGTGTCTCAGTTGATGAGTTATGCACATGAACCATCACACGTCATCAACTAGGGTGCGATGGAATTTGATGATGAGGCATTGTTAATGGATTTCCTAGTGGATATTTAGGATCAATAAGAGTAGGTACTTCATGGGTGGATGATTTCATTATTATGAATTCGGTGGAAGCATGTGAATCTCTAGGAGATCTCTTGGGAGAGGAATGCTTAGATTCTTACTTAGTATCCCCATTTGTTTTTTTAACCCTTGTTATGGCTTTCGAGGACCTTAATCCCTATGTTAGGGAGAATGTAATACCCCAGATATTCCATGTATTTTTTATTAAAATTTTATGGGATTATTTCAAGACTAGATGCTCAGAAGAAAAATGATTCTGAGGCCTGGTGAGTCCGTAATAAACATTCAAACTTTTTTTTTGATTAACATACTACAGATGTGCGGTATTTGAAACTTCTAAATGGGTGACCGAATTAAAAATACAAGGGAACTATTGCATCCATAACAAAGACTTTACATAAGGAAGTACATAACCTTGACCGATATTGGTTGAGGAAAAAATATAATTTTCTCCAGTTTTATGGAAAAATTAAAATAAACATAAAAGGATTATTTTATTCTAAAATTATTCACTATAATATAGCGATGGGGAAATTGTTTCATTTCATAAATGAAACAGTATAATTACATGGAGACTTAGTTTAATTGAAAGGCTAAAATGTGTTTCATCAATTAATAGAATATAGTGGATGTGATATCGTTTCAACGATCTTGGAATTTTTCTTTGAGGATTTGGAGGATTTGGGCCGATGAATGACAAATGACAACGAATAATCTCATTCCCTAAATCATCCTTAAGAGTATCACCACCGATAATGGCGGATCAAAGGATCGCCAACAATAATGGAGGACTGCATGTCAAGGATCAAAGAACAGTGGTTTACGACTCTATTCTTCAACAACAAATGGTCTAATTATAGGTAACATATTATTTTCAAAAGGGATTAGTTTTTTTCCAGTTCGTCCCTTCTAAAATGAACATAGATAAACTCACTATCAAGTTGAGCTGTGGGTTGATCATTTTTTGTGGGTTTAGGAATTATATTTCCGGATCTGATTTGGAGGTTTATTCTTATTTATATTTGATCCATGAATATAGATTCATATTATCCCTTTCCTCCTGACTAAATTTATAACGAGGATGTTCTAAGGCTGACATGAACAATGCCCAGATCTATCTGCTTGATTGTTGTTTGTGATGTCTATCTTCCTCCTCACATTTTTTACCGAAGGACCCCCATGGCCATGTCCGACTCTTTTCGGGAGGTTATGAATGTGGATGGAGCCTCAAATCAATGGCGAGAAATCTTGGAGGACATGATAGTGGAGGCAACGACCTGATGATCATAGCAGAACATACAAATCAAAAAACAGACAACCAGAGCATTTTCAGGGGCCCATGACGACGGTGAAGGAGGACTAGGGCATCCAAAGTGGGAGGTGAGAAAAGGACCATGGAAGGAGGCATTCAGTATTGTGGGAGGATGCTGTAGCCATGCCGCATTACTCAACTAGAGGGACATAGGCCAGCTAGACCGCAACAACCCCACTGTGACCCATAGGATTGTTTGGAGACGCGACACCAGTTGTGTCTCGGTCAGAGTAGACCAGACCACTTCAGTGGGAAATATTGGAAAGGAAAGCCAGTCTTGAGCTAGTCCCAGCATCTCAGGTTGGGCTGGGCCCAATGGGTGGGGTTGATCCGGTAGGTTGGGTCAGATCGGACCCGGACCCAACTAGCCCCTTTTCACTAAAAGTCTCATAACATCCAAACCGTATGACTGATTGATGAATTTTTTGCAGTATTGGGATTCACATGATTTGGAGGCCATTTTGAAATTCACTATATGGGGTTTCATGGAATTTGATATATGGAAATTGGCTAGAGGTTTATATTCTCCCGGAATCAAGTGTGCTACAAACGGGAATCCTATGACTAGCTGTGACGAGAAGACTATGATGAGCGGGTCTAGGTGAACCAGTAGGCCTAGGTGAAAAGTTGGTCTATATGACCCAATAGTCCTAATTGAAACTTGGTTCTTGGTGATATAACATGCCTAAGTGTCGAGCGTGTCTAGGTGACCCACTGGGCCTAATAGATGAGTGAGTCTAGGTGATCTAGTAGCCCTAATTTACTCATCAGTGAAGAGTGCTTCATTAGTAAAAGGTCTACAATGTTATGAATGATAGTTTTTCTTTCATTTGTTTATATTAAACATGCATGAGCTGACAACACTTTTATCATAGTTTCCTTTGTGGTATTACCTTTGTGTTTCAGGGTACTTAATGAATATTTTGTTACTCACACCTATACGTGCCCTGAACACACGCATCATTTCTTGTCTAGAAGATATCCGATTTGATAGAGGCCTTGGTAGACACAGACTAGGTGTTTTCTAATGAGATATGACAGACAAGGAATATTTCTACGGCTTTAAGAGAAAACCCCTTCACCTACCATTTATGTAGGGTTTACCGCATATGGAAATCAGGAGCTTGTAGTTGTCTTTGGTTGGGATTGTATTCTGGCCCCTATAAATTTAGTTTTTTATTGTTACTCTCAGTGGTTGTCTTAGTGGAATATATTCTTACTTTAAGTTATTGTGGGATAGGGATGTTTGAGCGTGTGTGTGCATGTATACATGTACATGGGAAAATGCCTCCTACTTGTGTGATAATTCCTTTGGCCCTAGTCGCTAACCCTTGGCCTTTAGGAGGAAGAATTATTTTTATATCACCCAACAATTTTGAGAAATCAAATCTTGATAATTATCCTCAAATATTTCACAAAAATATTCATGGATAATTTGGGTTTCATAAAATTTTTACTCAGCAATTTCTTTTTTATTTTTGAGATGATAGAATAAAGAACTGGTTGAATAATAATTTTATGACACCCAAATTATCAATGAATATTTATGTGAAATGTCCAATGATAATTAACAAGATTTTATTTCTAGAAATTGTTGGGAGATATGTAAATAATTATCCTCATCGGATAATTAAAATGTGATGATAATAATGATTTCTAAAATTTAAATCTATCACTTACCTTAAAATATTTGACTCCCATTAAATCCTTTAAATTGACCATGATAAATCATTTTGTAACATCCTGACATGAATCATTGGGTTCAATATAGAATGATTCATGACCTCATGTGTGCCACCCTGCATGCAAGAGGATACCGACTGACAATGATAGTCTCAAATGGAACTTAAGGGAGACTATACTATATGAATCAAGTCATTGGATCAATAAAGAACAACAATACTTTATACAATCAATGTAAAATTCAGAAATTTAATGTTGGAATACATACAATTTAACAACTCCCAAAGTGGAAAGCAAACATATGTAAGCAAAAAAAAACAAGAATGTAAATAAACATTCATCCCTGGAGTTCTCTGGTGCCTATCTTAGTTCACTACAGATCCATGCTCCACCACTCAACCATCATCCATAGTGTCCTTTCCCTTCGTCATATACTTATTTAGGAAATCTACAAGCACACCGAAATGCCCATGTTGGGTGTGAGTAGAAGACTCGGTAGGAAAGGACCATTATGTCCTCAACCTGATGGGATAAAAAAAGTGTATGTCATAATTAATAATTTGTAATAAACATACAATCCAAAATCAAGGGGTTATTTTCTAACCCATCTTCCACAACACCCAACCGTAACTGCTTCGGCGCTATCTCGGAATGCATAACCACAGTGTCAAATGAATCTATGATTAGCCATTAGTCTGATGAATCATGTTTATCGATGCCATTTTGCGATAGTATCAATGCTCTACAAGAAGATATGTTTCTCTATATGTGAAATATAAAGGAGAGATACTCATCTTACCTTAATCATCGTGTTTATCTACTGATGACTGAGAGATAATCGTGTCGCTTAGTCATCAAATCACACTACAGGGAAGACATACTTGGGACTGAGAGCTAATCAGTCTCATCGCTATTGATTGTTTCCCAAGGAATAATCATAATCCATTCCATGAATTAATTCCTAATTGTTAGTCATATTCATCCCTTCTTCAAATGATTACACAAGTCGTGATGGTTCGCTAGATGACACCCACAAGGCATCATTGTATCCCTCATTGTCAAACATGCACATCCCAAGGCATCATCATGTTCCTTCCTCATGTATTTGACCCTTATCGTCAGTCCTACACATCCCCCTCCATAGGATAAAAAAATTCACAAAAGTCTACTACATGGCTACCCCTAGGCGTCACTATGTTATTACCCCATGCATTGGAACCTCATCATCAGTCATGCACATCCCTCCTCCAATGTATGACACATGTTTATAGTCTACCAATCTTGGCTCTAAGAACAAAACCACAAGGTATTCATAGAATAACATGATATATATATATATATATATTCAAGAATAAGACATCATCATGAGTAAGTATCACACAATGTCTACATAACCACACAACAAAAGAGAATAAGCAGCTACAAGTACTCATGGCATCAAGGATAATATATAGTGTCTTGGGATACACACATACTCATATGCATTCACTATATATCATGGTCATTAAACATATAGGTACATCATATTATTGATAATAATAATTATATAAGACCAAAAATTTAAGGTATTTCGTACCTCAAATGATGTAAAAAACCTCTCATAGTTTTTCCTGACGTCAGAGTGCCATGTTGACGTTTGAAGCTATTGGCATGTCAGTGCTTGAGTTTTAGTATGGGTTTTCCTAATTTCATAACATCAATATTATTTATTAATAGATAAAACATCACATGTGATAATTCTTTCTCTTTCACAGATAATTATCAATTTATCCTTAACTTTATCAGACATGATGATAAATTTTAATTATCACTTAATCCATTTTAAATGTTTAGAAGAGGTGAAATTCCAAGGATAGCGTAGGTCTCCTTAGGGATGACTTTGATGTTGTGATAGAATACAAAGAATCCATGAAATTTCCACGAGGTTACCCTGAGAGCATATTTCAATGGTTTCATCATAAAATTATATTGTCTAAGCTTTCTGAATATGGATTCCAAATTAACCATATGATTGTAATGTAGTTTCGATGTAACCGCTAGATCATCCACATATCATTCAAGGAATTTCCGCAAAAATGGTTTGAAAATGTGGTGCATTTCATGTTGATATATCTCATGACAATTATTCCGTAAAAAGTGAATTATCAAATAGTAAAATATTCCTTGAGGGGCTCTAAAAGATATATATTCCTCATCTTATAGAGCCATTAATATTTTGTTATACCTAGAGTAGCCATCCATGAAGGAGAGAGAACCATAGCTAGTTATTGAAACAATTTAAATACCTATGATTGGAAATGGAAAGTCATCGTTGAGAAAATGACATTTAAGATATCTGAAATGAATGAAAATTTTGATTTTTTCCATTATTCTTTTTCACTACGAAAATAATGTCCATCCATTTGAGATATTTCCCTTCCCTAATAAATGTATCTTTGATATGATTGATGAATTCAGCCTCATTTTTTGATGCATGAGTTAGGTGAGTTTTTCTTATTTCCTGCTAAAATCCCCAATGTTGTTCTAGAATAACCAAATGATTAATGGCCACATCAAGGTCAAGTCCAGTCATTTCTATGTAGTTCCATGAAAATAAATCTCATTTTTTCTTTATAAATGAAGTATACACCTCTATATCTTTAGAATTCATTGCCACACTAATTAATATACGGAGTGGATCTTACTCTATATCGAAATTTATTTCTCTGAGCTCATCCATAGTGGTCGAGACGCCTTCCTCAAATGTTGGAGGGGAAACCTTGAGATCTTCCTCTTCTTTCTATCCTTCATGCATCAATTATTCTGTCTCTAACTAAAGAGTGGTGATTAACCCACACTTTTAATGCCAGTGGAGGAGTCAATATTTGGACCTCATGAAGAAGAGGAAACCATATCTGACACTACTAACGAGGAAGGGTCTTCCTGGAGCATGGAAGTGAAAATTATGATTTGGGAATCAAAATCCTTTTCAATATCCATTAATGTGAGAACATATTCTATCCTAGATGATTATGTAGGGACTTACTGATGATAGGTATATGGAATAGAGACATCTTCATTTATTTTTGCATCACTATTTGGAAAATTAATAATTTATTTTGGGCTCTCAGGCTCAGTTTACACAACTAAAATCATTGAATACACTAAACATTTTCTTTAATTTGGGTATACTATTTCAAATTGATTAAAAGGAAGCACATAATGTACACTAAGATGATTTAATGGGTGGGATGGGATCTTTTGAAGACCATTCAGAGCATTGATTCTGGTTATATCATTTTTTATAGAACATGTTTCATTTGTGTGATAAAACACTGTGTCAATATATTGTGATTCACATGTTTTGAATGGGGCCTTTTCCCCATTCAATGTCATAATTTTTCCATTGATGAAATACTTAAGAAATTGGGGGTATGATGAAGGAATCGTCGTATTATGATGTAACAAAGGAATTGAAAGAATAAATTAGAATGATGTGTCCTATTAGACAACCAAAAAATCTTAATTAGATAAAATACTCCGAAACATAGTTCTGAGATTAATATCACATGGGGTTTCTTATTCATTCTTCTCATAACCATACAACATCATAGTGGAGGTAGATAAGTGTGATTCAGTGAGACCCAATTGACGAAGTGTACCGATGGGAATGAGATTTACTCCTGATCCATTATCAATGAAGGGTCATCTGATTTCCATATCATTAACCTTTCCTGATAAATAAAAGTGCCATATTTTTTCATGTACAAAATCATCATTATCATGATCCATGAATGATATAATTGCATTACATTCGGAAGGATCATTATCTATATGATAGACCTCAACAAAATCAACCTCATCTTTTAAATCATGAGTACCTAACAAAGCTTCAAAAAGGGAATTCTGAAGGTCTTTTTACAGGTTCATTGCATCCAGGATTTAGAAATTGGCCGATACATGAGCTAGTTTCTTTTTAATGTCATACTTCTGGTCCAAAGGTTAGCATTTTCTATCATGGGAATGTAATTTTGTATGCACCTTGGAATTTGACGCTACTGATATAGATGGATCATCTGTTGAGACAAAGGCTAAAAATACTTCTTCTCTTGATCGGTTAGGCTAACCGACTTTTCCCACCTTCTAAGAATGTGGTGATATATGCTCTAATATGTCTTCCAAGATGATCATGTTGGAGACAAACCTATCATGTGTGGGATAATTAAATTGTTCTTAGAGAGCTCATTTAAGAACTCTCTGGCATTTTTATGCCACATAAATGGTTTGAACAGAGGTGTAATTAAAATAGTGGATTCTAGAAAACCCATGTTTTCCCTAGTATCCTCAAACTTTACAACATCATCCCCTATTTCCCCAATAAGTTACTAGGAATTTGGGTTCATAATCAGAATCATCAATTTCATAGGGATCCATTATGTGAATAACTTTAATGGAGTCGAAGATCTACTCCTCATCTGATGGGGATTCAACATGAGGAATTGATTCTTGTTAGAACATTTGGCAAGGACGGGCCCGTGATTTTTAGATAGTTGGGATGAAATCTTCCAAAGTGAAAGAAATTTTTTTCCTTTTCACAATTTCATATTATTATAACTACTCATAATCATTTTGAATGTGTCTCTTCAATGAGGATTGGACATTGGAGGATTGATCTTTTGATGAAGTTGGCTTGGTTTCAATAGAAGTGGAAAGTGGCATAGTCGATTCTTTCAACTATGTTTATAAAATTTCTTGATTTATATTGATTATTTTCCTGATCATCCAGTCATCAAACTTCTACACATTCCAAATTTTAACATTCATTCATTCACATTTATCCTATGGATCAATAATAGTAACACATGATGCCTAGGCTGATGACTAATTTAGTTTCACTTGTCCAGAGTCCAAAATCTTTTGCAGGAGATCATTGAATGAAAAACACATCAAGATGGGGTGAACCAACATTTTATGGATGAGAAATTAGTTTGATAGGGATTCATCTATTTAATTGTTTGGTTTTGTGGGTATTTGCATCTTGAGTAAGTTGTTTTACATGGATGAAATGATGCAATCTAGAACCTAGAAATTTTGAAAAGAATAGAATCTCTTCTTTAAATCCTCAAAATGCCTTCACCACTAATCTTTTTTTATCATCTTGATATAGCAGATTTTGCTTATGACTCTTAAGAGGATCCCTAAGGTATGATGAGGGATATGAAGTTGATTTAGGTACACATTCTTTCTTGAGTGTAACTATAAAAGCCTATGGTTTTCCGATTCTATTTCGGATGATTATGGGACAACACGAGACATAACATTCATTTCCTCAAATGAATTTTCTACTTTTAGGGAGATCTAAGAATTTTCTTGACACCCTCATGTATACTTCGCATGGATTAGTGGTAGGTGCATCTAATCATGAATATTTTCTACACATATTGGTAGCAATTCTTCTCGAGGAAGTGTTATATTAAATAAGTATGTCAATACTTTCCACCGAGAAATGAAATCTGAAAGTAATTAATTATACATTTTATTTGTATTTAGTATGATCAAAGATTTTTTCCCTCTAAAACATTGAGATAATTTGGAAAAGAAATTTATGAAGGAGGACTTACCATCTAGTGACTGATTGAGACTGAAAACCTGTATACCAGACAAAGGCAGTCCCCTGTAGTGATTGCACAAAACATTATAGATTTACTACTTCTTATTGTTGAGCAGTCCCCATCATTGGATACCAAGAAGAAATGAAATGTTTTATGTGATACTCTGGATCTCATGAAATTTTAATGTTAGTAAATGTGGAATACATATAGTTCGGTGGCGGAGGAATTAGATCTACCCACTCGGGGTAAGCCATATTTTCCAATTGTAATGGTGTGCTCCATTATTCCAAAGATTTTAGTTGAATTTTTAATAACTCAAATGTATTTATAAGATTTTAGGGAATATCTAGATGAGTTGGTACCTATACAGGTACAGAAACTAGATCATAAATAAGTGAAACGAATGTAAAAACCATTAGTAGTGGTGTTGCTAGTATTTGTCTTGAATAACCCATGGGGACATGCATATAAGGATGTGCTTGAACCTCTTCTAGATGTGTACCCAATATAGAGAATTGATTTTCCACATCAATAGTTTCAACAAACCCTTTTTTCTATAGGGCTCATACTGGATGTGTAAGCTACGGATCTTCTTGTCGAGTATTTATAATAGGAATACTGCTTCCATGTAACTCTTCATTGAGTCGTCTCAACTCCATCATCTCCTTCTCCTGTTTGGAAAATATTTTTATAAGAGAATGAAATTGAAATTAACCTGTGGAAAAGTGAGACATGATATGACCTTTATCATTCCCCTTTTTATGTTCTTTACAATGAGGTAAAAGTTTATTAATCGAGGGAATACCCAGATTTTGAGTACGACTCTAATTTTGGGTACACACACCTCCTTCATTTTATTCGTTCTGTTCTGTATTATAAAGAATAACTTTATCCTATGACTCACCCAAACTGGACTCATTTTCTAGAGGATCTTCCATAATGTCATTAATTACATTCCCTGACACATAATTCATTAATGACATTATATTAGCATCTTTGTATGATCACCTTCTTCCTCACCCTCCATGAAACTTTTTTCTCCTATTTTTTGATTACCCAAGAACTATTTCACAAATAGTAATCTGAAGAGAATTCTTGCATATCTCATTTCTACGTTCACTTTGTGGATTTTTGTATAATTGGGGAAAACTGACATCCACTGAGGAGAGGATTGTGGGTGTTAAAGAGACCCCAACCCTGTGAGCTAGGGAAGTTCATGTTCTTCTTCCTCAAACATTTGAAATCTACCTATTGTCTCTAATTATAGATAAAAAATCCCCCAACATAGCGGGTTGGTGGGTTCATGAACTATTATTACTGCTATTAGTGCATATTCTCTTCGAATATTACGAATTATAGTATGAAAATTGGTTATGTTCATTATCTGACACACATTTAAATAACTTATTCAGAATAACGCTGTGTTTTTAACACATTTGTGTAATCTAAGGGTTGGCATTCTATATGCTGGAATCCTGTTTAATGTTATAAGATGATTATGAAAAATTATCTCAACATCTTTCTCTCTTTGGGACTGACTATGGTGGAAACTAATCAAGGCCTATTCTTGTTGAGAATCTCATCGGTCATGAATATAATTTGTTTGTTGTAGCCATCCTGGGGAAATAAAATTTCATGAGAACACATTTGGTGGGATTTTATGATTTTGGAGTGCTGTGAAATTCTATTCTCTATGTGCACTCCATCGTCTAATATGAACACCAGATGGGGTTTCCACAATCAATTGTCGCAACCACATTAATTTATTGAGGCATGATCGTTGATGGGACTCCTGTTACTTCTCAATATTTGTGTGTCGAGACACCTAGAGAGATGCTAAGTCAATTTGTTACTGTAACCATTATATTAACTTGACATGAATTTAATATTTATCATATGGTAATACATTGAATTTTTAATTATGAAGAGTCTTCCATAGGTTGAGGTGGATATCATAAATGCAATCTTCTACCATTATTTCTGGAATGTTGTATTGAGAGGTTTCCAAAGGACACAAACTGACTGGTATTTGACACATAGCCAGGTGTTTTCTCAAATTCAACAAATTCACTTCATCTTATTATAGACGTTTTTCAATTTTATCTTACCAAAGTGGATGCTTCTATATTTCTTTATCACATGAAATGGGATAAAGATGAAAAATGACCCAAAGGAGGTTTGAATAATTCCCATCACATTGGTATGTCTTTTAGATGCGAAATTATTTCACCTGCCAGTAACAAGGTATCAGACATGAATGACCTTACTTTTCCATGTACCTCAAGATAAGAGGACTTTCTCACCACTACATTATCAGATATATGATTTTCAAGAAAATGTGAAACACTACTACGAAGAGGACTTTTGCAAGGAAATTCATTATGTAGAGGACCACCATAGTAGATTACAATAAGGAATAAATCCTATTTCTCCTTGGTCTTATGGAATCATAGAGGGTTAATGTGGATCTCATCCTGACATATGTTCTCTAAATTGTCTAAATTATCATGGATCATGCCTTCATGATTAAGTATCCAATGAATAACATCATAATTAATGCAAATACTCCCATAATTTGGTAATGGGAGTGTAGGATCTTGAGCTTCATTAGATAAATGTTTGAGGTCTTCAAGAACTCTATCATTAAGTGGATCCAAATCAAGGATTGCCTATTTATTCTATAATTGTGCTTGGGGAAACATCTTCATAGATGTTCTCTTACATGTAATTGGGGGCTACATACTAGGAAAAGTGGTTATCAGGAGTAGGAGTATATGCATACATTGGAGTGGATTTCAGAATACACTGATTATATCCAATTGGAATCAGTGTATGTTCCCATTCCAGTTGTCTATGCGATATAGTGGAGTATTCCCCATAACCCTCTGAACTGGAATAAAGGTATGTATCTACTCCAGGATGTCTTGCAAATGAGTCATCCTAGGTGTGTGGATAAAATTATGTGTCCGTCCCTCTAGTATTGCTGAATTCGCCATTATGATATTTTGGTAAGATTCCAATATATGATCAAGAATTTGTGTTTCCTTTTTTCACCATTTCTAAAATGCGTCTGGTTACTTCAGTGGATGGAATGGGAATACATTTCAATTCAGTATTTGGAGTTGGTGTGTGTACCTTCTCCTGTCCTCTTTTTTTAGTCAATGGATACTGATAGTACTCATGTATGGGGGTAGAGAGTTGAGTCTACTCCAGTTTTATCATGGGATATTTCAAACTAACATCACGAAGTGCATCCTAACGAGACTATTGGAATGCTTTATGGATTCTAGTAGGTGAATATGCTTGCTGGAGGTTTGCCTCAAAGCATGGTAGACAGACATATTTCAGTGATGATAGATGATACTAGTGGCAAGCTTTGTGAGTGCAGACACGTGTATGTTTCTACTCATGGAACTCCACCAGATTCAAAATACACGATTGGTTGAGTCCCACTAAATGATTCTATTGGCTGGCAGATTTAATGTGGACGAGTTTATGTGATCGTTCACTATTTTCTATCAGACGAGTCGATGGAATTATATGGATGGGTAAAAGGTAAGAACATGCTCTCTATTGGATGTATTATGTCCTTGGTGGTTCGTATTGTGTTCCCAGGTCTGAGGGACATATGCTGGATTGATGAGGATAAAACCCATATCATGTTAAGGGTTTGTTACTGCGTGGTGTTGGAAATGGTGATTTTTGGCAGGAACCCTCAAGAGAGACCCATCTATATTCAAGATGAGTCCATGTAAGGTCTCTTGTTCGGCCTTCCTAGAATAGGGGAGGGTGTGGAGATTGTGTTATAGGGCTAAACACTCGAAACGATTGAAGACGATGGTTGGAACAATATACATCTAAACAACTGGTCAACATTGATTGAACAACCAGGGATTATTCTAGATTTTGAGGGCCTGTTGGGAAGCCTCTAAGGTTGGGATAGTAACATATTTATGGTACTCTTAGACCAATAAATTAAAGACCCAGTGTTTAAGATGCTAAGTTAGTGATGACATCCTTTGATTGGACGGTGATCTAGCTTGAGCAGCAGTTGGGTCATTCACCAGTGAAAAATAGAATTAAGTCATTTGGAATGAAGGGGGTTCATGGAAAGAAGTACCTTTATATCTGAAAAATACACACCATGAACTATAATAAAGAAATATCTTTTAAATTATCTCATACATGATTGAATCCCTTATCTGGACCATATTATCAATTTCTAGGGGCCTGACAGATGGGTAACACTATAATCTTGTGTAAGGATTCACGCCAGGTTCACCATTTTTTTGTATCCCCCTGAATGTGCGTTATAATTAGGAATCACTACTTTCATATGGTTTCCATCGGATTTAAATATTGAACTGGAAACATCCGACAATTATGTATCCAAGTAGAGTTTCTTTCCAAAGTCAAGATTTCATTTGGTATGTTGACCTACAATACATAAGAATGGACATTGGTCGAGATGATTGGAGGTCAAGCTCATCACTACCTTTTAGAGATAATTATTTCCATATCCAAGTATCTATTATATATTTAAGTTATGTTCCTAAATACTTATTAATTTACCTTGTATAATGTTGGTTTCCCTTGAGATATGAAATAAATTATGTAACAATTATGAAATTCAGAATTATCCATGTCTTTTTAAGGATATTCATCGATGGATATTTCCATATTTATTCTAGGTTCTCCATTAATGATTTCCTCTAATATACAAAATTATATATTCTTTAGTCATTGTTACTATGATTCTAGTTTTTAATACACTCAGTGGGGAAATATGTTATTTATTGTCATCCAGGTATACACAAGTTTTTTTCTATATTGGGATCATACACAGAAATGGTCTACCTACATATCATGGTAAAAAGAATAAAAAACCTCATAGTTTAGTTCCAATTAATGGGAAACATCATACCTTTTTAGGTCGTGTAATAAGGACCTAACCATATTGTTTAATTTCATGTGGTAAGGTTATCTTAGACGGAAGATTTCTAGTCAAATCTGGGTGTGGGACTTAATCTTAAGTATTCCATGGAAGGTTGAATGTATATAGGTTTATATGTTTGATTAAAAAATGCTTGGAATGTATCCTAGAAAGAACAATGTTAGTTTAGAGTGTTGGGGTTGAACCTTAGAGAGGCTTCCTACGTATCCCACTTGGATTAGAATAAAATCCTATGCCTTTTGAAAAGTCTTGTAAGGGAATATGGCACTTTGAGATAAATAGATTAGGGATTAATCCTAAAGAAGATGACTTTGTAACAGGTTCTATGAGAGATATCCAAACTAATAGAGATTTAGGGGGGCTTAACTAGGGGTGTACTTACATGGAGGATGCCCAAATTAAGGGAGTTAGGGTTGGACTCTGGATGAGGATGTCTAGTGACCTCGGGCCTGGGTGAAGGCTTCCTACATATAACAATTATGGTGTGAATCAGAGTTCTTGTAGTTCAAGAGTTATGTGGATTGTATGGATGTGTTATCATCACAAATCTCTAATCCCACACGATTCATTCTCGGTGTGAGAAACAAAAGGATGTGAAATATTATACAAACCTCACACATTATCCTCAACTGATAGAAGAGGCTGGGATTATAAAGAATTAATCCTAGGTGATAGTGGATGAGTGAGTGAAGAAATGAAACTTTCGATGTGAAATTACAGTGATGTACAATAGATGTAGCCCAAAAGAATAGGGGCTTACTCTTGAAGGGATTTACTGAAATAGATCCCTATAGAAGAGGGATAATGTTTTTTGTCAAAATGAAAAGAAGGTGTGAACTATACCTTCCCTACCAAGGAACCGAGGATATATGTATTATAGATAAGGGATGGACATGACAAGAACCCTAATCTTCCAAACCAAAAACTCCTCAACACTATTCCTGGGAGATGATCCCTTGTGGTCGTGGAGATAAAACTCCAAAATCATTGAAATAACCCTAGCTTCCCAATATGAAAAAAATGGGAAACCTCTGACTATATAGACACAAATACAAATCATTGACATGTTGGATTTCCTTTCCCTAAGATTTTTCAAGTCAGGAGGTCTCAGTGAAGGTTTCCACATGACCCATTTGAGACAAGGGCGTCAATAAAAAGGAATATATTCCATGAATGGATTTGAAGGATAATTTATGAAAGGATCAAAGTGGCTAAAAATTTGAGGTGAACCATATAGGGGTGATCAAGTCTCTGACATGGAGGTATTGGGCATGCAAGTAAGTTTGGATAACGTGATATCATCTTATTTGATGAACAACCTAGAGGATAAGACTTGGGTGAAACATGGTTCAATCGTTCATGGGTCTTCAGTGGTTTTTTCCAAAATTGGGTATATCATGTTCCTATATAAGGAATTGAGGGTGTGCAAGTGTTCTTGATTTAGTGAGGTTAGGATATTTTCACACATAACTGTTATAGATTTCAAACACTTAATAGAATTAGGTCTTAAGATCCTCCTTTATTCCCCATGCCTTAGGTTTTAGTGAACTACCTATGGGGTTTCAGAATACTTGGGAAAGGTACTAGGGTGACACGAGAACCAATGGATCATTAGAGAAATTCATTTATACAAATTAAGACTCCAAGGGTCTAATTATAGGAAGAAATAGGACCTTGGGCGAAGGATTATTTTTGTGCTCAGGTGGGTTGTACATCAATATGCGGGAATGCAAGTTCTTGCATGTTATGAGTGATTTGGATCAACTTGATCGATTTAAATTTTGACCCTTTTCAAATCATGACATTTTCATGTATTTTATATTATTTTTTCAATGTCATTTATCATTCTTGATTTATCATCAATTTGATGGAACATAGTGTCAACAGGGGAATAGGTGAAATAGATGATCCATTCTAGGGATTTGTGCCCCTACACCCCTACATGGGATCAGTGTCGGGCTATGATCCCGACCGTTTGGGATAGTGCCTTCGATACCATCATTTACCCCCATAAAAAATACAGTCACACTACGAGCATTTCAATCCCAATCAAGGACATTTTAAGTTGCGACACATAGAAACACATCATCAATTTTATAGAGAACATCGCTGAACACATTTCATAGTTTCTACAACAATCTAATCTAATCCATTTATAGAGATAGGTTTCAGGATGTGATGGATGAGATCGTTTATTCTCATCAGGATGTACCTCTCTAGATCAAATATCATTGTATGAATGTTTATATGTTTTTTTATAAAATTCATAAATGAGGAAAGGAGTGATAGATGTAAAATAATTAAGGATATTAAGTGTTATCACTCATGAATTTATATGAAGAATGTATATAATTATCATTTTACATTTCTAGATGAGAATTTTAGAATTCCACTATTGACAGTGGACATTAATTATATAGTGACCCGAAAAAGGACAATGGATCCCCTACTCAATTTTTTTCATGGGAGGAGAAGGATTACTTCCTCACAGAAATGGAGCATGGTGGTTGAGTGATCACATATTTTTTAGACTTGATAGAACCCTTTATATACACCACCTAGAACAATTTCATTTCACCTCATGACCTACCTTTGACTATATCCTTTTCAAAAAACCTATATTCACCATTGTAGACTACATTCGTTGAAGTTATTCTTTTTGTAATTAATCAAGTAGAAGCTTTGAGATATATAAGGCTAATGGCATTTTATAGAGTTTTTCAGTCTCCTACACCTCCATATCCTACTGACCCACCCATTGTTATAAAAGGAAAAAAACACAAAGGATCCTATTTATAGTAATAATATATATGATCCATTAGACTCTAGTCGGTGCTTTGATAGGGATTTTGTTTTTCCTTATAATCCTATTTGCAATGTAATATTTTGACATTGATATATATAATGAAAAACCAATTTTAAGTATGTTTTTAATTTACCATTATTTTTCTATTCTTGATAATAAAAAATGTTGAGTGGTGAATGGAATTGTGAATATTGAATGGGATTATGAGTATTTAATGGAATCGTGAGTATCAAATGGAATTTCATATGAGTAATTATATAGAATATCATATAAGTACTTATATGTAATTGAGGGATAACTATATGTATCAAATATGGACTCAAAGTGTAATGTAGGATATTAATTGGTTATTATTATATTAATGTCTTCCCATATGGTTATAAATTAAATGTTTTTTGATAATAAAAATTAGGGATATTGATGGATTATCCTAATAACCTCCTTATTCTAATGCTCAAAATCATGATTTTAATGTTTATAATGAATTTAATTTTTTAGGGATATCAATCGTATTCAATATAAAATATGAAATTTGAAGAAGTCTGGATATATCATCGCCATATACAACCAGTTATTCTAATGTAATGTTAGTTGGAGTAAGTTACCCCCAAGATACCTTCAAGGGAAAAAGGTACCACTAGTTCAAATATAGGACTGTCAGGTTGTGCTATCATATAGTAGAGCTACCTCCAATTCTAAATAGTGATATTGTCATTTAAACTATGTTTCTACTTTTATAATGGAGTTACCATTAAACATAAATACCACTAAGGAAATTCTAACACTATCATTTTATGGATATACCTTTAGGAGCATCTACTGTCACATGGGTCAACCATTCAATAAAAAGATACCCTGAGAATAATTTACTATTTAGAAGATATACTTATAGTGGAGCTACAACAAGTGGAGGAAACATTAATTAATTTACAATAAGGGATCTACTATATTTGTCCAAAAATAATTTCAATATTATTTATCCTACAACCAGTTTATGCATTTAGTATTGACAGAATCAAGTAGATTTAATAATGAGGATTTTTAAACAAATAAATGAATGTATTAAATAAAAAGTCACACCTACATCATTTTTCTCAATAATAGGATCCAAATTATTCAAATATTATCCTACTTTAGATAATTCAACCTGAATCACTATAAATTCTAAATAATCTCCCTTGTGTGGAAGTGTGAAAAAATTAATAGTGTGGCACATCCATGAACATTGAATCACAAAAATATATATGATGGAAAAAGAGTTATCAAGACATATATACTTGGAATAACTAGAGAGATTTGTTTAATTATAATAGAATACTATCCAGTCTTCCAGAACCCATGTTTTCCATTATTTTCTCTGAAACTTATTCGAGATCATTTCAAAGATAGATTTAAGGACTTTTGAATATATGAATCTTTTCTAAATGAGAAGTAATACATTTTATCATATCTTTGGCCTTTCTATTTCTGTTTATTCTTTATATTTAAATGATGTTTTTATTCTAGCAAATTTATATGTAAAACAAGATCTCATGCGCTATGCTGTAGAGTTCTGAACTCTCTCTCTACTTTTGTCATTTTTATTCCCCCGAACAACTATGGAATATGTCAAGTGTGAACTATAATTTTATTTCTCCAACATATAACTGTGGAATAGGCTCTTTTCCTAGTTATTCTCATGTGCTATTGATTTTAAAACCAATATTATGTTGTGAATCAGTTTAATTTTATAACAAAATACTCGGTAGTAGTTGGATTCCTAATGGAAGAGATTATGTCTCGATTTGGGATCCAATCCCTTGCTTAAATTATTCTATATTTTAATTTTTTTAACAAATTTAATTATTATTATATGTTTAAAGAAAATAATTATATATTTTTATGATTGGTTAACCAAAACATTACTCTGAAAGTTATCTTAAATCAGTGTTTTATATGCATTGTTTGATAGAAGTATATTAATTTAAAAAATTAAATTATTTTCAAAGCTATTTATAATTATAAGTGATATATATTTTTTTCTTAATTTTAAATGATTAAATTTACTTATTATACTAATTCTTTTAACTGGTAATTTTTATCAAACTGTGAATTTATGTTTTAATCTATTTTTAATATAAACTTTATTGGAAAATCAATTCAACCCCTCTTCAGTTATCGATTGTGAAAAATAATATTAATAAAACATAACCATAATGATATTATTTTATTCTTATTAGTGTGATATTTTTTAATTATAAATAAATAATAATAGAAGATATTTTATACATTGAAGTTTCAAAGAATGAAGTGGTCATTCTCTCCTTATTTTGTTCATTTTAATGGATTGGATTAATTATAATAATTTTGGGATCATATCAACAATAGTTTCCCTATTTTCTCATACCCAAACATTAATGATATAATAATATTAATATTTATCCATTAATAAAATCTTTAAAAATATACTTGTAATGTGGTGATGAAAAAAAAACTTGTGGCATCATGGAGGTGACAGTCCACATAATGCACAAGCAACTATTTAATTTTTCATATTGGGTGATTTATTTGAATCGAAAATCATAATAACATGAATATAGAAACATTAATATATATATATATATATATAATATTACTATATTACATTTTTTTGAATAAAATTAAATAATGATAATTATGAATAAAAATTATGTATTTTACAATACTCGGGTTAGGAACTTGAATTTTCCTTGGAAGTGTCATTGGAAGAGAATAAATTATATTAAATAATGCAGAATATAAATTAAATATAGTGAAATAGTATTATAGGGGAATTTAAAAGTTTAGGGCTTTAACTTAAAATTAATTTCTCAAGAGTTCTGAAAAGGGTTGTTGAGGTGACCCATTTATAATTGGTGAGATTTACATTTTTGTAAATATTTCAACATTATATAAATGGATCACATGATCAAACCATAATGGAATCAAAAATTTTAAATAATTGAGTGGAAAATATATAAGGTTGATCCAAACCACATATATAAATTTTATACTTGTTATTATCATGTTTCAATCCCTTTACACCATGAATTATTCTTTTACTGTGTTAAGTAGCTTTTACCTAATGTAACTTAATCATTATGCCTAAAAATAAAGCTAACAGTAGTAGATAATTTAGAAACAATTATTCTAAATTTTGAATCAATATAATTCGTTTCAATTTAATAATAATGTGGTAAATGTAAATTTAAAAATAAAAAATGTATAATGTATTAAGAAAATATGTTGAGAAAAAATCTAGTATGTCCTAAAATATCAAACATGTATTTGTAAATTAAAGCCAGCATATTTAAAATTACAAATTCCTATATAAAATACATATTTGGCATTATAAAAATGTTTCATGAATTTATAATTTGTACTTATATACTAATAAATTCCAAAATTCCCAATTATTTGTAAAAATGATATTTTTCACTATTCACCTAAAAATGATCTATTTAGAAAAATACCAAAAAAAATTTAGGGTTATATTATTATTATTATTATTAATCCAATAAAATGTTTATTCTTAAAAATTAAATTTCTAAAATTTGAAAGTCCAATATTTATAAAAAATCTCATATATAGTAGAAACCTTTTCATATTGGAATATAACTTTTTATAATGTTAACTATTAATAATTCTTATTTACAATCAACTATTAATTATCATATTAGATATATATTATTTATATTGTAAATATAATTTATTACTATATAAATAAAATATTCTCATTTTATTGAAATAAAACGTCAATTTTACAAAATTATATTTTTATGCATAAAATGATTTTATTTTTTGTTTGATCTCTATTAATTGATTTTAATTGACATTAAATTTATCCACTATATTATTTCAATAATATATTGTAAATAATTCTCTCCTATACATTCTAACTAATTCTATATCTAGGTTTTAATAGTGTAAAATTTTCATGGTTTAATTTTATTTCGGTGTTGTGTGTGATGAAATCTATCAAATACATTTAGATTATTTTAAGGTATACATGTATAAAGTCCTCAAGGTGTTACATAGACTGCCTATATTCATGTTTCTATTATATATAATTGTAAATTATTAATGTTCTCATTTTTTCAATTTTTTATTAGAAAATCTATCATGATGGTCGTTTTCTTCATATACATATCTATTTTTATCAACTCTTTCTATCTAAAAATATTTATTATCCGAAATTAATTAAGCCTCAACATATTTATAATATCATTCATCAAAATTTTCCTCTTTACTATAATTTTTTGTATTAATTAACCATCACTTTTGAACATCCCAATTCAATGTTTCATCTTTGAGGAAACATTCTCAACCTTGTTGATGCCACTTAAACTTTAATTCCAATTAATTCCATCCTTATAAATGCTGAAGCAATATGCAAAACCCTCCCATAACTAAATCACACTAATGGTATTTTAACTTTGTACCTTTCATTCCTTGTTTAAATCTTCTTTCTACCAATGATATAAATTCATCTCTAATTTATTTCTCATTTCTCCTAGTTTCAGGTATTTATATATTCCCTATTTATTTTAAGGAAATATCTTTTAATGATTGTATATATGTGGTCTCTAGTTTAACAAGTGTTTTTAGCACACTATCTTACTTTGAAAATTGTTTAGAGTTATATTTATGAGATATTGTTCCCCAAGTAAGGACACCATATAATTTTAAAAGGTTTGTTGTCCTGTGAGAACCATTTTTAAAATATTTTCACCATGTATCTGATTATATAGACCATATATGGTTCCGAAATGATAATGATATGATTGAAAAAGACATCAATATGCTCATTTGTGACCATCATCATGTTGTAATATTGTTTGAGAACCACTTGTAATTTAGATTCCAACAGTTTTATATCCCCTTCCTAAATAATGGATAGTTGTTATAATATATATTTTTCTGACATGTAGTCAATTAATTTCATATTGATTTGTTTTGACAAATATCATTATAGATAATATTGTGCCTTTAAATTAGTACTAATTAGTTTTTATCAATAATACATCATTTACAATATAGTTAGATCACAGACATGTATTCCATGAATAGTTTCAATAAATGCATTGATTACAAGATAGTTTATATGATATATCTAGATATGGAAATTATAACCATCAAATAAGGGAACCACTCTTATTGGCAATAAATTCAAAAATGAGACAAACTTCAAGAGATGAATTCTAAAATAAATAAACCTAATGTTTGTAATACAACTTTTTTACAAACTGGATAGATAAAACCAAAGGAGGTGTTAATTATTATGTTAAAATATTCTTTTCCCACCATTGGATTTTGTTCTTGTGTTTTTAGGAATAACTCAAAATTTTCACTATTTAATCACACATGAATTATTAATTTTCATAAATTAAAATCGGGACAATTTAATTACATGGATTACCAAAAATGCCTAATATAATGGGTATATGATGAATGTGTGTCAATGTATAAGAGGATAACCCCATGAACTACATGTCTTAAAATTATTCTATAAAGAAACAAAATCAATGAAGGGGGAGTCCCATTTATTAGATTTCTGTTCACTATTATGAGATAATGAATATATTAAAATATGATATTATGATAATTTTAAATGTTTTTTTATAAATGGATAACATATGTACATCTAGGATATTGTATTGGTTTTTCTTTTATTCCTATAAATTATTATATTTAATTTAGTTTGGTGAACTCACACTTCTCTTCAAAATTATAGATCATTAATTTTCTTCACTATTCACTCATTGTGTGTTCTCTTCTTTTATCTCTACCTCGTTCCAGGAAGTTTTATTCCTCTATACCCATCAATAATACAACTTCCATCAACCCCTACATTAAATATAACACTTGAATATTTATTCGTGTAATCTCCACTATAGATCGTAGGATTTTTAGTTACTAGAAGTAAAAAAATCGACACACATACTTATAATTTCCACATCATTATGTCTATTCAAATTATAATATTTTCAATATTTAAGAAACTATTTCCTTCATCAAGGAGTTCTTGGTTAGTTTATCCTTTTTTTGGAATCCTTATGTATTAATCATGTTCTAATGATCAAAAATATTTTTCAGTATATAAACCTTGTTAAATCTATGAAATCTATCTCAAATCAGTTGCACAATTATTTAGTAAAAGCTATCCAATGATATTAAGTGATATACACTCAGTTTGGTTACTATATACTATCTATTGATCTAATTTATAATGAATTATTTGAAAAATGATTGAGTTTAATCCATTCCATAAATATCACTGCTTAAGTATGAATACAAATATTTTCCTATGTCGAGACACCGTGACGAGCAGACACCGTGATAATGAGACACCGTGAAGCATACACCGTGACAACCAGACACCATGATCATGAGAAACCATGAAGCAGACACTACGACCATGAGACACTATGAACCAGACACAGGGAAGCAGACACCATGAAGTAGACACCGTGACCATGAGACACAGTGAATTAGACACCGTGAAGAAGAAATTGTGACAACCAAACATCGTGACCATGAGACACCATGAAGAAGACTCTATGATCATGAGACACTGTGAAGCAGACACCGGGAAGTAGACACCGTGACCACGAGACACCATGATGAAGACACTATGAACTGGACACCGTGACAATCAAACACCATGAACCGGACACCATGAACGAGACACCATTTCCATGACATATTGTGACACTGTTTTTTAATATGTTTTGTTGTCTTTCAATTTAATATCTAATTATAATATTTCAAGATATTAAATACACTGATTTAATTAATATTTCTTTATAGACATGTCATCTGATTGTATGAGGTACGATGTTCAGAATACATGCAACCTGTTGGATCAAAAACATGCACTCCAAGATAAAAGATTAGTGCGACCCAGAAACAAAGAAGATACAAAAAAGGTGAAACAATCTGGTGGGAATGAGAACGATAAGAAAGAGTACAATTAGATAATTCTCGAAGAATGAATTTTCTCATGCAAATCAACACTGCTGAAGAACACACAAAGTATACATGAATCCCAGAGTTGAGAATATCTTTGCACTGTCAAACATCACGAAAGAACACAAGTCGGATCTGTTTGATTTTTGACACTCTGTTTTCCATACAAGGACTTGATTTCTGCATCTGCTTCATCCTCAGACATCCAGAGCTGGAAAGATTGACATTTAGAGAATTTCTAAACCTATCTCAATATTTATGCTCTGTTGTATAACATTTTACTAAATTTCATGCAGTGGTCATATCTATATAAAAACACACTCTATATCCTACATTAAACTAAAGGATACATGATATCCTTACTCAAACATCTTTTTACACTTGTGTATACCCACAGATAAGTGTGGAAGAGGTCACTATGTGGCCTTGTTGTTTTTTCCCAGGATGAACTGTGGAAGAGGTCCCTATGCGACCTAGACAGTTCACTGTACTGTTGTTTAACCTTGATCTAGGGTCTGGATAATATTTATTTATATAAACAGATTAGTGGATAGTGATCACCAAGTGGAGTGGATTAGGTCTCAACATGATACTGAACAACTTGTTTCATATCTAATGTGCTGCTTAATTTAGTCTTCTCTATTTTACTACTTCATTGTATAATTCAGATATCACTAAATTAACTTTGATATTTAATCTTGGAAAGAATTTATAATTGTCTTTTATTAGTATAATAACTTTAAAAGTAATATTAATGATTTAAATTAAGCTTACTGAGAACTAATAAATCTTCTAAGAAGTAATGTAAATAGTCAAACTCTTATAACAGTATAACCTTGATTAACTGGGATATATTTAAACTTTTGGGGAAACCTTTTATGAATTCTTTTTAACTAGAATGTTTTATAGATGCTCAATTCACCCCCCCTTCATGAGTAATCTACTCTGACCAAGATTTGATCTCAGGGGTACGTTTATTAAGACTCTGTTTAACCTAATTCAACTGTGATTGTAGTTGTATGTTGAATATCTAAAAATCTATGTTAATTATAAATTTTTAGCTTTTTCAAAGTATTTCTGTATTATGGATTACATTTTGGAAGGTTCTGCAACCAACAGACAACTATTCTTTAATGTAACAAACAATGATCAATAGAAAATTAAAATGAAAATGCATTTAGAAAGTATGAGTTTTGAAATTTGGTCTTCCATTATAGATGAATTAAGATTACTGCCACTGGTAGAATAACATGGGATGAACCTATCTAAATTGCCTATAATAACAATTGCAAAGCTATTATTTCTTTATACATCTCTTTAGGATATGAAGAGTTCAATATAATTTCCTCTTGTAAAACTGCCCATGAAATTTGGGATACCCTGTCTGTCTCACAATAAGAAACATCTAGTGTAAAATAAATGAGATTTAATAACTATACTATTACATATGATAACATTATAATTAAAAATAATGATCATATCTCTGGCATGTATCTTAGGTTCAATTAGATTGTCAACATGATGATTTCTCTTGGAAGAGAAGTCACTGCCAAGGAACAGATCATACGAATTCTCAGATGTCTGCCTGACATCTGGAGAAGAACCTCTATGTCTATTAAATAATCATGCGATATCATCAGGATACTTGTAAAAGAAATCATTGGGAAATAGAATCATGTATGAAGAGGATTTGAAATTCAACAAGGAAGAAGAAGTTTAACCAAACAGGAAATTTGTTGCCTTCAAGACCACCACCTCTAAACACAAAGACAAAGGGAAATTGAAAGCTTCTATAGAATGTTCCTGTAGTGATAAATCATCACCTAATTTTTATAGGTAGATGGATCAATTATACATAATATTAAAGAGATTTTACAAGAAGAATAACTTTTTCTGAAGTCCTACCTTCAAGGGAAAATATGACCAAAAATGATGTTGTAAGAAGGATTCAAAAAGAAGTGAAAATACTTATGAGATTGTCTGCAATGAATGTTAGTTCAAATGAAATATCAAGGAAAACTGTCCAATGCTCAAGTACAAAAAGAGATATGAGGACTAGGACATGAAGTATAAAAAGTAAATTAAAGCAAACTAGTGTGTTTCCAAGGATAGTTCAAGTAACTTATAAACATCACATGATGAACATGATAACAAATACAATATCAGTTTCATGACAAATAAATATGAGGTAACAATATACTCTCTTGTACATAATTCATACTATTATGAAGTTGAGAGTGACTATGAAAATATGAATAATTAAGAAATGTTTGAATACTGTAACATTCTTGAAGAAACATGAAATTAACTAAAAGACAGATATAAATCATTGAAGAAACTGTATTCCCTTATTGTAACTGATAAATTTGAACTCACTACTGTAAAAGAGAAAAATGATCATCTGCTCGAAGAGAACAATTAATTATAAATGTCTCATGAGGAATTGAATAATAACCTAGAAAAGTTTACCCATGGTTAAAAGACCCTTACTTAAATGATAGGTAAACAAATATCCCCTAAATACAACACTGGCATTGGTTATTAACCTTGTAAAATAAATCTTGGTAGAACAAATTCTGTTTCTAAATCTAGGACATATAATTTTACTCCCAGTTCTGGACACAAATCCACTAATTCAATTTATGATACACTTTCTATTGTTTCATGTTTTTCTGGACCAAATAGAGTTTGTTTTTCAAATACTTTACATAATTCTTATAGGAAACCTATGAGGAAGATATGGGTTCTTAAAATCACTTATTACTAATTTTACTAGACCCAAACAATTATGGGTACCAAAATCTGTTTTTTCTTATTCATTTTGTAGGAATGATGCTTAAAGAGATCATGTAAAACATTGTTGTACTTGGACAGTGGGTGTTCAAGACACATGATTGAAGACTACTCATGCTTCAAGAACATAATAAAATTAGATGGAGGACATGTCACATCTGGTGACAATTCCAAAGGAATGATTGTTGGGCTCATCCAAATCGGTAACTCTAACTCAGATTTAATTTTTAAAGTACTGTTTGTTAATGGATTAAAATATAATCTTCTTACTATATCACAATTATGTGATGATGGATTTAATGTTATATTTGAAAAGTGTTCTTGAAATTTCATTAATTATAATGACTAATTAGTGTTTTCTACATTAATAAATGAAAATTATTACTCTCTTAACTTAGATTACCTAGCTTCTCAAAATGCTTCATGATAGAGTGTAATTCATAAAGAGTCCTGGATCTGGAATAGAAGACTAGGACACTATAATATTCACGCCCTTAGAATGCTATCTAGAAAAGGCTTAGTTATATAATTACCCAAACTTGAGTTTCCAAATGAAAAAGTGTGTAATCCCTGTCAAAAGGGAAAAGAACACAAAATTTTCTTCATAATAAAGAATGAAGTTTCAACCTCTCAACCTCTTATACTAGTTCACATGGATTTGTTTTGACCACATAGAGTTTATAGTTTAAATGGGAAGAACTATGTTTATGTTCTTGTATATGACTTCTCAAGATATACTTGGACCTTCTTTCTATCTCTATAAAAGTGATGCCTGCTCTTATTTTACTAAATATACAACGTCTGTGGAAAATATTAGCAGACATAGAATTAAATCCTTAATAGGTGGTCATGGTCTTGAGTTTGAAAATCAAGAGTTTGAATCCATTTTCTCACAAAATGGTTATAGTCATAATTTCTATGCCCCTAGAACACCTCAACAAAATGAAGTTGTATAAAGATGAAATAGAACCCTACAAGAGATCACTAGAACAATTCTTAGTTAATATGACCTACCTATTTATTTTTTGGGATGAAGTGGTTAATACAACATGCTACATAATCAACAGATTATTGATCAGACCTATTCTTAAATGGAATTTTTATGAGTTATGGAACAATAAAAAACCCAAGGTTAACTACTTCAATATTTTTTGGCTGTAAAGTCTACATTTTTAATACTAAGGACAATATTGACAAATTTCATCCATGAGTGATGAAGGTATCTTTTATGGATATTCCATGTATATTAAAGCCTATAGATTGTTCAATAAAAGAATTAAATGTGTGGAAGAATCTGTTCATGTCAAATTTTATGAAACAAATCCAAATGAGCCTAAAACAATTCTAGAGAACATGGATGATGATGTATCAAATTTAAACATTAATCCAAAATCATCAAACCATTTTGTGAAAGAATCTGTGAAAACATCTAGTTCATGATATTCCATAGACTCAATTCATAATGAATCTGAACCTGTTAATGAACCTAAAATAAGTTGTCCCTCCTTTTCTAGACCTGTTAGAACACTTAAGAACCATCCTTTAGATGCTGTTTTAGGATACCTAGACAAAGGAACTCAAACTAGAGCTTCTCCTAGAAATCAGGTTGATCATCAAGTGTTTTTTCCAGATCATGAACCTAAAAACATTAATGATGCAATCAATGATAAATTTTTCATGATGTATATGCAAGAAGAACTTAATCAGTTTGAAAGGAACAATGTTTGGAAACTTGTTGAAATACCTAAGGACACATTCACCATAGGCACTAAATGGGTGTTTATAAATGTGGTATATGAAGCTGGTAACATAGTTAGAAATAAGGATATATTGGTTTCACAAGGATATAGTCAATAATAAGGAATTGACTATGAGGATAACATTTCACCAGTATCTAGACTTGAAGCCATCAGAATCCTGGTTGCTTACGAGACACATCTGAATTTCAATCTATTTCAAATAGATGTTAAGAGTGTATTTTTAAATGGGTATATAGATGAGGATATCATTGTTGAAAAACCCTTTTTCATTACAAACCCCCATTTTCTAAATCATATTTTTAAATTATCAAATGATTTATATGGTTTAAAAAATGCTCCAAGAGCCTGGTATGATAGGTTGAGTACATTTATTATTTCCAAAGGTTTTAAAAAATGTATAGACGATTCTATCCTTTTCATAAAACTAATTTATAATGATGTTTTAGTTGTTCAAATATTTTTAGATGTCATTATCTTCAGATCTTCAAGTTGTTATTTAGGTATTGAATTTTTTAAAATGATGAAAAATGAATTTGAAATGAGTTTAATGGGAAAACTAAAATTATTTCTCATATTTAAAAACTTTAAAAATAATGGTGGTATTATTTTATCTCAAAGTAAATATACGAGAGATCATATAATACATTTTGTATTGTATAGAACTAAAAGTAGTCACACTCCCATGAGTACCACTTGTAAGTTGGATCTTGATAAAGATGGAAAATTTGATGATCAAACCATTTATAGAGGAATGATTGGAAGTTTACTCAACACAACTGTTAGTCGACATGAAATTATGTTTAGTGTGTGTATGTGTGATCATTTTCAAGAAAATATTATGGAATCTCATTTAAATGTTGTAAATAGAATTTTCAAATACCTCAAGCATACACCCAATCTAGGACTGTTCTATCCTAGAAGACAATCATTTGAAATATTTAGTTATTCTGATGCTGACTTCATTGGATGTAAGTTAGATAGAAAAAGCACCTCTGAAACATGTAACTTTTTAGGAAAGTCACTAGGGTCATGGTGTGGCAAGAAAAAAATTCTATTGCATTATCTACTGCAGAAGTTAATACATAGCTACTAGCAGTTGTTGTGCACAAATCATGTGGATGAAACACACATTACTAGATTAAAAATATCAATTCTGTTATGTACTTATAAATTGTGCAACACAAGTGCTATTAACATATTGAATAATCCAATTTCACATTCTAGGACAAAGAATATTGATGTAAGACATCAGTTTTTGAGAGATCATTATCAAAAAGGTGATATCACTTTGGAATTCAAAGGTACTGAGTATCATCTTGCTGATATGTTTACCAAACCATTAAATAATGATAGAATATACTACAACATACATAAACTAGGCATGATAAATATTATGTAAATGTCTTATTGTTGTATATCTTACTGTTTCATGTTTACGGTATCATAGTTAGTATTTCGTGATTACTGTCTAATAGTCACTGTCTCACCATAAGGATTAGTCATTGTCTCACCATAAGTATCAATCGTTGCCTCACCATAAAATTCATTTATTGTCTCATCGTAAAGACCTAATATGGTCTCACCATAAATATTCTTTATGATTTTTATTTATTGAGTAAAAACTGTATCACTGTAATTTTTCATTTCACATTTTCTTTTCCCATGCTTTTACTTTTGCGACGTTTGTTATTCCTAAATGATAAAATAAAGGAAGTGTCACTCGTCCTTCACTTGATCTTTGTTCCATCCACTCAATTTGTATCCCTTTTTGAATCATTAAACCCTTCTCTCTCTCGAACCTTCAGTGAATGCCCAAGATGGAATTCCCTTCGTTGTCGACTCCTGAGAAACGTAGCTCATAGAAGAAGAAGATCGAACCCAATCTAGCACTAGAAGGTCCTCTAAATCCAAATCTGGTTAACTGAGTAGTATTAACTAAGAAAGATATATGCCCTAAGTGGATTCTATAGAGTAAGTCTCTATTTTTTTAATGTTTTTAAATAACATTGATGGTTAGAATGGTTTTGTAGGAAAGATAAACCTATCTACCCTAAGCATGTGGCTCAATTTTGTCAGTATGTTTAGTTATCTTTTGATTCTGAACATGGTTATGCTATGAGAACCTGGATAAATGGCCATAAATTCACATTCTATTTGAGGGTGTGGGTTTCATGCCTTAGGATGCTACAAGAAGGAATCTGTGAGGACTATTATAGAGGACCTCCACCTTCTAGTGAATTTTTTATTTTGGAAGATACTTTGAAAAGTTTAATCAGAAATGGAACCAAGAGGGGAGCCATTGAAGCTGAACTGGATGGAGAATCTAGACTATTGTTTAATATTATACAGAAATTGATTTGCCCTAAAAAAGGAGATTTTTCTGTACTAAAATATAATGATGTGTTTTTGATTCATCGTATGAAAAATGGGAATAAGATCAACCTTTCTAACTATGTCAAAAAATTTATGTGTGAGCTGATTAGAACCACATCCAATTCAAACTCCATATTTTATTCTCAGCATATCTCATCCATGCTTCATGCCAAAAGTATGGTTGGACCTAATGAAGGTGATATCAAGGATTCTGAGTTCTTCCTTTCAAAAGTCATTATCAATAAGAGGAAAATAAATTAGAATCCTTGGAAAAAGGCATGGGTGGAAGACAATGATTAGATTTATGAAAAGTTCAATCAATTGGAACTTACCTGAAGACCAAAAGTTATTTCTGATCCTAGTTTGGAACCAGATGATGTTCTTGAGTATTCTAAAGAATAAGAATATGCTACTGTACCTCCCAGGGAAACTGTTTCTAATAAAGAAGATAATACTCTTGTCCCACATGTAGTAAGTGAAAAGGAAGTCCCTGTATCTAAAGATTTTGTTAATATTAATGATCAACCCAAAGATGAAATGGAATCTATTGTTAAATAAATAGAAAACAATATATGGAATATCTTGTTGAATAATAATTACTTGTTATGCAAGAAGATGACCATGAAGAACTCCCAGTGGAAAAATATATTCCTGAAGTCATTCCTTCAGCTAAGGAGAGGTTGGATTTAGCTTTTCAGTTGTCTAAATAGGAAAATGGTTGAGGAAATAAGATATAAATTCGTGAAATAGATCAAGACCCTAAGCCTCTCAGTCCAGAGAAGGATGCAACTATTGAGGGGGAGTAACCCACCAATCTATAATCTGTTGAAGTACCAAACCCAATTGATCTAATCCCTATAGACACTAGGATTAAAATCCCCATTATTTATGAAGTGAATGACTCTCAAGAGGTCTTAGTAAAAGGACTTGACCATTCCACTATGTTCTAATAGAAATATGTCTCTAATATTGCCCATGAAAAAGAACCCGAGCCCATATCAGTCTATATCACTGAACCTCACTAGAACAACCATCCTTGGTGAGTAAAGATGATCTGAAAGAATTTGGAGAAACCCTTTTGTTTGGAGTAGAAATACTCCTGAATACCCAACCATCTACTATACAAAATCTATGTGATAATGATGCCTCACTGTTGTTCGAAAAAGTTATTTGTCATATTCAACCCAAAATGATTCATGAGATTCGAGAATTTTGAGTTGAAAATAGACTTCTTAGTTATGAACTGAAGACTCTAAGAGGTATGATTGAAGACATGCAGAAAGTGATGAATTTGTGATCAGAGCTTTCTTCTCATCCTATGGAGCCTGTTGTTCCTCAAACACCACAGAATGTTGCCTCTCAAATTAAACCTCATTTAGCTTCTTTAGATGAAAATTTAACTCAATGAAACAATCTGATTGTGAAAGAAATGCGAGAGATTATTGTTAATCTTAACAAGTGCACTAATGTGTATATGGGGTGCCTTAAAAAAGTGCTAAATAAATATAAATCTCTCACCTCAGCTGTCACTGCTTCTAAGTCATCTAGACAATAATCAAAATCTTATTTAGACAGTGACCTTCTCAGAAAAGTGGTCAAAGAAGAACATCAAACTATTCTTGTTGGATTCAATAAACATTATCTATCTGAAGTTATCAAGAACAATGATAGAGTTCTTTATCTGGTTCAAATCCATTCAAAAATTGCTAATGATGCTCAGTAAGAAATTTCCAAGAAAGTGGATTTCTACTTCAATAGAATCATCTCAAAGACTAATACGAACAATCATTTCAAATATCTTATAGAAAATTTGAGGATTGCTCCTATTAATCATGAATTCAAGACATAAGTCCAAAATTTCACAGCGTTCACTCATCTGTTAGTTAAATTTATGGAAATCAAGTATGACTTTGAGAAAGATATATAGTATAGTGGAGAGATCATTGCTGATTTTATCAAGCTTCTTAGGACCTATCATCATGTACAGAGTAAAAAAAATTTTGTTCTTGCGGTTGCACCTCAGAGACCTGGTTTTCCTACATTCACCTCTGCCCTATCCTCCACTTCTATGTCTGTTAGTCAGACACTGAGTCAGATCAGGCCTATGATCCCTGATCATCAACTTCCTTGGTCTTCCACTACACCTACTCTGGCTCCCTCTATATTTGAAGGTCTTCCTTTACCTTCTCTCTCTACCAGATCACTCCCTTCTTCTACTTCAACCTCTTCTCCCATGGATTACACTTCTGCTACTACAACTATGGGAAAAGAGAAGACCAGTTAGTGAAGAATGATAGAACATACTCTCTTTTTATAGGAATCTTGTTAAATTTATTTTTCTTTTTATAATCCCCCTCTTTTTTTCTACTACATTATGAACTTTCTTGGTCTCTTTTGTCTTTCTTTTTCTTGTTACGTTTTGATAATCCCAAAATCGGGAGAAATCTTTATAAGTGAACACTGACTCTATATATGTTATATGCATATTCAAACTATGTTGTTAGAAAAAATTTACACTCTAAATATACATGATATGTGATCATATAAAATGGGGAGATTGTTGGACTCCTATTGTATTAATCATGTTTTAATGATCACAAATCCTATTCAGTCAATAATCCTAGTTAACTCTATGAAGTCTTTCTCAAATAAAATGCACAGTTGTTTAGTAAAATATGTCCAAAGATCTTAAGTGCTATACACTTAGTTTGGTTACTATATACTATTTTTTGATCTACTTTATAATTAATTCCCTGAAAAATGATTTAGTTGAATCCATTTAATAAACATCACTACTTATGTCTGAATACAGATATTTTCCTATGTCCAGACACCGTGACAAGAAGACACCATGACCATGAGACACCGTGAAGCAGACACCATGACATCTAGACACTGTGACCATGAAACGCTATGAAGTAGACACCGTGGCAATGAGACACTGTGAAGCAGACACAGTGAAACCGACACCATGAAGCAGACACTGTGAAGTAGACACCGTGAACCAGACACCATGACACCTAGACACCGTGAACCAGAAACTATGAACGAGACACCGTTTCCATGACAAGTTGTGACACTGTTTCTTAATATATTTTTTCGTCTTTCAATTTAATCTCTAATGGTAATATTTGAATATTTTAAATTCACTGACATAATTAATATTTCTTTATAGACATGTCATCTGACAGTACAAGGTACTCTATTGAGAATACAAGCATCCTTTCGGCTCAAAAAAATGCACTCCAAGATAAAATAGTAGTGCATCCCAGAAATAAATAAGAGCTAAAAAATGTGAAACAAGATGGTGGGAATGAGCATGACAACAAAGAATACACTCAAAGAACTATTGAAGAATGAATTGTCTCATGAAAATCAACACTACTGAAGAACACACGAAGCATACTTGAATCCAAGTATCGAGATTATCTTCGTATTGTCAAACATTACGAAGAACAAAAGCCGGATCTGTTTTATTTTAGACACTCTGTTTCCCATATGATGACTTGATTCATGTATCTACATCATCCTCAAAAATCGAAAGTTAAAAAGACTAACATTTAGAGAATTTCTAAACCTATATCAATATTTATGCTATGTTGTATACCATTTTACTTGCTTTCGAGCAGTGTGTGTATCGGAATAAAAACACACTCTATATCCTACATTAAACAGAGGGATATAAGATATCTTTACACAACCATCTTTTTACACTTGTGTATACCCATAGATAAGTGTGGAAGAGGTCCCTATGTGTACTAGTTGTTTTTTCCTAGGAAGAACTGTGGAAGAGGTCCATGTGCGACTAGAACAATTCTATGTACTTTTGTTTAACCCCGATCTAAGGGGTGGATCAAGTTCATTTATATAAACATCTTGGTGGAAGGTGATCACCATATAATGTTGATTATGTCTCATCTTGAGACTGAAACACTTTTTTCATATCTGCTTTGCTGCTTAATTTAGTCTTCTCTGTTTTACTACATTCTATATAATTCAAAAATCACTAAATTCACTTTCATAGTTAATATTTTAAAGAAGATAAAACTGTCTTGTCTTAGTAGAATCGCTTCAAAGGTAATAGTAATGATTGAAATTAAGATTACTGAGAACTAATCAATCTTTTATGAAGTTATTTAAATAGTCAAAATCTTATAATAGTATAACCTTGATTAACTGGGCTGTATTTATCCTTTTGGGGAACCCTTTTTAAGAATACTTTTTAACCGGAAGTTTTTATAGATACTCAATTCACCCCTCCATTCTTGAGTAATCTAATTGACCAAAACCTTTAACTTCGTTCAACCACATGATGGGTTAAAATGTGGAATTAATATTCATAGTGTGTATAACATCCAGATATTTTATGATTTATTTCCCATTAAATAAATTAAATTTCATTGATAGCTTTATTTATAGAAAACACCATGATTAAATGTACCGAGACATATTATTTATCTTTTTATTATTTATATGTGACCGTGATAACCATGAAATTAAATTAAGGGTATGGATATTAATTACCACATTTTTAAAATATCTATAAATTTTTTATTTAATTAAAATTTATTGGTTAATGTATAATAAATATTCCATCCATTTTTAATAAAGTCATTTTTTCTTTAAAAATATATTTTAATTTAAAATAATTATTTTAATATTTTTTCGTGAACATAATAATTAATTTATAACATTTTTAGAATCTCTATTCATGTAAATTAGTTTTTTTTATAATTATTAATTTTAATAATTTCTTTTGAGAAATATTTGGATTTTTTTGAGAAGATCTATCTTTATGTGAATATTCAAAAATATCAATTATTTTAAAATTATAAATTTTTAAATAAATAAAGTAATATAGAAGTATTATTGTGTTTTTTATTTGATAAAATCATAATTCAATTCTCCTTAATTATGAATAATATAATTAATTAACTATCAATCAACACTAAACATTATTTTGGTATAAACTCTTTATTTGGTTTAAAAACCCAAAGTTCTAGAAAATAACTTTTTATTGTGTATTATAGGATTGATTTGAATTAATCTCATACACATAAATATATTGAATAATATTAAATAAAATAAATAATATGAATTAAAATATCAAAATTTCGAAATGGAGAAACTTTCATTTTTAATCATAATGAATAGTAACTCTAGTAAAAGTTATGTTACCACATTTAGAGTTAAAATTTTTTAGAAGTATTAAAAAAAATATTATAATGATTAAAATCTCCTAAAAACATGTCTAAATTTTTTTAATGGTAATTTGTTACACTATCAAATGTACTATTTGGATATGAATATTTTTCAATCCATTTTTCATAAATAATACAACAATATATTTTAATATTTCAAAAATTAAAAGTTTGTCCTCTACCTCACATATAAAAAGAAACCTCTCTACTATATTATTCACAAATTGAAACCTATTATTTTGGCCAATAAATACCAAAATAATTTCCTAAAATTACTCTCCAGGTTTTAGGGGACCTAGTTTTATGAGAATATCATCCTTTCAAGGATTAATATGCAAGCCAAACGAACTTTATCACTGAAGAAGAATAACTTTGAACTGAATTAATTAAATTTATGTTCCTTTTATACCATCTCTAAAACTATTATATCCATTATAAATGCGTTACTCTATATCATAAATATTTTTAGATGTTATTATGATGATAGTACATACATTTTCCACTTCCTTTCCATCAAATGAGAAATGAATATATCGCTCGTGCATACATGTGGACTATGTTCTACAGTTAGTAATATGAGTCCTATTACATCACCATATTTCATGGTTGGATATTATTTTGTATTTCTTATTAATATATTATATTTATTAAATAATTATTCTTTTGTCATTATAGTATCTTATCTACCTTCTAACTTTCTCTTCTATTGAATCTTGATAATGCCACTCATGCGTATGTTTGTACTACCACCTCCATGAATTTCTATGATTTGTTTTAAATTTATGATTCACATGGATGGTAATAAATGTATATTTAATTAATATATATGATATTTACAATATAAAATTGATTCTATAATGATCAAATATTTTTCTATTTTTTAATTATTTTCGTTAGAAGATGAAAACAGTATTCATGTGTACCTATATGGTACATTATCCATGAATAGTGTAAATAATATTAATAACATTAATATATGGTTATAAATATGTTTTCATTTAATATATATGATATTTTTATCATGATTAAAATTATTAATATTTTAGAACCATGATCGAGATGCAAGGACCAGAACTGTTGATCCAAAACCCACAGGAAAAATAAAACGATAAATATATAGAAATAACAATTTTAATAATGAATTACTTATTAATATGTGTTAAAATATTTTAATTTTTTAATATATGATTTTTTAAGTATTTACATGGTTCTTTTATAGAATTTTAACAAATTTAAATTTACTATAAAAAATCCTAGAGAACATTAGAATCATGTTGCACTTAAAGAAAGGGTTTATGTTATAGTTTTATTTTATTTTATAATTTTTTATTTAAAATTTCTATTAAGGAATCTATTCTAGATCTTATCATTTAGACCCTAAATATTTTATTCTCCTATATTTTATTCCACTAATTTTCAATTATTAATACGTCGATTTAGGTTTTTTATAGAAAATATAAGCTTATTTTCAATTCGGTCGACATAATTTTTCATCCATGTATATAATAATCAAAATTGTTTTTTAAAGTTATTTAATATAGTTTAAATATTTCAAAAATATTATTTTAAATATCTTTTAATTTTAATGTAATTTGTTTTTTAAAATGAATGCTTTTAAAAAATTTCTAAACAATTCATTTTTTATTTTTTTTAAAGGTATGAAGGTAATGTTTTCATTTTATATGTATAACATGAACGAATTTTCCATTCACCATGACCATTATTTTCATTGAATATAACTTCATAAGTTTCATTTTTTATTTTCAACAAAATTGTTTGCATAATATAATTAATTCTTATAGTTAAAATCGTATCAAAGGAAAAACATATTTTCTAATTTTTTGAATGAAATTTTAGAATGATACATTAAAGGTATTTTCATATTTATTATCATTATATAAAGAATAATATGTTATAATTGGGATACAATCCAATCCAATGATATGATATTTATTTTTTATTTTAATGGGTTATTATAATGATGATGATATGTTTACAAAACATGCTTATTTTGAATGAGTTTTATTATGATTATATAATAATTGTTTTATGATTTTGTGAAAAATATATGTATTGTTTTCTTTATATGGTGTATAATCCAAAAATTATAGAAAAATACAACGAATTATGTAAATACACATATCTCATTTGAAAATTACGGTAAATGATTTGATGTGATCGATCAAATATGGTATAATAGTAGGGATTCATGATCCATTATCATATGGGAAAAAGATAGCGATTCTTGATCCACTATGATATTATGGTCTCAGTAGTTAAATTTGACATATGATATAGAATCTATGCCAATGATGGTTCCAGAACCTTTTGAAATGTTTATAAGATTATTATTTGAACTCATGGATCATGATTTACTTTTTTATGATTCCCTAATCCCATGACATATTAATGTTTTGTGACATAATTCAAGATTAGGATTTATGAGTATTTGGATTTATTTTTTTATAATAAAATGTTCTCATACCCTAATGTTCTTGATATGGTTATATATTTTAATATATGGATATCTCCCATTAAAAACCTCTCTATCAATCTATTATCACCCCTTTTATGTTTTTTGTTTTCCTAGGTTATGAAGAATAACACTTAGTATAATGAGTCTATAAGGTTTCCATACATAATGAATAATTTTAGAGATAGTGAAGGTATTAGTTAAATAAGATGTTTATGCATATATAATCCAAATATACTAATCCTTTATAGTTCTCAAACATATTTTTTTGATGATATATGGTATATTTATCTAAAATATGTAATATTTATGTAAATTCTTCTTGGTTTTCTATAGTGAAAACAAGATTTACAATGAAAATAATAATAATATAATGTATTAATCATTACCATATAACATTTTTTTGTATATATCCAGGATGTGATTCCATGATGTATTATTATTTTATTACATAATTCATTACATGGTTTTATGATTCTTGACATGACCTAATTTGGTCAACAAAATCACCATAAACATTAACAGTAATGGAATATCAATTTATGCATATTGTATGAACCCATCCTCTATCCATTAATAATGAAAGTAATTTAAGTCTCATCATATAGTGATATTTATGTCATGATGGTAATGAATATTATGATTTCATATATAACTAATCAATTATCCATTTTTGGTGTGACTATGCTTCTCATGGAGTGAATTTATCTTACTTATTGAAGGTATTTTCTAATTTTCAAACACCAAGCACCAGTCAGAAAATTATACTCAATGTTATGAGATTATTAATATATGATTCTTGATAACCTTTTCAATAATCCATATTTCCTTAAAATATCACAATATTTATAATGAAAATCAAATTGAAAAAATCAAATTGAAAATAACTACAAAAAATATAACATGTGGTTTGAATAGACTGATTTTCATTTATCAGATATCTAAAGAATAATTAGTAGTCATACCATCATTTAAAACTTGGATATCATTGGAAAAATATCTCAAAAATAATTTATTTTTGTAGATAAACAAAGGAATGTGAATGAATCATATATGTATCAAGAGGGAAATTATTTCAAGACTGATGAATTTATCTTTACTGAGTAGAAAAATACTTAACAGTTTGTTTAAAAAACAAAAAACAAGAATTTTATAGTCACAAACATCCTATTTCAAAAAATATATTTGAATAAAAAAAGATATGTAATGATTAATAAGGAATGGAATTTTGTGAAAATAATATTCATAGGTTGAAGGAATTCAATTTTATCGGATATTTTATTTATATTCTATGATGCAAATCGTAATGATTTTCCTGATATCACATCTTAATAAAGATATAATATTTTCCAAATAGATGTGGTGTTATACTTTCTCAATAGTGATAATGAATTAGATGCTTTCATTTGGAAATATAATTGTTTTTTGTTTTGAGATGATAAAAAGTTTACTTTAAAGATAAAGATGGTGTTGTATAGTTTAGAAGATACTCCAATAGCTTTTCATTCAATTTTTGACTCATTAACGATGTCTCTAGTATTCAATAAAGGTTTAGTGGATAACAACATATATATAAATTAAATAAAATAGGTGTGCCTTATTAATTTAGTATATGTTAATAATATTGTCTTTATTAGAAATGAAGAATATTTTTGAAAATAATTTTCCCCTTTAATGAAGGATATACATGAGAAATTACTATTAGTGGAGATTATATAATTATAGGGGGTTATAATTTCTCAAGAGAAAGATCAAATTATTCTTTATCAAGAGAATTATGATCAATAATTTTTAAATAAGTTTATTATAATAGATACTAATTTAGTTTATGATTTTAGTATAAAATATACATTAAAAGCATGAATATGGAAATTAGGATTATTAAAAGGTTTTTTGAAAACATATAAGTATTTTTCTCTAATGGAAAATATTATGGCATTATATTTTATACGTAGTTATATTTCATGGAAAGTATCTATCTAAACCTAAATAATATCATTTCATTGTATTAAAAAGGATTATATGTTATATATATGGAACTGTGGAACATGTTTTTTATCTAATATAAAATATATTATTAATAAATTCATATATGCTGATATATATTGGGATGGATGTGTTGATGATTGAATTTCCATGTTTACGAGAGTGTTTTTCTTATAAAAATAGCATGTCACATGGTATATAAAAAAATATAATTATATTAACTTAATAATTGTAGTCGTGAAACATGATTCATCCACCTAATAAAAAAACCCAAGTGATTTGATTGAACTTATATCATAAAGATGTATTGTTTTAAATAAAGTAACCCATGTTAGTGGTATTTTATAATCAATGTTCAATTAATCAATCAAATAATTAATCTAAAAATTATTGATTAAATTGAATTGATACTAATTAACTATTTATCAAGGAATTAGTTGAACAATGATTCACATAGATAGAGTTTTTATTTACAATGGGACATGTGGTGGATACTTTATAATGATTCCAATTTTAATTCCCATGTAATACATGTTTAGGGTCACAATAACTCCTCAGACACACCTCTTGATTTACATAGTATAATTTAGAAAAAATGACGATGAATATAAATTAAGAGATAATTTACCCACTTTTAAGGTGAACTATTTCAATGAAGGATTGTGAAAAAAATTCTACATGACTATTGTATACTAGGATAATTGTGAAATATAAACTGATCCATCAAGGATTACAGTACAATGGGTATTTCATGTGAACATGGGTAGTAATCTATGGAAAAATATATATGATTATTCAACTCTATAGAAAACATCCTTATATTGAAAATATTATACATAACCAAACCTTACAAATATATATATCTTCCATGTGAAATAAACTGATTGTTAGAGTGTATATAAGAGTCCAATGATAAGGATATCCCATATAGAACATTTATGCATAAACCAAGAAATAAAATCCTACATTAGAAATTGAAATAATAAAAATAATTATAGAACACTATATGATCCAAATAATATGAAATCATATACACTAAATGCTTACCCTTTCCTAGATCATGTACAAATAGTTGTACACCGATCATGAATGATCATGTGTAGGGTGTTATTATATCATTCATAAGTGGTGGCCTCCACCAAACCACTTCCAAAGTATTAGAAAATAATAATCATTTAATAGTAATAAGATTCATGTGATTAAACAAAAAAAAATAGTATGGCATTGAAAAAATTTATTAATCATATATAACTACTATAATAATTAACACTCAAAACTAGGATAATCTAAATATATATATTTATATATATATATTATTCAAACGTAACATAAAATACCAAATTGGTGTTGATTCCTCCAAGTAAACCAAAAAACAGAAAGTAATCATATGTTTGGGTTATATCATCTTATAAGATGGAAATAATACTCAAAATGGGGACAACATCATCTTAGTTAATACCAAATATGGGAATATAAATGGGATACATTCAATATATATAACATGTTCTAGTGAAGGTCCATTAAATCCCTTATATTGAACCATCAACCTATAAATATGTTATGTAATATCAAACCAATTCCACCATCTTGAAATGAAAAGTATGTAATACATGCATGTACAGAGCCATAAACTCAATATAATATTTCATAAATATTTATTTCAAAACAAAAAGATAACACAATTAATTAGATAAGTCATAACGTAGGTATACCAAAACAAAAAAGGCATGTCAATAATATGAACATAATCCTTTTATCTAAACCATTAATAATATCACGGTTTAATATTACGAAACAAATTTGGCATATAATAACAGAGTGTTATATTTTATTCAGTTAAGACTATTCTAAAAATAAGTATTATATAGTAGAAATTACGAATGATAGTTGGGTCACATTCTAAATCCAATGTTGAACTAAAACTCTATGACTAACAAAAGATTACATGAAACCATAATAGGACTTTATAAACCTTGGGCTGATAAGAATATAAGTTTAATTTTTTTAAGATAAATATAAATATGATGAATAGAAAATAATCATCTCATAATGATCATCAATAATATATTCTTATTACTCTACCTAGGATGTTAAATCAAATGAAATAATTTATTCTGAGCTATAAAAAAATAAAAAATTGTTGATTTAGAGTTCACTACATGAATGGATAGTAGAAAAAATATTGAAAGAAAACCCTATAGCATATTCATTGGAAAAAACATATTTTTTACATTTATACATTGAATTAAGATGAATATATAAAGTATATCATTTAGATATAAAAAATTTAGAGGGACTGCATGATAGGGATATCTATGTGCGTGAAATGAGAGAAATGACTAAATATGAAATATGATGTTTAAATATTAATTTTCTATAATAACCATTTAATCCTAATTTAAAAACACAAACAAAATTATAATAGGTAGATAGTACAAATTTATCATTTATCTAGGGAGGATGAAAAAATTATATATCTAACACTAAATTCCACCATCACATGGTCCCTAGTACGCATCCACTAGGTACCCAGTGCTAATTTAACATGTTGACCCATCAACAATTCCTCCCCTTCCCTCCAAAACCAACTACAGTTCTTAAACATTCATTAAGAGTAAACTAACACTAAAATAGGATAAAATTAATATAAATTACTGACCTAATGGATAATTATCAATACATATTTTTAATACACCAATACCTAAGGATAAATTTCAGAAATTGATTTGGATGATGCAACTTCATCCTTGAAATTCTAATGGATAAGGTTTGTTATGACATACCATCACTATTAAAACAATCTTCATTTTTGTGACTTTTATGTGATGTTAATATTAATGAAATAGTTATATGTTTTTAATATCTATTATTATAACCAATGTTAAAATTAATATGTTAAATAATTGGTATAAAAATGACATTCAATTTCTCTTGTAAAAAATATAGTTTAATTTTACTCTCTTACATATTTTATAAAATAACTAATATAAAAAACTATCTAATTAGTATTGAATATATTTAATACATTTTACTTCCTCTGAAAAAAAAGATTGATTAAAGGGAAAAGTAATAGAAATCCAATTTAATCTATAATAAGTCATTAATCATTGACTTAATTTTCGTGCTTGTATCAGTCTTTATTGACAAAATTTTATTTGAAGGAAATAAATCATGGGTGACAAGATGGTGTGAAAAACTAGGAGTTCTAGGATCTCAAAGATTCTTTATTAATTTAATTTGATCTATATAAGGAATTATAATTATTAAAAATGGGTCATTAATTGGTGTATCAATTGATAAAAATAATCATAGAAAATTAAATCATGGAAAATTTTAAATAACATAATGAGGTCACTGAAAGGAGAACTAGTATAATAATAAAAAAATATAAAAATAATTGATCTGATGTTAATAATTGTAGAGGCTAGAAACATAAAAATTAAACTGGGAAATAATACGATGGACTGACTGAAAGTTATTTTTTATTATTACCTTAAAAACAAGGGTTACATGTCACAGAGGACAAAAATAATAAAGGCCAAGTGAATCTGTAACGACCCAATCTTTTTGAGTAGTATATTAACTTACTCTTATTGATTTAATAAGATGTTAATGGTTAATGCAGAAAGAGGAGTCGATGGCTTCATCCAGTAGACTCAACCCTTATGAAGCCCACTTATCAGAGCTTGGGAAGGAGGTAGCATCTGTGGGCTTCGCTTTGGACCAAGCCCAAGCCGAACTCCAGCATGTCAAGCTTGAACGGAAACGCCTGCGGAAGAAGTTCAAGTTAGTAGAGATTACTACTAGGGCAATGTTATCTGAGCCTCCCTCAGATTCTCTCACCATAGCACACCTTACACTTAGGTCTTATGCCGGTGTTATAAGGGGCTATGTGACGAGACCCTAGCTTCCTTGTGTAATCCTTTTGGGTGAATAAATTGAGATTTCTTCCTTTGGTGATGTTTGTGAAATTTCAAATGTCTAGATAATTTTAGAATGTATTTTATTGGTGAATTTTGAAAAAGGGATATTTTAAGATATTTATGTAAACCCTAAATAACTAATGATGTGTAATGATTTTCAAAAAATGGTCTTCTACAAAAGTGTTCAGTAAGGAATTTGGAGTCTAATAAGATCAACATAATTTTTGATGAATAGTAAATTATGAATAGTGATTTTACGCTTAGGATTAGTAATGTGACCAAATGGATTAGTAATTTCACTCAAAAAAGTTTTAATATAATTTGGACACCTAGATTAAGTAATGTGATTCAATAAAATGGGTAAATAACGGTTTCATAAATGATTAATCAAGTATTAGTTTTTTCTAGGTGAATAGTGTTTTTTAATTAACAATTTAATTAAAAATTATTAGAAAATTATTTTTATAAAAATGACTTTATTTTTGAACTCAGAGCATCGATATTGTGGTAAGGTAATTTTTGGGGATTTTTCTGAAAAAAATGAATTTTCGATGAATAGTGATTTAATTTAAAAATTAAATTAAAAATATTTTGAAAAATATTTTTATAAAATGGAGTTCATAAATGTACTAAGAGCATCGATATTTGGTTAAGGTGAAATTTCGGGATTATTCTGAGAAAGTTGAATTTTCAGTGAATAGTAAAATTACAGTTTTAGGGTTTCGGTATGTTTAATGACATCATAACGGTGTCATGATGATGTCATGAGATCTTTTGAGGGTTGGCCGGCCAAGGGTGATGAATTATTGTTTTGGGGGGCCCATTTGGCCTAACTCCATGATAAATGCCAAGGGAGAGCACATGGGTTTGAGAACAGCACATGTGAGGAGTCCCTTGGCCATTAATGCCTTGTCCCCTCACTTTCCCTATAAATACCCACCCTTTCCTCCTTTAGTTTTCACTCACAACTCTCCCCAAACGAAGTTCTGGTCTTCTTACCTTCCAAAGAGTCCTCCCAAGGTGCCCCCAAGCCCTCAAGGTCCAATCCTTTGGGTTTCAAGAGTCACGTTTTAAGGTAAGGGATCTGACCCCTCTCTTTCCATTCATGTAATCTCTTTTATGTCATTCCTTTTATGATCCATGTTATTATGTGAGAGGATGTTCTTTTATATTCCTATTACTTCCCCTTTCATGTTTATATGATGAGAGATCCCCTCTTACTCTCATCATTTCATTTTATGAAAGTTTAAGTGATGTCGTTAGGCTGCCGAATGTTTAAGTGATTCTTTCACCCTTCTCATTTTTCATGTTCGATTTTCATGTCAAATCTTCCAAGTTCCTTTTTATTATGTTGGGGTATGATCTCTATATCTATCATACTGATCTCTTATGATCATATGATGAGAGACCCTATTTGATTTTTTCAATTCATTTTTGTTGAAGTTTAAGTGACGCCGTTAGGCTGCCGAATTTTCATAAGAGAAATCAAATTTTTGTCTTCCTTCCATGTTTTTCATTTCAAATGGTATGTCTTTGAAATTTCATCACCATGTCCATATATCCTTCTTATTCTATCCTTCTACTGTTTTATGGGTCAATTATGATTGTTCAACCCATGTTCCCTCTCTTTTCAACGTTTTCTAAAACCTTGTAACATAGCCGTTATGCTGCAGAATATTCGTCTCAAAATGCCTCTCTTTTCTCAAAATTATTTTATGTTATAAAGTGAATACTCATAGCTCCTATTTCTAAAGGGGTATTCACATATATATATAAATTTTCTATTTTAAATTCTGGGATTTACATACATGATACCCGCTTTCCCTTTCTGTGGGTTTAAAGTAACGTAAAGATCATGTCTTTAAAGAAGTTTTTAAAACGTTATGATTATGAAATGAAACCCATTTATTTTATGATGTATGGATTATTTATGAAATGTTTGATGATGATATATGTGGCTCACATGATAATAAAGGCAAATTTAAGGGTGCGCCCTGATAGCGCTCCAATGCATTGGGTAAAGACTTAATCTCCAGAGATGACCATTTTAACGACGCCTTGGTGAATAACCCTGGTAATTTTTAACGACACCTTGGGGATGGACCTTGGTGAAACGAAACGATTGTCAATATTAAATGTTGCTGCCACATCTTCATGTTATGAAAAATGTTATATTTATTATGATGTATCTCATGATTTATTTCTCATGCCTTAAAGTTCTTTTCATGTCCTTGGTGAAGTATCTCAAGTTCACATATAAAATGTTTCTCTTGTTTCCCTTACTGGGCCTTCTGCACACCCTTTCTTTTGATGTATGTCCCCAGGTTATGAGATGCATAATTAACATAGGATGAACTAAAGGAGAATCCTTTCAAGTGTTTAAGAAGAATGTTTTATGTTTTTTTATGTATTATGATCCTTGTTTCCAAGACACTAAACCTTAACGATCCTCAGTTTTCTGTAATGAAATGAAAGTTTATTCTATAAAAAGACGGGATGCTATAGTTGGTATCAAAGGATGGTTTAGTTATTTGTGGAAATTAGGATATAAAAACTTTAGTAAGAACCCTATAGAAAAGTTTAAATATTGGAAAACTTCCTGGTATTTTGGTAAGTATTGAGTAAGTGGTTTATCAAACAAATACATCCCTATCTGGATACGAGAAGGTAGAGGCGGCTCTGGCACAGATGTACATAGGGGTAAAACCCAAAAACACCGCTTTGATCTAGACTCGAACGGGAACTGGTGCACGATAACGGGCCTTGCTGCACTCTTGGTTACGACACTCCCGGGGGATATGTTTGGTTAATCACAAGCTTTTTATGAATCATTATGAAGGAATTATAGAAAAGTGTAATTGTCTAAGCATGAAGTCTTAGTTAAAAGATCCATAAATGAAATAAGTTTCTCACTAAGGTTTTATTCATTTAGAAGATGGAGGGAAATAGGAGGAACCGTGCTGATGGTGACTGCAATGCACCATGTGCTGACGGCCCTCCGATGGAAGCCAGAATGGAAACATTCATGCGAATGATGAACCAACTGACTCAAGTTATGAGTAATAACTTGAATCAAGCTCAGAGGCCAACCTCACGACGAAGGGAACAACACTCTGTTGAGTACTTCATGCGTCAACTACTGCCAACATTCAGTGGATCTACTGACCCATTGGTTGCAGAACAATGGATAATCTCCATTGGAAAGATCTTTTCTGTACTTCATTGTTCGGAACAAGAAAAAGTCACCCTTGCTGTTTACCGCCAAGAGGGAGAAGCTAATCAGTGGTGGTCACTGATCAAAAATACGAAGCCACGAGGAGAGATAGAAGCTATGGAGTGGGAAGAATTTCGGGGAATTTTCCTTAAAATGTATTTCCCTCATTCCATGAGAACGATAATGGAGAAAGAGTTCCTCGAGCTGAAGTAGAAGGAGAACGAATCTGTCGGAAGCTATGAGGTGAACTTCACAAGGCTTTCCCGTTATACCTCAAGCTTTGTCATGGTCCCTAATGGGAAGGTTGATAGATTCTTTGGTGGACTACGACCACATCTACGGAAGAATCTAGCCAACAGGGACTACGATAGCTATGAAGAAATAGTTCGTAGTGCTATGAAAGTCAAGCTGGAGTTTGGTGAGAAACAGTGGTCTCATAAACCAAATGAAAAGAAGAGATCGTTGGAGCCCAGTTTAGGGAAGTCTTTTGATCATGGAAGAGGTGGAAAGCAAATGAAACTTACCACATGCAATAAATGTGGGAAGCATCATCTGGGGAACTGCTTGAACGTAAGTGGAAAGTGCTACAAGTGTGGAAGAGGAGGCCATATTGCTCGGAATTGTCATAGTGAGGTGAATCCTCAGCTTCCCAACACTAACGATAGAGGAAAGATGGTCCTGGCCCTACCCGAAGTCACATGCTTCAAGTGTGGACAGCTTGTGCCCTTTGCTAACCAATGTCCAAATCTGAGGGTGGTGGAGGGGAATCACCACCAACCTCTGCAAAGGCCAAGAGAGCAAGGTCGTTCTTTCGCTATCACAACAGCTGAAGTTGAAGTCCCGAATGATGTGGTAGCAGGTAATCTTGTTGTCCTCTCAAAACTAGCAAGTACTTTATTTGATTCTGGTTCTACGCATTCCTTTATTTCCTCCAAGTTTGGAAGGAATATAGAATCAATCCCTGAACTACTAGAGGTAGAGTTGTCTGTCAAGACTCCAAGTGGGATTATCCTTGCATCAACAGTATTTAGAGACTCTAGTGTTTGCTTTGGTGAGCACAATCTTATCGCAAATCTAGTAGTCATTCCCATGATGGAATTCAACATTATACTAGGGATGGACTAGCTCTCAAAGTATAATGCTAAGATCAAATGCAGAAGTAAGGAAATCTCATTAGTCTTGAATGAACGACCTACAGTTATCTTCCAAGGAGAGATATCCCGAACTGACCCCTATCTAGAAGCACCTCCTATAGCTTTCTTTATGGAGTTAATCGGTGAAGATGAAGAATGAAAAGGGAGCATACAAATAAAAGATGTTCCGATTGTTCAGGAATACATGGATGTATTTCCTAAGGAGTTACCTGGACCTCCCCCAGAAAGAGAGGTAGAGTTCTCCATTGAACTCGTACCTGGGTCTCAACCGATATAAAAGACTCCGTATAGAATGGCAAATGTGGAGCTAGAGGAGTTAAAGAAACAACTCCAATACTTGTTGGAGAAGGGGTTTATCTGACCGAGTCTGTCTCCTTGGGGAGCACCAGTTCTCTTTGTGAAGAAGAAGGATGGATCAATGCGGCTATGCATCGATTATAGAGAACTGAATGGGATCACGGTGAAGAACAGATATCCTCTTCCAAGAATTGATGATTTATTTGACCAACTTCGCGGGGCTCAATTCTTCTCTAAGATTGACCTTCGATCTGGTTATCATCAACAGAGGGTGAAGAAGGAAGATATTGCAAAGACTGCCTTCCGATCAAGATATGGGCATTATGAGTTTACTGTTATGCCCTTCGGCTTGACTAATGCTCCTACTATTTTCATGGATTTGATGAATAGAGTCTTTAAGGACTACCTTGATAACTTTGTGGTAGTTTTTATTGATGATATTTTGATATATTCAAAAAGTCATGAGGAGAATGAAGATCATCTAAGGGTTATATTGAAAACTCTACGGAAGGAGAGGCTCTTTGGGAAGTTCATAAAGTCTGAGTTTTGGTTACAACAGGTGGATTTCTTGGGGCACATCGTAACCAATGAAAAAATCTCGGTTGACCTTGCAAAGACAATGGTTGTGGAGGAGTGGCCTCAACCCACAACAGTAACTGAGATTCGTAGTTTCCTTGGTTTATCAGGATATTATAGGAGGTTTGTGAAAAACTTTTCATGGCTTTCTAATCCACTAACCAAGTAGACTCGAAAAGGGGTTAAGTTCATCTGGACAAAGGAATGCAAGGAAAGTTTCCAAGAGCTGAAGAAGAGATTGGTTACTGCACCTGTGTTAACACTACCCTCTATCGGAGAAGGATTCGTTATTTTTAGCGATGCATCTCTGAAAGGGCTTGGGTGCGTCCTCGTGAAAAATGACAATGTAATTGCTTATGCATCTCGACAGTTGAAGATTCATGAGTAGAATTATCCTACGCATGATCTAGAACTGGTGGCAGTTGTTTTTGCTCTAAAGATATGGAGGCACTATCTTTATGTGGAGAAATTTGATATATACACTGACCACCAAAGTCGAACGTATATTTTCACACAGAAAGAATTGAACATGAGACAATGGAGATGGTTGGAGCTTATGAAAGACTATGATTGTTCAATTCATTATCACCCTGGAAGAGCAAACAATGTCGCAGATGCGTTAAGCAGGAAAGATCCTGTTGTTCTGGCAACAATGAGGATCGTAGGAGATCCCTTGATTAAAGATCTAGTAAAACTGGACATGGGAATTATAAGGAAAGGGACATTATCAACCCTATCCCAAATGATTTCTCAACCTTCATTACTAGAGAAGATCAAGAAGGTTCAAAAAGAAGATCCTTTGCTGCAGGAGTAGTTTGAGGCTGTAAAGGATGGGAAGTTCCCTGATTTCAATATTGATCAAGAAGGTGTATTGAAATTTCATACAAGACTATGTGTTCCATATATTCCGGAGATAAAGAAAGAATTGATGGATGAAGCTCATAGCTCTACATTCTCTATACACCCGGGAAGCACTAAGATGTATAGAGACCTTCGTGATCATTATTGGTGGGATAACATGAAGAAGGAGATTGCTGATTACACTACAAGGTGCCTGGTGTGTCAGCAAGTAAAGGCAGAAAGACAACTTCCTAAGGGGGTATTACAACCACTACCCATACCAGTATGGAAGTGGGATAATATCACTATGGACTTTGTAACTGGTCTCCCAAAAACATCCAAAGGATACAATGCGATATGGGTTATTGCGGACCGTCTCACCAAGACAGCCCATTTTATATCTATTCGGGAAGATTTCTCTCTGGATCAGCTTGCCAAGATATACGTGAAGGAAGTGGTAAGGCTGCATGGGGTACCACTATCCATCGTATCTGATCGTGACCCAAGATTCACATCAAAATTCTGGAGAAGTCTTCAACATGCTCTGAATACTGAATTGAATTTTAGTACGGCCTATCATCCTCAAACTGATGGCCAATCTGAAAGGACTTTTCAGACACTCGAAGACATGTTGAGATTATGCTCAATGGAATTTAACGGTGGATGGGATAAATACCTCCCATTAGTTGAGTTCTCCTATAACAACAGCTTCCATTCGAGTATTCAGATTGAACTCTATGAAGCTCTATATGGAAAGCGGTGTAGAACTCATACTTGTTGGGATGAATCTGGTGAGAGGAAGCTTCTTGGGCCTGATCTCATGCAAGAGATGACGGAACAGGTTCATGCCATCCAACAACACATAAAAGCTTCTCAGAGTCGGCAGAAGAGCTATGCTGACAATCGTCGAAGGGACTTGGAGTTTGGTGTTGGTGACAAAGTCTTACTTCGAATTTCTCCATGGAAGAGAGTCATGCGGTTTGGGAAGAAAGGGAAGCTCAGCCCTAGGTACATTGGCCCCTATGAAATCCTTGATCACATAGGAGCAGTGGCCTATCTTCTAGAACTTCCACCAAACCTAGCTCAAGTTCATGATGTCTTCCATGTATCTCTCTTGAGGAAGTACATACCCGACCCTTCGCATGTACTGAACCCAGAGGTGGTATAACTGGAACATGACCTCTATTACGAGGAGCAGCCAGTGGAGATCTTGGACCGTAGAGACAAGGTCCTACGAAACAAGACTACCCACCTTGTGAAAGTGTTGTGGAGGAATCATAAGTATGAAGAAGTGACTTGGGAGCCTGAGGAAACGATGAAGCAAAAGTACCCTCACCTTTTCGACTAGGGCTCAAGTATAAGTTTCGGGGATGAAATTTCTTAAGGGGGAAGAATGTAACGACCCAATCTTTTTGAGTAGTATATTAACTTACTCTTATTGATTTAATAAGATGTTAATGGTTAATGCAGAAAGAGGAGTCGATGGCTTCATCCAGTAGACTCAACCCTTATAAAGCCCACTTATCGGAGCTTGGGAAGGAGGTAGCATCTGTGGGCTTCGCTTTGGACCAAGCCCAAGCCGAACTCCAGCGTGTCAAGCTTGAACGGAAACACCTGCGGGAGAAGTTCAAGTTAGTAGAGATTACTACTAGGGAAATGTTATCTGAGCCTCCCTCAGATTCTCTCACCATAGCACACCTTACACTTAGGTCTTATGCCGGTGTTATAAGGGGCTATGTGACGAGACCCTAGCTTCCTTGTGTAATCCTTTTGGGTGAATAAATTGAGATTTCTTCCTTTAGTGATGTTTGTGAAATTTCAAATGCCTAGATAATTTTAGAATGTATTTTATTGATGAATTTTGAAAAAGGGATATTTTAAAATATTTATGTAAACCCTAAATAACTAATGATGTGTAATGATTTTCAAAAAATGGTCTTCTACAAAAGTGTTCAGTAAGGAATTTGGAGTCTAATAAGATCAACTTAATTTTTGATGAATAGTAAATTATGAATAGTGATTTTACGCTTAGGATTAGTAATGTGACCAAATGGATTAGTAATTTCACTCAATGAAAGTTTTAATATTATTTGGACACCTAGATTAAGTAATGTGATTCAATAAAATGGGTAAATAACGGTTTCATAAATGATTAATCAAGTATTAGTTTTTTTTCAGGTGAATAGTGTTTTTTAATTAAAAATTTAATTAAAAATTATTAGAAAACTATTTTTATAAAAATGACTTTATTTTTGAACTCAGAGCATCGATATTGTGGTAAAGTAATTTTTGGGGATTTTTCTGAAAAAAATGAATTTTCGATGAATAGTGCTTTTATTTAAAAATTAAATTAAAAATATTTAGAAAATTATTTTTATAAAATGGAGTTCATAAATTTACTAAGAGCATCGATACTTGGTTAAGGTGAAATTTTGGGATTATTCTGAGAAAGTTGAATTTTCAGTGAATAGTAAAATTACAGTTAGGGTTTCGGTATGTTTAATGACATCATAACGGTGTCATGATGATGTCATTAGATCGTTTGAGGGTTGGCCGGCCAAGGGTGATGCATTATTGTTTTGGGGGCCCCATGTGGCCTAACTCCATGATAAATGCCAAGGGAGAGCACATGGGTTTGAGAAAAGCACATGTGAGGTGTCCCTTGGCCATTAATGCCTTGTCCCCTCACATTCCCTATATATACCCATCCTTTCCTCCTTTAGTTTTCACTCCCAACTCTCCCCCAACGAAGTTCCGGTCTTCTTACCTTCCAAGGAGTCCTCCCAACGTTCCCCCAAGCCCTCAAGGTCCAATCCTTTGGGTTTCAAGAGTCACGTTTTAAGGTAAGGGATCCGACCTCTCTCTTTCCTTTCATGTAATCTCTTTTATGTCATTCCTTTTATGATCCATGTTATTATGTGAGAGGATGTTCTTTTATATTCCTCTTACTTCCCCTTTCATGTTTATATGATGAGAGATCCCCTCTTACTCTCATCATTTCGTTTTATGAAAGTTTAAGTGACGTCGTTAGACTGCCGAATGTTTAAGTGATTCTTTCACCCTTCTCATTTTTCAAGTTCGATTTTCATGTCATATATTTCATGTTCCTTTTTATTATGTTGGGGTATGATCTCTATATCTATCATACTGATCTCTTATGATCATATGATGAGAGACCCTATTTGATTTGTTCAATTCATTTTTGTTGAAGTTTATGTGACGCCGTTAGGCTGCCGAATTTTCATAAGAGAAATCAAATTTTTGTCTTCCTTCCATGTTTTTCATTTCAAATGGTATGTCCTTTATATTTCATCACCATGTCCATATATCCTTCTTATTCTGACCCTATACTATTTTATGGGTCAATTATGATTGTTCAAGCCATGTTCTCTCTCTTTTCAAAGTTTTCTAAAACCTTGTAACATAGCTGTTATGCTGCAGAATTTTCGTCTCAAAATGCCTCTCTTTTCACAAAATTATTTTATGTTATAAAGTGAATACTCAAAGCTCCTATTTCTAAAGGGGTATTCACATATATATAAAAATGTTCTATTTTAAATTCTGGGATTTACATACATGATACCCGCTTTCCCTTTCCGTGGGTTTAAAGTAACGTAAAGATCGTGTCTTTAAAGCAGTTTTTAAAATGTTATGATTATGAAATGAAACCCATTTATTTTATGATACATGGGTTATTTATGAAATGTTTGATGATGATATATGTGGCTCACATGATAATAAAGGCAAATTTAAGGGTGCGCCCTGATAGCGCTCCAATGCATTGGGTAAAGACTTAATCTCTAGAGATGACCATTTTAACGACGCCTTGGTGAATAACCTTGCTAATGTTTAACAACACCTTGGGGATGGACCTTTGTGAAACGAAACGATTGTCAATATTAAATGTTGCAGCCACATCTTCAAGTTATGAAAAATGTTATTTTTATTATGATGTATCTCATGATTTATTTCTCATGCCTTAAAGTTCTTTTCATGTCCTTGGTGAAGTATCTCAAGTTCACATATAAAATGTTTCTCTTGTTTCTCTTACTGGGCCTTCTGCTCACCCATTCTTTTGATGTATGTCCCCAGGTTATGAGATACATAATAAACATAAGATGAACTAAAGGAGAAGCCTTTTAAGTGTTTAAGAATAATGCTTTATGTTTTTTTATGTATTATAATCCTTGTTTCCAAGACACTAAACCTTAACGATCCTCAGTTTTGTGTAATGAAATGAAAGTTTATGTTATAAAAAGACGGGATGCTATAGAATCCTTCCGAACCACATTAACACACTCAACAGGAAGAGAATTGATACTTTCATAAACCACCAGAGTATCCTCCGGTCTGCCCCAATGAGCGAACACGTCAGTCGCAAAGTTGGACTCCCTCAGACTATGATGAACCTTCCTTCCCTAATTAGTCTCCGCTTTGCACCACATTCTCAAGATTTGAACGTTTATCTTTAACATTTGTTAAATTTTAACAAATTTTAAACACTTATTTTTTTCATTGATTAATTAATAACTAATTTTAAAAACCAAACTATGTTTTTTAATGTTGGTTATATAAATTATTGATGTTAAAAACTTCTTAACATCAATTATTTAAAAACCAATATTAATCCTCCGACATAAAATATATTACATATATTAGCTCATATCACAATTTCAATTTGATGTTATTGTTTAAGGGGCATAAAAATAAATAACAAATCCAAAGATATAGAGTTTTTTCTAATGGGAGATAAATGTATTATTAAGTGGGAATATATATTTACGTAGTGTTTTTTAAAAGGGAAATACTATGAGTTTAGTGTACGCTTGTGGTCTGTGTGTCTGTGTAAAGCTGGAAAATAAATGTGTGTGTTTGTTATTTGATGCAGGGACTATTCAAGATTTTTTAAGTACGTATGAAAAAACAATATATCACATGTACATTGATAGTTTTTTTGAATAATTTTTGAAAATATGTGTCCATGGCTATTTGGAAGTGAATGTATACTCTTACTGCAGAAAACACTAGAATAACTATTCATTATTATTATTTTTCTAAAATGATTTAACTCCCATTAGATTATAATGATTTAATTATGATCAGTTTCTCATTTTGGTGGATAGTTAAGTTTATCTAGTTGGAAAAAATCCAATAGAGTGTATTTTTTCACCAAGAAGAAGTTTGTGGAATGTGTTATGACCCAAGATTTGTTTTATTCATAAAAGGATATATTTTTAGTTGATAAATAAGAAACTGAGTGATTTAATATAAAAAAATAACCAAATGTACCATTTAATCTGGTAACTAAGCCAACAAGATATTTCCATGAATGTCGTTCCCAATTTTCATATGCTAGAGACTAGTACCTTAGCATCAACAAGTAACATTTGGGAATGATTTTATCTAAATTAAAAGATATCAAAAATAAAGGTTACACTAAAGAAACATCATAGTATAAAAAATACAAAAAAATTCCAAGTAACTAGGATATGAAAAAAAACTTAAAGTAGAAAAAAACTACCGAAACACATATCCTGGTGGTACACGACTACCCACCATGACCAAAATAGCATTTCATCAACCAGAAAAGTAAGAGTACATAGAATATGTCAAAGTGAACACTAGTACCTACAATAAAAGCATAAAACATGCAAACATCAAATTGTATAAGAAGGGTGTGATCTATTGTAACAAGTTGGATTTCACTAAACAGTATTTGTTTTTATTTCATTAGGTAATTCAGAAGTTACAATAGTTAGTACATGAAGAGATTTTAAGGATTTACCTTTTGGAATAGGAAACTAAATCCATGAAGATCATATTAAAATAATATTGGGTATTAAAAATAGAAAATTATACATTTCAAAATCATTTATGAATCCATGGATGGAAACACCCCATTTCATCACATAAACGATAAAATATTCCGTGAAATGATTTGAAAAACTTATTACAAGATAATGTTAGATAAATTAATAAAAGGAAAGAATATATGCCAAATATCGACAAGATGTGTACGATTCAATACAATAGAGTGAAGGTGTATTATATCAATAAGGAGGTCAATCGATAATAATAATCAATCAAACAATTTAGTCACGTATTTTATGGGAGTGAATGGGAAGGAGTAATCTGGAATTTCTTAGGAAGTTCTTTTGTTTGGGATGTGTCTGGAGAGGTGTAAGATGATTTCTTCAATTCCTGGTTTAGGGGAATGGATGCTCATGGACATGAGAGGAAGGCCAAGACGGTTTTTTCTGGTGGCTTGTTGTTGGATTATATGGCAGGCTCAAAATGCAATGCGCCATAACCAAGGTAGGGCTTCTCAGGTCAGTATTTTGTTCTGAATGAAGAATACAATTTTGGATTTTCTTCATCTGTGTCTAGAATCCAAAGTAGAACATTCGATGAGTCTTCTTTTTCCGCATATTTCATGTGATCACTCGGCTGGTCCGCCAAATCAGGGAATGTGGGTTCGATGGAAGGTGCCAAAACAGGGATTGAAGCTTAATACTGACGAGTCTCTTCTCTTGGTGGTGATGCGAGGGGGTGGGGTCATGCGGGATAAGTTGGGTTCGGTCATAGCTGGTTTTACAGCTGGTTACGGAGCAGGTGATGTGCTGCATGCGGAGGCTAGGGAAATGGATTCTGGTTTTTAGATCTATAATCAATAGAATATCAGGCTACAGATAGCCAAGAATGACTCTTTGTTCTTTTGTAATGAGTTGACAGGAAAGGGAAATATCCCTTGGAACATTGCTTATATTGTTAGGATATGCAGAGTAATAATGGGCAGTCATGTGGAGGTTTCCCATACATGGAGTGAGGGGAATATGGTGGATGATTTTCTGGTTTCTATGTCATCATCAAATCAAAATATGTTTTCTTTCTTTTTTTAGTCTTTCTCGAAGGAGGGGATGAAGTTTTTAGTCAATGATTCTCTTGGTTTACATTATTTTTGACCACCTTGAGGTTTATTTTTTGGAGTTTGCTTGTACGAGGAGTTTTTGATATCAATAAAAATGTTAATTTTCAGTCATTCAGTCAATAAAGACTTCCATGTTTCATGTATCAAGTATGGGGATATCCAAGGTATGAGCTAGATATGATAATTAGTCCCATGTAGTCTAGATAAAAATCAAATCATGACCAACTTCTAGGATTATTTCAATTCTAAAATGGACATAAGAATACTAATTTCATGAACACACACTTTCATGGTTTCATGTCTGCACCCTAACCCTATCATGTTCTCTACAGATCTTAAAATGGGATATGAGACTTCTGGAAAAGAAATAATAGTTGTTTTTTCATCAAACTACACATGTACCCATCACTAGTCAAAAGAGTTCCAATCACAAAGAGTGAATAAAACCATTTTGAAAACCTGTCATTGGGAAGCATAAAAATCTTGTAATTTTGAAATAAGCATTTTTTTGGGATAGGACCATCTGAATGTGCTAACTGGGCCATCAAGAATCATAAATTTCAATTTGAAATATTTTCTTCAAATTAACATTCTGAAGGGCATGCATGACCACATCCTTTCACAAAACTTCTTTGAAATTATATGTCATCCATTAAATTATTATTTTTTAAACATTTTTATTCAAACAATGTTTTAAAATTTAAAAGGATTAAATACATTTAAAAATTTTGTGTGACACCCTTTTCATTTAAATCAAGGAATTTTACTTTTGAAATCGAAAAATGACATAATCACTTTCCATCATCCAAAAATACTTTATGATATATTTAATAAAAAATAAAAAAACCTGGAATTAAATATATTTTAAAATGTGGAAGGAATCCAGATCATTAAAATATTTTCTATACCCTATTCAATTCACAATGAAGCGGACTAGTGATGATTTCGTATGGTATTTGAAGTTAAATTTTCATAGAACATGTTTTATAAAATAAGAAACAAATTTTGATTAATTCTTAAGTAAATAAATAATTATTGGATCACATAACTACCTAGAAATACCGAACATAGAAATAAAAATTTAAACACCTAACAAGTTATCAAAAAAACAGGAGAAGGTACAGACCCCATAGTCAAAGAGAAACATAAAAAACATACATATTAAAATTAATTATGAGTTGGATATCCTTAAATCATCTAAAAAGGATAGTATGAATTGATATAATAAGGGTATCGGTAATTTGAGGTTACATAGGGAGTTTGATTTTGTAGAATTAAACCCCCCAAATTAAAGAAACCAATTATTTCCATTTTTAATTAAATATTGATTGGATAGTGTTTAAAAACATTTAGAATAGTACTAATAGTACTTAAATATGATAATGGATTAATTTAAATTACTTGAAAATTTTAAAATGGATTAAAAGGTGTTACATGGTCAAGATTGGGAAGAAGGTATGAAAAAAAGAGTTTTTTGTTATTATACCAAAAGAGAACGGTAAATAGGTAACACTGTTTTACCCTTACGCAACACTTAGGTATCATGTAATATTAGCGGGTTACCTTTACCTATCTTTTTAAACTAGAAGACTCTCCTTAAATAGATCACTCATCCCTAACCCAACAACTAGGATACCCTTATGTTTCTTTTAGGATGGAAAGGTTCACTTTATGCAGAATTATTGTTATAATTACACATCCTTTTGAATCACAAGTTTACATTTATGTAACTCATATACTCGAGGGATTACCCTTATATAGATCTTGGTTTTACCTTATATAGAACATATACATAGTGGATTACTACTATGTAATTTCAGGATTACCCTATCACAACCCTTAAATAATGGGTCTTACCATTACATAGCACTACGATTACCATTATGTAGCACATATAAAAAAGGGGTTACCCAAACATTGCCCAAAATAAATAGGATTTTTCTTTACACAACACATATAAAGTTGTGTTCACCTTTACAAAACCCATGAATACTCATCTTTACCCGTACAGAACCCTTGAAAAATGCATCATACCATTATAAAACTTAGGAAAATAGGATGATACACTTAGAAAACTCATATAATCCACCCTATGTAATGGTATGAGACAAATACCTTACACAAACCCTATTCCATGAGTAAGGTTAAAAGTTAAGATAAAATATATCAAATTTCGATTCAATGGATTTATAAATTTAAAAAGGGGTCTTTAATTATTATTTAAGAGAGGATTTTATAATTTACCTCACAATAGAACTTTATTCCCCCAAAAATCTTCCAATATTAAAGATAGAAAATATATAAGAATAAAAGAACCACCACAGTCAATCCATGTGGTGGATAGTCCACTAAGTAGTAGTAGATTCACCCAAAATTAGAATCCTAGCCTAACTCCAATATAATAGTCTAATAAAGGATTTTAAAAAAACATTAAATAAAACCCCCAATATCAACAATATTTTAAAAATCAAAACTCAACATCTTCAAGAGGGACATTAAAATATATTCATATAATAGGAGACCTTGCATAGGACTCCCCGCCATTTAATGATTCTTCAAAATTATGGAACATGAGGAAATACATATTATGAAAAAGATATCTTCAACTCAATGAAGATATTTAGATATAATGGTACAAAAAATCATATAAGTTTTAAAACTAAAACCTTAGGGATCAAAATATAAAAAACATCAATGTATACAAAATTAAAAAAACACACATGAACCACCCTTGATAAAAAAATCTACAATAAAAGAATAAAAATGAAATAGATTTCTTCTCTGGGATACAACTCAATGGTAAGTGAGGATATGCAACACTGAATATTTATCTTTAGGGGATCATCAATCCATCCACCCACACCTCTAAGTGCCATTCCATCAAGATTTTATATAGTCTTACCTTGTAAAATTTCATGTTCTATCCATATTCAATTAAAAATACCTCTAAAATGTAAATCTAGTTTACAAATATGGACAAATAACTTCATGCTGGAGATCATCCTTCAAAAATATTATATTATTTAACTATCAATAAAAAAAGAGGATAATAATGTATAAAAACTAACCCTAATGGTATCAAATACCAACAGTATGAAGACACCAAAGGAAGTAAGTAACCAGGGGGATTTCATAGGATAACAATTCCAAAAATATATATTTTATAAGAATAATCTTCAATAATATCCCATAGATAATAATAAACCATAGGGATCTCATACTATATAAGATGAAGGTTACCCATTAAAAACATCACATCCCTAAAAATAGATATATCAGGAAAATACATCATGATCACTACTAATATCCACAAGAGAACATCCCTAAAGTACTCAAAGGGATCCAAAGAGTTAAAATAGGATTTACAATAAAATAGAGACTATAATAATAAAAATCAAACAGTTTTCACTCTAATGTAAAAAAACAGGATTGACTAATATAAACTACTAGTAGAAGCTATTCCAATACATGCACAAATTAAATTTGAGACACTGGGATAGGTCCTGTTGTCCTTAAAAATATTATTCCTCATAGTCCAGAGATTATGAACCTCTAATAAAACTTCCCATATCGATATCCCATCATATAAATTCTTTTATGGTGACCCAAATTGTCATACCATTTACAAACAATCATAGACTTCAAACACAAATTCATAGAATGAAAGATGTTATATAATAGAATCACAAAAAATGACACTTCAATTATTCAAAATAAATCACCTAATCAATCTAATTCTGAAATCCATCAAATGGGATATCTTGTCATAATATAAATATGAATGGGGTATTAATCCTTTTTGATAATGCTTCCAGCTCTGTATCAGAAAATAAGGACCTTTAAAGAATATATGGATAAGATTTTTAACATTACACTTAGTTGAGAGTCATAAGATATGTGTGAAAACCATTTCTGAAATATATAGCCTTAAGGTAGTCATTATCAACAATATTTGGTAAAAAATGTACCAAACATGAATATTATATTTCATACTATGCAACTAACAGCTCACCATGACTAAAATCAAAGAGATCAGAAACGGTTTCACTCTTCAATTCCGTATGATACTACCAATAAATGAATACTAACATGAAGAATTCAATAGAAATAATTTTATACATCCATGATGGAATCATAATCACCCACCATACCTATAAAGGTCCCTCTAACAAAGAATTTATAGGGTTGAATTTTAGGGAAACAAAAATATAGATAGAATCAAGGATCTCCTCGTATTCTTCAATACAATTAGTTAATTAATGTTAACACTTCTCAACCCCATAAGAAGATGGATGATGAAATAAGAATTCATGGTTGTGGTGAAAATACTAAAATGGCTCTGACTCCACCACTCGATTCTGTATCTAGATAGATTCGTCAACTAGATACTCCTCCTATGAAAAATTAGATAGACTAGTTAGAATGCAAGGCCAATAAAATTAATATCTATATTTATTATTCCCCATAATTTTTTATTATTTTCAAGAAAGAACCATGTTTAGTGGGTTTAGTGGAAACTCTCACAAAATCACCTAGAAGAAAACCATCACACATTAAAAATAAAATAACAATATCATAAAAAGAATAATTATTATCCTAAATAAATAATAACCATGAAGGAAAAATAAAAAAGAAAAAAATATCTCTGATAATACAAATGAAAACATCAATATTTTTCATTAATCAAAGATCCAGGGGATCACTCCTTTGTTTATTAAATATGTCTTGTATATCATTTTTAAAATGATGCCATAGAATTTCATTAATGTTAGAGGTGATTAGATTCACAACCTAAATGTAATCATCAAAAGGGAAATGTTCAGGTTCATCATCTATGAAAATATAATTATTCTATGAATAAATCCACTACATTCATGGTTCATCATGTCCCCATTTATATTTCTCCATTGACGTTCTATTTCATTCTAATTAGGCTAGGTTTGTGGTGGTATGGGATACACTTCATTAATCAGGGAAATAATTTAAATTTGTAGGTATGGACACTTCATATAACTTGTAATGTTTTGGGGGAATGAGGGATCCCCTATAGCTCTCTTTCCTAATCTAGAATCCAATATTTTAACTTTATCTTCTTTTTTATCAGCAAGTGCTTCCACTTACAAGAGAACCTTATCACATGGGGTTGGTTCTGTCACTTCTAAACATTCAATACCCTACAATAAAACATTTTAAGATACCATCACATCTAACCATACCAATGCATCAATCTCAGATCATTTTATCTTTCTTAAGGATCTTGTGGCCATAATTTTTGGTCAGTTAGAATAGTACTTATTTTTTTTGGATCTCGTACCTTTGAAGACATGATAATTTCCAGAATCATGAATTCCATTCTTCCCATTCATACAGCCTAACCCGATGGATTCTAAGACACAATGAATATAGTCTCCTTCAGAAGAATATAAGGAGTTTTTCTTTGTGACGCAATAATTGGGTTTTCCCTACTTATTTAAAACATATTTTTTCCTCTTACACCTTGTAGGGACTGTATTCCCCCAATCTAGATCAATTTTAACCTCAAAATTTTCATTCTACCTTTTGAATTTGTTTTGAAGATATATGGAGGCTTGAAGGGGGGGGGGGGGGTCCTACAACATTACTAAGGGTGACAAAATAACTTCTTCTCTCACATTATTTGCATCCTCTGAAACTAGTTACTCAAAATCAACCCCAGAGTTCCAAAAAAATTATACAATCTTTCACTTGAAAAATTAATTTTCTCACCAAACATGATATGGAGATATCCTGATCATGATGAGATACCACTATTGAACCCACTACTACTACTACATAAAAGAGAGAAACTCCACCAATCATACTCAAAGAAAGGATCCTCTAAACTATAATTTATTGATTTTATAGAATATATTGACTAGAAGAATCATATAAACTAGTGGTGATCTGAGGGGAATTTTGATAGGGATCATTGCTATAAACTTGTTTATTAGGAAGTGGTTTGTACTAGATAACAGCCAAACCAGTGTCTACGAATCATGCATCCTACAATGTTGATTTCCTGCAAGGACTACCTCAACATGATTTCTTTCAGTGGGAATATTGTTTAATATTCTATAATCAGAATAAGAATGATAAGTGATCAATCATGGATTCAAATAACCCCACTTTATTTTAATGAAATTTCCTACTGATTATAATCTAACTAGTCTTAATTAGTGTTCTATACATATCTACATTGATTCATATTCTTAAAATAATGGGGTGGACTATAGATATGGACCTGTTATCAAATCACATCAATAAACTGACCATGTCTACATACATTTGAAGGATATATGGATTATAGAAGGGGAGAAGTAGTTCTCGTAATATAACCTAAACATTCATCATTTTGGGATCTCTCTATATATGAAATGATTATATTCATAGGATAGATAGAAACATGACCCATAAATGATTCATAAAGACTATTAATTGCAAAACATAAGTTTTGCTTCATCAGTGAATCATTACAGAAGGTTTTGAAAATCAATAAGACCCACAACTATAAGTTCTTTTAAGAAAAAAAATGTTTTTATGTACTTTAAAAAGTTATCCATTGATGGGAATATTTAAAAAAATTGATATGCTGATGAGTTTTGAATAATATTAAAATATTTAGAGAACTCTTAGAGGTAGATTAAGATCTCGGGAGTTCTGGAATCCAACACGGGGACTTCCTACCTTAGTTAAAGGGAAGAAATATCTGGTAGTGAGGACGTAATTTTGAAAGGGAATAAGAACAGAGTAAGCAAGGAGGATGTAAGAAATAACACCCCCTTAGTGGATATGTGAGGGCAAATAGATTGGTCATCACTACTAGGGTTCTATATAAGTTCAAAATAAAATATTTTACATATTTCATGAATAAATTTCTGGTAAAACTTTATATAAATCACAAAACATAAGATCGTATGCTCAAAAATAAAAACAAACTCACAATAGTAAATAGAAACTCCAATAATTCAACTAAATCAAGAAAACACTTTTATCAAAGTATCATTAATTTCAAAGAACAAATTTCAATATTTATAAATAATTAAAATTTTCTTAAAAATGCTAAATATTGAGATAAATTTTTTATATATTGACATGATACATTACAATATCTTGTAAAATAATCTATATTTTAAATGTATTAATCCAAATTTTAATTCCAAATTCATTCTGATTTTAAACCCAATATTTCTTTTTAAAAATTTCATTTATCACTTTTTAAAATAGTCTTTGAAAAATAGTTTTCCGAACCAAGATTTACTTAAAGGAATCCAATTTTTAATTAAAAAATCATTTCAAATAACTCATATAAATTATTTTATGACATAAATTAATATTTCAGATGGATTTCATATCATAACCAAAGGTATTAAGCTGATATAAAAAAACAAGATCATGAAAGATACAACAACCAAAATGTCAACTGAAAAACAAGAACCCTATAAACTAAAATTTCTTGAGGGAAGTCATTTTGGAAATAAAATATATTTAGAACTATATTAAAGATAGTTTATAACTATTAATTGTTTGGTTTTAAGGGTTGGTAAACCATAAAACAACCTCAGAAAAGTTATTGTATTGACTTTTGTATCAGTCAAAATCATTCTTCATTGTTTACCTGACCATAAAGGCACATTACAACTAGATCCATCTTTATTTTACATCCCAAAACTCATAATTGATTCCCAAAAGTGTATATAATCCCCTCAAGAATATAAATCTAATTTATCATCTTGAAAAAAATATCAAAAAATAACTTCATTATTCCCCACCTTCCCTACAAACTAAAGTATCATCACGATGAGGTTATGATCAAGAAGCCACTTAGGAACTACCTACTGAGTCCTTATATGTTCTTCATCACTATTACACTATAATTAACCGCATATAAAATAATGAGTTATATGGAAAATTAATTTATATTTATGAGTTTCCTCCCTTGACACCATTTTTATTCACCTGACCCAAATTACTAGCTAATCCAATAACTGAAATGACTCTCCACTTACCTGAATGTCATTGACTATCCCCATATTATAGAAGCTAGAACCTGGGAATCAAGAAACATCCTCTTGTAATATATTTTTTACTAAATAAAGGATATAAATTATATACATTACACTATATATAATCATTATATAAATAAATCAACACAACCTTATTTTATTATTAGTATATGATAAAAAATGAAAATAAGAAAACTACCAAAACCTATATCATAGTTTTCCATGACCACCCATAGTGACCCACACTTTCTTCCATCATCCAACCATGGACTATTTCAAGAATGAAGTTTAATGAATAATGAGTATCTATTATAAGAATATACTATTTTTAAACAAAAAATGGAATAAGAAGGGAATGATTTATAGAGCCTAGTTAAATTTTACAAATTATTATATATAGGTAAATCATATAGGAATTAATAATTTCTAAAAGAGATTAAAAAAAGAGTATAAGGATTTTTATTCTAAAATAGAAAACTAAATCAATAAATATCAAATTGTAATAAGATTATTTATAAAATGTTAACATTAAACTTTTCAATATCATTTATAAATCTAATGATATAAACATACCATTACCTCAAATAGAAAAATCATTCATTAAAAATATTTGAAAACAATTTGGAATGATAAAATCAGATAAATCATGAAAAGGTAATAATTTTCACTAGATATAAGTGATACATAAATTATTCAATGCCATAGAGTTTTGGTGTATCATATTGATAAATAGATCAATTGAGAATTGTAATCATCCAATAAAATAAACTCTAGTCAGAAGGAGTGACGATGTATATTTTCATGTATCAAGTATCAATTATAAATATGTTATGGGTATAACATAGATTAAATAGTGTGAACCCAATTTTCTAGGTAATAATTTACTCTTGACTGATTTTTAGGATTACATGATGTTTAAAAGTGTGTCAAGTAAACCAAGTCCATACACAACCTCTTTCCTTATTTCATGTTTATACCTTGAACTTATCATATTCTCTAAATATCCACTATGTAGGGTGTGAGTCGACTAGAAAAACATAAATCAATTCCATATCATCCAACTACTCGGGTTCCCATGGCTAGTAAAAAGAGGTAAACTCCCTCAATGTGAATAAAACCTTTTTCAACACCCGTCAATTGGAATTAGAAGAATCATGTAATATATATCTATAAATTTTCTGGAGATAGGACCATTAAAAATTTCAATCAGGACATAAATCATCATATATATCAATTTAAAAAAATCCTTGAAATCCAAATTTAAAAGTTTAACCATTATTAAATCATTTCAAAAAAACATCATAAAAATGAAAATTGTGTCATACACACAACAATTCTTAAAATTATTTATTTCTAAATAAAGTTAAAGAATCAAATAAAATAAAATAAGGAGTTAACGAAAATATAACAAGGATGTAGAGTTACGAAGGTATAAATAGTGGATCCTAATGGAATCCAAAAAAATGAATGTTTTCCTTCAAGATGAAAGTATCATGAACAAGGAAAAATAATTACCCCATCCCAGGTATGAATGGAAGTGAAGAAATCCCCCACATTTTTACATTGATTTTTTGTCTGAAGAATATCCAGGGAGTTAGGGATGAGGTTTCTACACATATGATTATGATATGTAATGGACCATGGGGTGTGTCTAAGGCTGAGCAAGGAATTGTATATTTTTGTGGAATCCATCACAACCACCACTAATGTGATTCTCCTATGAATACATAGATGAATTCCTATAGTCATTTTGAGATCCATGGACTCAAGAGAATAAAAATTATAAAAAATGTAAATGAATTATAATATTATGGGCCCTTAAGTATCCCGAACAACACTACCTTCGTGCTTAATTCCATTACTACACAACCCATCTATGTTGAGTTTTGGTCAATGGTTGTAGGGATACCACCAGATCTGATGCCACTGGAGGGACCTATCGACTACACACTCGAGATCCCGTCCATCAAGAAGCATATTGAGGGATTAGGCCTCCTCCCATTTTTAATCATGCGGGTCATGCCCACTTGTAAGATCTTGATTATAAATACGATAGAATATATTGATAAAGTCATACTCTAACACCGACCATTGTTACTTTTATTTCCAAATTTTCCAATACCCTACCCTATGGATGGATACTCATGACATTATGTCTATGACACTAATATTTCCACCCTAGAACCAACAATTGAGTAAGGGGTATCAATAGCTTCTTGGGAGTATATAAGAGTGAAGTAACCAAAATATTTCCTAACCAAACGTTCCAAATCTCCATTAAAAAATGAAGGATCCATGTTTTAATCTCGATGATATGTACAAAATGATCAACTAGACACCATATAAATAATAGTATGCCTTACATTTTCATCGGTATGGGGAATTTTTTTTGGATTTCCACAGAAGAAAGTTGAGTTTCACAGGAAATTATTTGCATTGGAGAAGGTCACCCCCCCCCCCTCATCAAGGACACCATGAGTAAATATTACTCTTTGATAAATAAGTTACAAATAAATTATATTAGAATATATCATGAACATGATCCTATCAGGTTCTATGTTTAGACATATACTATTGAATGTATCATACGGATTATTGTTGAGGATAGCCTGAATGAACTACATGTTTAGGAATGATTATATAAATGAAAAATCTATTATAAGGAATCCAAGAAACCACATCTTATAATTACACCAATTATGAGACCCTAAAATTATATCACCCCTAAAAATAATCAATTTTATGGCCTTGAACATAAAAAACATAATGTCGGGTAACATTTTATAGGGAACATGCCTTACAACTCAAAAATTCCAAATTTCTCACAAACATTACTGTAGTGCATTTTACCTTGAATGAATGCCCCTCTATGACCCCCAATTCTAATATAGCTATAAAACACCTAGTAAAACAGAAAATTCAATATACATTGATACCTCCTTCTTGTATGGTTCTATCCAACCTGTCCACTGATGCCAAATAGTGTTTCCCTTAAAAATGAGAATCCAAAATAATAGAAGATAAATTGATTTCAATATTACTTATAATTCCTTTTAGAAACATGAATGTTTAATGTGAATTCATTGGAATAAAGGATAATACATTGTCAACTAGGGTAATTCTCTATATGAATGAAAGGAACCGTTTATTCTAGTCCAATATGAACCTAGTGATATTTATGACTACCATGTCAATGTGATGAATGAAAAGGCTCTGTGGAGATTTCAGAATTCCTAGGTACTCTATTGGAAACAATATTCTATGAATTCTATCACTTCTTCCCATCGATGTTGTTCAATTTTATAAGCAATAGTTGTAAATAAAGAGACTACTCTTTTACTAATTAACAAGTTGTCCAATGAATTTTATGTCCTCATTAATTATGTTAATGATGCACCAAAATTATCTTTTTATAGAATTAGAAATGATAATAGTATCATCTATAGACATAAGATGTGAGATGCCACCCAACCGAGTGCTACCGCAGATGGGATGGATGGAACCATCCAATATTTGTTTTTTACTCAACCAACTGATTAAATATTAAACTAAGATGAAATGGATATGGGATATAGGATCACCCTTAATGAGGCCATGAATAGTTTTGAAAAAACCACAATTCCTCCCCAGGAAAAAAGTAGAACTCAATTCCATGATGAAATATATGAAAATAAGATCTCAATACCCAGAAGGAAAAGTATTTGAGAATATGGTTTCTTTCATGTTTGTCAATTTCATTATGCATATCAAACATGATAGAGAGGGTATAACCCATTATGATTTTATTGATTCCACTCAAAATTTATTATACAATCCCTAAATCTCGTTTAATTAATCTTCCTTCGACAAATCCATGTTAATCATTCGAGATCCCAAAGGGTAGGTATAATGAAAGCCTTCTATTAATCATAGTTTCTATGAATTTATAACATAAATTGAAAAGACTAACTACCCTATATTTGTCAAACACATATAAGTCTATCATCTTAGGGATGAACATAAGTGTGGAAGCTAAAGCAACCTAGTGATGATAACCATCTCAAAAGAAAGCCTTCACATCATAAATCAAGGCATTTCCAACTAGCTCCCAATAGTTCACATAAAATGACAACATAAAACTATCTAGACTAGTTGCATTATCGGGTTTTAGATATTTCATAGCCTAAAAAATCACTTCATCTCATTGGGATAATTCAAGAAGACTATTCACTTGACCAATTACCATTAAATTAAAAGCATCAAACAAAATTATATGTTACTTTCCGTATCTACCCTTCATTTGAAATTTTGGACCTGCAAGGAGAGAAATGAAATGATATTTGGCCACTGCACCCACGAACACTTTGTCTCTTGTATAAGATCCACCATCAATTAGGATATTTAGTCAGATAATGTTCCCTTTTTAATTAATACATGCATAGATGTTAGAAAAGTTTTGATACCCTTATTTGATCTGTTTTACATGGTTATGATACTAATAAAGGGACTCCTATAGCATAAATATGTTGGCTAGAATCTCCTTTTTTTAAGTTAGAATGCAAGATAAGGCTTCGTCCCAAGAGTTTTCAAGACTAGATTCAACCACCCAATCTTGGAATTATGCCCCATTAAATCCTATGAGCATGGGGGATGGCTATTAATCCACCCTATAGGGTCCTCATTTAATATTTGAATAATGTTATGTAGACCAATCAAAGATAAGAACTGTAAAGGACCAGACCAGGACTCTTCAACCCCCAGATGGTATCCTAAAGTATTGATCTAGTGTTGTAAAAAATATAAATTGATACCTTGATCATGGTTAGAATAAAGCTCAAAACATTTGTTACAATGACCATAAAATTCCCTGATGAGATGGTAAACCTTATCATCTTGGTATAGAGAGATAGCTTGGGAGTTGGAAAAATAGAAATCAATATGACTCTAGGTAAACCCCCTTATTTATTTGTTATTAAACTAGGTGAACCGACCCCCAAAATACCCCATATCTATAAAGGCATTGTGTACCATGAACCTAGAGAAATTAAGACTAGCTTTCTAAGGGAACATACCACCTCCCATGATATCCGAAGGGTCTAAAATAATATTAAATTCCCTACCCATGATCCATGAAAGTCTTCATGGGTTGAAGGACTATAAATCCTTCTATAATAACTTCAGTGGATGAGTATCACATTTTTCATATATAATATGAAAAATAAATCAATGAATTCCATCGATTATTTTGGTAGTGAAGAACTGATTTGAAACATCATGTTGGTCCACCAAGATATTGGGGTTATGGAACATCTAGATATGATGGTTTTGAGGATCCAGAGGCATGAAATCATGCATTTTGAGTCTGCACTCAAAAAAATCTTATTGGATGAAGGTTTTATCGATTGATGAATAGATAACAAAGAATAGTTTTAGTTGAGATGATATAAGGATATGAGATATATTTTTACCCATGAACCTAGGACAAAAAAATATTCTATAGGAGAAATGAGATCATCAGATGATGAGGAACCTAGTTTTATCCCTACGATACACATGGATATTATCTTGAGAAAACGAAGGAATATAAAATCAATTGAATTGAGATTGAGTAAAAATGACATTGTTTATAGATGAAAAAAGGATGAAAACTTTTGGATGGTCCTTCTTTCTCATGATATAATGAACTAAATCCATAATATACAATAATGGTGGGGTGTCTTCGCTTCACAGGTTCTTGAGGTAATGAGGTAGGACATTTTCCCCTTATAACAAGAATAAAAAAACATTTTCCCTAAATAGGGTACTTAGGAACTCATTCCCAAAGTATACAAAATTTCTTGTGGGAGGAAGAAAAGTAGCCATATTTTGAGAAATTGTTTCCCCAAGAATAAGAAAATTGGGGTACAGTAAGAAATTGTTTTCCTAGTACTCTATTTAGGTAATTTTCTATTCCCATTATATGAGGACAATTTCCAAATGTTGTAGGAGAATATATATATGAGTATTAGTATCTCCTATATCATAGTGAAAATAGGTGGTAATATCATAGGGGTTTTGATCCAATTCCATGCGTGATAATACATTGTTAATAGATAACATAGGGGAAGAAGGATAGCTAGAGGGACCCAGATCAAGAATTATAGGGGCATGGGGAAAATAAAGATGAATAGAAATACCTTTATCACAAATTATGGGACCACTAAGGAGCCAAGGATGACTCGAAAACAATCTATTAGGGTTATATTCTGATATGTAGGGAAAAGGCTAAGAAGATAGGGTCCTGACCATTATATGAACTTCCATCAAGACAAAAAGGGAGACATGGGCTTTCATAGGGATATAGACCCATGAACAGCATACCCGGATTTGATGCCTCCAAATCATTCCAAAAGGAATCGAGGCCCCATTATGAACTACTAAATCCATATTATTTTGATCTAACCAAGACTAGAATCTCTTCTTGTAGACTCATAGTAAGTGTTCTTATATGTGATAGGATGGGAAAAATATATAAACTAAGGGATAAAGTATACCTATTTAACTAATACTCTAAAACCAATACTGGGAGACAATCATGATGACAAACACATCTTTAAAAATGAATTTCTTTCAAACAATTTTGTAATTCATTCAATGATTTTTTTACAATTTTAAAGGTTTAAAGTAATTGAAAAATGTTGGAAAATACCAATTTTAATTAGGAGAAATAATAACCATTATAATATTCTAAAAAATATTAATAATGAGAAGAACCAGTATCATAACAATTGTATCTATACTAGGTTTAATCCACAACGAAGAGTATCAAAGATTATTTCATGATATATTTAAAATTCAAATAAAATGAACATGTTTTGGAACTTAATAAAAACATTTCATTGAATTATAAAGAAATAATACATTAATAGTTAAAAATATTCATAAAAACACCCACATCAATAATAAAATTACAGAACACATAATGGGGTATTTAAATGAGAAATAAGAGAAAGTCCACACACTACTATCATTGAAAAAACCCTTTGTATAATCACCATGAAAATAGATACCCAAAACCTCTCTCTTAAGGAAAACAATAATTAATGAATTAGGGGTCCAATAAATTTAGAAATACCCAATCCAATAGATTATTTATAATTTAAACATCCATATTAAAACAACCATATAATAAAATAAATTTATATATTGTTGAATATAGTGGGGTAAAAACTTTTAAAACTATAGTTACAACCTTCAGAATAATTTAAAAAAAATTTAAATTACCTCTATAAATTAAATTGGATTAAAAGGAATTAAGGTGTTTAGTTAGGGAGATGAAATGGAAAACTTTGTTTTTATTTATTTTTCTTCAAAAATGAGTGATGCATAAGGGTAGCATGGTACTACCAGCATGAATTTCTTAGGGGTTATATAAGGGTACTAGGTTTCTCTTACACGCACTTATAAATCAAGGGTTATCCTTACATAGCTCAATTTACCAAAATGTAGCAGCCATGTTACCCTTACGAAACCCTTGGAATAGAAAGGTTACATTTTTGCAGCTCCTTAAGTACACTTATACGAGCTTTGAAAACCAAATGTTACGTTTATGAAACACATACATGTCTTATACATACATAGTTCTAGGACTACCATTATACATCACATATACACATGGGGATACCCATACATAATGATCTGATTACGCTTATGTAGTGGAAATAAAAATGGGATTACCCTTATGTAACACCAAGATTACCCTTATTCTATATCTATACACAGAGGTTACCCTTATGTCTCCCATATTAAATATTATTTAACATTACATAGTGTGTATAAAGGTATTATTACCTTTATGAAACTAAGGGAAACTCCACTCTACCCTTATGCATCCCATGAAAACTCCAACATACCATTACAAATCTCAGGAAAATAGAGATTTACCCTTAAAAACACCTAAAATACATCCATGAAAAAGGTATGAGACACTTTCCATTAAATAGACCCTATATCATGCACATTGAAAAAAGTAAAATTTATATAATTTTTATTAAAATTTTAAATAAATTTAAAAAAAATATGTTATTTAATTATTATAAAAATAATGATGTTAATTTTAAGATATATGTGTTTTATTTTGTATCTAATATCGAATTCACATTTAAAATAAGATGAATTTATTTATTTTAGATGTACCAATGATTATTTAGATGTTTAGTTTTATTTAAAATGATGTTGGAGTTGACGTGTGGTATTTAATGCTAATTTTGATAATGGAAATCAAAAAATTGTACCATGTTGACAAAAATGAACTACAATTTATACCTTAGAATAAATGTATTTTAATTTAATATAAATTTGACCTTAGGGATGACTATGGGTTTTGGAAAATTACTATTCACTATAGAAAACATAAACCACATCATTGTCATGTGGAGTTGGCTTTGGTCAATGGCTAAAACTTTTAATGGCCTTGTGTTGTAAATATTCAAGGATTAATTCAATGATAATGAAAAAGTGACTAACCATTGTTCTATGTGAGGGGGAAAATAGTGAACACATTATGTCATGTTGAACATATTGTAGTAATGATCTAATATTATGGATGTCGTGGTTCTCCAGACCTAGATGTACTGGTGATCATAGTTCTACATGGAGAAGATAAATAGGCACTAAAATTTTATATTTTTTATTTAATTATCATAGTAAAAAATGTTCCAATGGATTGGAGAGGTTTATAAAAAACATTTTGTGCTTTCACCTCAAAAAATCTCGGTTTGATTTAGAATCTAAATTCGAATGGTTTGATTATGTTTCGTCATTATTATCGCATGGGATACTTTAAATTGACCATTTATTAAACTAGACCATGTAAATCTTGGATTTCATTAGTAGAATTGATATCAAATCTTCAATATATGTATGTATATTTGGAAGTGAAAGTTTCCTTTCTTGATTTTGACCTTGAAATTATAATTTTTAAAAAGGGAATGTATATTATTTCTATATTTGTGTTACATGATATGAGAGATAAGAGAGAATAATGGATAATAAGAGACACCCATGGAAGTATAAATAATTTTTGTTATTCAATATAATAGTTTATTGAAGGAAGACCCCTTATATTTAAAATATTTAAGGATTTATTGGACAAAGACTAGCTTCATTGGGTTTTAGTGTATTGGTAATACATTTCTTATTATTTTACATCTTAAAATTTATCTATACATCTAGATATATTTTTATAGGGATAAGTAATATGTTGGGTATCCTATAAAAAGTGTTTAGATTATGAAATATAGAGTTTTGGTGATCATAGGAGAGAAAAATACTTTTTCATCTATTGATAGTGGATTTTAATATTTTTGTGGATGATAGAGAGTACTTGTTCTTCTATATAGTGAATATTTAACAAATATAATGTGATTTTAAATGATACTTATTAGTTGAAAATTTTACACACATATGTTCATGGATAAAACCTACTCATTATAATCCATTTGGTGATTCTAGTGAATCCTATGGAAATGGATGACACAAAGACATAAGAAGGAAAAAATTGTTAATTCTGATTGATGAATCATGTACATAATTGTATTATATTTAGATCTGTGCCTGCATAAATAAAATTATTGATATAAATCAATCAAATCCATAAATTGGGGTGTTGAATAAGAAATCTCAAAGAAAACATGTTTGTATTCATACTAACTAGTGATAAAAAATGAATAGTAAAGAATAATAAAATATTTATATTCATTGATTTACCCCTCTTAGTGAATATTTTTTTAAAAAATTACTGTAATTTTATGTAGTATCTTCTCTCTTAATTATAAATATATCCATTATATATTTATAGTGTGGATATGAATATTTATATAGAAATCCCTCCTAAAGTCTTCATAATCCTTCTAATCAATTAAACATACTTTGCCAGTGAATTTATCCTTTTGTGGCCATTTACATGATAACTATATAGTCATAGAAATATTTTTTTGTAGTTTAATATTCCCAAAGAAACATTCTTTACTAGATGGGGATCCTTGTTATATAAGTATCATCCTTATTTAAAAATATCCATTAAAATTTTACAATCAAATTCTACCTCGGGAAAACATAAAAAGAGACCTGATCTTGTCATCAAATTGTAATAGTTAATGTAATTTATTGTCATTTCATTTATAGTAGGATGTGATAAATTAAAATCCCCAATAATAATAGGCATGGTATGGGATATTAACATTATAGAGAGTTGAAGTCAGTAACATGAAAACAGCCACTTATTTTGAATGGTTACTCCCTTACATTTGGTATTCTTGAAATTATAGAATGTACAGAATCACTTGAATATAAGTAAATGATAACTTACACAGTAATCAAGGTACTTTGAGAAAATTCAAGTCTGAATAAAACTCAATTTCACTTAAATTTTCGACATGACAAATTTTATTTTCTCTTTAGTTTAATTTAACTCCTTAGACCCTATGTGTGGCCTTAACAATGACCAAGGTAAAACATTGTAAAAACTATGGTTGAATTATAGATATAAGGTTACTATATTTATAGTAAATATATCTAACAATTAACCTAACATTCCTCTACATACATAAATACTCAAAATTGAGTCAGTATATGAATGATTGAAATATTGATATTTTATTAAAAACAAAATTAGTTCGAAAGGAACAAAATTAAGGAGTCTTAAAGTGATTATTTCCAAGAGTTCTCTTAATAATGATATACATACATTCTAAGGAAGAGAACCAAAATAATAAAAAAATAGGAAATTGTGATTTATTATATGATAAGTTAATTATTTCCATAAATTTATCATAATAAAAACATAAAAATCATGATTTATGTATTGTAAAAATAATATATTGTTGGATATGTATTAATTGTGTCACCCTTTTGATGGCCGAAAAGCATGGAAGTTTAAAAAACAATAAATTAAAACAAAATATTAAAGAAAAAAGAATTTAAAATAATATGCCAATAAATATTTACATCATAATAAACATAGAAATATATTCACCATTGAAATGTAAAAATAATTTAATAATAACATATAATAATTATTTAAATTAAAGTATAATATATAAAAAATTTAAGATTCAATATACAAAATTACTTATATTTCACATTAATAATATATAAAAAATTAAATATAATTTATTTTATATAATATAAAAAACATATAAATTAAGTCACAACACACAAAATATATCACATAAATCACATAAAATAAATTATTTTTATAAAATAAGAATAGATATTATACATAACATAAGTTAATAATCCAATAACATAATTTATATTGAATAAATTCAAATTTATAAGGAATTGAGCATGATATGTGTAATAAAAACCTTATATATATATATATATATTTATATACCATAATAATATTTAGAATTTTATTTTTAATGCACAATAATAGTAACATAGGGAAAAAATTTGTATCAAATGATGTATGAATCACAAAATTACAAGATACATATGTTAAAATAAAAAACGTCATTTTATTAATGGTATTAAAACATGATACATATATTAATATGAATGAATATAAATTAAATTAAATTCCATTTAAAAAAGAAAAAATCAATAGTATATAATAATATACAATATTTAATCAAAAATACATTATTTCAGAAAATTCTTCTCTTCGGTATAAGATTGTGCTCTAGAAGATAAAGTTGGATCAGTTGGGGATGAAGGAATAAGAAAGTTAATTTTTTGTGAACAATAGTTATCAATGAATTTTGGATCACAAATATTAATTTACATAACATATTCAACAATCTGATTCAAATAAACCACAAAATTATAAAATAATTCAGAACAAAAAATTATAATCAATAAGAAATATTTATTTATTTTTATAAAATGATCCACAACCTTTATTATACGATTAATATGGGTGGGATGAGCTTTAAACATGTGTGTTCCCTTGGTGATTTCGAATCCATCCCATAGAGTGTTAAATTTATTTCTTCACATCATCTTTGGTAGAAAACCCAGTACCCATATCAAAAGTTTTAAAGAGTATTTAGTTAATCAGTAAATATTTATTATTCATTCTATAATTAAATATATTTTATAAAGAAGAATTAATATGTTAAATTTGGCTTTAATGGTTATTCTTTCCAATAGTCATTCCAATGAAAATACGTTACACTAGACACTTAATATCATGTGGGAAATGAATCTTAACGATAAATCTAGAGAACACAAGGCTCATATATTGAGTAACAGTTCGAAAAAAATTTTCCATGACTCTAATTAATATCTAAAGGAATAATATAAAATTATACAAATAAATCATTTTTAACTCAATGAGGTTCATTTTTTTATAAAACTTCCCAAGGAATAACCCCATAGAATATCCAAACTTTGTAACAAGAATAGTAAAATTATCTTTTATTATCTACAGCCTCAAAATTTCAATACTATGTCTCAAAATTTAAATAATGTCAATTTTATTTGTTATAAGTATCATAGAATGTTAAATAATTAAAATTTAATATATCTAAACTGATTTATCATAAATTTTATTTTCCAATTACACAATGTAATAATTCAAAATATTTAACTTTTCAAACAAAGGATGTCTATCAATAATAGTTTAATTGGTAGGGATCTTAGTTTAATAATATATTTTCTTTCTTTTATATCATAATATTTTTTATAAAACAAAATTCTTAAAAATTTCAATAATTTATTATGAAATATTGTGAGACTAGAAAAATTATGAAGATACTCTCAAACATGGGGGATTTATCTTAATAATAAATGAGAATCTAAAAAAACATCCTCATCTACACTTGGTGTATCAAATTCAATAATTTATTCTATATCCTCAACCACCCTATGTACCTCTTTTGGATATAAATTAAAATCAATAACATCAATTATATCTTTATATTAATTTATGGGATCATCAAAAAATTGTGAAAGTGATCTTCCAAATAATCTCATCCATTAATAATACCAAACATACGATGTATCTTACTATTCAATATTGAGATATCATTATATGTAAAAAAATTTGCTCGACATATCATAGTAAAATATTCTTTAGTAATAACCACCATGATAATCCCTTTAGAAACAATATACTCATTTCTATCCATAGACACATCATTAAATTCTGTAAAAATTCATAATAGTATAACACCATGTCATAACGAACCACTCTGATTGATAATATCATAAAACTATAAGGAAAACTAAGAGATAAAAAATAATTATATTTTCTACTTAACATGTGAATTTATAGTCTCCAATAAGTCTCTCTTAAACAAGGATCCTACGGAAAATGTACCCCCAAGTGTAGTAATGGGGAAAAATAAATATTTAGTAAAGTATCACTAATACATATATTATGTATAATATTAATATCATCATGTAGAGTATTATCATCATCATATTTCTTAGATAGATACTCTTTATCTTCATCTAAATTCTCATCATCATCATATAAATAATAATATTTTTTTATTTATCATCAATATAAAATGTATCCTATATATCTTGTATGGTTATAATATCATTGCAATAAGTAATATACTAATTTCGTTGAATTAATTTATCTACCATCTAATTAAAGAGAATATTATAAATAGTTGGAGTAAATTTTTTTATATTTTTTATTTCCCTTGGAATAAATTATTCTCTAATAATTCTATAAATATCAAATTTAGATGAAAAATACATATAAAACTTATATATTAAGAACATTTTCATGATGTGAGATTACTACTACCAACTAAAAAACTTACTTAAATACCTCATGAGATTAATCAATCATGGTAAATGGTGATTTCCTTTAATTTTTTTTCTATACTACCTTTATGTTTCTCATAAAAAATGTAAAAACAATATATTCTCTTCCATGTCCTTATACAAAATAAAGATAAATCATCCTATTGATTTATTAATGAAAAATCACTTTTCGTTGGGAAAATGATATATTACCTAAATTGTACAATAATCCATTTTTTTCAATATTAATATCTTATATCATATGTTATGTTGACCTATCACTTCTAAATAACAACATGGATATGAGACAAATAAGTTTTTTTAAATCATCCATAGAGATGAATTTTTTTTTTTAACTTTAATATGTTACACCATAATTAATATTCTTATGACATTTTTCCCATTTTTATAATAATGGTGTTATTATAGATTTTTTTTATTTTAGAAAATATATTATATTATTTATCTTTATTAAATTAAAAGAAAATTATATTCTTTAAAATTTTATTTTTAAGTGATAAAAAAAGAAAGTTATTATTGAAAATAATATGGGAATAATTGTATTGTAGTATATCATTGGAAATAATATAGGGAAATTTATTGTGGAAAAAACTACATTGGAGAGGATTTTTAATGCTAAACTAAATATTTTAATAAATTAAAAGGGACATATCCATCTATAACATAATATGTTATTATGAAATAAAGATAACATTAAGTAAAATATGGAAGTATCATTCATCATAAAATAATTAGAGGTTACAAAAAGTCTATATTAGTGAATAAAAAAATATAATTTATTGTAACATGAGGATTAAATTGTTAGATACATCCAAATTCAAAATAATAAAGATTATCCTTATTTATAATATATTACCTCAGTTTCTTTGAATAAATCAACAAATATGATATTGGTAGATCACAAACATTACATGAGGATTATTTTTTATGAATATTTATATGGAAACATTTCATAAAATATAACAGGTGTATCATTATTATGAAAAATTGGAATTGACATCTACGACAAAAAAAAGGATGATACCCAATTTGAAACTTGATTTTTGTTATTAGTATACAATCATATATAATTAAATTTCTATGTCGCTACCTTCTATAATGTAGAAGAATATATCACCATTTTTTGCATCTATATGATTCTAGAATAAACTATTTTGTGAAATTTTGTAAATAATAACATATGAAATTTTATTATATATAATATAATAAAAATAATATATATTTTATGTCAATAACCAAAAGCATCAATTTCTTTCTCTCAAAATACAACTACCTAATAAATTATATTTATTATTCTATAAGATGAAATAGAAATTAATTAACGATATGGATGAAGATCAAAGGTGCACATGTGTGACAATAAATTAAAATAGAATATGAGAGAAAGATAAAAGATATTATTTGGGTTTTCAAAACACAATGAGAAATCATTGAATGTATATTATCATATTTCACTAAATATATGATTATATTATTTATTTAATAGTTAATTTAATAATTTTATATGTTTTTGAAATTATATATTAAATTTTTATTGCATTATCTTTTGTGAACATTTAGCACATAGTCAGTATATTAAAAATAAAATCTGTGAATACATCTCTTATGTGAGGTTCCTATGATTCATAATATAGTGTGCATGATTTAGAAAAAACTATGTGTGTCACCACTATGTAGGGCCTTTTTTTCCTTTTTAAACATTCATGGTTAGTTTGTATAGGAAGAATTCAATAATTTAAAATAGTACATGCTTATAGCTATGCATGGGTTATGTAGCACACATGTTTTTCATGACTAGATTAAACAGTACTGAGACTATATGAAGTGTGATCCAGTTTAAGAAATATAATTTTTATAGTTAGAGAATTATTTTTTAATCATTTGGCCCATGAATATGAGCTACCAACATTTAAATTGTTTAGTTTCTAAAAATGGAAATGAATGATTAAAAGGAATTTCAACACATTTTATCATCCTCTCCCATTCAAATGGCCTAGAAAATACTATGGTGGACCGCCTCCACTCTAATATATTCAATTTAGTTCCCTTTTTATTTGGATTTCTTTAATATTATATAAGGTAACCACAATATTTATTTTCATTATCCTCATCCACCCCTTAATCCATTTTCACTCAATCTAATCTTTTCCAATGAATACAAGAGAAGTTTGATCTTGGATGGGTGGTTTAGGTTGGGTCTAACTTCAAATTTTTTAAGTATATGGATTTAATTAGGTCACAAGTTCCTCATTATGCATCCAACATTGAAGGTGAAAACTTGCAACTCAATTTCAATTAAACCAATGTAGGTGTTTTTTTGTTTTTCTATAACATGGAACATCATTTTATTTTTGTGGTTTCTAATTGATTTACTCATAATAAAATATATGTATGTGATGGTAAACTATATATATTAAATTAATTCGGTTTGATTATCAATCAGAAGAAGGGAGTGTTATATGAATTTTAAAAATATAATTATAGTGTTGTTTATTTGTGAAAATGATTAATTGATTATTTAAAATGAAAATGATTTTTTGGAGATTTGCTTAACCCTATGTAGTTCTTGCCTTTAGAAAACTATGATTATCATGGAAATATTTTATAGAGGAAAATGTATTTCCCTTTTAAAATTGTTTGAATGGTTAATTTAGATTATGTGATTCAAAAAGAATTTAACTAGGTTTATTTTAAATATTAGTTTTAAATAGATGAATAAATGACCAAAAATGACTTGTAATTACAAATATATTTTAGTAAAGGACCTTCATGTATTTTAATATTCTATATCGACTAGTGTGGAATGTTTACATGGCCTATTTATCCAATAGGATATATGTATTGAAACACATAGAGGGATATTATATATCATCTTGATTTGAATTAAATGAGGGTGACGTTTCATGGGAGGACAATCATTGTGAGAAAATATTTTTGTTTCTACCTTCATAATGATCAGGAAACTTTCATGATTTCTCACCATCTATTTTTTTGAGATTCATAGGGTCATGAGGAATAATAAGAGGTAGATATTTATGATTAAATATTTATTAAAAGACTACTAAAGTCCCATAGCAATCTTTGAGGGCTAGTGGTGAGTGCCCCTAATTTTGAACATGGAAAAAGCTAGTTGGGTGGCTTGTTTTAAAATAAATTATTAGCTGACAGTTGATCCTCATTTGGTAAAATCTTGTACTATCCCACCTTAGTACATAGTGTTGTGCATGTGGTAATAAATTATTTCTTTATGAATTTTGTTTTTTTTCTCTATCCCAATTAACCTCCCTCAAACCATGTGTTCTACTCACCATTTTTTCTCATTAATAATGTAGTTAAAAAATATTCGATTCATTAATCTCACATTTATTTTCCCTTTTAAAAAAATCTTTTATAGCTATCGAAAAAAGATTATTTATGAAGTGATTTTGAAAAATTAATTTTAAATGAATATTATCGTAAAATTGGAAAACACTAATTAAATTATTTCAAACTTATTGTTTTTCATTTAAGGAGAACAAATATATATTTATTTAACTATTATGAATCTAATATTGGATATATATATATATATATATTTATAATAAAAACATGAAAAAGTATTTCTATATTATTTAAAAATAGCATGGATGATATATATTTTGTATGTGACTACAAAAACTCCCCTATTAGATCCTATGGGTATTATTTTTATTGCACCATATATACACGATTTGGTACATGAGACTCTTATGGATTCATTTCAAGTACCATGGATTTGGTCTTCCAGGTATTTGTTGCTCATGTTTCTTAGGGTGGTTTTCCTAGGATACGAATCATGGCCATGAGTGACATAGATGATTGTAGTGGTTGGTTTTTATTGCTCGATATCGGTATTTCAACCATGAGGACACATATTCAATTTTATTTATTTATGTGATGATACTTAATATTATATAATTATTCTTATTCAATATGTTTTAGTTAAGGTGATGTATTACTATACATGAGATATTAATGTATGATGAGTTTTATTATCTTATTTGACTATTGTTTGTGCAGATTTCACAAGTTACACAAGATTCAAAGTGGAATCTATATTTTTCGATTCATAATATTAAATCAATCTCAATGGTTATGTTCTGAGACATTGTAAGTAGTTTCCTTTTGTGGGTAACCACGAATGCACAATGGGCATGTCACATGCTAGTTGGGGTTCAATTTCAAGTGGAAGCCTGGGTTTTTAAAAAAAAAACTGTATTAGTGAACCCAATTTATATATTGGTATATGTAGGTAGCATGGACACTAAGATGATCTTCAGAACTCAAGTGGATGGTAGATCGAAGTGCTTCACAAAATCTTCTTCAAGCATAACGTTATAATTTAATAGGTGTAATTTATTTTATTCTATAATTTTTTTATTTATGTGTATCATTGTATGATTTTGTTATATTGTTAGGGTTTTGTGATCATCCCTAAATTATTTAATGATTAAGGTGGTCATATTGAGTTTGTGAGGTAAAAATATCAAATGAACCGGGGTTAAAATATTTTAATTCATGGACTTGTAAACCATGAAGAGCCTATTATGAATGGATATAAAACCAGTATAGAGACAAATTTATTATCGGTGAATAGTTTAGTAATTCATGATTCCAATCAATTCATATAGATTTTATTTTTTATAATTTTTAATTTTTCACCCGTATTTTACAAAATGATCCCAATTGGACGTACCATTGGTGTGAGTATAATTATGGATGTTTTCATATTAAATTTAAGTGTTTAAATGTGGTTTGATTTGAAATTTTCTGGTGATTTTGTTTTTCATTTGTTGAAGTGAGGTTTTATATTTTAAAAATTGGATATGATTTTGAATTTTATTGAATAATAATAATTGTATATTGTTTATAAATGTGGAAAATGTATTTTTTGGGTGAGAACTAGATTTTATTTAAAAGATAGAATATTTTAAAGATTAAATTGTGAAATTTTATATTTTTTATTGTTTACTAAGAATTTTTCCTAGGGTTTATGATTTTGAAACAAAAACAAAATTTTATTTTAGAATAAAATAAGAATGGATTTTTTATGTAAGATGTTTTTTATTTGGAAATTGGATTTCATGAAGTGATTATATGAATAATTTTAATTAGATAAAAAAAATTCTTGGGTTTTTTTTTAATTCCCAAAGGAAACTATTTTGGTGTGAGAATGGATTTTACAAAAGATTTTTATTTATGGAGAAAATTTATAAATTTCATTAATATTGTAAAATTTTAAATGTTGTGAATCATTTTAAAAAGTCGTTTTAGAAAAATAATATTGGGTGTGAATTTTTTCAAGTATGGATTATATGTATGTTTTTTCATTAAATTACTAATGCTTTGAGAAATATATTTTTGTTATAGTGTATTTGTGTGAATTGGTTAGGGAAATAGAAACGAATCAAGTCAATATTTTTTAGTAGTTTAAATATGCCTCCCAAAATGGTCTTAATTAAAGTGTGAAACCTAGGTGGATCATGCAGTCACCATGATATGGGAGGGGATGGTTAATTCGGGGTGAAAACATTTTAATGATTATTTTCAAATTAATCAATTTTTTCTATATGATGATCTGACACCTTCTATGGATTAATATGTATAGATATTTAGATACTTGATCTCACCACTTTATCATTACTCTATTAAGATGATATAATGTAAATATGACACATTTATTTTTACAAGTTTCAGCCTTAGTGTGAATAGAATGAGCCAACTACCATTACACTCTTTCTATCTCTTTCAGAAAAAACTACGAATGATGTACCTTGGGATCATCAATTATGTAACTCCCTGATATTTTGTGAAACATATATTTTTTCAAATAAATTTAATATTTTCAATATCTTTCATCACATAAATAAAATATATAGGATTGAATAAAAAATAAAAATTTTTAGTTTTCATTTCAAGAATCAATGTGTTTAGCTTGTGTTTCACACAACACCATGATTTAAGGAAATGTGACATACTATAAAAATATTATTGTCAAATATAATAGTTATCATACTACCATTGTAATGTTTGTTAAGAATTTGATTAATTAAATTAAGAATTTTTTTACCATTGTATATATAATTAATTATTTTGGAAAAATATAATTTTAAATGAAAATAAAAATAATTTAAAAAAAAATTAAAACTTTTTGCTGAAAAAACCATTTTAGGTGCAGAAACACGTTTTAGCTCTATAAATTTCAAAACCCAGTTTAGAGAATTATTTTAATGAAATGTATATATTTTATATTCAATAAAAATTTTATGATTTATATGATTTGTTTTATAGAAAAAAGATAAGAATTAACCCATTTTACCCTTAAAACAGCATTTTCTAAAAAATATTTTTGTCCCCTTTCTTTAAATTATTCAAATATTATTTTTCACAATTTTATAAAATTTATTTTTAAAAAAAATTAATTTTTAAAATTAGATTTTTGAAATTATCTTTTAGTGAATTTTTTATAATTTTATGAAAAATAATGTTTTTGATGAATAATGAAAAATTTTGGTTTTTATTTTAAAATTTAATTTATTTTAATGCATTTAAAACATAAAAATTATTCTAAAATGGGTTTTAAAGTATTTTAGTTTTATTATATATATATTATCCAATTTATGTCATTTTTATATATTTATTATTGAATTTTGAAATAATTGTTTTACACTTTTGAAAATTTTATCTTTGGAAAAGCTCGTTTTCATCACGTATACATGATTAATTTTAAATTAAATTTCACTACTTCTATGAATGGAATTTTTAAAATTGGATTTAATTTTTATATCTTTAATAATTTATTTTATAAAATAATTTCAATTTAATTTATAAAGATAATGAATTTAAAAACATGACAAATTAGTTAGCATGGTTAATGATAAAACGATTTTACCAGCGGTTGAACTAAAAAGGTACAAGCTAAAATGACCTTGAAAATTTTACAACATACATTGCATAGAAATATTTCGACCATATAGCATCTCAAGTTATATAAATTTTCATTTGGAGCCATTTGGAATGTAAAAAACATGGGTAAACTATTTTCTTTTAAAAATTACAAGTCTGACTCCCACCTCACTTATAAATGGTCGCCCTCTCCTCTCATCATCACAACTAAAAATACAATTATTTTTTGAAATTAATACCTATAAAATTTAAATAATTATCTTAAATCATCATTTCTTCCATTTCGTTTGGTTCGTAGACCCTATTTTGAAGGTTTTAAGTCTAAACCTGAAGAGGATTTTCAAAGAAGTTTTAAAATTCTAAAGCATGTGCTTTTTATTTTGTTTCATCTTAAAACCTCATTAATCCTTTAAAAATATGAATAAATAAAAAATAGTAATATCCCATATAGTGAGATGTTATTATTCTATTGGGATAACCTAAATACTTCTCCACTTTCATTAAATAAGATATAAAATCATCATTCATTTGTACAGCGGACTACAACATTGTGAAGTGATGTTATTCATTTTCCATCACCACCTACCATGAATAGATATAATGATGGATTTAATTTTTATATACCATATTTATTATATTAATATACTGATGGAATTATAATACTATATCTACCTTCTTATCTCCAAATGAATTGGAAAAAAATAACATCACTTGTGTGTATAACAGATTACCATAACACGAACCGATGTGAGGTGTTTTTCATTTATATTTTACCTTGATGGAAATAATTATAGAATTTATAAAAATATATATATTTTGTAATACATTTATAGTTATTTAATGATTATATCACATATACCATCATACTTTCCATTCTATGTTAATAAAATAATGTTTCTCGTGTATATGACGGACTACCGCCTCACAAAGTTATGGGGTTCGTTCTTCGTGTACGATTAACATGGAATATAATAAGTATAGGATGATATATATATATATATAATAAATGATATTATATAATTTTAATATATTTTTTATCTTTTTAAATTTCAATCTATCATGAAATTGGATACAACGTTCGTGCATATGTACGACCTACCGTCTCCATGAACAATGTATTTTATTTTCTTTCTCTAAATTTTATGGATTACTATAAACAAATATTTAAAGAATTTATATGTTATTTATATAATTATTTTATTTTTTAGATGACTAAATCATTATCAAATGAAAAGGATTTAAAAGAAAAAAGAAAAACATACATGAAAAACAAAGCAGTTATTATCTTAAATGTGATTTTAATATGAAATTTTTAATAAACATGTAATTAAAGGTCATAAGAAAAACATACATTGGATGCTTTATAAAATTATGGTTTCTTTAATATATTTATAATAAACTTATATTTATTACAAATTAATTTCTATTTTTACAAAATAAGTTGAGACTTATTTAAAGGGGTTTCTAATCTACCTTTTATTTTCGAGAGACAAATAAAAACTCACCACTCGTTTATTCAATGTGGAATTTATACAACCCATTTTAGAAGGTATATCATGAATATATTTATTTTATTTATATTTAATGTTCAATTTTATTTAATTCTAAATTCGTTGATTTGATTCAAAAACATTCTAAATTGGTAAGAGATTTTAGTCTAAAATTTTCTTCTTTTAGACATACATCATGTTACACAACTATCATATTTTATGTGGTGTATATACATCCTCTTTGACATTAAATATCATGAAAGTATTTATTATAATGATATTTTAAGTTTCATTTATTTTTATTCATTCATGGGGCTTATGATTCAATGTTACCAAAGTGGTAATGGGTTTATTGTACGATCTCAGCATTTATCAAGATCTTTTATGATTATGTTTTTGGTTGAGAAATATTATGATCCATATATAAATAAAAAAATGAATTATCTTATAATATATAAATTTGAAAGAATACATTTTTATATTAATTATCATCTCATTATGTACTCAATATCTCAAAAAATATTTCATATAAATAAAATAAAATTTATCTCTCTCTTCAGTCGAAAATATATTTTCTTATAAAATAATACTTTATAAAAATGTTCTTAAAAATGTTTTATAATATTCACTAGTTTGTTTTTTAAATAAATTTTTACCCATTCTTGATTTTTGAAAAAAACAATTTTAATGGAATATTTATTTCATTTACAAAACAATTTATGTTTGTATTATACAAAAATGTAAAAGTAATCATTATTTTATCACGTAATACATGAACATAATATCTAATATCATGACCACACTACTTTTTAAAGACTCCATTAAAATTTCAAATGATTATTTTCAAAAAAATGATTTATAAAATATTTTATAAATTTTTAGATTTATTTTTTTTTTCAAAGTGGAAGTATATTTTTCTCAGGAAATGATTTTAATGATTTCAAAATATTACATTATAATATTCCATGTTTATTTTCAAATAAATAGATTTTTAAAATAATTTTTTATTTTAAAATGTGTTTTTAAAATAGGGATGTCTTTTTTTCCTCAAGAAATTTTCTAAGTGATCTTTTATAATCATTTTCTATATAATATTTGATATTTTGATGTTAGATAATCTTTATTATGGGTAAGAACCATCAATACCATATTTATTATTTCTCAATATGGTTTATGTTTAAAATGAGAATATATTTATGAAACATGTTTCTCTACCACATGATATACAATTAAAAAAAATTTATGAACCCTTTTTTATACCATAGTTTATACTATGATAACATGTTTATGAAACATTTTTCTCTTCCACGGGTTATACCATTATAAAATTATTATGAAAACATATTTTTTTTCTTTTTTTATGCTATGATAAAACCTATATATTTTCTATATGTTATGATATGATGAAATGTTTATCCAACCCTTTTCATTTCATGAGTTCTGATACAATAACGACTTTATGATCTTGTGTAAAAAGTACGTATTATTTTCATTATGTTGTTTGTCGAACCTATATATACCTCCAATGAATTAGGTAAGGATTTATATCTCATGAGATATGTAGAACATGAATGAGTAGTGAAACTTGTTCAATAAGGGACATTACCAACTATGATAGTCTTGGGAGTGAACCTTGACTAATCTGAGGGATTGGGGAGTAAAATTATTCTACTATGATAGCCTTTTAAATGATCCTTGAATACTAAGAAAATTATGTTTTATGATTATGTGTATTCAGTAAATTTATGTCTTATAGAAATGTTATATACTCATGGTTAATGTTATTTGATTTCCTTAAAATTAATGTCTTTTGAAATTCGAATCATTATGCCTTGAATCATAATTATGATCTATGATATATAGGGTATATTTTTTAAATGTTATTCTCATGTTCTCATACATGACTGACCATATTAGAGTTATATATATCCCTTGTTGACCCTAATTGATCATCTAAGATAACTATTTCTTATGGTTCCTTTTCCCATGTTATTAAGAAAGTTTTTAATTACGGTATGTCTAAGAAGAGTACTATGTGGGAATATACTTATGGGATAAGTTAGAGATCATTCACTAATGAAGTTGATTTTTTTTCTAGTATCCAAACAAACTATACCTTTGCGATCACCAGAAATATTCTTGTGTAATTTGAAGACTATTCATCTAAAAAAGTAATATATATGTATAAAATGCCTGGGTCAAAATAGTTAGTATGAAAGGAATTTTTTAGTGATCCTCTGAAAACTATGATAAGAAAACTATATTTAGTTAACTATTTATGTATCTAAAGATATGTGTAGTTTCTAATTATAAGTATATGGATGAGTCAAAGAATAGAAAAATGACTTGGAATTTATCTAAAGGATAGAGAAACTTGATTAAGTGTGACTAAATTATTGTTTGGATAATACAAGTGGATATAGCTCTATAATAGATGTACATATGGGTAGTAAATATGAAAATGGTGAATTGAGCTATATTTGATCATTACCTAGTGAACAAGAGCATGCCTTGATTCACACATGGTTTAAAACTCCTGAGGTATATGCTTTGGAAATTAAAAAAAATTATGAAGCGTTATGATAGATTTAAATTAGAACTTTGGAGGACGTAGGTTATGAGTATGGTATTATAGATTGAAAATAAGGTTATATTATTTGTGACATCTTATAATGTATTTTTTCATTATTATGCAGCCTCCCACATAAATTATTATCAGTTAAACATTTTTTTTGGTTTTATCAATGGTGATAACTAGAAGGAACTGGAGTAATGTTAAATGTGATTGTAAATGTTTTTATAATAAACCAAATGGTTTGATGATTGGAGTAATGTTTATTGGGATTATTCCTCATCATTTATTAATATAAAAGGACCATTATGACCTTGGTGTTAAGATAAAGTGTATAAAGAGTAATAATTGGATTAGGAAAATTATATATTTTTAACATGTATAAAATATATTCATGTTTTATATATTGATTACAAATAAAATAAATACCATTTGAAAGAGAATGAAATGATTTTTGAAAAGAAATTATTTTTCTAACAGGCTGATTAGTCATGATTTTCACAGAGAATATAAAATTAATTTTATAACACTTTTGTAAAATTTATTTCAAAAATTATTATTAATTAATGAAATATACACATCACAGTTAGTTTTGGTGAATTTTTGAAAATCTTTTAAAAATATTATTTCTTTGTTGAATAGGGAAAAATCCAATTTTTATTGAAACTTCATTTTACATTAAATTATTTAATAAGTTAAAATATATTTTAAATTTTTATTTAAGGTAAAATTAGTACAATTATATTAAAATGTAAATAACAGTGGTCATTGGAATATATTTTATATCAATGTTTGATATTAAAACTCTAACAACACTATCCCTTTACACATGTCATTACATGATGTTAAAATTAATTATTAATCAAATTACTAGACAAGGATAATAAAGTCTATTGTCCTGGGGATTTGGTTCATAATTTGACATCATGATTTTAAAATAAGAAAAAAAATTATTTAATATTCATAAAGACCTCATTATATCTTTTGGGATGTTACATCAGTATAGGATAACTTAGGGATAACATAAATAATGGGATGAGATAAAATACCAGTAGGGGAATAAACATAAGAATAAAATATAGCACATGGGTTTGAAAAAAGAACCTAATGATATAAAAAGTAATAGAAGATTATAAAATGTAAGGAATAATAACATGGGATAATGTAATCATGTATTTATAGTAATTTGGAAGAAACATAAAACATGACTTTATTATGATTCAAGGAACATTGCACATAGAGGAGTATGAGTCATGGCTAACCCACAGGACCACTGCACATGGAGCCCAAGTCAAGGCTAACCACCAAGACCAATTCACATAATATATAATGAGGCTAAAAATTATCGAATGAAGGGAAATATTTGGGTGCACCCATCATAACATGTTCATTAATATGTGTTCCACACGAAGAATAATAAATAATGAATCATATGCAAACCTATGGGTCCACCATGGTAAGTATTTAGTATCATAATCTTGTTAAAAGGCCTAACATAAGAGGTTATCACAACGGTGTCAATGAAAGAATTGATTTAAATAATGCATAGAATTTCATAAGGGAAAATTTTAATATATTAATATAATTAATGAAAAAATGAAGTGAATAAAAATAAAAGTGGTATTTAAGAAATATTATAAATAAACCAATTTTTATGCGGTTTAAGGAAAATAATAAAGGGAATTTAAATAAAAAATGGAATAATATTTTGAAAAAAATATATGTGAACAAAAAAAAATTCATAATAAAATGAGTTATTTTAGAAAAATAATAGTTCCTTAAAAATATAATAGAGTGAACATGTAATTTTGTAAAAAATTTAGATGTTTCCTTGAATTGAGCTTCCTTATCGGGAAAATTTCAGTTGGGAGCCTTTTAAAAACATGTATATCCCAAAAATGAATGATTAATGGATCTTAATACACAATTTTGGAATATATAATCATAATTTGTAGGATTAAAATATAAATAAATGAGAATATAATTTGTGTGAAAAGAGGGAAAAATAACCTGACAAAAGAATGGAGGTTCGGGTGGAATCCCCTACAATTAGTCTGAAGGTGTCCTTCACATGATATTAATTTCATGGATAATAAAACTAGATTCATTAATTAATATTTAAAGAATAATTTATATATGTATCTGATTTATTATAACCTTATTAAATTAATTTATGGCCTTTTGATAGGTTAAGAGGTCGTTTGGGAGCATTGGTTTCCATTGTTTTCAGGATCGGTTTACATGTATACAAGTATGGAAGGTCATTTAAGGTGGTGGTATTTATCAAAACCTGAACTTATGTGTTATTAATTATCTTATAGAGGTTAAATTGGTCTTATATATCTTTTTTTCATGGTATGAGGATGAATCCTTAGAAAAAAAGTTATGGATAATTGTTTGGGTTTATTTTTGTTGTTTTCGATCACAATGAACTCATATTGTTTTATAAATTAATAACATGTGTATAAAATGAATATAAAAAATTAAATAAGATATAATACATTTATTGAAATCAGGTTCATCCATAAAAATGGTTTCATGACCATCCTTGATGATGATAATGGAAATTTAACACTCCGCCACCCTTGAATGTGATAAATTAGCACGTCACAGATGATTCATTAATTTTTAGTATAAAAGGAGGGTGAAAGAGATCTGATTATGAGTAATTTCTTTGGAATTAAATAATACTAGTATATTTAAGGTACTATAGTTATCACAAAATATTTAGGAGAGATGGAAAGGACAGAAAGAGAAAATAATGGAACATGAAAAGAAATTAAATGAAAAGGAAGATAGTTTTACCTATTGAATATTTCTTCTTGAGAACCTCCTTAGGTGAATGGTTTTGGTCTATTATAAAGACCCAAAGCACCAGGATGTGGGTGAGGGTCTTCAAAGGATATTTGAAAATAATTTTTACAAGAGGCTTGACATGTTTGAGGATAAGAGGTGACGAGCGGTGGTATTTATAGTGGCGGAGAGGGGTGTTTTCTCATTATTTAATTCATTAGTATATTTTTTCACTAAACAAGAAATAGTGTTTATTATTGATACTAAATACTATAGTTATATCATGTTAGTTTGAACCAATTGTGCTTATATTATCCATGACTCAATATATTGTGTATTTAACTTATCCTGAATATAAACCATAAATAATTGCATTTCACATTTCACAAAAATCATGTATTTTAGAAAAGTCCCAAAAATTAACCCTAAACATTTTTTTGATGTGTAGATTTAAAAATGAACTCCATTTGATGAAAATAATTATATAAATATATTAAAATAAATTTTTAATTAAAATCATAATTTTGTCAAAATAAATATTTTTAACTATAACTCCTTTTATATATCACTGGAAAATTAAAAAATGTCTCATAAAATTATCCAAATATAATAAAACATAAAAATAATAATTTTTAAATATTGTTCATGAATGTAAAATTTCTATAAAATTATTAAATTATTAATAAAATTTTAATTAAATATTTATGACTTAAGAAAATACTGATACTTAATTAATAATGTTTAAAATTTTTACTTAATTATACTATGATAAAATTATATCATATTTTACCATATAATATGGGTAAATTTTATTTATAATTTTATTAGGTAAGTTACTATTTAATTGTCTAGTTTACTATTCATAGTGGTCATGTTTCTATTTGAATGGTCACAGTATTATTCCTTTGGTATACTTTTCTCAAATTCTAGAAATTCATTCTTATTTCATTAATTTTTCATTTATATTGTTTATATTGTGTTCATAATGTAATTTTATGTGATTATACTACGGGAAATAATTATAATAAAATAATTTCCATTGATTTAACATCGGGTCCTTACATTCTTCCTACTTATAATATTTGTCACTTTAAATATCATTTTACACACTAATGTGAAAATAGGTGTGGGAACTTCTCCATCATCATTGGGTCTAGTTCCCATATTACCTATTCATACACAAGGTTCCACCAATGTAGTTTGACCAAGTGAGTAGTTTTATTTTGTAGAAAACGTTCTCTATAATCCAAGATCTTTACTGACAACTCCTTGTATGAAAAAACATTCTCCAACTGTACCACCTGTGAGGTTAGTACATGTGAAGAATCTAGTATGTACTTCATTAAGATGGAAAAGTGGAATAAATAATGTACATTAGATATGGTAGGTGGAAGTTATAGTTGGTAGAACATATCATAGAAACGATCAACAATCATTAAGGGGACAATGTACCTAGGACATAGCTTCCCTTTCTTCCCAAATCTCATGAACTTATTCCATGGAGATATTTAGAGGAATAACATGTCTCCATATTTTAACTCAACGTCTCATTGATTATTGAATTCACAACTATTTAGTGGACATTGGGATGCCTTGAGGTGATACTGGACTGTTTTTACCTTTTCCACCATTTCTTCAACCTTTTCAGGTCCTAGCAGCTTATGCTCACCAACGTTATCCTAGCATTCATGTGTTCTATAGCTTTTCCCATAAAGGGATTCATATGGTTCCAATCAGAATATCGTGTGGAAACTATTGTTCTAAGAGAACTCAACTAGAGAAAGATGTTTTTACCATAATTTTTATGTCTATAGAACAATCTATCAACAAGATTTCTATTCTCTGAATAGTTTCTTAGATTGGAAATTCATTTGAGAAGATCGGCCATACTGAATATCATCACGATGTTCAGAGCATATTGGATTCTTTTCCAATACATGGAGGTGAAAATTAGATCATGATCAGATAAAATAGATAGTGGTTCTCCGTGAACCATTTTCAAATCATTGAGGTATATACATGAAACATGATCTTTTCATAAGTCCTATATTGTCCCAAAAATAATTCTCCTAGAGATATCAATATGTCATTGTTCTCTCTAGGTGAATAGAGAAGGATGAGCTATGTTTATCATTAATAAGAACATTATTTATCTCTATATTGAATGGTACTCATATTTGTGTCCCAAATCTTATGACTCCAACCTCATCGATCATGAACTCGGAGGATTTCCCATTTTGGATAGATTCTACCTATTTTTTTGAATTTCCACATCATTCATTTAAGAATCCATTATTTTCTCTAGAAGGTATGGTTGATAAATCATTTCAGAAATGATTGATTATGTCCCTTATTTAATTATTCCCATGTCTATCAATTTTAAATCTAAGAATAATGGATCCTTCTCAATTCTCATCATTGATAATGATACATGATCTATTCCACTTAGAGCATCATCCACCTTCTATTATTTATCAGAATGATAGTGCATTGAGAAATCATAATCCATGATGATATTTTAAAATCTTTTCTTGGGAATATTAATATCCTTCGGTGAGAATATATATTTAAGACACTTTTGATCAATATATATCTCACAATTCTCCCCACAAAGATAATTCCACTATATTTTGAACTCCAAGATCACATCCACTAACTCCAAATCATAGGTAGGTTAGTTTTTATCATGAATTTGAAAATTCCTTGAGTCGTAGGCTATCACATTATCATTTCTCAGTACTAAACAACCTAATCCTTTCATTAAATAATTGTCCTATACCTCAAAGAGTTCTCAAAATTTCTAGATTTTAAGTACTAGCATAGTGTTAATCCTCTTTTTGAGATCCTTATTGATTTCCTCGCATTCTTAATTCTCGAAAAACATCACTCCCTTCCCAGTAATCGTTGTTATTGGGTTTGAATATCCTTATAAGGTCTTCACAAATCATTGGTAATACCCATCATGGACAAGGAAATTATATATCTCTTTTAAAGAAGTTATCTTGGGCCACCAATCTTTTTCTTTTTCCAATGAAGGGTACATAGTTATTTTTTACATTTGATAAAATTACCCAAGATTGATAGTTCCTCCATCCAAAAATCACATTTACAATACCTTTATTATAGTTTTTCCCTTAGATAAGTTTTTAGTACATTATTAAAATGATCCCAATGTTTCTATTTATTGTTGGAGTATATCAAAATATCATCAATTAAGACTAAAAAAATAAAGGTAACGTATATAGACTATATTCATTAAGTCCATTAAAATTGTTAGAGCATCAGTGAGTCTAAAAGGAATCCATATGAAGTCATAGAGTTAGTACCTTATTTGAAAGGCAGTCTTGGGAATATATTACTTCCTCACCTTTTATTGGTGATATCCCGACCAAAGTTACACCTTAGATAAATAACTAGCCCCGCGTAGATGATTAAGCAATTCATATATAAAAGGGGATAATTGTTATCTATGATTATTTCCTTGAGCTTGTTATGATCAATGTAGAGGAACATTGAATCATGATTCTTCTTGACAAAGAGGACTGGCGTACCCCATGGTGAAGCACTCAAGTGTATAAAACCCTTATCTAAATTCCCCAGTAACTACATCTTTATATCTCCAAGATCAATGATGGCCATTCCATAAGGTGTACATGATATAAGTAGATATCTTGGAATATAATCAATTGATAACTCAACCTATCAATCTAGAGGAAGACTAGGAAATTATTCAAAGAATGCATCAATTTAATCCCTCGCGATGGGCATGTCTTGAAAATGATTATCTCCTTTATCTCAATCAATTTAGTGAGATATGTTTGATCATAAGGCATTAATATTGACACTTGCGATGGTGATTCTAAAGGAGATTCTTTTTCCTCCTTTTACATGTAAATAATTGGAGGATTCTTTAGGATGTGAATAGTGATATGATTTTTTTGATAGTTGATATTGGCTTTGTTTAAAGATAGCCAATCCTTCCCAAATATAAAATAAAACTCTACAAAGTAATTATGATGATATTTTCCGGGTGGTTCCATCTATAATCGTTAACCTATGAGGAGCTATATACTTGGGATGAAATAATTTTCTATTTTCTATTCTTATAGATAACTCAACCTCAAAATTTTATGGTGGTGTTTGAATAGTTATACTAAACATTAATGATATGAAATATTGTATAGAAATAGAATTAAATAGTTTGTTCACAATTCTTTAAAGAATATTCAGCGTATATGTTATCACAGAATTATTCATCTCCCCTAAAAAAGTAGTGATAGGTTATTATCTTCCATTTTTCCTTTGATGTTTTTATTGATTACCTCCTAAAACCCTCAGCTTAAGGATTTGGTTCACAAAATGCCTATGTTCCTTGTAGATGAAACAGTGCACAACTGGCCAATCATTGATATAAACCTTACTTTCTTCTTCTATGTTAGTATGAATCTTCATATTTCTTCATCATTACATAGTGTGATGATCCACTCTTCTTTATTTAAATTAAATCCTAGTTCCTCTATGATAGTTCACAGGATGTTTCTTTCCACAATTTTTAAATACAAGGAATATTCAGTCTTTTTTCCAACAAGGGAAAAATTTTCATATACGGCCTACTTAATTTATCTTTAATAGTAACATACCCTTATGAATAGTAATTTTACCCTTATGAATAGTGATATAACCTAATTAATAGTAAACATACCTATGATAGTACATAAATAAGATTTAAGTGGGATTACGATATACCTATATATTTGAATAAGAAAATAAATGTCTCAAAATTGTTATTTTTTCATGTAGAATATTATTTTAATTAAATATTAAATTCATAAGAATTATAATATTATTTTCGATGAATGGATTTTGTTTTTGGATTCTACATGCCGAAAAGTGGTTAAGTTGAATTATTTAGTTTTTCGGAAATACTTGAATTTTCTATGAATAGTAAAATACAATAATTTAATGTTTATATACATTATAAGCTAAATATACTATTCCTTGAATAAAGGCAGATTTAACAACCCTTGGTTAAAATTTACATGACCCATTTACTATTTTTGTCATCGAATAATCGTTATTGCTGGTCTTGATGGAAATTAATAAACTAATGATTATTTTTTTAAAACCCTCATATGCTCCACTATAAAAATCCCCTCACTCTTTCTTCTTTTTACTCCTCTAAAGCCATGTTCCAGGTTAATATTCTACCCAAATATCCTCCCATGATCTTTACCCATGTCTAAAATCCCCTAGTCTCTTCAAAACACCAAATCTTCTCCTCTTAAGAGGCTCTCAAATGAGTTAAACTTAAGAGGTAGATTCTAATTTATAATTCTTTTATTTCTATTAAGTTATTTTCTTTTCTTGTTTCCTTACTCACCTCCATTCACCCAAATGGTATGATAAATCTAGTAAAATAACTGTACTTGAATTATATCATTCTAATGGTATAGTTCATTATGCTATCTCCTTTCCCCATCATTTTCGACGAAAGAAATTGAAACACCATTTGAGATGTGTTAATTAAAAATAATCATGGATGACAGGTTATCAATTTCTATTACCTTGTTCAATTATGGTCATGAAACAATTTTAATGGTTATAAAATACCATAATATATGTATTATTCTTCATCTATGGATCTTGAATCCCTTTGTAAACATGGTTTTGGTTTATAAAACAAAATGTGTTCTTTGTAGTGAAAACCCACCAATTAAACCAAAAGGATGTCCCAGAAGTTGTATATAATGATTCAATTTCACTTCACATAAAAAAATTAATTTTTCAACCATATAACCTTTAATATAGTCAATAATAATATATAACATCAGTTATGGACAACCACCTTCAACATACATGTTTATCTGAACATGAACCAATCATTAAAACCAAGGAAGCAGACAGACATGAACAATGAAATTGAACCTCATAACAAAAAAAGGTCTTGAATGAACATAAAAAGGATATATTTAATATTTCACATACAGAGTAGGTTCTGTAATTATTAACTAAAAAACCTAATTTTTTTATTCAGGTCATTAATAACATGTGGAGAACACCAACAGACTTAAGTTAAATGATCTTCTCTATTTCACATTTATTGACGATTGTCCTCTATGTTACACCATATTTTGTGTAATTACTAGTGATGGTGTTTTATTACACACCCAAATACTATCATCATGAAGTATAAAATATGATAAATCCATTTATTTCTCATTAATCCTTCTTAATTACACCCGATATCATGCCGATAATCCCAATGGAATTCTACCTGAACAACCTTTATTCCTTCGAGTTTCTCTATCTTTCTTTTTACCCAAATGAAGTTGACTTTTCATTTTTATATAAATATTCTATGTACTGTTTATATGCACCAGACTCATGTTTCAATATTCACCAATCATTATCTTATGGGGATATAAATTCTTTTATGTGATTCACTCTTCGATAATTCCCTGTATGCAAACTCGTTTTAAGGGATCTTCCCAAATTACCTACCCAATTTCAAGTACACTCTATCCATTGTATTAATCCACCATTATCTTTATAAAATCAGTATTTTTATTTTTAAAAACATTTTTATTTCACTTCTGGTTTTATATAAAATATTTTCCCATTTTCTATTTTAATATAACTTTAGTGTCTTTCTTAAAACCGCACTAAAAGGTTTTAATGCGATGAATTTTTTAAATACTCTTATTACCTGTTGTCAATTCTATTTTACATAACATACCATGATATATGACTATTTTAAACTATTAATTTCCACAAATTTTTTAATTCATTTCTCACATGGACACTTTTGTGTTACGCCCTGTCATTATGCTTTATGTCATGAATGTGATACCCATTTCTATCCACGGGTTCCCTTAAATTTGTGTATGATTTATTAGTTATGATTATTTCTATGGAAAAAATATTCATGACCATTTTAAGATGGGTTCTCACAGATAATGATCCAATTCATGGGGAAATGTTACGTCTTATGTGATGTTATGTGTGATGGTCATGGCTATTAGCATTAGATTGTGCTATTATGGGAAACAATCTTGGCGGTTAGCCTGGAATCGTACTAAAGTCATGTTTTAAGTTTCTGCCACATTTTTATGATATGACATTTATATGAATCCATGTTTATATGTTGTAATCCTTTATGTTACATGCCTTTTTATTTCTTTATGTCATGTTCTTAACCCATGTGCTATGGATTTATTCTTATTCATATTCCCTTACTGGGATTCTAGATCATCCCATTGTTCATGTTATCCATCAGTTATCCTATGAAGATGTATGAGCACAATGGATGTTAGTGGTTCTTTATGAATACTAAATAAATAAATAATTTATTTAGTTCCACCTTTTTTGATTTATGTGGCTATTCTTCCAAGAGTCAAGACATCACAATCCTTGGCTTGTACTCTAATGTATAATTATTCTTAAAATCATGTAATGTTATATGTAAATGTCTAGGGTCACTATTTCCGGAATCAGATGATGGTTTAGTTACTTATAGAGATTAGGAGTAGAACACCTAAGTGAGACCCTTATGGATGAGAAAATGTAAAAGAAAACATGCCTATGTTTTGATAAGTATAATGTAAGTGGGTTTTTATGAAAATATGTCCCTGTCTAGATACAAACAGGTAGGGGTGGATCTAGAAATGATGTACCTAGTAGTGAAAACTCTGACACAGAGTTTCATTTTTGACCTCGGGTATCCTGGTACCCCACAAAAGGCCTTGCTACACTCTTGGTATTGACACTCCCGAGGGATATGCTTTGGTAAATTAATGAGCTTAGTATAAACCATTATTAAGGGAATAAAACCCCAATAAAAATATAAAATATGAAATAGATCAAGGATAACAAAGATTTAAACCTATAGAATCACATGTTAGGATATACTTCTCCTTTATAATTTTTCCTTTTTTGTTCAAAAGATTCCTTTTTATTTTCATTAACTGTGCCTTCAATACCTCTAATGGTACACTCTTTTTCTTAGTTAATGGCAGGAAATATAAGAAAATGATCCAACAACCAATGTGATAGGAAATGTGATGATCTCGGTAATGAAATTTCTGATATAATGGGAACAGGTCCCTAAAAAAACATGATAGTACATGATCCGATGGATCAAGTTATAAATAATAACTTGATTCATTTGCAACACCTTCTTCCTCTAAGTAAATAGCATGTTTTCATATAATCATTCATACGAAAACGGCCACACATGTTTATAAAATCATCTGATCCCCACCTCACTGAACTATATATTAACTCCACAGAAAAGATATTCTATATCCTCAATTTATCAGAAGAATAGAATGTTTTATAGGTGGTCTATGATTTTGAGGGGGAAGATGATTAGTGTTGGACACTAATCAAGAATATGATGCTAGAATAGGAAATTGATTCCATGGATTGGGAGGAATTTAAGAGGATATTTGTTAATAAATATTTTCTTCAAAACCTCAATCTCAAGATTTAAATAGAGTTTTTTAGTCTCATGTATTAGGAACATGGGTCCATTAAGTCATATTTATAAAACATTACATGTCTTTCAAGGTAAGCCTGTGTCATCATCATGAACACCGAAACCAAAGTGTATCCCTTCTCTAGAATGATACAACCGATTCTGTAGGAGGTGTTGGAGATCCAAGACAGTGAAAGATATGAGAATATTTTCTATTGTTTCCTCAAGGTGGAATTTATATTAGAGACTGGCCATGGTATCATGTGCCTGGGGAAAAGAAAGTGAAAATGGAGAACAACATGGATGGTCCAACAATCAAATCCAATGATGGAATGAAGACCAAATATCCATGTTTTAAATGTTGTGGGAAGAGGCGTACTGGGAACTGTCTAAAGGGTACTGGGAATTGCTTCAAATTTGGAAATCTGGGACATCTGGCCATGAAAATACAATGGGATATGAAAAATCCCTCTAATGATGAAGAACAAATGAATGTTCAGATCAACATTCAGCCAGGGATTCATTATTGCAACAGCAAGGAGCATCGAAATTATGTGAACAAATTTCCTATGCTGGGAGTGGTCAAAGGAAATAAACAACAACATCCAAGGAAACACGGAAAGGAGTATTCTATCACTACTATCGAGTTAGAGCTGGACAAACAGTTTGATGACTGGTACAATAGTTTTTCATTCAATAATAGATAATATACTATTTCATTCTGGTTCTATGCATTCTTTCATATCTTGAATGTTTAGTAGAACAATTCAAACACCACCTAAAAATTTGGAGGAGATGTTTCCTATGGGAACACTGAATGGGTAAATTATTGCATCCATAGTTTTTAACTCCTCTTTAGTAAACGTTTATGGATTGAACCTCCAAGAAAATCTTGTCATACTTTTTTAGTGGAGTTTGATGTTATCTTTGGAATGGATTGGCTATCTTTATACAAATCCATCCTCAACTCTTGAGAAATGGAGGTCCTTCTTTACATCCTGAATAATCATCAAATTCATTAAATGCATAAGTAGAATGATGAATATTCTTTAGAATCATATTCTCATGTGTGGATATTGGGGCATTATGAGCAAGAAAATCTAGATCAAATGATTGAGAAAAAGAGGAGAATATTTCTTGAAGAAATTATTATTTTTTGGGATTACACTAATATATTCCTTGAATAATTTTTTTGCATTCATCATGAATGATAGGTTGAGCTCTAAATTGTACTTATTCAAGGGTCTATTCCTATATCAAAGAAACCTTAAAGAATGTCCATCATAGAGCACGAAGAGATGAAGGAGAAGTTATAGGAGAATCTGGAGAAAGTTTTATATGCCTGAGTGCTTTGTTGTACGGCACGCGAGTACACTTCTTCAAGAAGAAGGATAGATAAATGTTTATCTTTAATGATTATCGTGAGCTTAATAAAATCACAATAAAGAATAAGTATCCCCTTCCACAAATAGATTACTTATTCAGTCAACTTCGTGGGGCATGTTATTTCTCCAGGGTGGACCTCCGGTCTGGATATTACCAAATAAAGGTGAAGAAGAAAGATATTCCCAAGACTAGCCCTAAAATGAGGTATGGACACGATGAGTTCATAGTGAATCCCTTAGGACTCACTAATGCTCCAGAAATTTGCGTAGATTTAATGAATAGAGTCTTTAGAGATTACCTTGAAAAATATTTGGTAGACTTTATTGATGATATTCTGATATACTCTATGAGTGAGGAGGAACATGAGGAGCAGTTGAATACTATGTTAAGGAAATTGCGAAGAGAAACTTTGAACACAAAGAACATTAAATGTGAGTTTTGGATGGAGGAAGTGTCATTATTGGGGCATGTTATCACTGAAAAAGGGATATCTGTGGACCCTTCCATGACAAAGACAGTTTAAGTGTGGCCCATGCCAATATCTGTAATGGAGATCATCAAATTTTTGGGCCTATATGGGTATTATCAATGATTTTTGAAAAACATTTAATGATTTTCAAACCCAATTAACAAGATGACATGGAAGGGAGTATAGTTTGTAATGATGTGGGAATGTGAAGACTGTTTTATGGTGTTAAAAAATAATCTAATCATTATGAAAGTACTCACACTCCCAACACGTGGATAACTATTTGTGGTGTACAGAGATGTTAAATGAATGAATTAGGCTATTTCTAATGAAAAATGATAAAGTGATAGCCTATGCCTTAATAAAATCATAAAATCCATCAGAAAAACTAACCTATGCATGATCTGGAGTTGGTGGTGGTGGTCTTTGTAATTAAAATATGAAGGCATTGTCTCTATGGGGAGAAGTGCGAGATATATATAGACCAAATGAGTCTCAAATACATATTCACACAAAAAGAGATTAATATACACCAGAGAATAGTGATAGATCTCATCAAATATTATGACTGCTTAATCCACTACCATCATAGTATGGTAAATAAGGTGGCAGATGCTCTATGTAGATATGAACCTTCATCTTTATTAATGATGATAATTGAAAAGGATCCGATCTTCTTATATTTTAAGAGTATGGGGATGTGAATCAATAAGGGAGGAACATCATCAATCCTTTCTCAAATGATTGCTCAACTATCTCTCATGGATAAAATAAAGGATGCTCAAAGAAAAGATGTGGAAGTTCTGAAAATGGTGGAATCTATCAAAAATGGAAAATCATTAGAGTTCATGATTGATGAGGAAGGATTTATATGATTTGGATCATTATTATGCACACCATCTTATCTAGTGATAAAGAAGGGCATTTTTAATGATGCACATAGATCAACCTTCTTTATCCAATAAGGGATAACAAATATGTATCGAGTTCTTTGAGAAATGTTTTTTGGGACAATATGAAATGGGAGATTGATAAATATACATCAAAGAGTTTGGAATGTCAGCAAGTGAAGGCGGAGAAAAAAATGTCTAAGAGGATAAAGAACCCACTAACTATATGACCATGTAAGTGGGAGAACATTACCGCGGACTTTTCCCCTGGACTACCAAGGACATCTAGAGGAAACAATGCTATATGGGTCGTTATGGATCATATTACAAAGACATCTCACATTTTAAAAATTTTAGATGATTCACCATTGGATAAAATTTCATGAATTTACATCAAATAAGTGTTAAGGCTACATGGATTACCACAATATATTGTATCTGATCGTGAATCAAGATTCACATAGTTGTTCTGGAAAAGTCTCTTACATGCTCTATGCATTGAACTGAACATCAGTATGGTCTATCATCCTCAAACTGATATCCAATCTGATAAAACCATTCAGACACAAAAGATATGTTGAGAGCATGCTCTATGGAATTGAAAGTAGAATGAGACCAAAATTTTCCATTGGTTTAATTATCCTATAACAATAGTTTCCACTCGAGCATCTGAATGGAAACATATGAATCCGTTTTTGGGAAAAGGTATTGAACACCAGTGCGTTGTGATGATGTCAGTGAGAAAAAGATACCAGGAACTAAAATGGTCAAACAGATGGTGGAGATGGTAAAAACCATTCAGCATCATATCAAGGCATCCTTAAGTCGATATAAGAGTTATGCAGACCATTGTCGATGAGACCTTGAGTTCATAGTTGGAGACATGGTATTTCTACACATAACTTCATGGAAGAAGGTGATGAGGTTTGGGAGGAAAGGGAAGATACGTATTAGGTACATCAGCCACTTTGAGATCCTAGTTTGAGATAGAGTTGTGGCCTATCAACTAAAACATCCAACTTCCATGACGAAATTACATGAGGTATTTTATGTACCCCTCTTAAAGAAGTACATACCAGATCATTCACATGTACTCTCTTTAGCAGTGGTTCAGTTAGAGGATGATCTTTCTTATAAGAAGCAAAAAATGAAAATATTGGACCATAGTGATAAAGTTATACATAACAATACTACTCACCAAATCAAGGTACAATAGAAGAACCGTAAGTATGAAGAGGTGACATGGGAACTAGAGGAGGTAAGGCAGGAAAAGAACCCATTCATATTAATGGCCTAGAATGTAAAACGAAATTTCGAGGGTGAAATTTCTTAAGGGGGGAAGAATGTAAAGACCTAATGTTTTTCAATGGTAATTTACTTCTTATAATTATGTCATATATTCACATTAAATCACAACATAATAAACTACTAGGTTCTACATGACCTTTAAATATATTTTTTTTTCACTTTTGTGATTTGAATTTCGAAAATCTAAAATACACGGTTTCGATCAATAAGTTATTTTGATTCTAATATAACCAACGTTTTTTATAATGAATAGTAACATACCCTTATTAATAATTATGTTACCCTTATGAATATCGACATACCATAATGAATAGTTTCATTTCTTATTACAGTATATAAATTAGATTCATGTGGGATTACAATATACCTATATCTTGGAATAAGAAAAAAAATGTTTTAAAATTGTAACTTTTTCAACTAAATTAAGATTTTAACTAAATATTAAATTTATAATATTTAGTAAATTGTTTTCAAAAAATGGATTTTTTTTTTGTATTTTACACGTAGAAAAATGGTTATAGTAAATTATTTACATTTTTCTAAAATACTTGTATTTTTGATGAATAGTAAAATATGGTAATTTACCATATATATATATATATATTATAAGCTAAATAGACTATTCCTAGAATCATGGATCACGTAACCACTCTTTTTTTGAATTCACATGATCCATTTATTATTACTTTTCATCAAATCATCACTACTTCTTGTATTTATGGAAATTATTAAACTAATGATTAAAACATTATAAAAACCCTCCTCTCCTCCACTATAAAACCCCCTCACACCCTCTTATCTTTACTCCTCTCAAGTCTTTTTCCTTGCCAATATTCTACCCAAATATCCTCCAAAACTCCTTACCCACGTCCAAAATCTTATATTCTCTTAAAAATAAATAAATCTCCCATCTAAAGAGGATCTTAATGGAGTTAAACTCAAGAGGATAATTCCTCTTTCCAATTATTTTATTTATTTTAAGTTATTTTCTTTTCTTGTTTCTTTCCACAACTCCCATCACCCAGATGGTATGATAACTCTTGTAACATACATTTACTAAAATTATATTTTTTTAATAGGATAATTAATTATTCTCTCTACTTCCCAATATTTTAGTTGAATAAAATGAAAACACCATTTGAGATGTGTTTATTTTGCACAATCAAGGATGATAGGATCTCAATTTCCATTACCATATTAAATTATGGTCATGCTACTTTATTCATTGTCTAATCATAAAATAATCTATGTATTATTCTTTATCCTTGTTTTTGGAATCCTTTTTTAATCATGGTTTTGGTTTATAAAACAAAATGTGCTCTTTGTGGTCAAAAAATGGCCAATTAACCCAAACAAATTTCACTGAAGTTTTATATAATGATTCAACATATCATAAAGTAACCAAACTAAGCTTTAAACCATATAAACTTATATATGTCTAAAAATAAAATTTAACTTCAATTCTATACATCCACCTTCATCATGCATGTTTATCCAATCATAAACCAATCATTAAAACCAAGGAAGAAAACATACCTGAACAACGAAAATGAACATTATAACCAATCAAAAGGGTATTTAATGAACTTAAAAAAGTTATACTAAATATTTTACATATAGAAGAGGTTATGGAATTATTAATTAATATTATAAATCTTCTTATTCATTCCATTAATAACAAGTGGAGAGCACCAAGAGAATGAAGGTAAGGGGTCCTCTCTATTTCATTTTTATTCCATATTCTCCTCTACGTTATGTCCTTTTATGCGCAATTCCTAGTGATGGGGTATGATTACACACATTTAACATGTTGTACTCTTGATTTATATAATATGATAAATCCATTTACCTCTCATTAATCCCTATTCAGTACACCTGATATAATTCTATAATTCATAAGGAATTCTACCTGAACCACATTTATTCCATCAGGTTCAACTATCTATATTTTTACCCAATGAAGATTACTTTTAATTTTATGTACAAATTATACGTGTGATTTATAATATTGAAACACGTTCTTCCAGATTTACCCCTATTTATCATGTGGAGATATACATGCTTTTAAGTGATTCCCTCCTCGATACTTCCCAGTAAGAAAACTAGTTTTAATGGAACATCCCATGTTTTTTACCCAATTTCAAGTGCACTATATCACATATTTTAAGCTACCATTGTCTTTATAAAATCAGTGTTTTTATTATGAAAAAATTATTAGTTCACATATAGTTTTATATAAATTATTTTCCTCTTTTATATTTTAAATATCTTTATAGTTTTCCTTAAAACCACACTAAAAGGTTTTAATGCCAAGAATTTCTTAAATACTCTTCTTACATGTTTTCCATTCTGTTTTAAATCACTTATCATGAAATATGAGTATTTTACCTTATTAATGGGCATGTATTTTTTATTTACACTCTCTCATAGACACTTTTATGATACTACCATTCATTATGATTTATGTCATGAATGTGATTCCCATTTCTCTCCATGGGTTCCCATACATATATATATGACTGATTATATAAGATTATTTATATGGAGATAATATTAATGAACATTTTAGGATGAGTGCACCTAGAAAACTCTCTAATTAAATGGTTAAAGTTTTTTCTAAAGAGATGTTATGGTCTTTGGTCTTAGCGGTTAGCCTTGGCATGTGCTACTATGGGAAGTGATCTTGGTGCTTAGAATTGACTCGTTCTAAAGTAATGTTTTACGTTGCTACTACATTTCAATGATTCCATGTGTATATTACTCCATGTATATATGTTAGGATACCTTATGTTACATATGTTTTTATTTCATTATTTCATATTCCTAACCCATGTGATATGGATTTATTTTTATTCTTATTCCCGTAATGGGATTTTAGCTCATCCCATTGTTCATGTTATCCCCATGTTATCCTATAAATAAGTATGAGTAAAATTGAAGTTAGGGGGTCTTTAGGAAGAATAAAAAAAGAAATGTTTTATTATTTCCATGTTTCTAGTTTAATGTTCCTAGTCTTCCAATACACTAGACTTCATGATCCGTGGGTGGTACTCTAAAGTATAATTATTCTTAAAATCATGTAATGTAATATGTAAAAGGTTGGGGTCACTATATAACGTCTAATGTGACTAAAAATTACCCATTTCATTATAGAACTATCTGGGAACACCCATCAGAATATGTTCATGAATATGTTTTCCACATGAATAATCATACATAAGGAATCAAAGAAAAACATAAAGGTTACCCATGGTAAGAATTGGGATTCAAAATCTAGCCAAAATGAATAAAATAAGGGATTATCACAATGGTTTTGATGAAATAAAGGATTAAAATCATACATGGAAATTAAAAGGGGAATATAGGCAAAGATAATGATAATTTATGAATGACTTAGAGTAAATACATGTAATAGTTTCACTTAATAAACGTTAGAAATAAATCATTTTTGTGCACAGTAAGGAAAATATTAAAACGAATTTGAGAAAAAAAGTAAATAATCATTTATATAAAACCATAACTGAAACAAAAATGTTCTAAAAATATAATTAATGATTTTATAAAAATAATGGTGGCTTAAAATAGATTATATAATTCACCTGAAATTAGAAAAACATTCCAGAAGATCTATTAAATCAGTGTTTCTTATTGGGAAGAATTGTGTTGGGAGCCTTACAAAAAAATTATAACCCCATAAATTAAGGATTAATTCATCCTTGTATACTATTTCTCAACAAATACTCATCATTTAGATGAAGTAAATTAAAATAAAAGAGAATGTAATTAGGGAAAAAATAGAGAATGAATAACCTGAAGGAATAATGGATGTTTGGGTGCAATCCATTACCTTAAGTCAGATGGTGTTCTTCATATGATCTTGATATCATATATAATAAAATTATACCAATGAATTAAAAATTAAATAATAATTTATACATTTATTTTATTTTATATAAATTTATTAGGTTCATTTATGGATTTCTTGATAGGTTAATAGACATTTTGGACCATTGATTTCCATGGTTTTAAGGCTTGTTTTACTTGTATACATGTATGTAATGTCATATAAAGTGGGGATAATTATCCAGAATTTAAATTATATGTATTTAGTGATCATAATTATGTTAAATTTGTCTTATATATCATTGTTTTTAGTATGAGGATGAATCAGTTGATAAATAGTATATGATAATTGTTTCGGTTTATTTTTCTAGTTATCTATCATAATGAATTGAGTTAGTTTTAAAAATTAATATCATGTATAAAAAATGAATAAGAACATTAAATAATATATTATAAATATATTATAATTTTTTTCAACCATAAAAATGGTTTCATGACCGGCCTTGAACACGGTGATGGAAATTGAAAAATGTGTCTCCCTTGAATGTGAAAAATTAACACATCACAGACGCTTTTTTCATTTTCAGAATTAAAGGAGGGGGAAAGAGAGATGATGATGATTTATTCCATTAGAATTAATAAATTAATGTATATTTAAGGTACTGGAGCTATCATACCATTTTAATTAGGGGAGGTGTGGAGGGAAAAATAAATTAAAGAAACTTAAAAAGAAATTAAATGAAAATAAAGAGGGTTTTACCTAATGATTTATTCTTCTTGAGAACCTCATTAGGGGATTAGTTTAGTTCTTTTTATAAAGACCAAAAAATTCTAGATGTGGGGAGGGTATTGGGAGAATATTTTAGTAGAATTTGGACATTATCAAGGATTGAGATTTGGGAGGATAATTGGTGGTGAAGAGTGGTATTTATAGTGGAGAAGAGGGGTGTCTTCTCATTATTATTTCATTAGTTCATTATATTTCTCAATACCAAAATAGTGTTGATCCTTGAGATTAAATAAACTAATTATATCTTGTGAGTTTAGAACATATTTTCATACATCATCCATGACTAAATGAATAGTGTATTTAAAATATAATGAATAAATATATAATAAATTACAGTATTTTACTATTCACAAAATTCATGAATTTTATAAAAATATCACAAAATAATACTTAATATTTTTTTACTGGTAGAATTCAAGAAGGAACTACATTTTTGAAAAAATTTATAAATAGAGAAATTTATTTTTAATTAAAATCACAATTTACTCAAAAAATAGGGATTTTAAAATATAACTGATTTGATATCCCATTGAAAAATTAACTATGGTCTAGTAAAATTATATTTTAACCATAATTCATAAAAATATTAATTTATGATAATATTTTATGAAGTAAAAATTTATTTTATGTTATTAAATTATTCATAAAGTTTTAATTAAATATTTATGACTTTCAAAAATACTACAGTTAATTAATATTTTTTAAAATATTTATTTACTAATAATATGATATAATTATATCATATTATCACTAACAGGATGGATAAATTTTATTTACACGTGTATTGGTGAGTTTACTATTCTATTTTACCATTTAATATTCACAAGTGTAGTGTTAATATTGCAAAGGTCGCGTTACCATTCATTTTGTATATGTTTTTTAACATCTAGAAATGCTATCAATTTCATTAATTATTATTTTATAAAGTTGGTTATGTTATTAATTAGATTTTAAGATATTTTAAAATATGAAATAATTATATGAAGGGAATTTACATTGGGTAATCATTGGGTCGTTATAAAACATTCAATAAATATAAGAATTCTCTCTTTAGAAAACTGCTCTTTCTTCGTGTCTATTATTAATTTCTAAATTAAATTATTCCACTAATGTAAATTGAATTTGTAATAATTGATTCCATATTTTTAGTAAATATAATTTATATTATTTATTATGTTAAAATTATTTTTTTACCGTAATTAATAGTGAAAAAGGAAAAAATAATTACTGCAGTATAGGTAAAAATATTTTTATTGAGGGTTTAAAAAAACATGTAAAGGGTTAAAAATGACCAATTCGTTTTACCAACCCCCATTAAATGGATATATTAAAAAAAGTTCCCCTATAATGTTTTATAATGAAATTTTTTTATACTTGTGTCATTATACAAATGTGGGTTTCACTTTTTATTTTAAAAATTCTATGTTTATTCTCTCTGGCACTTATATAATACCACCCCCAATCCTCCCCAAATAACACATACAACAATGGTATGGCCATATCCTTCCAAAATAAATTACATAATTCCCTCCAAAAAACTTATATTCCTTATTTATCTTATTAATACATACGAATAAGGGTTTTGGTATAAATCTAAAGAGGTTCTTCAATGAATTGTTAAAATTCAAAAATCTGCGTCTTTATTTTATTTGTTCTTTCACATCCTTCAAAACATCTTAAAATATTATAATATAATAATATTAGTATATAATATATACTTATATTTTATTATGTTATTTTGATAACACATATATATTTCCACTTCCATAAAATGAGAAACAAAATTGTCAATTGTGTGTATGACATACTATCACCTCACGAAACGATGTAATTCATTTATCATCAAAAAAACATCAAGTATTTATATAATGATATATTTAATATATTTATATGATATTTATGAAATTTTTATAATTATTTATTTATGATATCACATATACGTTCTAACCTTTAATTTTTTTCAGGATACAATGACGTCGCTCGTGTGTATGTTAGACGACTTCCTCACAAAGCAATGCGTTTCATGTTTTTCTTATTATTTACATGAATTGTAGAATTTTTAATGTTGGTTAATATATATGGTATTAATAATAAAAAAATAATTTTTAAAATATAATATCTTATCCAACTTCTAACCTTGAAATCCTTTAGAAAACAATGTCATCACTCGTGCGTACGTTCATACTACTACCTCCACATAGCGACATGAAATGTTTTTCATTTTATTTTACAAGGAATTATAAAGATATATTTAAATAATATAAATTTTATATATTAAATTATAATGTTTTTTAAATATTAATTAGCATTAATTTTCTATTTTCTCCATTCTCCAATAACAATGGAAAATGCATTTATGCATATGTACGACTTATTGTCTCGATGAATGTTGTAGTCTATTGTCAAGGTCTAACATCAATATGTTTCAATAAAAACATTAATAATAAATATATATAAATTTTATATAATTTTTAAAAATATGGATATGATTTTACCATGATCAAATTAAAAGGACCGAAATGACCAAACTAAAACATATATGTAAAATAAAGCAATTATAACCCGAAATAGGGATTTTTTCAAATAGTTTTAATAAACAGGTGATAAAAGGATATAATTAAATCATATATGGTATTATATATATTAATAATGTTCTTAAATATACTTATAAAAAACAAATATTTATTAAACGTTTTTTTAACACATACAAAAGATGTTGAACTTGAGGCAAGGGTTTTCCATATCACTTTTATTTCTACGAGATTTACCGTAGATGCACCAATTATTATTTTTTGGGGGGTTTATAAAAAACATTTGAGATAATATATAATAAATATATTTCTCTTTATAATAATTAATGTTTCATTTGATTATTTTTTTGATGGTCATATGATTCAAAATTTAACAAAGTGGTAAGAGTTTATTTCATAATCCCATCATAATTCAAGATTGTATTTCATTACTTCTCCCTTAGGATAATTATTTGATATTTATATAATAAAAACAAAATATTTTTTTATTATATGGTTATTCATTAATTTTTACAAGTAATAGTACATTTTTTCAACACTTTGGTACTTAAAATTATTGAGAGAATGTTTTTATTAAAATATGGTTTTATTTCTCTCTCTCATCGAAAATCTTTTAAAACAATTATTTTTAAAAAATTTAAAAAAAAAATCACCCATAATAAAATATATATTAATTATTTATAACTCATTTCTAGTTTAAAAAAATATTTTTTGAACAATATATTTATATTTTTCAATATAATTCCCATTTAGATTTGATAGAAAATGTGAATGGAATATTTATATTAATGTGTATAGAATATATATAACCTTCCATAATCATGACCACTAAATGTTTTAGGCATTATTTATATAATTCGAATGTTTTTTTCAAAATAAAATTATTTTCATAATATTTAGTGAATGTTTTATTAAATGTTATTTTAAAGGGAAAATGTTATTTTCCTAAATAATGTTTTTAATGATAATTTTACTGTATTTTTATTCATTGATTACATAAACCCTTTATTATAATTATGATCCACTAAGGATATGTTGTATTAATATTATACATATTATTTAATTTGATGTATTATGATTATCTAGATTTAGGAAGTATAATCTTATTAAAATTCAAAATACAAATCTTGATAGTTTTCCATTATGTTTGATTGACAAGGGTAAGTATTATAATTTTATATGATAGTTTTTAATATGAATATTTATATTGATTATGATTAAACTATTTGAAATGAGGAATTCATTGAAATTAGTAAGTTATGGGTGGGTCCTAAATATATATATCCCATTGAGGAATTATAAAGTCTCATTAGACAAATCAGTAGTCCAAATTAGATAGTATTCTACCCTCAAATTAAAACATTATTTTGAAAGCTAATGATAGTATGTTTCCAATGTCCATACAACAGCCCAAATACCTTAAAATTTTTATTATTAAATAATACCCCCTTTTAAGGGATGAAGGGGGTGGAAACCCAAAGACATCATAGGCATAGGAAAATACAGTCGAAGGAAAAAATAATAATAACCAGATAGACATCATTGAACTAATCCTCTGTAGAATTTGAAAATGATGAAGCACTCCACCATTGCAAGGCTAATCAGCAAGAAAGTGTCTTGTGTCTAGCACAGGCCCGATCCGATGGCTGACGCTATACCCTCTCAAACAACCAAATCCAAAAAAACTTTGCAAAGATGATGCAACAGCTCTGAAACCACCTCTGATGTCGGTTCATGAAGTGATCCGGATCACAAACATCCCTCTTTCGTACAAAAAACCATTTAAGTCTTGAAAATCACCATGTTGCGATACTGAAAGAGCCGCAAGGAACCAACCACCAAATAAACACATTCAACTTCGATGTGATTACCAGAGAAACCAATAGAACACCAAAATACCACAACAAATCACCAACTATAGAAGTAAAGAAGCATAGGAATCCATAGAAAATGAAAGGCAGGGCCTCCCCCACCAACCAGTAGAATTGAGACCGGGCAGAGGAAAGAACACCAGGATCTCCATCAGACCGAGAAGAAGTCTGGCGGGGATAGCGAAGCCAGAAGCCAGGAATACAGAAACCGCGACCGAATCTCAAAGACAAGGATGAACCATCCACAACCAGAAAAGAACAACCTGGATTCGGCGACATGCGTATAGGAAACGCGATGAGATCCTGAGGACATGGGAGTGCCAAAGACGACACCAAGAATACCAAGCCCGACACCAAGCTCACGAAGCCACAAAAAGAACCCACATCTAGAATGGAAAGCACCTACCAGGAACGCAAATCTGAAGCACACATATCTGATGCAAACCAAATCCAGACAAAGATCCTAAAGACATGAGATACAGAGTCACCTCTTCGTTGACCGTATCCAGCAATGAACAAACCGAAGCTGCATCCAGATCCTGAATCCACAAGGTACGACGAAACGCCATATCCGAAGCCAAGTCGTGCTGGGGAAGCCTCCATCATGGACATATGTTTTATTTTCCCATGGATACCTTGATGGGTTTGGTTATTAATATTCAATGATATGATATAAGGAATAATTTTATTCTTAAAGAAAATATAGCGTGTATTGATTTTTTAAAATTTATATGAAGTAAGTGTATGAATCTAGATTTCCTTGACTAGCAAAATATTCAATCTATCGGGATTTAATACCTTGTACCAGATCCAATGTAATAAAGTTACATGTGATTCTAGTATATAGTGGTTGGGGTCTTTATAGTTCAATTTAGAAGATGTTTAGTAGATTCAATTGAAACTAGATATTAGAAAACATATATTAGTGAATATAACTATATGAATTACTTTAAGACTATGTCTAATTACAAGATAACATCCTAAAGTTTTTGTAGGGTAGTCAATTTTTTGTCTCAAAAAAATACACCCTTTTCTAGATACAATAAGTATATGTGGTTCTGGAACAACTATACCTAGGGGTAATGACTCTGAAAAAGGCATGTCCTACTTTATTTGAGTATTACCATGTTTATGAAAACTTAACTTACAATAAACTGATTTGGAAAATCCTAGGGGATATTATTTAATAATTTTACATATTCATTAAAAAACTTTATTAATGATTTGAAAATATTATTATGATTTTAAAAACTTCACAATGAAACATGAATATGATTATGAGATTTTCAATGCATAGAATTTTTAATTTCGTTATGTATTTAAAATGTATGGGATTAAAAATTATGTGTCATAATATTGTGATCTAATATAGTATATAACATTCTTTAAAAATTACACAAAGTAGATGGAATGTTATCTATATCAATGAACATAATCCATTTTGTATGAACAATTATATATATGATAAAAATAAGGGAATATTTTTAAGGGATCTAGTATCCAAAAAACTATTATCATGTGAGGACATAATATCTTGGGATATCAAAATATAGAAATAATTTTTTATTTATTACGGACACAATGTAATGTAATAGAAGAAGTGGATGGATGGGAAAAACAAGTATAAAGGGAAGCAGGGAAAGATGGTTTCTCTAACATGTTATAATTGTAGATCAAAATACACTGGCACTTTCTTGAATGCAATGTGAGTCTTCTACGAGTGTGGAGAGAAAAACCATCTTCAACATAATTTTTAGGTGAATTAAGTAGTTTTCAAAATAAAATTCTCTAAATATATGGATAAATAGAACTACGAAAATAGATTTTCCAAGAGTCATGGGAATATACCAAAAATTATGGTATGGGACCAATGTTATGTTTATGATATTGATACAGTTGAAGTGGAATGATTAATGTTCCTTAATTTGGATTCCTGAAATATGTTGTATAATAATTTGATGAATGATATTATCATTATAATAATAATAAAATGTACATGTACTATACAATAATACCTTTTCAGTAAGGACCCAAATGGATAAGATGAATTGTTCTGAGAACTAAGACAGGTTATTCAATGGAATGTTGATCTTTTTGGAAGACATGTTACTGAGGGATGATAACCCTTAATATGTGGCCATTTTTAGATAATAATGATAAATAAATATTTATGGGATAGTATGGGAAACCTAGAAAATGGTTAGTTATTTATGATATATTTGTCAGAGTGTACATAATGTTTGGATTTATAGACTATATTGGACAACCTGAGATTTTATTTTTGATTGTATTCATGTATCAATAAGGTTTTAGCATGATCAAAGTATTGGAATATTTGGAATGTTACATTAAGATACCATTTATATTTTCTATAGAATATATTTTTCATTTAGTGACCTCCCATATAAAATTTTGGTCAATGAATTTGGTAAAACTTATTTTGTATGTGTATTAAGGTTTACTATGTATGAAATAGATTATGTTCAACATTTTGTCTTATTTGATAACTAGTGATAAATATTTTTTTTCGGAAAATATTTATATATAGGAGGAATAAAATATCATTATTTTATGGAGCTAATGACAAAGTAATTATAAATTTTAGTGCACTGAGAATAAAAATTCTTATTGGATATTCAATTCATGGAGTTAGAGATAAAGTATGTATTGATTGACGAAAACCAAATGGAATAACTTATAAGAATTATTTATGGTGTTGTCTATCATTATTTTATGAAAATACCTCAACTCTACGAAAGTGATCTCAATAAAAAATTTGTTTTCATACTAATTTCATTTCAATTGATTAATCTTTTTAACTCATAACAATATTTTGGGTTTTATGGTGGTTAACTTTTTCATATCCATATTCTCTATCACTATCTATTAATACTTTGTAATTAGTATAATCTTCAATTTATATTTTTTGATTTCCCACAAATGTTATCAAACATGGAAACCTGGTAATATTTAATTCCATATAAACATTGAAATTCCCTTTCACTCTTATCAAGAGGATGTTTTGTAAACCCCTTCTATTATTTTTGTTTCCAAAAAAAGGTATTTTAAAATTTCAAATCTGGGATTTTAGGGATCATGATTAATTCATGAGGATGCATTTTATTGAATGGGTTTAGATTATTATAACCCAAGATTTTAAAAGAGGGACATCATGTTCGATTGATTGTATTATAGGTATCACCAATATTAGAAGAGAATATAACACCTTGAGACATAATTATATATTTATTTAATTTAAATCTATTTGATATCTTATCATTCATGAAACATAGGGTTTAAAAGAAATTATTACAGAATATCAACTTCTTATTTAAAAATACGGGGACAGATAACCTAAAAATGTACAAAAATTCAAGGGGGACGAAAATGGTGATGTCCAAGAGATTTATCACTAAAAATGAGTTTACAATCATTTGGGATGGATCCAGAACAGTGGTTGAGGATGGTACACTCACTGGGAAAAAATTCATTGGAAAAGGAATTATTATAAATATTACCTTCTCTTTATGTATGGATAACTTTAATTCCATGGTTCAAAAAATTTGTACACCAACTCATAAAATAGGTTAGGTCCTATGGAAGCATAGATTTTCCATGCCGCATTCCAACAAGAATATCTGAGTCTGAGTCCTCCTTTTTAATAATCAAATTATAGTGAATAATCAAGGATGGAACACCCACAATGGACCTTTCTTCTACTCCAAAATATTTTCCTATTCTATATAAAGATAGAAATAAAAAAAGAACATTTCCACTTTCATCCCACACTAGTGCACCACCCCTCATGGACTCATCCATGCACAACCCATCCAAATTGAGATTCAACCCTGACATTGGAGGGTTACTTTTTATGAAAACCTATATATTTTTACATCCAATAGGATATGATGTTTTAATAACTCTAGGGATGATTTTATGCAATGAGGATGATCAACTCCCATCTAGAAGAAGTGCTTCGAGCTCCACCACATTTGATTTAAAAAGAATCTATAGAAACCGAAGAGAGTATACATGGAATTCCCCAAACTTGTTTAAATATTACCAAATTACAATACATCATTTAGAAAAATTTATGCTTCTGACCTTCACCTTGACACAATTCATGTTTTCACCCTAGAACCAGTTTACAATAAAAATAGAAACCATATCTTTACTTACATGAATTCATATACAGTAGCCAAGGAGACTTCAGATGCCGAGAGCACAAAAAGTAATTACTCTATCATGAAAATTATATTTATTAGACATGTATGAAATAAATAAAATGGTTATATATATATATATATATATATTAGAAATAAAATAATAACAATTTGAGAGAAAAATACATGTCTTCTGAAAAACACTATTTTTTTGAACGGCAGATTAGTCACGCTTTGCGCACATATTTTGATATTACTCATTACCTATATTGGAAACATTATTTTAAAAAATTATATTAATTTCTAAAATCTAATTTCAAAATTATATTTTTTTGAAATCATGATAGTTTTCTGGATAGAATAATTTTTTGATGAATATAGAAAAATATTGATTTTAATTTAAACCTCTTTTTTCATTAAATTATTTTCAAAGATAAATTATATTTTTAATTGGTTTAAATATAAAATTAGATAAATTATATTAAAATTTAACAAATTTAGTTCAATTTAATAATTTTGATATTTAATTTTGATATTAAAACATTCAATACTTATGAGAATTTTCTCTTAAAAAATCCTCTATTTCTTCAAATCTAATATTAATTTTAAACTAAATTCTTCCATTAAAATGAATTGAATTTGTAAAAATTGAAATAATATTTTTAATAGTAATAATTTATGTTTTTTTATAATATAAAATTAATTATTTTACAATATTTAAAGGTAAAAAAATTACAAATTAATTAAAGTGGTTAAGGAAAAATTATTCTAACATGGGGTTAAATTAAGAATATAAGGGTTACAAATTAAATTAAAATTTTGCAAAACATTTTTCATATAAATATTTAGACTTTTTCACCTCTATTTATTGATAATGATTGATTTTTTTTAACGCTTGTGACATTAGAAAAACATGGGTGTCACTTTATCTTTTAAAAAATTCTATTTGTTTCCTTTCCCCCACTTATAAAAGGCCACCCCTCTCCTCCCCTCATCACACATACAAAACTATTTTGTTCAAAAAATACCTGACCAAATATACAACTTACATGACAAAACACATTCTTGAGGAATTATTCGGAGTATTAATATATCTTTTAAGGGAATAATGTATAATACTATATAGGCTCTCTAAAGAATAGGTAAAAATCATAAATGTGGGTATTTGTTTTATTTCTTCTCCCACCTCCTTAATAACATAAAAAATATGATAATATTATCATGACCCCGACCCTACCAGTCTCGAGCCACAACTACCCCAAGCCCGCCTCCATAGGCCAGGGGCTGGCGACAAGCACCAAAGGAATAACAATCTTGGGGAGTCCTTTGCCTATGTACATGTACACACACACATATGCCTCTCAACGCAGAAGTGCAGAGTAAAAAGGAAACCAAAGTATTGACTACAGTATCCCAACCAAATAATGCATCGACCTCTAAAATAGAACAAGTAAAGTGCTGAAAAGTAGAATTCCATGTAACCTAAATAGTATAGGAAAAAACACGCGCCCAACTAGAAAGGTGCCACAACCCCGAAAAAGGTAAATGAAAGTAAACTACTGGTGAGTCTCACACTTGAAGGTCCTACTATGACCACTAAATGCCTCCCAAGCTCATGTGTCCTCTACGCTCTTCCATAGTCTCGATCGACCTGTCTGTCGTCCTCAAGGGCACACCAAGTGTGGGAAAATCCCTAGAAGGTGTGAGTATGAAGATATATAGCAGGATTCCCCAAAAGCATGAGGGAGAAACAAAGGAGGTACTAAGAGGTGGGAAGTAGACCGAATGAAGAATCGTGAAAGAGTATAGTGAATAGAGTACAACTCAACCCAACAAGAGAAAGGAAGTAGACTCATCCAAACAACAGGAGCTAGACACAGAAAGCACATGGCATACCTCGTGCGTCTTCTCCCATCCTAGAAAGAGAGTAACTAAACCCAAGGAGTGGGAACAAAATCAGGGTGTATATATATATCTATGATCAACAAGAAACCCAAACGAGTGTGTAAGGGGATCTTCATATCCAAGATCATCCCATTAAAAGTCACCAATAGTTCGAAGGATATCCATCACTAATTCCCAAATGTCCCGCACGTAAAAGATGTCTAATCGCTAAACCGTACAACCAAGGGTCCCACTCTAGTAGTCATGGAGTAAAGTCACTGACTAGCCTCATAGGAAGGGATGAGTTTCAATAAATTCATCAAATAACCAACTGCCGAGCCCAGTTGAAGGGTAAACCCTAAGAGGTCATTGGGTAACCCATTACCCAGCCTAGCTGGAGGGTAATCCTTAATGTTAACGGGTAACTCACTGGCCAGCCCTGCTAGAGGGTAAACCCTAAGTTCATCGGGTAACCCGCTGCCCAAATCTACTGGAGAGTAAACTCTATGGTCAACGGATAACCCACTTCCCATCCTCGTGGGAGGGTAAACCCAAATACGCTGGTGGGTAACCCACTGCCCAGCCCCGCTGAAGGGTAAACCTGGAATTGGTCCGATAACTCCGCACTGCTCATGCCATCACTCGATGTCACTAACATTGCTACCGTACGTTGGTTCGGAGTGCATCAAAGGAACCTCTGACCAACTCCCATTTATGTATCCACATTTAATGAGATATTTAATGAGGCTCTGCCCACCCAAATAGATTACATCAGGGAAAACCTCACGGAAAGACACACGAGATAAGGAATTTACTCGCTTGAAATGGACTCCCGATGAAAATGTTGTTCAACACTGCTTTATTCCCATATAACATCTTATAGGGCCCAAAAATCAGTCCCAAAAAAGGCATGGCGATCTGTGCCATCGTGATTCTCTCTAAAAAACACCCCAAATCGACTATTAATTCACCCTGAATAGACGTTTGATGAAAAAGTCTCAAACGCATCACGCAGCTTGAAAGACGGCCCATAGGGACCATGCCTGAACTCTGGCTTCAACGCCTGAAAACGCCCCTATAAATCCTCATCTCGATGCCAGGGTCACAATGCCACTGACGGTGCCTAAAATGGAATCTGGATGTGCTCGCACCATCCAAAATAAGATTCTTGGTGAGGCGCTATATAACACTTAACGGGCATGTCGCACCACAGAGCACCCGTCTAAGGAATTAAAAATTCCCGAGACCATCTCAAAACCTCCGTCTCGATCCAAGTATTGTGTTTTCGTAGATGGAACCCAAATCATATACCCGATTTGAGAGTTAGAGGCATTTTAATGCCAAAAGATGGAGACGGGGTGGGATGGACCAGTTTGGTCGGTCCACCCTATTAGACTGGCGGTCCGCTGCTCGGCTGCCTGGACCGCCCGATCAACCGCAGCCTAAGGTTCACTGCGTGTGTTGCAACGCTTCACCCGGACCAGCTTAAGCCATTCCGGTGCTTTTCGACGGGACCCACATTTCGCGGGTCTAAAACTGCTCCCTGGGTCGCGACGACCTATGTCTCATGCCGCACGCTAACCGGTGAAGCTGGCCAGTGCACCCTCCCAAGGTCCGGACCACCGGCCCGACATCGTGCTCACCCACGCCGACCACCAAGGAGCTGCGCCGCCACCCTGGGGAGCCCGGGCCACCACCTAGGGAGCCCGAGCTGCCATCAGGGAGCAACGCCGCTGCCTGGGGAGCCCGCACCGCTGCCGTCACCTGCCTGACCACCATGCAGAGCTGCCATATCACCCTAGAACAGCAAGAAAATGGAGGTTTTAGACGAAAAACATCTCGGGGTCACCCCCGACACCCCGAGACTCGAAATTTTGATCCAAAAGAATCATTGGAAAGCATTGATAATGCCCTTCCAAATATGGCCTTCACTCGACAATTAAATAGAATTTCAATGATAAAAATTGAGTTTAAAAAAATATAAAGAAAATTAAAATCGAAACGCAATGATGTCTACCTCGTAGGGCATAGCCCGACGCTCTACAATAGATCATCCTTCACTGGAACAAAAAACCCCTTACTGGGGAGGAGGTAGATCTTGAAGTTAGGGGAGGGGTGTTCTAGTTGGGAGCTTCCACCAGAGAACACAAATGGAAGGAGAGGGCAGGGGTGGATTTGTTTAAGTAGGGAAAATTAATTAAAGTTTATTTCATTTTAAACACCCACTAGTGGGTCCATCCTCGAACTCTCAAGGGGTCGATGTAAAGCCACACCTAGGGTAAAATCCACGTTTTGAGCGCAAAAGTGGTCTCAAAATTTTAATCTAAGCCGTTGTTCAAAAGTTATTGAGTTCACACCTGAGGCCACAAAATTACGAAAACACCCCTTGTGGTATTTTCCACACAAGGGTCGCGCCCACGAAAGTTACACGCCTCCTAGTGTAAACCGCATGTTCCAAACTCATGGTGACCTCGATTTCCACATCCGAGCGACCATTTAGGAGTTATTATATTTGTTTGGCGTGTTTAGTGTGAATGCATTTATACTTAATTCCGGCCACACTGGGGATCAGAATCACACGCCGTCTGAAGGCCCTGCTCTGGAATAATCGTCAAGAAAAAAAATTCAATGTCACCCTGGCTCAAAACCTAGTTTCGTACATCATTCCCTCCTTCAATTTTTTCATCACCGAAATAAAAAACTACAAAAACAACTTGTGATACGGAGACAACATCTATCTCTCCCGTTACCAGGTGCTCTCATGTGCCCTCCCATGTTTCGACAATACTCGAACCAATGTCCATCCACCTAGAGTCCACTCCTACCGATCCTCAATCTCCACCGGGTGGTCCGGAAAGGTTTCTCCATCCTCAAGGTCCAGATCTACCTTGTTGATGATGTGTGTGGGTTCATGCATGTATTTCCTCAGCCCTGACACATGGAATACACCATGTACTCTCTCCAGCTGTGGGGGTAGATCAAGACGGTAGGAAACATCGCCAACCCAAAACGCAATCTCAAAAGTCCTGATGAATCTCGGGGATAGCTTGCCTCCCTGAACAGATCTCCGTGTTCCATTCCGCGAAGAAACTCTCAAAAAGACATGGACCCCCTGGTCGAACTCCAAATGCCTACGATGATGGTCTGATTTGGACTTATGTCTGCTCTGACCTTTCCTCATCCACTCATGAATAACCTGCACCTTCTCCTTCATCGCCCGCACCAACTCTGGGCCCACGAGGAAGGTCTCACCAACCTCCGTCTTGCAGAACGGTGACCTGTAGGGTCTCCCGTAGAGGGAATAAAAATGTTTCATGCCAATAGTAGATTGATAACTGTTTTTATTCATGAACTACAGCAAGGGCAGGTGATCCTCCCAGCTTCGGCCAAAGTCTAAAATGCACGCCCTGAGCATATCCTCCAACAACTGGATAGCACACTCATGATGCCTGTCCATCTGGGGGTGAAAAGTTGTACTCATTCACAGCTGAGTTCCCGAATGCATCCTACATGCCTCTCCAAAATCGTGATGTAAATTGTACATCATGGTCCGAGACTTTCGTCGAGGGTAATCCATGAAGGATGAAGATCTCCCGAACATACAGCTCCCCTAGCCTCTCCACCGAGCTCTGCCCACCGATGGAAAGGAAGTGCACCGACTTCGTGATTCGGTCCACTATCACCCAAATGGAATCATGGACCTTTTATTTGCATAGAATCCCTGTGAGAATTTCCATAGACATGCCATCCCACTTCAACTCTGGGATATCAAGGGGCTGCAATAACCCAGCCGGAACCTGATGTTCTGCCTTCACCTGCTGACAGGTAAGACACCAAGAAACGAACTCATCTACACTCCGCTTCATGCAAGACCACCAAAACATCCACTGAAGGTATCTATACATTTTCCCTACATCGGGATGTACAACCAAAGGAGAATTTTTGAATTCTTTCATCACCACATCCCACATTTCCACTGGTACTACAACTCGCCCCTTGAACGGGATCTCGTGATTCCCTCCTTCAGAATACCCATCAAGAGCATCGCTTATGGATATCTGATCACACAGTACCTCATTGTCGACAACCCCCAACTGCGACTCTCTCACACGCTCAAGGAGCGAAGCAGTCAACATCATCGACTACAAAAAAATTCGTACACTCATGCTCCACAGTGTTCAGCTGTAGGGAATCCAACTACTCTGAATCTTTTTACACTAGACGATCCTGGGGCTTCCTCCTATGGGAATCTAGTACTACGTTGCACAACCCTAGAGTGTCGACTATATTTAAATCATATTCCTGCAGATACTCCAGCTAGCGCTTCTGCCTTAGATTCAGATCCCTATGATTGAAGATGCACTATAGGCTTTGGTGATCTAAGTAGACCACAAAACGCTCCCCCAGGAGGTAGTGTCTTCATAACCTCAAGGTGAAGACCACTTATACCATCTCCAAATCATGAGTCGCTTAATTCTCCTCATGGGACCTCAACTGCCTTGAACCATATGTAATCACTACCTGCTACTGCATCAGCATGTACCCGATCTTAGCTCCTGAAGAGTCACATTATACCACAAACTCAATGCCCTCCTCTGGAAGCCTCAATATTGGAGCACTAGTCAGCCTCTACCTCAACTCCTCGAAGGCATTCTAGCACTGATCAATCCAGGGGAACTGTCATCCCTTCTGCGTCAATACGATCAAAGTGGCTGCAATCATGGAGAAATCTTCCACGATCCTTTTGTAGTACCCTTCCAAACCAAGGATGCTCTGCGCCTTAGACACATTCTTGGGTGGCTCCCAAGCAAGCACTTCCTCTATCTTTGCGGGATCAATGGCTAAATCCATTCCGAAATGGCAATCCCCAGAAAGTGAACATCATGAATCCAAAACTGGCACTTCTAGAGCTTCCCATACAGCTGGTTCCTCCGAAGAAAGTCTTGGACCATCCTCAAATTCTCTGCGTGCTCCTCCTCTATCGTAGAGTAGATTAGTATGTCATAAATAAAGACGACTACAAACCCATCCATGAACGGTTCGAAAATCTGGTTCATCAATGCCATGAAGACGGCAAGGGAATTCCTCACGCCCAAGGGCGTCACCAGAAGCTCGTAATGCCCATAACGACAACAAGAAGCCACCTCTTGGATATCAGCCTCACTAACCCACAACTGGTGGTAGCCGGATCGAAGAACAATCATAAATAACCACTTCGCACCTCTCAACTAGTCGAAGAGGTCATCAATCCTCGGAAAATTGTACTTGTTCTTTATTGTGGCCTGATTTAGGCGACGATATTCCACACAAAGTCATAGTTTATCATCTTCCTTCTTCACAAAAAGAACCTAAGCTACCTAGGGGGACACACTAGGCATGATGAATCCCTTCTCACGAATGTCATCCAACTGCATTTGTAGCTCCCGAAGCTCTGTGGGTACCATACGATAAGCCGCACATGATATCAGGGAAGTCCCTGACTACAAGTCTTTGCTGAACTCCATCTCTCACCTCAGAGGTAGTCCCGAGACATGCTTGGGAAAAACATCCATATAGTCCTCTAAAATGGTAGGGATCCAGGTGCCTGTAGAATCTACTACTCTGAGAGCCATGCTCGCCAACTAGTGAGAAAAATGTCGTGGTCTCCTGCTCAGAGTACTCGTCTGCTCTGCCACGAGTTCGAATTCACAGATGATGGTAATCCTCATCCCATCAGAATACACGTATCTGAATTTTATACGATGATAGTTGATCTGGGAATGAACCATAGAAAGGAAATCCATTCCTAGGCTAACGTCATAAGGTTCCATCGTGATGACCAGTAAGTCCCAGATAAAACTCCTTCCTTCAAATGGTTGTTCACACTCTCTGCAAAAAAAGATCAATAATGATGCACTTCCTAAAGGAACATCAAAGATAAGAATAGGGGACAGCGCCTTAGCTGGGAGCTCCAACTACCATACCAAAATTAGAGATATAAAAGAGTGGATGGCACCTGTTTCTATTAGAACTGAAGCAAGCGTAGAGTAAACACAGAGCGTATATCGGACCATCTCGTGTGATGGGGGTTGCGATCAGCCACAACCCGAAGATACCCACGTTCCCTACCGCCAGCTCCCTGAGCCTGGCATGGGCTGCCCGGTGGTGGCGGTGGAAGGATCTCAAAAAGTCCTCCCCAACCTCTAGGTCCTGCCACTCTATCTGCGCCGCCTCCATGAGGACCACCCTGTCCTGTCCGGGGAGATCCCTGGTCATGTCGCTGTCTTTGCAGCTGCGGTGCACCCCCTGCCTGCCACAGCCTCTCGGTATGCCTGGCCTAGCAGTCCCTTTCTAGGTTACACCATCTGTCACAAGAATATAACTGGCTCTCTCATGACATCCCCAGCGCTCTACGGCACCACTGCGGTGTACGACCATACCCCTGAGTCTACTCACCAATGGGTCTCCTCGACTGAGGCTCTACTCTCTGCCACCTTCCTGCTACCGAAGAATCTACTCTAAAGCGGCCACTACCAGTCCCTGCCAACTGGCGTGCCTCAGCCAAGAAGATCTCTATTGCGAGAAACTGCTCTAGAACCGCAACATAATTAGGGATGAACATGGTCACTACACTAGCTAAGATCTCCCTGCGAAGACCCTGCTCAATCTTCCGCGCTTGGAATTAACTATCACAGATCATATCCTGCGAGTAGCATGTCAGATTGGAATATCGGGCTGAGTACTACACCATGGTCATCCCCCCTACATCAGCTCCAAAGGGTCCTTAATCTAAATGAATCTTAAACAATAGGGGTAGTACTCTTCCTGGAAGATCTGTTGGAAGCTATCCCACGTGAGAAACGACTCGTCATGGGTCTGCATAACAATCCCCCACCAATGGCCATCCATCCCAAGGAAAAGTATGGAAGCTAGGGCTACCTTCTGGTCTTCCGGTGTATATACCATCCTGAAAAGTCAGTCCACAGACTCTAGCCAGTATTCCACTTCATGGGGATCCGAGTCCTCGCAGAACTTCTGCGGCCGCTGATGTTGGAAGTCACAGAGCGCACTCAGCACGTGCTCAAGCTTGTCCTGTGCTTCTAGTGCTAACCACCACTCTCTAGATGGAGGGGATACTTCTAAACCACTGGGTGGAAGGGGATCATGTAAAGGTCCCTGAACTGACACCTCGTCGCTCACTAGGTCGTCGTCACGAACTGGAGAGTGTAACCTGGCTGGCTGCTGTAGTGGGGGAATCATGAGAATTATCAACAATTACAGCGATCAAATGAGCATATATATATATATAACAATTATCACAAAGGGGTGATGACACAAAAATGACAGTCAAAGACTCAATCCTACCGGATGCATCTTCCAAAGATCCCTGCATCAAATGCCTCAGTGTGCCGAGTCTGTAAGTTGGCTATCAGGGTCATAGTGAATGGATACATCGGCCGCCCATACCATCACTGGACTCCCGGGCCTGATAGCCTCTCTCGAGACACATCGACACTATTGTGCTAAATCCCAACCAATTCCTTTTCAAGGACGTCCGAACAATGCCCCATGGAACGAACCATCCTCTGATACCACTTTTTCATGACCTGAACCTATCAGTCTCGAGCCGCAACTACCCCAAGCCCACCTCCATAGGCCCGGGGCTGGTGATATGTTCAGAAGGCATAAAATTCTCAGGGAGGCCTTTTCCTAAGTACATGTACACACACACACACAACCCACTCAATGCAGAAGCGTAGAGTAAAAAAGGAAACCAATATATGGACTACAATATCCCAACCAAATAATGAATCGACCTCTAAAACAAGACAAGTAATGTGTTGAGAAGTAGACTAACAAATAAAATAAACAGTAAATGATAAAAGACGTGCCCACCTATAAAGTTTCCACAACGCGTCATTAGGTAAATGAATGTAAAAAGCCTGTGAGTCTCACACCTAAAAGTCCTACTATGACAACAGAATGCCTCCCAAGCTCATGTGTCCTCTACGCTTCTTCATAGTCTCGATCAACCTTTCTGTCATCTTCAAGGGTACACCAAGTGCGGGAAAAGCCCAAGTAGGGGTGAGTATGAAGATACTCAGTAGTACACCCTGAAAGCTCGATGGAGCAACAAAGGAGGTACTAAGAGGTGGGAATTAGAAAAAAAGAAGAACAGTAAAATAGTAAATTGAATAGAGTGAAGCTCAATCCAATAAGATAAAGGAAGAAGACTTATCCAAACAAGAGGAGCTAGGCACAGAAAGCATGTGGCATACCCCGCGCGTCTTCGCCCCTCCTATAAGGAGAGTAACTGAACCCAATGAGTGGGAACAAATTTAGGGTATATATATATATATATATCAATGCTCAACAAGAAACCTGGATGAGTGGGTAAGGGGATCTCCATCTCCAAGCTCAGTCAAGGAAAAGTCTCCAACAGTTCTAAGCATATCCATCACTAATGCCCAAATGTCCTGTATGTCAAAGTTGTGTCATCGCTGAACCCTAAAACAAAGGGTCCCACTTCGGTAATCACAAAGAAAAGTCACTGACTAGCCTCATAGAAAGGGATGAGTCTGAAAGAAGTCGTCGGGTAACCCACTTCCCAGCAAAGTTAGAGGTTAAACCCTAAGAGGTCGCTGGGCAACCCACTGGCCTACCCAGCTGGAGGGTAAATCCTAAGGTCAATGGGTAACCCACTGCCCATCCCCGCTGGAGGGAAAACCCCAAGGTCAATGGGTAACCCACTGCCCAGCATCGTTGGAGGGTAAACACTAAGTTCAATGGGTAACCCACTGCCCAGCCCTACTGGAGGGTAATCCTTGATACGACGGTGGGTAACCCACTACCCAGCCCCACTGGATGGTAAACCTGGAACATGTCCAATAAATCTGCACTACCCATGCCATCACTAGATGTCACTAACATCGCTACAGTGAGTTGGTTCGACATGCGTCAAAAGAACCTCCGACCAACGCCCATCCATGTTTCCACATTTAATTAGATCTCTAATGAGGATTTGCACACCCAAACAGATTACACCATGGAAAACCTCATGAAAAAACATGCGAGATAGACTCTTTACTTGCTTGAAATGAACTCCCGAAGAAATATTTGTTCAACACTGCATTATCCCCATACAACGTCTCATGGGGCCCACACCTCAGTCCCGAAAAAGGTCGGGTGAACTAAACCATCACGATGCTCTAAGAAAAAGAATCCAAATCGACTATTAATTCGCCTCGAATGGATGACAAATGAAAAAGTCTCAAATGCTACACGCAATTTGAATGACGGTCCATTGGTCCCAGACCTCAACTTCAGATTCAATGCCTGAAACCCCCTGTAATTCCTCATCTCAATGAGAGGGTCACAACGTCGTTGACGGTGCATAAAACAGACTCTGGAAGTGCTCGCGCCATCCGAAACAAGATTCTTGATGAGTCGCTAAATAACACTTCACGGACGTGTCACGCCATCGAGCCACTCTCTCAGGAATTAAAATTTTTTGAGACCATATCAAAACTTGTATCTCGATCTGGGTATCGTGTTTCCATAGACGACACGCAAACCCGATAACCGGTTTTAGAGTTAGAGGATTTTTAACGTCAACGGACAAAGACGGGGTGGGACGGACCTCTTCGGTCAGTCCATCCCTTTATACCGGTGGTTCACGGCTCGGCCACCCGGACAACCAGGTCCACCATAGCCCACGGTTCACCACGCAGGCCTCACCGCATTGCCCAGACCGGCTTAAGCTGGTTCGGCACTTTTCCATGGGAACCACGTTTCGCGTGTCTCGCTCTGCTCTCAAGGTCGCGGCGACCCCGGTATCATACTGCACGCTGACTAGCGAAGCCGGACAGTGCACCCTCCCGCAGCTCGGACTGTATGTCCGCTGTCCTGTGCACCTCTGTCGATCACCGAGGAGCCGCACCGCCACCTAGGGGAGCCCGCTCTGCCACCTTGGGAGCCCTCACCGTCATTGGGGAGCCGCGCTACCCCCTGGGTAGCCCTGTCCACCGTCGTTGCCCACCAGACCTCCGTGCAGAGCCACAAGACCGCCCTGGAGCCACCAAAAAACGAGGGTTTTGGCCGGAAAACTTCCCGGGGTCACCCCAGATACCCCATGACACAAAATTTTGATCCTAAAGAATCGTTGGAATGATCGGATCAAGCCCTACTCAAATATGTACTTCGCTCGATAATTAAATAACATTTAAATTCTATCAATTGAGTTTAAAGAAGATGTGGAAAATTAAAACAGAAATGCAACGATGCCTACCTAGTAGGGTGTAGCCCGATGCTCTACGATTGATACACCTTTGCCGGAAACGAAAAAACCTTGCTGGGGAAAAGTTGGATCTTGAAAGAAGTGGAGGGGAGTTCTTGTTGGGGTCTTCCACTAGATAACACAAATGGAAGGATAGGGGGTATGTATTTAAGTAGGGAAAATTAATTAAAAATTAATTAATTTTAAACACCCACCAGTGGGCCCGTCCCCCAACTATTGACGGGGTCAAGGTGAAGCCCCTCCTAGGGTAAAATACATCTTATGAGCTCAAAGATGGTTTCAGAATTTTAATTCGAGCCTCCATTCAGAATTTATAAAGTTCACGTCCATGGCCGCTAAATTACGAAAACGCCCCTCGTGGCGTTTTCCACAGAAGGGCTACGCCTGCAAAAGTTACACCCTTCCTAGGGTAAACGACATGGTATAGACTCAACGGTGCCCTCAGTTCTCCTATCTGAGAGACCGTTTAAGAGTGATTCAGTTTATTTGGTGTCTCTAGTGTGAACGCACTTAAAATTTAATTTCGGCCACATTGGGGCTCAGAATCACACTGAATGCCATGATCCAGTATAATCATCAAGAAAAAAATTCCAAGTCTCACAGACTCAAAACCTGGGTTCTTACAAATATAATAACACTAGTATATCATATACTTATATGCTATTATTTTAACTGAATAAGCTATAAAAAAATTCACTTGTATCAAATGGGATGTGAAGCCATTGATTGTGTGTACGGCAGACTACCGCCTCACGAATTGATGTAATTTGTTTTCAATCACCACATTTTCGGGATATATATAATGATGTATTTAACATATGTTTATGATATTTATTATATTTCAATACTTATATAATTATTATACCAAATATAATTTATTACTTTCCATTCTGTAGGGGATACTACAACGTCATTTGTGTGTACGGTGGACTACCGCCTCACGTAGAGATGTGATTAATTTTCTAGTAATGCTTTACATGAAAGATAGCCTGGTTATATTTAATTAATATATGTTATCCTTATTATTTAATTTTACTTAACGAAATATAATACCACAAATAACTTCAATTTGTCCAATCTATTGGAAAAGAATAATGCCGCTCGCGGGTACGTGTGGACAACCGCCTCCACATAATTATGTGAAATAGTATTAATTTTATTTTGACATGGATGATAAGAATAATTTATTTTATTAATAAAAATTATTTATGTTAAATAATAATGATTCTATAAATATGAATTATTATTTTTTATTTTTTTCATTACAACTAACGTGAAATATAGAAACAATGATCATGCGTACATATGACATATTGTCTCTATGAATGATGTAATCGATTTTCTATATCAATAAATAATAGATTACTATAAATAAATATATAAAGAATATATATGATATTTATATATTGGAAAAAAAATTGGGTTGGATATAACCATGATAAAATTGAGAAGATAAAAATTACTAAGTTAAAACATACATGAAAAATGAATCAATTATCACTCAAAAAGATGATTTTAGCAAAGAATTGTTAATAAAAATTATAAAAGAGTATAATTAATCCTTATTTTTTATGATATATAATATTTTTTCATTAAAATATCTTTATTAAAAACATAAATTTAATGTAAAATTGGTTAAGACACATACAAATTATGTCAAACATGAGGTAATGGTTTCTCATTTCACTTTTACTTCCATGAGGCATATGTAATATTCAGTATTTATTCCATTGATTGGTGTATATAATAAAAATTTTAATATTTTATATCATTAATATATTTATCATCATTGTATTTATGGTTCCATTTGAGCTTATTTCTATCATTTGTCTAATTATTCAAAAGTGACTAATGTGGTAGCGGTTAATTTCAAAATGTCATCATTTTTCGAGTTTGATTTTGTTCAAGTAACTATTGGGGATGTTATTGGATATTACTATATTAAGAACAATATATTTTATTTTTCTCTAGATACTCATGAACTATTTAATGTAATAATACTAATTTCAATCTTTTTTAATTATAATTATTGAAAATATATATATATATAAAATCAGACATAATTTCTCCCTTCATTTGAGAATTTATTTTCATAAAAATACATGTCTTATAAAAATGGAATAAATAATGTTTTTTAAATTCTTAAAATTTAATTACTAAATTAATTTTTAACCATTTTTTACTTCATATTTTTTAAAAATAATCAGTACGTCCTTTTTTAAACAAATCCCTTTTTTCATTTTCCAAAAATGTGAAACATATCATCGGTTTAACGTGTACGAATAGAATGGAATTTTCCACCATCGTGAACACTCAATGTTTTAAATGTTATTCTATATGTATAAAACTTATTTTCAATGAAAATAATTTTATTTTTTTGTGAATTGTTTTATTTGAAACGTTATTTTCAAAGTTCAATGGTTATTTTATTCATGAATGTTTTTAATGAAAATTTTATGGTACTTTTATTTATTAATGACATTAAACCTTTATTGAAGTTAGGATCAACTTGGGATATGTTATATTAATATCATAATTATTAATTATTTGGGTTTTTTATAATCAATTTAGGTGATGATGTAAAATTTAATTACTATTCACAATATTATTCTAGATGTTTTATGATTATGTTTATTTGATTAGGGGATGTATTAAAATTTCATATTATTTTTTTAATATTAAAGTTTATGTTGATTATGTTTCACCCATTTTATATAAGAAGTGCATTAGAAAAAGGTATGTGATGGGTGGGTATTGATTATATATATCCCCTTGATTCATCAACATATCTCATGTGAGAATCATATGGCCAAATTATATGTGCTTTTACGCATAGTTTTAAAAAGACTTATGGAAGGTATTGACTGTGTGTTTTAGATGTCTGATATTATTAATTAAATAATTATGAGATCATTAATTTAGGTTAATGTTTTTATTATATTAGATAGAATATCCATGGTTATGTTTCAAGATCATGTGATTATTTATATGGCTTAATTGGATCATAATTTATTGCTTCTACATTATGTTCATGTTATTATTTAAATGGAATGTGTTTTAGTTATTTACCTTTCCATATTTATTAATCATATTTATTCATGGTAGATTAATATATATGATTACCCTTAATAACCATTTGAGTTCATCCATTTCTTATGTTTTATTTTACACCAGATATCAGGAGCTGTTTTGTGATTGACATGCAGAGATACAATATAAGGAATAATGAAATTTTTAATGAAAACCCATTTGGTATTTTATATTTACAAATGTATGTAAAATTTAAGTATGTATAAATTTTACCAAGAATAATTAACTATTTCATCCTTTGGGATGGGTTATTATGTTTCTATTTCCAATATAATAAAGTATCCAACGACTATGGACTGTAGTCGTTGGGGTATTTACCCAGATCATGAAATAAAATTTTTTCCAATTATAGTCATTTCAGATGATATAAATGAAAATTTTAATAACTATTTGGTTTATGGTTTTTTTGTTGTTGATTTTCTCAATATGATTCATTTTTTTATAATTAATCTCCAACACTCTCCAACACTATTTATGAATTATATGTTTCTTCCATGTCCAAATATTTACATTACACCTGCATTCTCCTATTTGGAAACATGTCGTGTGTTATTCTAGATGACCATCACACATCTATTTCTCTATTATCTATAGGATATTTTATTATTTCTTTTTATGTTGTGGGTTTCCCACACAATGGTTTTTCAAATTTTAAACCCTTTTTACCAAGATAAATTTAAAATTTCGAAGATGAAATTTATTTAATGGGTGTAGAATGTAATATCCCAATATTTTCTAAAATATATATATTTAAAATAAATTTAATATTTTTAAATTTTCCCATTACATGAAATATTGAGTTTTTATGACATTCCAAACAACCCTTATTTTATCTTTCATTACATGAGACCATGAGTTTATGATTCATTATATGAAACACCATATTGAAATAAAACATTACATAATATTAAAATATTATTATTTAGTACGATAATTATCACATATACATTAGAGTGGAGGGTGTGAATAATATTATGTTAATTATGAAAATATACATTTTAAAGAAGTATATATAATTATTAAATTGGCTACCATTTACTCAGATATGAAAATAAAAAAATATTTAAAAATATAGGAAATCATTTTCTAAAAAACTATTTTTATAAATACAATAGTGTTTTATCAGAAAACGAAAAAATAAATAAATTATTGGGAATAATATTAATGATATGATTATATTATATATTCAATCAAAATTTTAGCAAATTTTATGTATTTTCTAGACAAAATAAAATAATAAAAACAATTATACTTGTAAAAAATGCAATTTTCTAAAAAGCAGTTTTATCAAAATTTTCTTAGTTATTCGAAAATTAGAAATTAAAATAATTCGAAAATTTGTTTCAAAAATAATCTCCATTTTTTAAATAATATTATAAAATTAATCATCATGTGAATTTTAGATAATTTTATGAAAAGATAAATTTTTTCAAGGAACAGTGAAAAGATTTTAGGTTTTATTAAGAATTATTATTTCTTGTAATCAACATAAAAACATATAAATTGCTTTATTGTGGTTTTAAAAGTATAATAACTATATATATATATTGACCCAATTTAATTAATTTTCATTATTTTCATAATAAAATTTGACATAAAAACCTTTAAAAATTTTGAAATTTTCTCTTTGGAAGACAAATGTTTCACCGTGTAGGAGGAATTAATTTTAATCTTACTTTTTCCAAATGTGTGAATGAAAATAAGAAAATGGATATAATATTTTTAATTATGATTATTTAAATTATCTAATTTTGTTATCTTAATTATTTTACCATAATGAATTAAATATACAACTATTTCCTTGAATTTTAATGTGAGATATTCAAAAAAGTACATCCCCTGGATAAAAAATTATTCAACTGATTTGCATTTGGTAGTCATGATCTGTTTACATCCATTTAGAAAACTTGATCTATCTCATTACCAAGGTATTGTTCTGGACAAATACCAAAACATCAAATATTATTAAAAAACGGTGTCACACAATTCTGAAATTTGGAATTTTGATAACATCCCTAACCTAAAGAGAGAGTAACTCTGGAGGAAGATCATCCCTCCAATGAAAATCATGGGTAACACCTAAATTGGCAAGCCCATCAGCAATCCTGTTAGTTTCACAGTACGTGTGGGTGGAGATGAAGCTGAGTCCAACCAGAGAGTTCAAGAAATCAATCCAACATGAAGTGAGAGTCCAAGCAAGGTGGATGGTACCAATCCAAATATCCCGAATGATGGTTGTGGAGTATCTCTCGATCCAGATGTATTTACAGTTGTGAAACTTGGAAAAATATATAGCATTAATGATGGCCATAATCTCAGCTTATAGGGAAGTGGAGATACCGCATGATCCATAGAAGCAACCAAGCGTCTGGTTTAAATGATTTCTAAAGATTGCACCACAACCTGCTGGACCAGGGTTCCCTTTAGAGGCTCTGTCCACATTAACATTAATCCATCCTGGGGGGTGAGAGCCAAAACACTTCTGGAGTATACTTAGGGAAATGATATTTCCCTTCCACCCTCACCCATATGAGAATCTCAAAGTCATGAACCAAGTTGTTGCAATGATATTTTTGGATCGAAGCTGCTTCCCAAATGGCCATGCAGATTCTCGCTTTTCCTGCATTAATTCTAAATGAGTTATTATGACAAATCAAATTATTTCTACCATACCATATTACATGAAATAGCTTTACTACGGCAACAACCAAAAGATTTTTGAGTTGCTGGGAAATAGATAAGTCCAAGCATCGTTGAATCTGCATGTTAATGGAATCACAAAGAAACAATATGCACTCAAAAATTTCAAGAATATAATGCCAAAGAGCAGTTACCATGTCACAAGAATGAAAAAGACGATTTATATCCTCTCTATGATGATTGAACATGCGGAATTTTGAATATAGAATGATCCAAAATGTATGTAGACAATTATTTGTGGGAAATATATTATGAGTAATCTTACAGACTAGTGTAAATATCGAGTATTTTAACTAGTTTTTATTAAAGTTACCTAACGAGGAAAAATTATCACCAACCTTATTAAATAAATGACTATAGTAATTTTTGGAATCATGAATCCCATTGTGGGAAAGTTCCAAAATTATAAAATAATTTGTATTAATGAAGTGATAGTTGTCAAAAATTTGTTTACCATGCTCAGGAAGATAGGGGTTTTGCATATTCATGACTTTTTTAATAGAGTCCTGAGAGTGGGGGGAGAAAAGTTGATGTCCATACAAGAGATCAGAGGTACACCAGCGCAGTTATCAAGCCAAAAATTTATTTTAGAATCCATATTAGCCATACATCTAGAATTGTTCATAATATAAGTGAAATTGTTTCTGATAGAGGGCCTTATAGAGGATGTAAGGAAGTGATAATGGTTATTTCTATGTTTATCAAGAAAACGATCCCTATGAAAATATGTATAAATAGAGGTATTATGAATGAGATTCCATATAAGCCTATCTTGAAGAGCTTAATTAAAATTAGAGTTATTTTTAATACCTATCCCACCTATATCAATAGGTTTGCAGCAACAGATCCAAGGGACAGTCACCAGTTTTCTCTCCAACGTACATCCTGTCCAAACAAAATTTTTAATAGCAACATCAATGCGTTTCAAAAGAATCATTGGCTGTTTATAAATCATCATGAAGTAAATCATTTTAGAATCAATGGTGGATTAAACCAAACAAATTCTCCCATCCATCAAAATATTTTTACCCTACCAGGAGGAAATATGATGAAGTGTTTGATCAATGATTAGAGAAAAATAATTCTCTTTTGGTCTGCCCCAGAAGATGGTCAATCCAAGGTAAGTGAAAGGAAATGATCCATCTTTGACACCTAAATAATTAGTGATAGTAAGTTTCATCCCTGGATAAAATTCATTGCAAAAAAATATGTATGAATTATTCCATTTGAAATATTTACCAGAGACTTCCTGGTAGTGAAGAAGGGTAGTTTTCAAAGCCATAATGTTTCTTTTACCCCCTGAGTAATGAGAATTATTTCATCAACATAGAGAAAGTGTGAGGGAGAAATCATGTTTTTAGAAGTAGAAATAGGATTTATAGAACCTTTATCTATCTCTTGAGAGATTAGACTACTTACATAGTCTTCATTAATTGAGAAGAGAATAGCCGAGAGAGGATCACCATGTCTCACACCGTTCGAACAATTAAAATAGCCTCTAGGTGAACCAATGATTAGAACAGAGATATAGGCTGAATTGAACAAAGATGAGATCTTTTTAATTAAAGTTTCATTAAAGCTGAATTTCCTAAAGACATTATACATGAAGTCACAATAAATGGTATCAAAGGCCTTACCAATATCCCGTTTAATAGAAACGTTCCCACCTCTATTATTTTCGTTAAGAAGTTTGGTGGCTTCAGAGGCAAGGAAAATGCAGTCTTGAATAAATCTGCCTTTTATAAACCCAAATTGGTTCCAGGAAACAATTCAATTACTAATGGAAGAGATTAGATTGGAAATTAATTTACTGATGATTTTGAAATGATAATTAATGAGAGAAATGTGTCTGAAGCTTTGAATTTCATCTGCATTCTATGTTTTGGGAATGAGAACAAGAAATTGGGAATTAAGCCCATGTGGGAGAATGCCTCTAGAGAAGAAAAATTTTACCATATTGCAAGAGTTATGAAACTAGAAGATGATGGATTCTAGGTTGAATCTGACATAGTTTTGGTTCAACAACGATCCCAGCTTTGTAAGTATTCATTCATGATAAGAGTTGCGTACCTCAAAGGTGATACTCCATTGACCATTTTAGATCTCAATGTTTGAATTATTTCCTTCTGGAGATTCTAAAACTGGAATCTTGTTCCTTTAGAAGAAGGATATTTTAATATTTTATTTTCCTCAAAATCAGACCTAGATCGGGCTTGGAATATGGGAAATTTAAACTTGAAACTAGGATATCATAGGCTCACTGAGTGGTACATTGCTTTTAACCCAAACATTCATAGAAATAACACAGCCCACGATTGGGTTAGATTCATTAACCTCAACTAGTTTTTTTTCATCCTCAGATCCTCAATGATATATCTCTTTGCATTGGTACACCACTAAAGGTGGAACAAAAAACATTGAATGGGGATTTAGGGTTATATGCTAGGGTACATGTTGAAGTCAATTTAGAATCAAAGCCACCTAAAACTATCACTTTCACTTCTCAAGATTATAAAAATGTGGTGAGGCTTGAATATGAAAGACTCCCCTCTGATTGTGATTATTACAAGCTGGTTGGACACTCCATCCACCAGTGTAGGAGAGTTCACAAGTAGCCTCTATAAACCAATAATTCTGGTTGGACAGAAATTAAAAGGAATAGGAGCGAGGAAAAAATGTTGTTGAGAAACCTGAAACATCAATGAAAAGAGAGGAGAAATGGGTTTCCAAAGATAATTCATTTGGCCATTTGAATTCTGATAAAGGGAAATCTTGGGCTGATCGTGTTGAAGACCAAAAATTTTAATCTCTTGTATATAATTTTAATAAGTTCATTGAAGATGATGTCCTTAATATTCTCTCTCACCCCATCCCTGATTCTATTCCAGCAAACCCCCCTTCAGAAGACCCTACTTCATTGGTTTCAAATATTTCCCCAGTCCTTGATAATGTAGCTAAATAAAATCCTTGCACTCCTTATAAAATTGATAATGCTAACACTGAAAAACAGTTTCCCTTACCTGAAAGCAATATCTCTCACCCACAAATCATTTCCACTATTTCTGGAACAAAACCTTTATTTAAAAATATAGACATCCCCAAGCCTATAGAGCATTACTACAGGGCTTCCCTTATTTGTTCACCCTTCTGTAAGGATAGGGTGCATGATTTCAGTGGGACTCCTCCCCTGTAGGACCCCTGTAACCCGACTTCTTTGCAACCAGAATCTGTTTACAAGCAGATCCGCTCTGACTCTATACCACCTGCTGAGCTGAAAAGCAGGGATAATGAAGGTGCTACTATTCCATTTCCAACCCACTTGTTATTGAATGACAGGAACAGTAATCCTTCAAAAGAGGATGTTATTGGATTTTCAACCATGTCAATGGCCTTGGACTCCGAATTAAAAGAGGATAGCCCCACTAAAAAAGGTCTAAATTAATATATTATATTGGAATTGTCAAGGAATTGCTAACATCGACACCTTGAATGTTTTAAAAAGGTTCATTAGCACACATTCATCAATTATTTTTTCAATTTCTAAACCTAAAACCACCTTTTCCTCTAGATTACATCAAGCCCATTTTGGTTATTCTTTTCTAAGGGCTTCTAATAATGGGGAAATTACTGATTCTTTATGGTTATTTCCTCATTCCTCTTTGATTAATGTCATTATTTTTAACTGCTTGAATCATGATAATTACATGTGAATTAATATTTGAGAATATAAATTTCTACTCCAATTTTGTTTATGCCTACACAAGATACCAAGATAGGAGGGACCTTCGGAATGAACTCACCCACCTTAGTAATTCTATAAACCAGCCTTGCTTTATTGTTGGTGACTTTAATGCTATTCTGGACCTAAGTGATAAGATTGGCCCCTCACATTCCCCTATCTCTTCTATGGAATTCAATGCTTGCATTAAAAAGAATAATCATGTAGAGATCAATCTCTTGGGAGCCAAATTTACTTGGTATAAGAAACATTATAATAGGATTGTGGCCAGTAAACTTGATAGAGCCTTAACCAATGTACATGCCTTGGATAAATGGGATAACATTTCTAGAATTACTCTTATGAGGATTTCTTCTGATAAATACCCCATCCTTCTTTCCTTATCTCATAAATATAATAAACATAGGGCCCCTTTCAGATATAACATTGCTTGGTCATCTGACCCAGAATGCATAAACATCATTCAGAACACTTGGATTAATTTGTATGGTCAATTTGATCATTTTTCTTGCCTGGTGAAGTTAAAAATTCTTAAGCTAAATCTCAAAAGCTGGTGTATATCCAAGGTTAGTGAAATGGACAATGATATAAACCTTTTGGAAAAGGAGCTTATTCAATTCCAAAATACTAACTCTTCTTGATACATTTATCATGATCTCTCTATTTTCCCTAAATCATTGACAACAATAATATTTATGATGTTAAGAACATGAATATTAAAAAAACACCTGAATTAAGAGGTAAAATTTCTTAACATTATTTATAAACTCATTAGGAATGTTTCATAATCTTCATTAGGTACTTATTGTTTTCCTCGAAAAAGGATTTTTCATAAGATTCAAAGGGACCTTTCCAAAGATACTCCATGATCTGAACATTCCATATCATATTCTGATGGCACGACCTTCCATATTAGTTCCTTTAAGAGATATATTTAATGTTATTATCTTATGGTATTTAGTTTAGTTTCACCAAATATCATAGATAATGGTTCTTTATATTTTAAAAAATTTCCTATATTTAGATAAAACACTATCCTACAAATATTATTAACAAAAAATTATTTTATATCTCCAAATTTTACTAAGGATCCTTTATGGTTCACAACCTCATTGACTATACTTCAACCAATTGAAAAAATAAACCATATCATAATGTTATAGAATAATAAAAACTTCTTAAAGATATAGTGATTTTTTGTTCATATTTTTGGTTCTAAATGTGCCGAATCTACCCAGAATAATGATCGATTATTGGAGTTTCTTTCCTTGTGATCCCCAGAATCTGTCCAAGTATTCTAGAATTGGATGGGATATTTCCTAGATCTTGTATTTATTGCGATAAGAACTAGAAAAATGTCATATAAGTAGGTATTTTCTAGTACTATGTCCTGGTGGTTAGTATATATTTTGGCTATGCATTTCTTTGGGAATTGAAATGGTGGGTGAGAACTAATTAGTAGGGAGATTTTATTTTTGGTACAAATCTATGATTTTTAGAGTTATTCTTAGGATAGTCATGATTTATGGATCGGGGAGTTCTTGTTTCTGAGGATTCATGTTGTTTTGTGGATGATTGAAATTTAATTCATTATGTTTTCAAAATTTTAGATCTTATTATTTTTAATTGAGTAACTAAGATGAGCATTTCTTTCAGGATGTTTGGAACTAGATAAAGATATTTTTTTTGTGTTATCTATAGGGCTATGCTCCATGTTTGAGATCATAGTTTATCTATTTTAGTATGATTAACCTTGTCTAATCCTATGTATTTATTATTTATCTATGAATATGATTTGTTTTAAAAAAAATTTGGATGATATACATTCTGGAACATGGTAGTTTTTTCATTTGATAATGTGGGATTTATTTGATTGTGTTTTCTTTTTAAATTTGAGAATCGTTGATTGGAAATTATTTGTGTTTGATGATTTTGAATTATAACACCCTATTTATTACTATGTTTCATTTTTTTGTCTCACCATTTAGAGAAATTATAAATGATGGGGAGACCATGGATTTGCCTCTATTCCTTTTAGTATTTTTATAGTGATGGAGTTAATATTTTACTTATAGAATATCATGATTTTATTGATTTTTATAAGATGGTTTATAGACATAATTAGTGTTTTATATTTTCATTCTTATGTATTTATATGTGTTTCATGCCTGACCAACCACATTTCATGTGGTGTTGTAAGGTATTATTTTTTGATACTTCACATTTTACTAATGAATTTATAGTGGTAGAAAGTGGAAAGGTGGGGGAAATTGTAACACCCCATTTCACAATATCAATGATTATATTAATTAAATTTTGTTAAATTAATATTTTAATTAATTTTGGAATTTCTATTTTAAAATTTCAATTTCATTCATTTTGTTAACAGCTTGAACATGGTCACTAAGTGGCCAGTAGAAACCCTAAATTTGAACCTTATACGATATTGTATGGTGTGAAATTTGGGTGGTTTTGTTTAGAAGGAATCATGTAGGTTACCTTTACATAGGGTCTTTTTAGTTTACTTTTGAACATGGATGGTTAGATTTCAGGGTTAATAGCTAAATAGAATATTTCATGTAGTGTTAAACATAGAAATCGGTTATATGGAATACTGGTTGGGAATGAATAGATAAAAACTATATAGTAATAATTTGTAGCATTCTATAACTTGACATATATTTTTTAAATGGTTTTACCAAGGATAGTAAAACCATAAAGACCTATGATGAAATAAATATAGATTTAAACTTTTCAGTTTTCAAAAATCCCCTCAATGATTTAAGGATGTTTTATATATTTTTCTCCTCTCATACTGATTTACAAGCCTAGGGAATTCTATGTGGGAAATCATCCCCTTCCCTCATTTCAATTTAGGTTTTTTATTGTAGTTCTTTTGTAATACTTATGTAAACCACATCTTTCTTCTTCCTTTAATTTTTTATTCACTTGATATTCAATTTTCTATCAATCTCATATTATCCCATAAAACCTATAACCTTTAGTTCATGTAATGGTGTTTGGGTTGGGTTTAACTCTAGAATATGGGAGTCTAGGGCTCTTTAAGGGTCTCTATATAATTTTTTTAGAATCCACCATTGAAGGTGATTACCTTTTACCCAATCATCATTGATCCATGTTAGGTGTTTTCATGAGTTACCTTAATTTGGGACATCATTTTATTATTGGATTTTATAAATTTTTTATTCATTATGATATACCAATATGTGATATTCAAGTGGATTTTATAAATGTTAGGGGACTATTTTTCACTTTGAAAAGGGGGTTCTATATGGTTTTTAAAATTTTAATTTCATCATTACGTGTTTTTTAGGAAATTATTTCATGATTATTTCAAATGGATATGATGTCTTCAATAAGTGATTGAAATATTTTTTTAACCCTTGAAAACAGATATTCCGTTGGAATTATTTTACAAAGAATAAAATGTATTTCAATTTCTAAAATGATTTAATATTAGTTTTAATAAGGGTTATTTGAAATTATTTTCATTTGATTACTTTTTTATAGTTATTTGATATAGAATTTAATAAAAATAAAATAAAAATTCACTCCACGTATGTTTTTTGGAGACTTTTATATAATATTTAAAATCATATTAATTGGTAGGGTGTTTTTATGTGGCCCTCTTGAGCACCTTATTAATAAAGATGATAGCTCGTAGTAGTATACTATTTGTCATTGTGATTTGAATGACATGTTGGGGATATTTATTGTTAGGTAATTAGAGGTAAAATAATATTTAAATTGTGTCAATCATATTAATCATATAACATAAAAAATTGGTAAAAACCTATTGTATTACTTCCATGGGATAAATAGACACTGTGTGAGATGTCTTGATTTACCCCACACTAGTTAGTCTCACACAACTAGTGTCCCCGTAGTTATATGTTAGTGATATTAGAGAGTGGCCTTGATTATAGGCATGTTCAGAGATACATTGGATGCTTATTTTAAGATTAAAAAAAGATAATAATTTATTATTACACAACCTTAAACAATAAATAATCATATTTTATGTCAATAACTCATTCTCTTACATTTGAGGATATTTCTAGGTTTATATATTTAGAGAATTAAAATATAAATAATAACAAAAAAACCATGAAAGAAAAAGTGGAAACATATGATTAGTATCTATTTTTACAAAAATGTTTAACTTTTAAAATAAATAAGGATTTATTTTCTAAGAAAATCTCTATCACCTTCAACCTAACTTATTCCATTCACTTAACCATACTTAAACCCTATGAAAATCATATTTAAATTATTAGGATGTGAAAAAATGATCAGTACAGGATATAAAAATAAAGTAAAACACTGATTCATGAAAACAAATAATTGAAATGAAATTTTTACCTTTACAACAATTTTTTTTGAGAAAAATTAATAAATCATTTTCACAAAAAAATGAAAATTTTTTCTCAAATAAATCCTTTAAAAACTACAGAAAGAATATAAAATAATTTTTAAAGTCATTGAGAATAATATTAATAAAGCCATTTCAAAACCCTTTAAATTGGAAAAACCATATGGATAAATTACATTAATATCATTTCCCAATGCATTGGAGATCTATAATGTGGATAACCCTTTGTATATGCTATATTTAGGCCACTCTAGTCTCTTGAGCTATAATGGGGATGAACTATTCATTTAACAAGTATCAGACTCAACCGTTTCATATATTTTGGATGTACTATAATATTAATGTAATAATTTAAAAATAAAACCCTTTAAAAACAATTTTTCTCCTGTAAGAAAATAACTTTCAGATAAAAAACTATTTTCCCTTAAAAATACCCAATTTCGATTCAAAAATACAGTATTTGTTTGAAAAAAAATCAATAACACAATAACAAAAAAATCAAAAGGTTTTATCATTTGAAGAAAAAATAAAAGATTCAATGGAAGATATAAATAAATGAATTTTCATGGTATCAAAAAAGATATTTTTATAGTGTATGTTTTTAATGGAAATATCATTTAATTATTTTAAAAAATGTTTCATATAAAAAACATAAAGAGTTTCCAATTTATTGTTTTGAAATTAATCGAAAAATTTAAATAAAGTGTAATTTATAAATATTTAGTGTCCATATAAAAACATATATAAAATATTTATAATACATAGAAAGTTAAAAGAAAGAGTTTGAATAAAAAATTTAGAATATGGATGTTTTAAAAATGAAGCCCTATATCACTTTAGACACACTTAAATATAAAACAACACGAAATAATAACATTAAAAATATTTAAATATAATAACTATAGATAAATTCATGACATAAAATTTCAATGTTTATTTATATATACCTTATAAAATATTTAAATTGCATAACATCAAAATATACCTCAATAAAAGAAAATTAAGATGACATCACTTAACTTGAGTTTGATTCATCACATGGGTCTTTATCCTCCAGAATAATAAAAATGTGTGAATTATTTAATTTTGTGAGAAAATTTATGATGTTAATTTTTAATTTTGTTTTACTTATTAACAAGTTAAATGGAATTTTATAATCAACTCTCTTTAAGTTGGATGTTTTGACCATATTCAACATATGTGTCAAAAATTACATCTGTAGGTTAAGTATGGTCAAATAGGTCGTTATTAATACATATATAGGATAATAATAATTATGTAATTTTCATTTTAATAAAATAATTACAATGTTAAATCCAAACATGAAATGTGTTTACGAAAAATGAGCTAACATTACAATCATGGAGACAGTAGGTCATACGTATGCCTGAGTAACATTTCAATTTTTCAATGATTATTACTGAAAGAAGTTATGTAAATTTTATCTTTCTATAATGATAATAAAATAATAAATAACTTATTATATAATTATATATATTTATATATATCATATATTTTTTACAGAGATAAAAAATGGAATTACATTGTTTCAAGGAGCTAGTAGTCTACACGTCCATGAACGATATTAACATTTGTTTTCAATTAGTGGAATGGTAAAAGGAAAATGATATATTTTTTTCACTATTGAAAAATATTTTATTAATAACATAATTATTTCATTTATATCTCATAAATTTTTTATATGTACTCTTATAACCTACCATGTTACATGTTAGTGAGAACTAAATCACATAACTTTTTGTGGTGGTAATATGTTGTACACAGGAGCGATGACGCCGTATCCATTATAGAATGGAAAGTAAAAGGAGATAAATGATATAATGACTAAATTGATACAATTATTTTTAAATATAATATATAAATCTAACATTCATCATTATACCCTATCATGAGAGTTGGAAATGAAAAAGGCAATGACATCATTTTGTGGTGTGGTTGTCCTCCGTACACAAGAAATGATGTTTTTAACCAATTTTAATGAAGTTTTTGTGGCTTTACATATTACCATTACATAAATAATTCTCAGTATATTTTATATATTGAGGTTCTTATATCATCAGGGTATAATAATAATTTTAGGATGTGGAGGTATAACTAAAATAAAGACACTCGTTGAAAAACATTACATCTTCTTCTGGTATCCTCTATAAGATTCCACTAAAGCGTTGAACAGATGGATTTATGCCCAAAATAAGGATCCTGTGATGAGGTTTTTCAACCAATTATTTGATTTGGGATGTTATTCTATGATCCAAAATTCATTATATGTGTGAATAAGTGAGGATGTTAGTTACCGTGTTTTGTGGAGGAGGGGTGTTATTCTTTTAAATACTCAAAGGTATTCATTATTGGAATCCTAATATTACCTAATATGATCCCAATTTTATATTTAATATCATGATTGGATAATATGTTCAATAAAAAATCCAATAAACAAATTAATACATGTTTTAAACATTTTGTCCCTCATCTTCTTTGTTTTATTAGTTTTATCATTTTTGATATTCATTATGATAACTACTTTTCGATCAAATGTAATTTATCGAATAAGAATAAATTAAAGTGATAATTACTGGATAATTTTGACCTATTAATAAGAAATATTGATATTAATATGGAAAAAAATCTTATGTGTTTTCATAATGTATATTAATAAAACTACATGATCATGCAAAAATACTATTTTAACCATAACTACACTAACAATGTTATCATTATTTTTAAGTAGTTATATTTCTTTTAAAAAATCATTTCCTCCCTGAAGAGAAAAATTATTATATATTTTATATAAAAATACATTGTTATAATATAAGTTTTTTATTCATTTTAAAACATTAATAAATTATAATTTATTATAAAATAACATTAATTTCAATTTTGGCGTTACACATTTAAATTGAAATAAAAAAAATAAATAAAGTGATGGATTGAGAATATATTTTATTAAAAAAATTTCTAAATGATATATCAATATAAATGAAATAATATAATACTTCAATTAATTAAATTTTATTCACTGTTAGTATTTGTAGTTTCAGTTATTTTATTTTTATAATAAATAAATAATTACAGCGTTGGAACTTCTTAATTATTTTAGGTAACTAATTCATCATTAAAATTATATACAAATTATTTAAATTCCCAAACAAATTTATATTTCAAAATAAAATTTATAACCAACTGAATGATTTTTTCCCAATCACAATCGATATTAAAAAGAATAAAATTATTCTTTTGCTCTTTTTCTTTACTTAACATATTATGTATCACCCCCAAATGATAAAAGGTTGATGACTAAATGATATGACTCATGTCAACAATGTGAACAATCTTTTTTGGGAGCCTATCTGATTAGAACTCCACAGTTAAGCGTGCTTGGCCTGGAGTAGTGATTAGGATGGGTGTCCTTCTAGGAAGTTTCTCAGGGTGTGTGAGTGAGGAGAAAGCACAATGGAAAAGACATGTGTTGGCCTGTGGGGACTGTCATTAGTCAGATGACCTGTTAGATATGTGGGTGGACCCTTGGGTGGGGACCACGTGTCTGCGGGGCAACTAGTTGTACCTGGTAGGCCAGGACCCGACGGCCCTGTTAAGGCAGGGTGTCTGTGCTATCATCGGGACCCAGTTGTCACATTTGGTATGAGAGTTGGTACCCAACTGTAAGTGTGGTGCACTGCTGGGGTTGTGATTTAGGGCTCACAACGAGGATGTTGTGTTTTAAAGGGGTGGTGATTGTAACCCCCCCAATGATAAAAGGTTAAATGACTAAATTATATGACTCATGTCAACAAGGTGTACCTTCATTTTCAGGAGCCTACCTGGTTAGAACTCTATAGTTAAGCGTGATTGGCCTGGAGTAGTGATCAAGATGGGTGACCTTTTGGGAAGTTTCCCAGAGTGTGTGTGAGTGAGGACAAAACACACTGGAAAGGACATGTGTTTTCTTGTAGGGACATTCATTTGTCAGATGACCCGTTCAAGCACGTGGGTGGGCCTGAGGTTGGGGACAATGTGTCTGCGGGGCAACTGGTAGTACCTGGTGGGCCAGGACCCAACAATCATGTTAAGGTGGTGTGTCTGTGCTGTCATCAAGGCCCATTTTTCACATATTATGTTGGATATATTAAATGGAATATGGAATGGAGTTTCCATATTTAATATAAATTTATATCTAATGTTAAATAAATAAATTCTACAAAGTTATGATAATAATCTATTTCACTTTAACTATAACCATTCTATTTTAACCGTTTACTATTCATTTTGGTAAAAATTAAGTTTAACTTGTTAGATATTTTAACTTATTTGGAATAAAAATATGGAATCCATTTTTCAAAATTCAATTCAGAGGAGTGAAATTTTTTAATTTAATATTAATTCTGATGTTGTGGTTAGAAATTAGGTTTTTTAAGAAAATGTATTTTTATAGAAAAAGATGATTTTATATTAACTCTAGGAACAATAATATTAATTTAATGAAACTAATTTATTATTTCATTTTATATTACATAAATTATATTCATAACACTCTACATTAGGTACTATTTTAATAAATTAAAAAGGATAATCATTATTCATTTTAAAATACTTTTTTGGAAAATGAAAATTTTTATAGCCCAAAATAATAGTTATAATAAAAACCACTATGAGGAAAATTAAAAATTAACTAATTCAAATTAATATAACTAATTAATAATTAGGATAATTTAAAAACTATTCATAAAATATGGGGACGTGTAAATTACATATTTTATTGAAAATAAAACACATTTTTAAAAAAAATGTGAATTTCTTACTATTCATTGAAAAAGTAACATTTTCTGAAAAATTAAAAACATTCACTCAATGTAATTTTGGATATTCAAATTCCAAAAATGAAGTTATTTATATCAAATAAATTTTCTAAATGTTAAAAAAAATTATTACATTTTTACATGAAAATAAGAAGAAAACATTTTTGAAGAAAACATAATTTCAAAGAATAAAATCACTTCACTAAATATTGATTTATTAATTTATAAATATATTTTAATAAATAATATTTAGTAAGAATATATATATATATATATTAGTTAATTCTATTTATAACCACTAATTTAATGAGTATATTATAATTGTAATATATATCATGGGTCATTTATGTTCGGTATTGCTTGTTGAATACAATATTACACAAAATATTATTATTTTAAAATATCATAGTGTTACATCCTCTAACCCATAAAAAAATTGTTTCCTCTAAATTTATAATTTATCCTTGAAAAAAACATTAGTAAATTGTTTAGTGATTTTTTTGTAAACCCACATTGAATAAATAATTATTAAAATGTCCTTTTAATTGTTGAGAAATGGAATCACAATGGTCCTATTGAATAACACATGACTAGTTTTAAAAATTAGAGAGAATAGTTGGGAATGGAATACGAGGAAAAATAAATATATTGATTTATTGAGTTCATAAATCACAATAATTTTAATGATTAATTGAATGTTGAGGGCCTGAAAACCATAAATCTATGATGATTTAAAACATTGTATAATTCCTCAAATATGATGGTAATAGGATAATATTTTGGTTTCATGACTATTTTTATAATATTTAGTAAAAATTTTATTATTAAATTATATATTTAAATATATTTAAATTATATGTTTTTATTTCATGCGAAAAATTTCATCCATTTGTTGTTCTTCAATAAATTTAAAATTTATCACTTACACTGTGAAAATGATATCCAAAAAATAATTTTTATGCATTAGGCACTAAAAATAGAAGTTAATATATCTTAAGATACATAAAAGAGTGAAGAGTATTTCTATATCTCTAAACCATTTTCAATAAATAAATGTTTAGCATAAGATAGAAAAAAAATAATCTCTAAAACTAAAAAGTAACACCACTTGTTCATAATTAGTATTTATTTTTTTAAATTGTTTTAACTAAAGAATAATGTAATTGATGATCATATTTACTATGAATGTTATCCATAACATTAAACTTATTTTTATAACATGTAAATGCATTATTCCTCCAACAAATGTTTTACTAAATAATATAGTTAAGTTATATATGAAATTGAAATAATGTATCAAAAAAGACATCCATTACTTAAAACATAAAAAGAGGTGTGACTAATTCATCAAGTTTAATATCAATATTTTAGAAATACTGATCTCACTAGATCTTTCAGTATAGCCCCATATGTCCCAACATCAACAACTGAAGCAAGAAATTATTTTTTGATCCCTTTTTATTTTGATCATGATGATTTTGACCCTGTGTATGTATCTTTGGAAACAAGATAGAATAATGTCCTGAATAATTTAATCTAAAATATATCGTTGACAATTGGATATATTTCATCTAATTCTTGGAATTATTATGACTATTTTCCCTATAGTCATCAAACTTATAAAAAAACATAACACACTGGTAACACTTTCTAGATCAGGACATACATTCCTATAAATGTATTTTACGAAACAAAGAAAAATATTTGTCTTACCTCCAGAATTTTTTTCCTTCTCTATTCCCTTATACAATGATTGTTTTCTACTCTTTTCATATTCTTGAACATAATTGTCATAAAAATCCAACTCAACGTAACTAAAAAAATGAATACATTTTTAATAACTTTTAAATTACTGTGTATACAATTATTGTCATATTATATGTTTTAATCTAGAGTAAAACTAATTATTTTTACTGTAATTATATCCAATATAGTCTGGAACACACAAGGAAAATATTTTAAATTTTTCTTCATATGAATCCACAAAATATTCATCCTTTTTACTCTATTTTAAGAATTGTTCCTCCATCCTAAAATAAATAGCTGTAAATAAATATTTCTTAAGGAAAATATTCTTAAATATATCCCATTCCACAACATAAATATCATATTTCTCTTTAGTATTCATAGAAAAATACCACCAAAAATTATAATCAACTTCAAAATGATAGAAGTAAAGAGTTAAATTTTGATGTTCAAAACATTTCATTACTTCAAATATCATCATTAGGGAATTGATAGATCATTCATATTGGACTGGGTTAGAAGACCCATTGAATGTTGTTTGGTGTTTCCTTAGGAAATGCTCTACTATAGACATGTATCTTCGTGGTAGATTAGTTTCCAGTCTATCATAGATACCACAACTATTTATTACCCTTGTGAACTAATATATCACTATAATAAACTATTATATTCAAATTCCAACCATCTCGAGTTGCTGATATATAAGGCTATTTTCTTCTCAGTGCCTTCACAATATAGATTTTTAGATTTTTCAATGGAATACCATTCTTTATAGAGATATTTTAGTTAATGAAACATGGAAATATTAAAATTCTACCTCATTTTAACCTAATACTAATGTAATTTTTTTAGGTGAATTCTATTAATATTATCCTAACCTATAAATGTTTTATAAAAGGACATTTGATACTAACTATAAGGACATTTCCTAAAACATTACATAATATTTAGTTTTAATTTAATACTTAATTTTGTTAAATTTCTGGAACCATTCAGTTTTAGAGTATAGGAAATTAGTATATTAATCATACAGAACCAAACCATGAAATACAATGTGGAAACATCATATTTTTATCCATTTTATCTACAATATAGATAATTAAAAATAAAGAAAGATTTATTTTCATGGAAAATCTCTTCCATTTTCATATTGAATATTTCCTTTCCCCTACCCATCAAGAAACATTGTGAAAAATATTTCTAAAATCATGGTATGAGAATAAAATCATAGTAAGGGATATAGAAATAAATGAAACTATTAGTTACACAAAAATATGAAAACTAATGAAATAATTAAAATTACATAAATGTTATATTATCAAAATAAACAAAACATTTTAATAATAAAACCAACACATTTATCACTCAATTAAATCATATAAAACATATTGAAATCAATACAAAATACTTTTTAGCATCATAGAGAATCATATTCATAAATTTTTTTGAAATTAATTTAACTGGAAAACCCATATAGATGGATGAAAATGAAGTATTTACATAGTGAATTTGATAACTATAAAGGGTCTCACACTTTTTATAAGTGTTATTGGACTCACCAGTTTCTTATGAGTTATAATGGTACTCATCCCTTTGTATAAGAACTATCAAGAGCACCCGTTTGCTATATTGGGGATATACCCTATTCAAAAGCTATATAGGGATCACCCATTTTATATAATTCTCATGTACCATAATATTAATATGAACCATTCACAATAAAAAAATTTTAATAACAAATTTAAACTCATATGAAAAAACATTTAGATATAAATACTATTTTCTTTAGAAAAAAAATCTCAATATAAAAATTCACTTTTGTTTTGAAAAACTATTTTCAATAACAAAATACGTAAAAAAGTAAATGTTTTTTCTTTGAATAAATCATGAAATATTTCAGTTTAATATATAAATTAAAAAAATGGTCCGGTCAGTGGAAATATCATTGTTGTCAATTCGATTAAGAATATAGTATTTGTTTCTTCAGTTTTCAAAATGTTCCATATAAACACATAAATATATTATTTTGAAAATAATTAAAAATGATGTGAAAAGAGATATATATCTTGTTTATAAATATTTTAATTCCTCATATATTTTTATAAAATTGTTATAAAACATGGACATGGATGAGAATTAATTAGTAGTAAAAACATTGAAAGTTGATTTTTTTTTAAAAAGTCAATTATAACTTGGGAAAACATGAATCATAAGGATCGATAAATAATAACATTAAAAATTATAAAATATCAATATAATATATAAATTAACAATATAACATGTAAAAATGTTTTAATATATTACTTATAAAAGAATAATAGTTCATAACATCAAAATATTCTTCAACAAAAAGAATTTAGGACAGTGTCTCCTACCTTGAGTCTGATTCGTCATGTGTCCCTTTATCTTCCAAAATAATAAACATATGTTAATTATCTAATTTCATGAAAAAAAATCAGTTTATTATTACTCTTATTTAATTTAGTAAAAAACATTTATAGAATTGAATAATCAATTATGTTTATGTTAGATGTTTTGGACCATATTCGTCTCATGTGTCAACAATGACCATAGTAGGTTGAATATGGTCAAATAGTACATTGTTTAAACATATCAACAATAATAAAAATGAAATAAATATCATATTTATATATCAATAATACTTTTATAATAAATAATTAAACATGGTTATGAAAAATTAACTAACATTGGGAGCTGGGAGATGGTAGGTTGTAAGTACGCATATGAAACGTTTTGATTTTTTAGTGATCATTATAGAAAGAAGATAAGTAACATTTATATTTCCTGAATGATCATTGGATAATGAAGGTAAGTAATATTTAACTTTCCAGAATAATCATAAGATCGTAGATACAATATTATTTAATTATTATACTTATATATATCATTATCCTAATGTGTAGATGAAAAAAGTAATTGTATCTCTTTGAGGAGGTAGTTATCCACACATCCACGAATAATGTTATCATTTTTTCATTAAGTGAAAGGGTAAGTCGAAAATGACATAATATATTTATATAATGAAACATAATTAATTAATATCATAAATATGTCATCTATATCTCGTATAATTATTACATGTACCCTTATTACCTTCTGTGAAACACATCAGTGAAAAATGAATCACATCGCTTTGTAAGGTAGTAGTCCACCATACACGTGAGATAAGTTAGCATATCCATTACAGAATGGAAAATAAATTGGTATATATGAGATATTAAATAAATAGGTATTATTATTTTATAAATATGTTATATAAAATTTTTATCCATAATCACAGCTAACCATGAGAGGTGGTAATTTTAAAATGGATGACCTCGTTTAGCGAGGCGGTAGTCTTCTTTATAGAAGAATGATTATTTGGTATCCCATTTGAGGGAAGTGTTTATGGTTGTGTGTCATAAACATAAAAAACATAAAACATTCATATATTTAATATGTTGTGGTTATTATATGAGATTATTATAAGATGTATTTATGGAGGTGGAGTAGGATGTAAAATAAATTCACTCATTGAAGGACACTACCTCTACTTCGTGTATCCTATTTAGGTTTTCACTAAGGCCTGGAATGGTTAGATTTATATAAAAAATAAGGCTTCTAAGAAGAGGTAATGGATGTTGAAAATTAATTTTGTTGTTCTTTGATGATCTAAATGCATTTATTGGTGTGATTATGTAATGGGAGTGAGTTCCCTTTTATAGTTGAGGAGTGGTATTCTTGAAAATACTCAAAATAACTCACTATTGGGATGTAAATATTATAAAAATTTGATATAATGTTGAAAATTAACGTTCAGTATAGATTTTATTTTTGATAAACACCTCTAAAATATAAATAAATACATGTTTTAAACATTTTGTTCCTTAACTTCTATGTTTCCCTATTTTTACCATTTTGGTTTTTTACTATGGTAGCAAGTTTTCTAACCTAGGTAATTTATTCTTCAAGAATAATTTAATGTGGGAATTATTAGATACTTTATACCTAATTATTATAAATATAATATCATATTTATCAAATAAAAATAATATGTTTGTTGATACTTTATATTAACATAAGAGCATGGTCCTGATTATAACATTGTTTTATCATTTACTATGCTAACATGGTTTTTATTTTTTAATGAATTATAGTGATTATAAATTAAAAGTTTGTAAATTAATAAAATAAATTTTATATTTATTGTTATTTAAAAATCAATTTAATAAATATGTTATTTTTAGTAATTTCAAATCATTTAAAAAAATATGATTTGTCATAAAATAACATTAATGTTAATATGAATATTATTCATTTAAATTGAATATAAAAATATTTATATAATTATGGAATTTTAATATATTCAATTTAAAAATTCATAAAACGACTTATCCATATAATAAAATAATGGAACACAATAATTCTTTTAATTTTCTCTCATTTTTAGAATTAATTATTTTATTTTCATAATAAGTAAATAATTTATGGGATAGAATTTATTAAGTATTTTATGTTACTAATTCATCAAAAGAAATTAAATATATATTATTATTATACCAAAAAACATTAATATTTCAAGAGAACATGTATAATTTTACCAGTGTTGTGTTTCCCCTATCCTAGAGATTTATAGATAATAAAATCAAGAAAAGTATCTTATTTTTTTTGTTTACTTAACTTTTTAAATGTTTCATTTATAGAGGAAAGTGGAAGTTAATTTTCATATTTCAGATAAATTGATGGATTTTTTGTGAAATAAATACATTAAGTAAAATTAAGATAATATTTAATTCATTTTCACTCTTTTGATTCATGTTTAACATCGAAGTAATCTTATTTTTTCCTTCACTGTGATTTTTATTTTATTTTATTCACTATTAGAGTTTGTAAAAGTTAATTTGAACTTGTATGATATTATAAATTTTAATGATTTAAAATATGGAATCCATTTTTCCAAATTCAATTCAGTGAAGTAGTAAATTTTGCCTTAATAATAATCCCGTAGATGCGACGAGACAATGAGTTTTTTATGAAAAGTTTTTTTAGAAAATAATGATTCTATATTTACTATATAACTAATAATAATAACTTATTGAAAAATAATTTATATTTAATGATATTAATATAATTTTTTTCATTTAAATAATCCATAGTAGGTATTAGTTTAATTAATTAAATAGTATAAAAATTATGCGTTTTAGAATAGTTTTTAGAAAAACATGTTGTATAACCAAGAACAAAGTTATAATAAAAACCAATATACAGTTGATTAAAAATTAAATAAGTGAATATAATATAACTAAAAAATAATAATCTTTTTGAAACATGTTCAAAATGTATAAGTAATTTTAAATAACACAATGTGTTGAAAGGTATACTCATTTTTATAAAATAGTTATTTTTAACCATTCACTGAATAATCAATATTTTCTAAAGAGTACCAAAATTTTACCCAAATAAAATTGTGAGATTATGATTAAAAAAATATAATTTTATAAACTAAATTTTATAATGGTCAAACAAATTATTATAATAAGTCTTCATGAATATAAATACAAATAATTTTCAAAAAAACTTAACTTTGAATAATAAAATAAATTTACGAAAAATTTATGTTTTATTTAAAATAAATATATAAATAATTTATATTGAGTTAGCAAGTTATATATATACAATTATATATTTTATAAATTTTTTATAATATTTATAACATTGAATTTAATACCTAGGTTTTGATGATAATATATATGATGTGTCATTTAAGAGCAGTGTTTCATGTTGAATACCCTATCAAACATTAATTTTATTCATTTAAAATATCAAAATATTACATAGTTGATTCTAATTTTTTATGGTTTAGGACCATCTCACCTTAGTACCGTGTTTCATACCCGTAATATTATATTAATATATTCAGAACCTTTTTTTGTATTCCCTAACCTGATTGACCTTTGTGGAACAACAAATTTTTATCATTTTTTTATCATATTAATAATATCATGTTGTAGTATAAAATTGATCATTGGTGCATTGATTATTTTATATTTTCTATTTAACTAAAATTCATTAAAAAAATCTCTTTATTAAATTTATTTTCAAAAGAGAATTGGACATAGATATTACTCTAAAATTCTCTTACTGTGATTAAATATTTCAGATATGATTTTTTTAATTTTTAAAAACATATATTTAATGACTATGAATGAGTTTTTGTATTAACTAATGTAAAAACTATTTACTATTATATTTCAAACTAGAAAAGATTGAATGGATATTTAAGAAATTTCCCAAACACTTTGATGAGATCCTATCATGATCATTTTTTTTACACACTTCACACATAATTTAGGGTATGTAGAACATATAATGTAATTTTACATTACATGGATTCAATTTACCCTGTATTTTATGTTCAGGTTGCACAGATTGGTTAATATGGGATATAGATTGTGACAATTGGTCACATGGGTGACTGTACTATATCATTTTTATTTTTTGGATAATTTTGTATTAGCCTTGATGAGAACAATATCATTCGGATTATTTATGTGACAATAATTATTATTTATTGTAATGGTTATTTATTATTATTTAGTTCATGTGATGTTTTATTCTTCATATTGTGTTATATTCTGATAATTTTTTATTTTCTTATTAATCGAGTTATTTCTTGGCATGGACATCCAACTTGCAGAAGGGTTATATTAGTTTCTTTTCTAGTATCTATGTAATATTTTTCATTCTATAGGTGAAATAATTCTCACTAATAAGGATTTGAGAACATAGTGCTAGTTCTAAGACTAGAGTGATCCAAAACACACATTGTGTAGGTCAACGATCGAGTTAGGTTCCCAATATTGGGGTATAAGTAGTTGGTTCTTGAAAGAAACTCATGAACTTATGGTACTCATGGAGGAATGGAATGAATCAAGAGATATTATACTTAATTGATGATATGGATGTTTCAGAAAACAAATTTTGGAGTGGATCTAGTTGGAATATCACAAAGATACACTATAGGTGTTTGAATCATGTATTCTCTTAAGCAATAATGGATTGATCCCAATGAAACAGAAGATGAATAATCTTGTTATGTAATTTTTTTGTTTATATAGTTGAAAATAGTGGACCAAGATCCATCAATCTGGATATCTAAAGTCGTTTAGGTTTCCATTTCCTTGTACTACATTTAATTATATCCACCAAAATTTTCCCAAAAATAGATTATGTGATTATAACATAATAAATATTTAGGGATAAAATTATATATATTATTATAGTGATAATAAAACATTATACATACCAAAAAATATTCACAATGTTATTGAGATGAGTTAATAATAATGAAGCCCTTCACTGAGACATGAAAATCATTATATTTATAGGAATGGATATGGGGGTGACCTTTATTTCACTATGGATATCAATATCCCCTAATAATTAAATCCAAATAAACACTCATTAATGTTTTATAAAGGAAATTTTTAAATGACTAGGAATAAATATTCCTTAATAATTAATTGAGGAGACATAAAATTTGAATTCTAGATATGAGGGTAGATGCAATTAAAATTTCCTTCATCATCTAAGAACTATTAAGGAAGAGATTATAAAAACTATAATGACTAATTTAATTGGACTATTAAGTCCCAATAACATTATAAAAAGATATTTTGGTGGAATAGGATAAGATACAATAATTAATTCCACCATTTACTATCAAAAAAGATGCTAGAGAGAAGAAAGACATTAGAAAAATAGACATTGGATGAGAAATTTAAAGGAGAGTGTAAATTATTATATTTACATTTTTTTGTTTTTAACATAATAAATACTCTACATGGATAATTAGTTCTTATAAAAACTATTTTTTATCCTCAACGTTGCAGCAAAAGGAGAATAAGAGGATAAAAAATAATTTTTTTATTTTGAGGAGAGTGGTGAAATTATAGTAATAAATTAGTATAATTTGATATAAAAAATAAATAAAATATATTTTTTTAATATATTCATATGTTATATTGATAAATATATAATAATAAATAATAAAAATACATTGTAAATTTATATTGGAATATATTCTTAAATAAAAAACATAGATAAAAAAATTCTAATACAAAATAAGAATAATGGAAATAAAAAATCGACATGTTTAGAGAACTAAAAATGAAATTTATTATTTAGGATATTTTTAAAGGAATTTTCATGAAGAAAATATGGACATTACATGATCATTTAACATCATGGACATTTGGTATAATGATTGTTGGGAGTTATAACTATTGGGAATTGTAAGCTTGGGTCATTTATCCATTATAAAGTGACCATTAGTATTAGTATATATTAAGGGTAAAATATATAAATAATTCATAAGGGAGAAACCATGTATTAAAAAAATAGGAAAATAAGTTATGAATCAAATTTATCTGTGTCTTTGAAGTTAGTTTCACCGTCGGGGTTCTTCATTGACAAATCCCAAATTAAACATGAATAATTGATGTTTGAGCCAAATCATCAATGAGAATAATTAAATCTAGTGGAAATCCCTATGAGATAAATATTAAAAAAATACAATATTTATGTATCATAATTTAATCCTTACCCTTTTGGATTATTTTGGGTTGTTAAGAAGTAATGTATCAAGGGGTTAAATATTATTATAGTCGATATTATCGTAGAAATATAATAGTGATTACCCCAATACCACATTTTTTCTCAAATTTATCATCATTATATAAAGTTAATATATAATTAATTAGAATATGAATATGTTATAATGGATTAAATATTTTTAATCATGATTTTAGTTTATCCATGGGGTGAAATTTGAAAAATTTTGATAAAAATAGTGAAATATTTTACAAATGGTGAAATATGGTAAATATGACATCATATAAATTTAATCCTAAATAAAATCAGAAAATATTTTTATATTTGACTAATTGATTTCACTAATAATTATATTGGATCACTATGGTATGTATTGGGGAATGTTTAAGGGTAGTATATCACTTAAGATAACGGAAAAATAAAATATTCAATACATTATTCAATGAAATCACACTCATACACCTATTTGTTTTAAAAATAATTGAAGAGTGAATTGGAAACCCAACTCACTCTTTAAAGAAATTTATTAAAACAAAAGGAGCAGTGTCTACATGAGGTATAATGGACTTGTACCAACCAAAGTGACTGAAAGAAGGATAAAAAATAGTGAACATACCAAAATGAAAGCATCATGTAAACCAACTTCTACACCATCCAAAGATCATCATCACCACAAGAAATTAGTCCAAGCTGAAAAAAACGAGCATCAACACAGTAGAAATCCTCAAGGCTGGGAGGATTTCAAATCAAACATGCAACAACAGGGTGAGGCAAGGAGGAAGGAGAAACGCATGGGAAATATTTTGAGAAGAGGAATCCTTAGATAATTTTCATACATTGTCAGGTGAAGCAGAGATTCAAAGAGTCTAAGAAAAATAAATATCATGCCAATGGAAATTGAATTCAAGGATGTCTGAATAGATCTTGTCGATCAGGGCATGCCTTCAAATATTCAAAAAGAAAAATAGAGAGCAAAAACAACATGCAGTAGGAAGACGCGCATCAAAACCAGCAAGCTATGTTGCGAACAACATCTTGTCATTGAATCTATCAATTTTGATGTGATACAAACAGATGTACTGAAAATCTGAAACATACTCCAAAGAAAAACACTTTGATTGACTAGACCAAGAGCAACAAAAGTAGTTGCAGTGTGATGTCCAAGAGACCAGCAGGAAATCAGAACCAGATGGAGGCTTAACAGAAGCATTTGATCAAGACAAAAGAAGGAATGTCAACACCAAAAACCAGAAAATTGTGATTAGAGATCAGAGATCAGTCCAACCACATTTGATGCTCCATGACCTTCAGCTTCCAAGATGTGATAAGAAAATAACTCTTGACATACCAATAGAAAAGAAAAAGCAGGGATGAAATCCATTTCCCGTGAAAACAGATTCACAACATTTTCATTTATAGGGGATCTCCTTAAAATTGAAACCTGGATACTTTTTAAATTTATCCACCACATTGATGAAAATCCTCTTTCTAATATCTAGATAGAGATCTGATGACATCTCCCTATTTTTATATTGTCTATATACAATGTTGTCGTTTTCTTCCATCCAGGTGTCCAGGTAATCCGAAAAATCAAAAGTTTCTATAATTAAAAAGGAATCCCTATACGCTGCGTCATTTTCATCATCCTCACTAGATGACCCATCTGAGTAAGAAGAATTAGAGGAACTGACATCTGATGAGACAGGTTCTTTTTCAGTAGGGATTGGATGTGGGGTTATTGGGTTTTGGTCCTTCATGTTGGTAGCTAGGGAGCGTGTTATAATTGTTATTTCAACATTGGAATTATCACTAGGTTTCCAGGTATTTATAGTACATGGAGTGACGAATCCATCTGAGTCAACAATTGCTTTCTTGCCTTTCTTATCCCTTGATTTAAGGAATTCTTCTTCAAATTGGAAATGTTTATCTGTCTCTAATTACAAGGGATCATCATGATCCAATTGCACCTCTTCATTATCTCCTTGTAAAGGTTTGATTGTTTTAGGACTAGGTGGGTTAGTATTTAAGGGTTCCTACATTCCTTCTTTAGGAATCTCAATGTTTTGAAAGGTCTCGTCATCAAAATGGGTGGGTGGCTCAATCTGAGAGAGGATAGGGGGATTCCTTTTATGAGAGCAGTCAGCAACTGTTTGAGGAACAAGGGGAAAATTGGGAGTTTAATTCTCAAACCAAATAGATTTATAGGAAGGGGGAGTTCAAGGGTCATTACCTTGAGTCTCACATTCATTCATAGAGTGTCAAAGCCGTGAGAATGTTTTGTAGAAAGATGGGACATTTTCAAAGATCACATCTTGAATAAAACCATTATCCCATTTTTGAATCCAGAATCGGGAAGGCAAGGGTTTAAAAATATCGATCTAAGTGTAAATCCCAGTGACCGAGGGACGAGTGAGGTTTAAAGTGGCAGTTTCGGTCTTAATAGGTTGTCTGAAGAGACCAGCGATGGAAGTTAAGGCTCTCTATTTGAAAAGGTGAAGGGGAAGGTTCGGGAAACCTAACCAGAGACTCATACACCTATAATTACGCAATGCATATTCTTATTCACCACTAAAATTATTATATGTTATTTATTAATAAATCACTCAGGGTGATTCTATAATATTTTTTTCTTTCATCTAGAACAGTTTAGTTGGTTATAATGGTTTGCTCTAGGCTAGAATCTCATGAAAAGTAAGGGCTCTAATTTCTCCCTATTTATTTTATATTTTAATTTATTTATTTTAATATAATTTAAAATACCATATTATATGCTGATATACACACATTTAAATAATAATATAAATATTATTATCTAGTATAAATTTTTTGATACCCAAATCCCTCTCTTATTCTTCTTTTATAAGTCGTTACCATGATAAAGTTAAGGGTTCTTTCTCCCTATTCTCAATCCCTATTTAAATTTCAATTTTTTATCCATAATAATTTATAATATTTCATTCCATTATTATGTTAATAATAATTAAATTTCTTTAATTATGATAACTAACATATGTGGGACCTCGTTTAACATACATTATACTTGTTTTGTAATAAATTGTAATGCCAACATTTTCTGATAAGGCCTAAAACTCTAAATATTCCAATGATGAAAAATCACCATTTATAACATATATTAGTGGTATTTTGTGCCTATAATTTAAATTATATTTTATTTTTCTAATAAAATATAATGGTGATGTAGCTATTGAGTCATCTATCAGGGCCCATGTAAATTAAAATATAATTTGGAGAAATGTTTAAACATTATTATCAATGATTACTAACATGAATGTCATTACTAGAGAAAAATTTATATAAATATTTCATATCAAATATGTTTTATTACATAATAATTCATCATATGGTTGTTATTGATATTTGATTTGGCCTCTTACAATTTAAAATACATGTATTCGACTGACTAAACAATATTGGCCATCTTAATATTTGTAATTACTTGATAATGATAATTATATATTCCTTTCCTCATGGAGGTTTTTGAACATTGGGAATCCAAAATAATTCTTAACAATTTACAAGTAAATTCGGGTAGAAATATTTATTAATAAATTTTCTATAGAAATATATTTTCATACCAATATAACTAATTATTCCATACTGAAAAATCATTCCATAAAACCATCATTGAAATATTATGAAAAGAATTTATATGCTTTTTATTCTTGATAATTATAAAATTTATTACATCTACAAATTTTTAATATAATTTAATGCATTGGGATTTTATAATTTGGGCGGGTCCTATATTTATATATCCCCTTAGGATACTCATTTATCTCATGAGATAACTAGATAGGGTGATGTGATTGTCCTTACAATTTATGTATAATGTATTGGAATAAGTCCTCAATGATATGTTTATGATGTCTACAATTATGAATTATCATAAATTAAATCATTATGTGATTATTTAATTTTATCTATTTGATTATTTATGTCATTTTTAGCCATTGGTGGTGTTATATTTTGATAACCATTGATATGAAATCAATTTTTTAAATTACTATTTTATTGATAATACCATTTTTATGACCTATTTTCTTCTGTTATATACTATTAATTACTATGAATTTGAATTCCTACTTCACTTTTTATACCATTTTCATTGGTAAATAAGTTGAATATCTTGTATGAATGGATTTATTTATATATTTAATCAATAAATATATGGACTCAAATGATGTAATTTGTAATGTTTTAATTTATTTATTATGTGCATAGTCTCTAAAATAATATCAACCCATAATCATGGGAATATAATATCATGAAATATAATTAAAATATATTAAATAATCAACTACCTCTAGGTGATTAAGGGTTGGGGTGTTACAGTTGGTATTATTGTATGTATTTATATAATTAATAATAATTACAGAACATAGATAGAGAGTATTTATTAAATTTAATAAATTTATACAAGTTGTAATATAATTGTATTGATAAGTACCCAATTCATATTAATGTTTTTTATGAAATAATAATATGTAATTCAAGATTTATAAATTAGTATACTATAATATTTCTAATCAAGTTACTTAATTTATTAATTAGTGTATATTTCTAAATATAATTGAAACCAAGGCAAAACTCAAGGACAATTTGGGTGTTTTCTGGATAATCCGGATAATAGAGTTCATGTTTGTGTTGAAAAAAATTATTACTATATTTGTGTAATTGATGGTGGTTTTGATAAATAACCTTCACATGGATAAAACAGATTCCCCTAAATAACGAAAAACCCATTTTGATCATTTTATGAGGAAACAGACACTATCATTTAGTTGGTCCAAAAATTACATGGTTCCAATATATGATATAATATATATGGGGAAGATCATTATGCCACTGGGGTTTTCTAATAAGTAAAATGTAATATTTGAAAATTATCATTTAATAATATATACTGAATAATGGTGATATTTAATTAAAAATTCGAAGAAGGATGAGGTGTTAGAAAATATATAGTGTAATGCATTTGAATTTATTTTTCAAGAAAAATATGTTCCTCAAGAGAAACATGTTGAGATAGATAAAAAATGATAAACTTTTTGAAATTAGGATGATGATATAGTGGTTGAGTATGATGCTATTTTCATGAGATTAGTAAGTAATTATTTATACTATCTACACAACCCAAAAAAATATTGATATTTCATTGATGGTTTAATGACATATCATTGATGTTTATTATTCACTCATTTTTCCATAAAATGAATAAATAGTAACATGTTATATCAATAAAGTGAAGAAGTTTTATGAACAAATAATTTAAATTGGGAAACATGAGAAGAAGAGGATTACTGAATTCTAATTGGAAAGGGATACTGGAAAGGAAATTAAAGGAGTTGAGTTCACTATTTAAAATAAATGTGTAACAAATTACCCAATGGATTTATTAAGGGTATTGGGTGTATTCTATAAATGTGTAGATATTATTTTTCCAATTTATAATCACAAAGAAAAGATAGAATAAATGAATGTTCAATTATTCAACTAATTATAGATGGTATATTACTCCAATCCATGTCCAAATATCCAAGGTAATCTTCCCCAAAAAAAGAGGTCTATAGTTCGAGGCTGATATTTTGTAATAAAAAACAGAATTTGAAGCCCCAAATTATGTGATAATAGGTATTTTAATTACATAAATAATGGTAGATAATTCATTATGTTATTTTTTATAATTCAACTATCTAATAACATGCATATTTAAAAATAAATTTTCATCACCCTAAATGAATTATGGAATAATTTATTAGTTATAATAGCTTGTGGTACATTGATTTTAACGAATATATATAGGGAATGATAAATTATAATACATTGGTATATTCTAGTTTTATATATAATAATTATACCTATGTTATATTTTTATATAATCATGGGTATATATTTTAATTTAAATTATAATATGGTATTTTACTATAGAGTGAAAAAAATTAGAATTTTAGAGGAAATTGTGAAATTACATATTTTTATGAGGGTGGTTTAATTAAATAAATATTTTCAATAACCACACCTAAAAACTCATCATAATTAATTACTTAAGGAATAAATGGATTTAATTAGATCTATGAATGTTAAATTGGTCTTGATAATATAATATGTACCAATTTTACAAGATTATATTAAAATATTTTGAAATTAATTACCTGGACTCACCTTAATTAGGATTTTGAATAATCCATTGAGCATATCCTTGCTTTAAAACACAGTTATAAGACAACATATCAAATGGATCCATTGGAGTAACATTATTTAATGATTAAAGTAAAATACTTATTTGAAAATGGAAAAATTAATCCAAGTGTCTCTCTATTGGGATAACATATTCTATTTTTCAAGAAGAAGGATAGTTCCATGAGGTTATAAATTGATTATTGGGAAATTAATAGAATTAATATCAATAAAAACTATCCATTAACATATATTTATTATATCTTTGACTATATTCAATGTTTTTAATAATTCTCATAGATTTATCTTAATTATAGTTATCAATACTTTAAATTTAAGGAGGATATCCCAAAGCTAACTATTTTTAAATGTATGGTCGTTATATGTTCATTGTAATTAATTTTCAGCTGAGGAAATCACTGTCAATATTTATGGAATTGGTGAATTTATTTTATAATTATGATCTTAAATATTTTTTGGATCCTTTTTTTAATTATATTCCTGTATATTATATGTATTATTAGGAATATGAAACTCATTTTTAAATAATTCATGAAGTTATATGGAGAATTCAGATCTATGATAAATTTCATAAATGTATATTATTTATTCAAGAATTTCCTTTCTTTATCCATATTATATCCATTTATAGAACATATTCTATTCATTTAAAAACTATGTTCATTCAGTCATATCTAGGTACCACTAGCATAATTGAAATCTGTAGGTTATATAGATTATCAAGATACAATCTGTGGTTTTTTCTAAAACATATCTTGATTAGATAATACATTTAAAAATTTGACTTTTTATGTGATTACAATTCATGAGGACAAAGGAATGTAATGACATCTTTGTGGAATTGATGTGTATATTGGAAAATGATACTATATTGTGTCTTCCATCTAAAAAATATGTTTTTTTATTTAAATTTGTCTTACATGGAAAGGAAATGGATGTTTCTTATTGAAAAATGATAGATCTAAGGCTTATATATCTCCATAGTTTAAACCATATGATAATAATTATCCTACATATACTTTAGATTATGCGGTAATGGTTTTTGAACATATTATGTAGAGGCATAAACTTTGTTGAGAGGGATGTGATATATACATTATCCCTAAGAGCTTGAGATATATATTTAACTATTAAAATCTTAAAATTAGGAAAATGAGATGGTAAGAACTACATATGAATTATAATTCTGCTATCATATTGGGAAATCAAAAAATGTTGTAGATGTATTAATTATATAATACCATGGTATCTTATCCATGATGAGGGCATATAATGATTCAATTATAATGTATTTCATAACTATATACGTTGTTGTTATAATGTAATATGAAAAAACATCCTTATTCCATGTAATAAAACATTATTATTTATTATAGAGAATTTAGAAATATCTCCAAAAGGATAATTCACCACAAAAAATTTTTATAACATGAGGAATGGGAAAATTTCAGATTTTAACATTTATAATGGAATAGTTCTATAGTTTTCACAATTGTTGTGTGTTATGGAAAAATTAGAGATGAAGAGGGATCTATTTTTTAGGCTAATAACTCAATGTTCTCTATATATTATTGAAACACCAATATGTATGAGTAAATAGATGTGTTTTTTTAGTTTGATAATATAATGTGAGAGATTTAATATTATTTTATAAAATGATTAGTATGCCAAAATGTTTAGGATTAATAGAAATATTCCAAAAGATTTATGAATATATTACCTATACAATAATAGAAGTGGAATAATATAACTACTGATTTAATCACTACACCAACTTTGAAATTAAAATGACTTAATGAAATATGATTCATTTTATAATATCTTACAATGTCATCCAATTCTTTTTGAAATACGAGAAGATTTACTTATAGAACAACATAATTGGTTATATATATTTGTAGTTTTGACACATCATGGAACACCAATATCAATATTTTTATATTATGATCAATGTATTACATAAAATTTTAAGAAGATTCTATATATGTCTTTAAATATAGATATTAATCGTTCCATAAACAGTCACACTCAAATGGATGGAAAGTGTTAAAGGACTGTCTAAACTCTAGAGGATACACTAAGGTCCTTCAATATTAACATCCAAGGAAGAAGGTGTCAATATTTACCTCTATTAGTGTTTTTAAACAATAACAGTTACCAGTCTAGTACAAAAAATGGCACCATATAAAGCCTTATATGGAAATGGATGTAATACTCTGACATTTTGGGATGAATATAAAGAACATAAATTAGCAGGTCAATAACTTTTTCAAGAATCCTTAGGGATGTTAATATCAATATAGATGTATATTATTGTATCTCATTATAGAGAGAAATGTTTTTCTAAAAAACGAAGATGTTATCATGAATTCTATTTAGGTTACCCTTTATTCCTACAGAAATCAATATTGAAAGGGTTATGATTTTTCAAAATAATGGGAAGAAATATCTACAATATCCCAGATTTTTTATAATACTAGAATGGATAAGAGATGTTATATATCATTTACCTATTCCAAAAAACATGTATTAAGTATATAAAATATTTGATAAATCACTTATAAATAAGGTTATGACTGACCCTTACCACATTACAATGGTTTATAGAGTATAGTTGAAGAATACATATCTATTTAACGAAGAGATTATTTAGATTATTATTATGATCGATCATAAGATATGAAATCAGAAAACTCAAATGTTGAAGGTTCTCTGGAGGAATCACTGACACGGAGAGGTGACATTGAATATAGAGTATGAAATTAAAAATGCTTAACCACATTTTTTCTTGGATTGATTTATAATTTGTAGTGTGAAAATAATATTTGGGGGAATGTAATTCTTGAGAAATTATAGATTTAAAATTGAATATTTTTATTAAAAATAATAAATCTAACATTTTAATTTCTTAATAACACTAAAAATAATAATGGAAAATAGGAATATAATTAATAATTCATTTATGATATAGATGTCTCTAAGTTGTTATTCTCTGATGAACATCACATGAAAAGAAATAATATTATAAAAGAATAATAAACTCATCCATGAAAACAAAATAATAAAAATAATTGAAAATGATAATTATTATTTGTGGGATTGGTTTTAATGAATTTTTTGGAATTAAATATATGTATTACATAAAATTATGGATTCATGAACATTTGGAATTACAATCAATGAGTATTATGACTATTGGGAATTAAGATTATTTTCAATGAATGCATTATAAAGTGACCATTAGAATTAATGTATTTTAAGGGTAAGGAATAGAGGTAATTAATTAAAAAGGAATAACAATGGGCCTTACTAGTAGTAACAACACATATGAATCTCATTTATCATTTATTGGGAAGAATTATATATTAATACAGTTAACCCTTGACAAGGAAAAATCAGAACTATTATAATTGAGGTCCAAGTATAATCATTTATTAGAGAAGTTCAAACTAACGAAAATAAAAAATACATCGATGTTGGTGGAATAACCCCATTAATGTACCAGCATTTGACACATTACACATAGAAATTATACTAGTGTGATACTTTTTTTTAATAGGGGTTATGTAATATTGAAGAGAACATCATTTAATAAATGAAATGGTAATAAGTCAAATATCATATTTTTTCAAACTTTTCATCCTCAAATAAAAAATAAAATATAATTAATTAGAGGATGAAATCACTAAAATAAATTTCATAATTAAAATTAGGATATCAAATTTATCTAACTTGTGATTTTTTTTGTTAAAAATAGAATATATAGTAAAAAATGCAGAAACATGATGACTTTAAAAATGCATCATATATATTTATGAATAAATAAATTATTAATGTTAGTTATGTATTCCAAATTCAGGCACTAAACACTGCATTTGATCACTAAGGTACATAATGATGCCCTATGGTTGGTATTATAGCACATAAAATAATTGAACAATAAAATACCCAAAACTTATTCCCATGAAATACCATTCACCAAACCTATAAATACTCATTCCTCTTCACATTCCTCAGTAAAAAAAATAAAAGTTCCCTCTTTATATATTTCATAAGGAGTATCTATTATTTCTATCTCTTTAATGTTGATGATATTATTTTGTTCTAATTGTCATCTCTATGCTAAAAATCTCATGATAGGTAAGGGTTTGTATTTGGACAAGAGATTGAGACGTGGAGATGGGCCCGTAAGGGGCGATGTAGCATGAGGGTTTTCTCCGGTCGCCGCCTCATGGTTTGTCCCCAGTTAGGCACCACTTCTTATCCCTTGGTCAGTTGTTCGCGGTGGAGGCTCCCTTAGTTCGGTCCTCTTGGTGATGTGCTTGATTTTTCCATCCTTTTTCTCGACTCCCCTCTCGGGATAGGGTTTCACAGTGGCACAGGTGCACAGAGTCTAAGTCCCTGTTCCGTGGGTTTAGGGAGTCGTTTTGTCTCAAATGCAGGCAATAGGTGGTTGGGTGTGACCTCTGCGGGTTTTCTAGTTGGTGGCGATATAATTATGAACTAGATCTGGTTTTTGGCTGGTTCCTTTTCCGGTTTTTGGTAATAGTTTCTCTTCCTTCTTCATTCTTGCTTCTGGTTTCTGTTTTGGTGGCGTTGGGATGCTATATTGGGGATGAATCTGGCGGTTTCAAACCGGTGTTGATGCTCAGGTGGAGGCAGGGACGAGCTCTCCTGTTTTTTATTTTAATATAATGTTTTGTGTGGGTTTCTGGATGTTTGTTGGAGAGGGATGGCTGTTATGATGATGGACGCCGATGGTGAAGGTGATGATGGACGTCGCTGAAGATCTTCGGCGGTCTGGTTGATGCGGATAAGTCTAAAATCGGGTGATGTGTCTGTCGAGGAAAATCGTGGATTGAGGCGGTGTTGGTCAGGTGTGATGTGGTGCAAAGCTAGATGTGTGATGTGTGGTTTGCAGATCGAGGCATGGATGGCGGTGTTTTTTGAATTTTTACAGGTGATAAAGATGTGGTAGTTTTATGTGTGTTGTATGGCTACCAGAAACCCTTAAATTGGCTTTTATAAAATGATAAAAAAATGGTTTGCAAGTAAGGGTTTATATTTCACAGTGTTTATTTCCTATTTGATTTAATTTTATTTAATATAATTTTAAATCTGACATAATATTCTTACACTCATACATATCAATGTCATAAAAACCCCTTTTATCTATTTTAAAGAAAACAATATCCAAATACCTCTCTTATTACCCTTTTATAAGTCATTAAAATTGTGAAATAAAAGTTTTTTCACTCACTCTTTCAAATTCTTATTTATATTTCCATTATAACATCACTTAAAATTTACAACTTATTATTAAAATATTGTTTTAATGTCATTTTATGTTTTATCATAACAATATCATATACATGAGAGACCCCATTTATTCTATATTATATTGCATTTACAAGACCTTATAATATAATAATGTTCTCAAGAGGCATAAAAACATATATTGTCTCATAATAAAAAATAAATATATATATCAAATATTTTTCATATTATTGACCTATGAATTATTATAGGTTTTTAAAAAGGTATACTGATGGAGATATATCTAGTGTATGATCTATCATTTCCTATGTGGATTATACTTTTTTCTGGAATAAGTTCACAATTCCATCTATGCATGTTGACCTGGATGTCATTCCTCAATGAAATTATTTTTCCATATTTCATATAAAATATTTTTATATGAAATATGTGTTATTATAGAATCTTACTTTATAGGGTATTTATCCAAAAAATACTAATTCCAATGCAATTTTAAATTTTTTTACAATATTGATTGGACACAATGCTTATCTTAATCATTATGTGTACTTGATAATTATTATTCAACATTTTTCACATGAGAAGGGTACTTAATAAAAAAACATTGATTCATTAATTAAACTTACTATGTTTTAAATGAATATACCTAGGCAATGTTATCAGTTCAAAAAATGGGTAAATCTATTGGAATGCCAATATAATTCATTTCTATATATGGGAAATCCTTTTAAGATATGTTTCACTGTGTAATTTTTCTATGTATTTCTATGTCTTTCATTATTGAATTATATTACATATATTTTCTATAAGAATATATTAAATGAGACAATGAATTATACATTTATATTATCTAGGGTTCCTAGAATTATATATCCCCTTAGTGCACTGGTAGGTCTCATAAGATTACTAGGATGGGGTGATTAGAGTATCCTTTCCCTTTACATTTCAGTTATTGTAATGAGTCATTGATGATATGTTTAAAATATATAACACTATTAAGTCCCATAATTTCTATCATTATGTGACTAATTAATTTTACATATGTCATTATTTATATCCTTATCCATCCATGGATTGTGTTATGTTTCAATATTAAATGACATGACTACAAGATTTTCTTTTCCTTCCATATAGCTTAAATAATTATTATTCCATGGTAGCTGCTACTATATGATAGCCCTTACTGATAGATTAAGATCATATTTTATTTTTTTTCATTTATCCTGAAATTGATGTGGAATACTTTTTATGATTTACTCTATGAAAAACAATTATGAATAATGATTTTTACTCAAATGATGTAGTAACTCATATTGTGATGTATAGATTATATATTTGGTCTCAAAACAACTACTAAACCTTTATATTTGAAATTAAATATCCAGTAATTTAATTAAAATATAATAAATAGAATATTGTATTTTGGTGACCATTGTTTGAGGAATTATAGTGATGTATACATTGATGAAACCATCGAGTAGTTTGTTTAGGAAGAAGAAAATGTTTGTATTGAGTTGAAATAAAAATATTACAAAATGCACAAGAACAAGAAGGTAAGCCATGACCTAATATCAGCATGTAATACTCAGTGATCTACACATTCATTCATTATCAATAAAAGAAGGAAGAATACTATTTAATTCCACTACCACTATATTACATATATTTGTATTTGGATAATGGTCTGTAACCTATTTCTTTACATATAGGGAAATACAAAATATAGAAAATATCATTAAAAAACATAAGATTGCTAATAGAATATGATGGTTCCAACATAGAAAACCACATTCATTATTTTACTATATATAGCACATGGAAACTATCTAGATATATATAGTAATTTTTATTTTAAGAGTATACCCAAATTTATCTTTATTTTGAATAATTTTCATTTGTGTTATTTTTAAATATAATTTTAGATATGGTTTTTTCCTTATAATAGCTTATGTAGAATACATATATTTTTAAATTATATTTACGGAAACAAGCCACTATATAGTATTTTTTCTTCACATTATTTTATTATTAACCTATTCATTAATTTGGTTATATCAAAATAAATATATATGAATTACCTTGAGGATAATGAAAAAATCAGTTTGTGGTGGGAATTTAATCTTTTATAATGTGTTTAGTTTTTTGGTGTATTTTGTTTTATTTTTTTACGTATTTTATTATAGATCAAAAAAATTGGTAAATTACACTTAATATTCTCAAATAATATTGATAATTTTTTAATAAGGATAAATTATATTACTATGAAATAATAAGTTTACAAAATTAATAATGTAATTTTAATTTTTTTAAATTTAATTCACTGAAATGTATACCAATTGACTAATTATTTTGATCATGACATAAATGAATTGAAATATTTCTCTCAAATTCTAGATTTTATGCTATAACAAAGTCATAATTTTTTTTACTTCCCTTGTACTTGAGATTATTAATATAAATATATATATATATACTCTTGTAAATTCACTTATTTCATTTCAAAAATTATAAGATTTATATTGAAATAAAATAATTAATTAAATCATTTAATTAATCCCACTAACACTCTATTTAGAAAACATTTTCATTCAATATAAATCTTTATTTCTATAGAAATCCCTAACAATGTATTAGTTAAGGTAAAATTAAGTGTTTATAATCATTTCTTGAAGATCTATTAGTATATTATATGATTACATATCAAATATGTTTTGGGGGATGTATATGTTTATAAAATTAAATACAAGTAATTATAATTGTAATGGGGGATATTGAGGATAAGATTTAGTTAGATATAGAAAGGGGAAGATTTTATTTATCATTACAATAATATTTTCCATCTTATTCTCTAAAAAATGTGTATATAAATTGCTTTTAAATCAGAAATTAAAAATATCGACAATGTAAATATAATAATACGCCCTTTATCACTTACTAGACTAATAAAACATCAAGATAAAGTAAAAAATTAATTATCGGATGAATATGTAAGATAATGTGTGAAAACATTCACTGTATTTAAATTATATATCATTAACTATACTTTAAAAGATAAAAACTCATTGTTATTCCTTTTAAACATTTATATAATTTGCTACCAACCATTAATAACAAAACAAACTTATTAAAATTCCATATGATTAGCCAGAATATATCTCAAACAATTGATAATTTAATATAATGGAAAGAATAAGTAAAGAGTACATGTATTTAAATATAAGGAAACACACTAAAAATGATCTTTTTATAATCAGTGAGATGCTTTCTACTATGGAAAGTCACATGTGTGTATGTATAACAATTAAAGGTTAAAAGATATTAGATAAATGGAATATAGGTCGATAAATTGGTTCATATATAAGGCAAGATATATTTCAACTATAATGGTTATCTAATTAAATATTTTGCATTTGAACTTGGTGTGGGTATTAATTTTCTTTATATTCACTAATGGAGTTTTCCCAGGTGTGTAAATTCTATGTTTATAGTAAGTGATAAATTAAATTTTTCGATTATTTTATCATTTATTCCCCAAAAACATATTCCCATATAATTTACATAGTTCTGTAATTAAACACATTTAATATAATATTAGTTTGTATGGATTTATTACTGAATTAATATTATTTGAACATATATAAACATATTAATTATATTTGGGATTATAATTTATTTTTAAAAAAAATTGATTTACATTTTTTGGTTATGAGGAGTATAAAATAATCCAAGATAATAAATAAAAATATTTTGGTTGTGTGATGTTGTAGTCTATCATAACATATTTTTTTAAAAATCACCGTAGTAATAAATTCTTTAAGAGAGGATTTGAGAAGAGAAACTAAATAATGCACCTTGGACAAGGGATATATGCATCAACAAAATATGAAATATATGTGGAAAATAAATTACATAGAGAAATATATGGAATTTTTTTTATCCCTAATATAATATACTAATATGAGAACTGATAGAAAATAAACATTATGTGTTTATAGGCCTTATTAAGAGACAAATCTAGAATTATACTATATTACATTATGATTTAAGATATTGTTATTAATACCATGTAAAATGTCTTCCATTCATTCAATTAGAAAACTATTAATTAGTAATGATATTGATATTGCATCACTATGAGATTACTAGTGGGTTATGATACATATTACAAAATATGTAAAGTTTGACATGAATACATTATATAATAATCAAGTATCTACATTCTTCTATTCATATCTATCTTTAGAAAGTTGATATTTTCTTTATTTAGTTCCCGTATTCATTTCTAATGACCTAATCCTTCTATTTTTATAATTAAAATAAAATTACTACATTAATGAAAAAAATATATTTTATACTCTATATCAAATATTCTTCTTTATTATAAATAAACAACATTCACAATATCATACATATTTTTTTATATTGAAACAAACTGTTAATGTTTAGTTATAACCAAAAAAAATTAGTGTTTAATGGGGAACTCATTTATAGGAAACAAAATAAGTGGGTAAAATTATCGAACACTGGAATACCAAAATATGCACAATGGATTTACATTGGATATTAAAGGAATTGTTTCAGAGATAATATGGGGTTTTTCTATCTAGGGAATGCCATGTCGATATAGAGTGAATCGAAATACACCCCTATTTAGGTCACATACCTATAAACCCCGCAAAATTATATGAGATATACCTCAACTAATACATTTTCATATGATCCAAACAACCTATATAGTAATCAATGAACCAGTGTGACTGTACACAGTATGAAAATGAGAACATATTCTCAATTAAAAATATTACATAAAATCAAACTGAAAAAAATTACCACAAATTAATGATTATTGGAACGGGATATGTAGGACATGTAGGGATCATGGATGATCACAATTTTCTTTATGGAATATAATGGAAATAAAAAATGAACCAAACAAAGAATTTGGAGAGAAACTCAATAATAGATCCACACAATGGGTTCAAAAAATCGTAGGAAATAATGCATGTAGAATAAATATTTCACAAACCACAAACAAACCTCAATTGAGGAATGACACAAAACATTTAACACCATGATCTCAATATAATTACTAGAGAACACCACCACTTCATCCATTACTTTTATTGAGAGATCAATTTCATGTCAATCACCATAATCAATACATCCACCATTGAGTCAACAAAACGATGATTCTTCTAATGTAGGTATCATAGAAACAACTTACAATGACACAAAGTTTATCATAGTTCCTGCTCGATCATTGGGTCTAGATCCACTATTGAAGTATGGGAGAAAAACAATGGGACCATAAAGGATTCCACAATAGTTAGAAGAGATGTGGTGAGAAAAAAGATATATGGATTTTCCAGAGTAAATGGAAAATAAAAAATAAAAAATTCCCAATAATAGTAGGATGATTCTTAATACCCATTGATACTAGAGGGAAAATTAATATCCCTGAGTTATAATCCACAAAAATTAATTAAAGGGGTTACAAAATAAAATGGATGAATTATTGACAAAGTAGAAGTGTAAGAGGAATACATTAATGTTCCTTTAAATTGATCCAAATAAGAAAAGATATAATCCCCAAAGTGGAAAATGGAGAACAATATTGTAATGAAAATTATATCCCTAGATAATGATGATGATACATTAATTTATTAATGGAATGATAAAACTCTATTTGAAATTGTTGTTAAAATAAAATTATGTTAAATAGGCCACACAGAGTTATGGGGAAATCAAAAAACATTTTGATTTAATGGGGAAAATATGGAGATGCAATGATAGAAGCAATGAAACCAATGATATGAGGAAACCCAAGACACCCCCTATCATGAGTGAAATGGTTTTTAAAACAATATCAATGCTTCATAATTTCATGCATCTACATTTTAAAAAATAAAATAATTAAATATTTCCCAAAATAATTTTATTATTTGTTTAATTATTATCAAAGGTGTTATTATATCATAATGGTTTCAATTCTTAAATTTTATTTGGATCAGATATCGGTTTTTATAGAATAGTAGTTTTATCATTAATTATAAATTTTAGACTCATAATGATCATATCAAAAATTAATAATTATCATAGAAAATGATTTCATTTCAATTATATTTTTATCCATAGTTGAACAAAGTTATTCAAAATTAAATAGAAAAAAATATACTCTGAAAATATAATAATGGAAAAACTTATTAAATAAAGTAACTTCATGTTATAAAATTTACAGTACCTTACATATATATTGAAATCAATTAAGTATTCATCGAATTTTTTATAAACATTATCATTATTCGTTAACAATTTGAAAAAATGTTACAATGAAATATAACATAATATATCCTAAAAAAACATTAGGGAAACTTATGTTTTTATTCATAAATATCAAAAAAAAATCTCCCTCTAATATGATTCCCTTGTTTTAAGGTAATTGTCTTCCCCTAGTTTTTTAGAATATATATTTATTGTTTTTAAACAAAATTATTATTGTGTACCTTCCACCATCAAATATTTATTACTTTATAAGTCCCAAAAGAGTATTTTTTTCACAAAAACATTCATTTTACAAAACATAAAAACCAATTAAGTGAATATTAAACAAATTTTAATATTTATATTGATTGAGAAACACACAGATGAAATTATTTTCATAATATTGTATAAATTTTTTAATCAAAACAAATATAATACTCAATAATTACTATAATTTTTCAATAAACAATGGTATTAAAAGAAGCTAGGTAGGAAAGGGGGATGATACCTTAAAAATGATTCTAGTAAATTTTTTCTGTAAATTTGAATGAAATCACCCATGGATGATGATAGATTACAAGAGGATCATTATAGTATGTCTTGGTGACATAAGTATTATTCCCTAATGAAAAACACATTGGTAATGATATCATATTTTCCTCCTTATATAATTCTAATTTCTTATATGAATTTAATTATGCTAATTATTTGTACTATTATAAATTTGGTATTAATTATGGTTTCCCCTCCTTTGGTTTATGTAAGGCTTTATAGTTTGATCCCTCTACACTTATTTTTCCTATATTAGTTATTTAATAAAATTTAATGGAGATTTGACTTGTAAATAAACATTTCTTGATGATTTCTGAAAACGTATTCCCCTAAAATCTCATAAAATAATTGTATATAGAGGAGAAGTAATTTATGAAATCAATATAAAATAATAAATACATATATTTTTTACATATAATCTGTTTTTAAAATTTATAATCCCTAGAGATGAATAGTTCTTATACTCCTCCCTCGATATGCAATTTCATCCTACAAATGTGACTCATATTCCTAACATCATATATATTAACCCATATAAACATATTTATTACTATATAATTAATATGAATATTCCTAGTCATACCTTACTTACCATCAATTTACTTGTAATAATTGATCATTGATGAATTTAAAATAAAATAATTATAAATTTATACTTTGTATTCCCAAAAAATATTGATACATTATCAATGATGAGAAATTATATTACTATAAAATAATTAGTTTAAAATATTAATAATATAATTTTAATTTGTTGATTTTAATTCACAGAAATTTATACAAATTGACTAATTATTTTGGTCATGAAAATAAATAATTTAAAAATTCTATCCCAATTTTTAGATTTTTATGATGGAATAAAGTGATAAATTGTATATAGTTTCATTATAATAGAAATTATAGAGATATATATACTCTTTTAACTTTACTTATTTCATTTCAAAAACTATAAGGCATAAGTATCCATAATATAATTGAGGAAATAATTCAACAAATCCCCTAACACTCTATTTAGAATAAATTTTCATTCAATAGAAATCATTATTTCCATTGAAATACCTAACAATATATTAGGTAAGGTATAATTAAGTATTTAAACTCATTTCATAATGATCACTTAGTATATTATATGATTACATATCATTTATGTTTTGGGGGATATTTAGGTTTATAAAATAAATCAAGTATAATTAAAATTTTAATAGGAGACAGATAGGAGAGGTTTTATTTTTATATAGAAAGTAGAATATGTTTTTTGTCATTATAAATCTATAATATAACCTATTCTTCCAAAAAATGTGAATGCAAATAAATATTAATTTAGAAATTAAAAAAAATCGACAAAATAAGATGAATCATACACTCTTTATCACTAAATAGACTATTACACCATTGAGATGAAATAAAAAAGGAATTATTGGATCCATATGTAAGATAATGTGTGAAATAATATTTACTATATTTGAATTAAATATCATTAACTATAATTTAATAGATAAAAACTATTTTTTGTTCCATATAAACGTTTATATCATTTCCTATCAACCATTAATAAAAAAATTATCTTTTGAAAATTCATTTTTATTATCCGGAATATTTCTCAAAAAATTGAAAATTTAAAATAATGGAAAACATATGTAAAGAGTATATGTATTAAAATATAAAGAAAACATTCTAAAAAAGATCCATTTGTAATGAGTGAGATTCTTTCTAGTATTGAAAGTCATGATTTGGTATTTATAAAAATGAAAGGTTAAAATATCTAGACAATGTAATAGAGGTGGATAAATTAGTTCAAATATAAGACATGATATATTTCAACTATCTAAGTTATCTAATTACATATTTTTTATTTGATCCTGGTGTGGGTATTAATTCTCATTATATTCAGTAATGGAGTTTTCCCGAGCGTTCTAGGTCTATGTTTATGGTAAGTGAAAAATCCGGATTTAAGAATATTTTATCTTGTATTTACCAACAATATATTCCCTTATAATTCACATATTTATGTAATTAATCACATTTTATTATATATTGGTTTTTATATATAATTTTTTATAATTTAATATTATTTTATAATTTAAATGATTTAATTATATTTTGGATTTTAAGTGATTTTTTTAAAATACATGATGTCAATTTTTTGTTATGTGGTTGAAAATAGAATCCATGAGGATCATTACAATTATTTGGTTATTGTTATGTTTTTTTCTACCATAAAAGTTTATATAATTAACCACCATAGTAAGAAAGGAATTAAGAGATGATTTGTGAAGAGAAACTGGATAATGCACATGGGACAAGGGATTTAACCATCACCAACATACAAAATATGTGTGGAAAATAGATAACATATAGAAATATATGTAATTTTATTTATCCCTGATATAATACGCTGATAGGAGAACTGATAAAAAAAGAAATATTATTTGTTTGTAAACCTTATTGAGAGACAACTCTTGAATTGTAATATATTACATTATGATTTAAAAATATATTTGTTATTACCATGTGACATATCCCCATATCATTCAATTAGAATAATAACTCTTAATTAGTTGTTATATAAATAATGTTTCACAATTGGATTTCTAGTGGGTTATGATATATATTACAATATATGTTAATCTTTACATAAATCCTTTATATACTCATCGAGTATCAACATTATTTTCTTAAAATTTTTCTTTTATAATGTAAATATTCTCTTTATTTGGATCATCTATTAATTTCTAATGATCTAATTATTCTATTTTTATAATTAAAATAATATTATACCATTAATGAAAAAATTTATACATTTTACCCTCTATATCAAATATTCTTCTTTATTATAAATAAAATCCATCCACAATCTCATACATAATATCTTATTTTGATAGCACCTTTTAATGATTAGTTAGAACCTAAAACTAATTTTTTGGTTTAATGGGGAACCCATTTATAGGAAAACCTAACAGGTTGGTAAAATTATAGAACACTAGAATATAAATATAAGAAAAATGTTTTTACATATAAGATTCGGGACAATGTTCCATTGATAATATAGGGTGTATCTGTCTATGTAATTCCTCGTCGATATAGAGTGAATCAAAATATACCCATATTTAGGTCACATACCTAGAAATTCCACACAAGTTTTTGATATATACCTCAACTAATACATTTTCATAGGATCCACACAACCTATACAGTGTTCAAGGAACCAATGTGACAGTACATTATATGTAAATGAGAATAGATTCCCGATGATATATATTACATAAAATCAAACTAAAACACATTTACACAAATAAATGATTGTTGGAAATGGATATGTATAAATTTTAGGCATCATAGATGATGCCCATTTTCCTTTAGGGAATATAATGGAAATAAAAAATGAACAAAATATAAAATCATGGAAGAAACTCTATAATTTATCTACAAAATGGTTTCAAAAAACCATAGGAAATACTGCATGTAAAATAAATAATTCCCAAACCATAGACAAATATCCATCGAGGAATGACACCTATTAGTAATCACTGTTATCTCTATATACATACTAGAGAGTACCACATCCACATCCATTACTTGTATTGAGATATCAATTTAATTTCAATCACCACAATCAATACCACCACTATCGAGTCAAAAAATAGAGATTCTTCCAATATAGGGATCATAGAAACAACTCATAAGGACAAAAAGTTTATTATAGTTCTTTATAGATTAGTGGGTCTAAATATACTATGGATCTATGGTAGGAACACCAATGAATCTAGAAAGATATCAGTAATAATTAGATGATATGTGGTGAGAAAAAACGGAATAAGTAGATTCCAAAGTGCAAGGTGAATAAATATGAAACAATTGGACAATAATAGTAGGATGATTTTTAATACCCATTGAGTCTTGAAATAAATTTAATACCCTTGAGTTGAAAACCAAAAACTAATAATAATAAGTTAAAAAAATAAAATAGATGAATTATTGAAAATGGAGAATTATAAGAGGAATTAAAAAATGGTCAATAAATTTGAGCCAATAAGAAAAAAGAGAAGCCCCAACATGGGAAATGGATAAGTATATTGGAATGAATATTTTTTCCCTATATAATGATGATGGGACATTATCTTATTAATGGAATAATAAAACTATAGAGGAAAGTTTTTAAAAAAAAATTATATTTAACAGGCCACACCAAGTGTTTGGAAAATAAAAAAACATTATGATTGAATAGGGGAAACATGGAGATGAAATGATAAAAGAAATGAAACCAATGATATGATGCAACCATAGAAATCTCCTCTCATTAGTGAAATGGTTTTTAAAACCATCTCAACCCTTCATAATTTCAAGCGTCAACATTTTAAAAAATAAAATAAAAAAATATTTCCCAAAATAAATTTATAATTTGTTTTATTATTATCAATTGTGATACTACATAATAATTGTTTCATTTCTCGAATTTTATTTGGATCAGGTATGATTTTTGTTTCATGGGATAATAATTATATCTTTAATAAAAAAATTTGGACTGATAATGATCATATAAATAAAAATAATTACCATAGAAAATTATTTCATTTTAGTAATATTTATATCTATAGTTGAAAAAAGCCTTTAAAATTAAATTGAAAAACATAAACATTGAAAATATAATCATGGAAAAAATTTATTAAATAATGTTTACTTCATATTAGACCATTTATAGTACCTCAGATATGTAATTAAATCAATTATTTCATCATTGAATTTTTATTGAAAATTCTCATTATTCTTTATGAAGTCGAAAAAATGTTACAAAGAAATATAACATAATATATCCTAAAATAACATTAGTATAAAGTACATTTTTATTCATAAATATCAAAAATATTTCTTCCATTGATATGATTCCATTATTTTTAGGTAATGGTTTTGCCCTAGTCTTTTTGTACCCATATTTATCATTTTTTGATAAAAAATAAATATTGTATACATTACACCATAAAATATTTATGACATTATAAGTCCCATAATATTTTTTTCACTAGAACATTCATTTTCCAAAAACATTAAAACTAATGAAGTGAATATTAAACACATTTTAATAAATATATAGATTAAAAAACACAGACAGATGCAATTACATTCACAATATAATATAAACAAATTTAATCATAACAAAAATCATTCTCAATAATTATTATTATTTAGATATAAACTTTGGGACTGAAGGAATATTGGAAGACAAGAGTGATAATACCTTACAAAACACAAGTGATTATTATAAAGGTTTCTTGGAAATTTGAATGAAATCACTTGTGGATGATGAAGGATTCCAAGAGGATCTATATAAAATGTCTAGATGGAAAAATAATTATTCACATATGAAAAAAACAATGTTAATAAGATCATATTTCCCTCCTTAGATAATTCTAATTCATTATATGAATTTAATTATGAAATAGAGATGCAGTATTATAACAGTTGATTTAATTTTGGTTTCCCCTCCTTTGGTTGAGGTAAGGCTTCATAGTATGATCCCTTCCAAATTATTTTACTATATTATTTTTTAACAGAAAAGTAATGTATCTTTAAAGCATAACTAACTATTTCTTGAAGATTTATGAAAAACGACACCATTATAATCTAAGACAATAATAATAGAGTAAAAATTATTTATGACATCAATATAATATAATAAATACATAACTTTTATATATATAATCAGATTTTAAAATTTATAATCATTTAGAGGAATGGTTCTTATACTCCTCCCTCAATTTACATTTTGGTCCTAGAATTGTGACACATATTCCTAAAATCATAAATATTAACCCATATAAACATATATAGCACTATATAATTATTCTCCCTCTGAGGTGGAGCATTTTGCAGGTGGTGTGGAAATGGCACGATGAGGATCATCACCCATCCTTTTTTCTACCGAGACAGGTTCTCGTCGAATTCACTATTCCTTTTTTTTTGACCCTTTCAACATTATTATCTTTTAAAAAAGGTTGTATTATCCCTGTGGGAACTGTTGGTCCTAGAGGTGTATTTCTTGGGGGGTCAAGCACTTGTGAAATCATTTCTTCTCAGATATAACGTCCTCGGATGGTCTCCAACGGGTTTATTTGTGGATCTAGGAATTTTCAACGGCCCTGGTATCCATTTTTCATCGACCTTATTTCCAAAGGGAGGTGCTTGTTGATTGGTGATTCAGCCGATGACACTTGAGGACTCCATTGGTTGAGAGGATGGAAGGACAATGTCAACTCACCCTTGTAGTAAAGGATTGTTTCATATTTTGAGACTCTCTTATAGATTTATGTCATGTTCATATGTTTGTGAATACTTGGTTCATTCCCGAAGAGTGTGTCCACAGGCTACCCTCAGTTTGCAGGATCATCGTGGGCATGTATATGTTTGATGTTGTGGAGTTTATGCTGACTTGAGACATATAATAAGAAGCTATGAAGTTTACCATCATCCAGGGGGTCTGAAGGGGATTTGATGTTCGGATTGGACCCATACGATGGGTGTCTTACATATCCTCATTAAAGGAATCAGAACCCACGTAGTTCAGATTACGTGGGGATTTCACAAGAAGGCTTCACAATTGAGAGACATGGTTGGGTCGACCCTTTTGGATGGACACCCTTCAAAGATCAGGCCTTTTGGTGGGCATCCTATGTATTCTGTTTATACCAAGAATCATATTTCTTGTATCATAGATTCATGTGGATGATGTAATCCTCAAAAACCTTTAATCCCAAGTGAGTCATGATCGGTGTTAGAAACAAGAAGATGTGAAATATTCAACAATGCACTTGCCTCTTCCCCTATGGGTGGGGAAGGGAGAGCCCACAACAGAAGAGGCAGGGGCGACTTTGGGTAAGGGTGCCGAGCGATGAACCCTTAATTTTGATGTGACATTGAAGGTAACACATCCCATCCTCATATGATTGGGGACATACCACAGTGGTATGTCCTCATATCATGTTTTGGGATGGGGAGGCATTTGGTCATTATAAAATGTGGGAGCAAAGATAACCCCTTCGACTGATCATTATTCCTCATTGAATGGAAAAGTAAGAGATCACCCTTATTCCCTAAAACATGGAGGTTTACATCAGCATCCCAAGGTTGGAATCTGTGTTACCGTGGAAATTTAGAACCATAGGCATTCTCGAAGCCTACAACATTGTGGGGAGATCCTTCGTGGCTCCTCTTATCATGGGTATGTAGACTCAATGGGCAGAGCTGATGCACCCGATGGTCTGGTCAGACGGGTCTGGTGGAATTGGGGGAGGATTTTTCCTGATGATGGAGGACTGGTTACTGAAGAGATAATGGAAAACTAGATGGTAGTGGAGGGGTGAGGTTGGAACTAGAGGAAACAATACCTAAAAATACCCTATTCCTCATACTATGATTTATGCGGGATGTGGGAGGCTCCGAAAACCATAGTGGTATGCAGGAGGTGGGACCATCCATGTATCGATGCAGTGCATGGGCATTATTAAAGACAATTGAGTACCATAGTGGTACACAACCTACCATGCCGCTTTGTGTTCCACCTGTACACTGATGCAGCACGTGCCACCGGGTTCTATCCACATAGTGGTACGCTAAGTGGAACCCCATATTGAAGTATGGTTTGAGGGAACATTATTCACAGTGAGTTCATCCATGAGAAGCCTTTAGTTCATGGTTTACTAATTAGGTTTATGGTTCTATTATTATTATTATTAAATTCCCCCTATTTATGGATCATGAATGGATGTACATTCGAGGGGAGTGGTTCGCAGTTCGGGATTTGCCGATGAAACGAGATAGAAGCCATAGTCTTTTCTGAACATTTTCACCCAACCTCTAAGCCTACCTCAAGATTTTTCCATCTGTCCTTCTCTCTATATTTTTTCCTCTGTTTGTTTCATACTTTTATTGTGCTCCTTTTATAGTGCATCATAGCGATCGTATCTATCGGGTACACGGAACCATTTGTGGAGGACCATTGAAGAGATATCCCGACCCATGAAATACTCAGTCAACCAGGGTTTTTGAAGGATTTGGTTCATGATAATGGTTTGTAGAACCATTTTGGTTCGCTTATCCACGAGAAGATGAGTTCACAACATGGTACGTGGATGGTCCTCACGCGTATGAATCCGTTTGTGACTCAGTTCAGAGTCTGCATTGCCTGCTAGAAATCACTTCGTGGGACAACAGTTTTTAGATCATTCTGCATACCTTGTGGTTTGCCATCCAGCTGGTCCACATACCTTTTATAGTGATGGTATGCGAGTCATTATAAATGTTCTGAAAACATAGATTCCATTAAGTTTCTGCGGAATATTTCATCTTAATTTGTGTCTATTCACCTTGGTAGACATGTAATAGTACTTTCTTCCTTCTGTAAAGGGTTTTCAATTGTGGGGGTATTTTCTTCTGATGGAAAAATTCTCAAGACCCTAAAAATTCCCCGGATCAGAATGGTGTCCATTTACGATGAAAAGTGAAATATTCTGATATAGAAGTGGTCCTGAAATAAAATGGATCGCAGTAGAAAAGATGGACCCGAATGGAGGGGACCACATCTATATATAGGGGCCCATGCCATTTGCCTTTTACCTTTTCTCATAGAAAACAGTGATCCTGATTTCCCAAAATTCTTCTACACTCGATTACCATTATCCTTGCTAAATTCCTATTCTAAAATTTCTTTATAACTACCGTGAAGCGATCTCCTCACCATTTCTTTATCCACGTAACATATTTTGGATTCTGCGAATGGTCATGTGGAATTTTAATAATAAAATCTAGATTCCACATAGGAGGATGCTACGTGGCTAGCGTATCCATATACAGAACATAAATAAGCGAACCAGACATTGATAATTAATAATCCAAACATAAACATTTAATCTGAAATTTCTAAACATAACATTAATCAAGGCCTATGTTCGCAGTATCCATCTTCAGTGAACCTTTCAGTTCGCCGACCAAGGATTTATGGGCCAAATACTCACGAATGGTTCTCGTATCATGGATTTATGTGGTGGAATGTGACTGCAAACCATGGATCAAAGTGGTGTTACTTTCACGTATCATGCATTACATGGGATGTGGCTACCATGCACTATTTCTGGAAATAGTACGTGGATCCTTTTGTGGACATATTTTGAAGCATTTAGCCACTTTTACATAGCCTTTATCTAACAATTGTTTTTCAAGAAGGACTTTTCATTAGGTTCTATATCTTCCTATGTATGTTACAGTGGTTGTCTCCTAGGATTTGATAAAATCTACCAAGAAAAGGAACACCATAGTGTGGAATAGTGAGAATCATCTTCAAGCCCACATCATTTCATAGGACAAATTCGTGAATGACTCCTTGATGCCTGAGCTATTATCTTATCCATTATCCGTACAGTTGCCACATTATGGATTTCGCCTTCCTACCGACGTGCCTCTTCTGTTTCCTGACCCTGACATTCTTATCATACTCATGGAGGAACCGCAAGGTCATGACCGTGGAAACATTTCCCTAGTTGTATAAGTCATCGACACTCCAATTTAAGAGAATGTCTTCATACTAAGAGGATCGACATGGATTCAGGGAAACTGAGAGTGTCATGATGGTTTCTTGAGACTAGATGTCTGAGAATTCCCATCCATTATCTTTATATCCCAAGAAAATCCCAATGGCAGGTGTCGCACCAAGTGGGATCTGTGGGCTGGAGGATATTTCCCCTATTAGTGGGCTTGGGCATTTTGGGTGCATCAGACTTATATCGAGTCCACTAACCAGATTGAGGCCATGGGTTTGTACCAAGCATCCTGGGTTTCTTAGTTTTTAGTCTTCTCCCCACATGAAATTCTTCTAGAGCTAATTACCTGCTGGTGTTCAAGCACCAACACCTTCCACTTATTTAAAGGGGAGGTGGGGATCTTCCTGTGGGATATCCACCAACTCGGGGGATCCCTATCATGGGATAAATGTACAATGAGTTTCTCCTAGAAGCCACCACATGGAATGAAACCGATCATGTGTACCCTTTTATAGGGATCTTACTAGTCATGGTAGCAATATTACTTGATCATCCCCTTGAGGCTAATTCCCTAATCTCATTCGAAGCATGGATATAATATTCCTACAGACGAATGGACCCAAACGGGGGGCTCTCCACAGCCGAACTATCCCCGCTCACCAGTCCCCCAATTTCTAGGTTCATATTATGTTACCCTTGAATAATGGCGATATACCACATGGGGATACGAGATTCAGCCAGACGTTTCACCTGCGATTAGATTTGCATGAATCTTTTCAATGTTTTTAAGTGGATGGCTCTTCCCATACCATGACGTATATACCAGGTTTTGGGCCTACACATTAATAATGGAATCCATGCTGGCATAGGGTAGACCCAATAATTTGGCCCTTCCCACTCTCGTCAGCATTATAAATTATTTGGATAAATACTAGAAGGTAGGCCTCCACACAATATCAACAGACCGTTCCAACTCTTTTATGGGTGGATGGAGAAACAATTACCCTATTATGAGTACCAAAATAAAGAAAGGGTTCCCATTATGACATTCATCCTTCTCTTCTAATCATTTTTATTGTTCTTCAAAGTACTTTTAGTGTTATTGATGTGATTTGGCTATTGAATGAAGATTCTTGTTTCTTGTTTGAACCGAATCCTACCCCTCATGGGTCATTGATAGGTGATAGGGGAAACTCCTTGGTGGAATGATCACACCTCATCAGACTTCGGGATGAGATTCTCCGTGCTCGTGTAGACCAAGTTGTCATTTGTGAGCCATACCTCCCATACCAGTTTTCCAGGCAATTTGGATTCCTTCAACAGAAAACGCTCCTCTCAGTTGTTCAATAAATAGGTGAACCTCATCTTTTGGTTCTCCTCCAATCATGTCTTAGGATGATGCATGAAGGTGATACTATAGATATTATCATTTCTAATACAATGGGTCCCACAGTTATATCGCTGGAGTATGCCTGACTGTGGGCGGATTGTTACCCCAATAGGATGCTGAAAGAACTAGTTCGGCGGGTGTAGAAACCCTTAACAATTTCTTACACCATCCTTGACCCATTGAAAATGCAACAAACTCCATTTACTTTGAAGAGTGTTATAGTTACGCCTTCTACTATCATCATTGTTGAATCCAAAATGGATATACCACCTCATCCTGCACTTGTGGTAAGGAGATACTCAATCCATTGTCAAAAGCGTTCGGTAGGGGCCTTGTCTGTACAACCTACCTCATTGGGGAGTGATTCAGATGACACCCCTCCTACAGATACAGTCCAAGGCCTCAATGAGGTTGGCACTAGCAGAGTATCACCAATATCCATGAATGTTGTGGCTAATACTCTGCACCCGATCACAACGGTTGAACTATCTAAGGGTAAAGAAAGTACCTCATCTTGGGTGGCATGTCTTGGGTCTCTTCCCACTCCTTGTGTGACGCTTCCTTCTTATAGGAATGTGAAGGGAGAGGAGGGTCAATGTAATTGTGTCATAGGGAGGCACCAAGTAGTGAAGAAAGAGGCATGACACAAGTTATATTCCCTCACAACAAAGCCACCCATAGCTGAATTTTTGGAAGATGGTGACAATTATAAGGATTTCTTCACCAAGCTGGGTTCCGGTGGCTTTGACTATCAACACATACACATATACATCTACTATAGAATCATCTCCTGAGAAAATCATGCATCATGCGAAGAAAAGCTAGCCAAGTTCAATTCTTCCCATCAGTAGGTGGTGACCATTGGAGATATTTTGGAATAAATTTATCATATCAAGGTTGAGGAGGTAAAGTCTTATGATATGGTGGACACTCAAGAGGAGGAGTTGCGGGAGTGTGAAGCCCATGCAACAAGTTTGAGGAAAAAACCAACATCTTATCATGTCGATTATGAAGCCATCTAGAAGAAAGGGTAGATCCTTAATGTCATTATGGAGTGGGTTCATCTAATGGTCAACAAAGAAACGGAGAAAAAAGCCTCATTGGAGAAAAGTATTGACTGACCATGGTAATCACTTTCCATCCTTCTGAATAGGGATAACCAAGCCTTGTTATAGTCTTTTCTCAATTCACCATATGTACACTTATTTTTTTTATTATGTAGAGACTCCAAATTGGGGTTGTTTTCCCATTTTTTATGAACATAATGAAAATAATTTGGATTTTAAATACTTGTACACCACTTCTTGTAAAAATTATTTCAATAAGGTGTTAATTTTAATCCATGACTTGAAGCCAATAAACCAAAATTATCAAATTGTTCACTAATATTTTTCTGAGTCACAGGAATCAGTGAGTATTGTTATACTATTTCTGAAGTTTTAAAGAACACCTCATGAACTATTTTTTCTTTTTTATCATTACCCAAAAAAATTTCCTAAGCCTGCTTTGTAAGAGTTTAGTATGTATAACTTGGATTTTACGTAGGTCTCCCCTTGGAGGGTTTTATCCTAACAAGCTTTACTCCTTTTTTGATGGCTCAATTTTTTTTAGTGAAATGATACATTACTTTTACCTGAAGGTTCCCTTTGAGGATTTCCATGTAGAAATTATTGCTTCTTCTTTTTTTTCTCGCAGTTCACAAACTTTCCAATCAAACTTATTAAAGATGTTTTTGGTCGAACATCTTTGACCAAACTTATCAGGGAAAGGTCCCCAATTCAGGGCCACTATCTGGGAATGTTCTTATATCCTTCATACATAGATTATGGATTTTTCTAGACCACTAATTTTGGAGTTTGGGCATGCATAAGGCCTAGGATATGTTTTTGGCTTATAGAGGTTGGAAAGGACTCTCATATGGATGAATATTCTTTTGATTGGAGGCTGTTTTTGTGGGAAACATATCTAGAGCCACCATGGAATAATAGGAATATTCAATCAAAGATGCCTGCAGGACACATGCCTTCCAACTTAGGTGGCCTTGTGGGATTTTCAACATTTTGAATTTATTTTGAAGTCAGGAGCCACAGTTGGTGGCCGGCCCAAATATTGTTGTTTAAAAACATTAGATACATTCATATTGGCATTGAGTGGGAAACTGTTCCCGCACATTTCTTAATACAGTGAGGGAGATTTATTGAATGGCCAGTTCAGTTAAAAGTCATCTTCATATTAGGGGCAGTTGGAAAGAAGTAGGTACATGAGCTGTTTTCCATGATCTTTCCAAATCCCAGGGTGTTACAAGACATGAATGTCATTTGAGAATATGGAATATTTAAAATACTCCCATATGGATTAATTTTCCCTTGATTGAATTCCATTTTGGTGGGAAATATATGCAGAGCCACCGGGGCATGATGTGCATAGTCAAGAAAAAGTGTCTGCAAGACATTGGACTTTTATCTCTGATGGCCATTGAGGATTATAGAGATTGGGGATTTTCTAAATACGGTATGTGACCTTCAATGAGGGGTTCACCGGAGCATAAAAAAGGGTCATATTAAATGAGATTCATTGGGGAATCCTGGAAATGGGTGGGGGAACTCTTTTTATATATGCATATCAACTTCACACATATAGATGGGGAACCTTTAGAAATCTCCAAAAGGGGTTATAGATGAATTATACCATCATGCTTTGATATATCCAGAATGTGTGTAGAAATAAAAAATTAAACTATGACTTTGAGGGCCCTTTAATCGGGAGGGATGGAACGAGGATTGGAAGGCATTTAGCATTCTAAGATAGGAGATGACTCTCTGGGGGATGAATTTTCCTTTGATTGACAACCATTTTTTGGGCAATATATGCACATCCTCCATGGCATGATGTGAATAGTAAATCGAAGGAGTCTGTAGAACATTGGCCTTGCATCTCAGATGGCCTTCGGGGGTTATATAGATTCAAGATCACTCAATGCACGAATTATGAAATGTGGATGGAGTTCACCCGGACATATTGGGGACTTTGGGATATGATTTACTCATGGAATCGGGTGTCCCTTATGTATATCTGACTCGTACATAGGGTGAATCTTTCATTCCATCTTTGGGATACCTATACATTTAATGTCCCATGGCCAGGACATAGGGTTCCTCTCGAGGGAGGTAGTCGTAGTGTTCCTTTTAGGGTCGTGATACAAGGACCATATTCTAGGACTGTTTTTCCATAGTGTTGCGGTTAATTAGTTGATGAAATCCCTAAGATTACATGAGATATAATCGATGTTAGAAACAAGGTATTTTGAGGAATCTATGTCATTTCATAGTAAAAGAAAAATCAACATTAGAGGGGACTTTTGGGCTTAAAACGTTGTTTTGTAGTTTAGCATTATATATCATGGATGATTTTTGTTATGCAATTTGATGTCGTGTAGTGAGGACGTGATGCTATTAAGTTTAGATTAATGTAGTGACGATGATTATCCTGTCATAATGATATTTAATATTTTCAGGTTAATTACTATCAAGATGTTCTAACATTCCATATAAGTGGGTGATGATAGAAGGCGTAAACCATATTCCCAAAGATAGCTCGAATTTGGAAGAATGACATGGGAATTGGAAGTCATTGTGAATACTAATATAGGAGAGGAATCTCATGGGTATGAATTTTAATTTGATTGAATGCCATTTTTTGGGAAACATATGCAGATCCACTAGGGATGAGGTGAATATCCAATCAAATGTGTCCGCAGGACACTATCATTCAATCTCAGATGACCATGAATGATTATGGGGATCCGTGTTTTCCTGAGGTATGGAGATTGAAAGACTGGAATGATGTGTCTCAGAATGTAAGTAATACCAATACCATTATTACATGTTCACTATTGGGGCTTCCAAAAATTCCTGGATGATGTGTAGAGGGAGAGCATGATATTTTTACATTTCATGAGTGGTGGGGGGGGGGGAATGTACAGGATCTTGTAATATCGAAAGATGAACCACACACAACTCATGAAGAAGTTTTCAGTTTAATCTTATTTGATTAAGACGATTCTTGGGAGTCCCATACAATTCTGTCCTATGTAGGGCGGAATTTTTATTGTGTCTAGGTTGGGATGCTAAATATGATTGTCACTACATATCCTGTGAGGGAAGGAATCAAGTCATACATAGTTTTGATGGTTCTGTATAGATTTCTTCTCAATATGTAGGGACATTTGAGGGAAAGTTTTTTAATGATGGTGATTCTCTAGACCGAGATTCGAAATCTGGGTGTCTCTATGTATCCTACAAGGGTAGGCATAAAGCCATTTGTTGTTCTGAACGTTCTCTGTATAGATCTGGTTTGGTTTACTAATAGGGAAATTTTTTGATTCATTTTTTATGGGTGCTGCTTCTACCATGTCTCCCTACAATTTTTTTGCATAATAGAATCCTTAAAACTAATCCTATGATCACGTGAGTTATACTCAGTGTGAGAAACAAGGATTGGCCATAGATTCTCTTTCAAAAGTGTGGGGAGGTAGGGAATATGATGGGTCCATTTGTTTCTTTGGGGGCCAGGCCAGGATCGAGGATCGAGGCGTCGTGACATATCTTACAAGGGAAGGAATCAACATGTACGTAGTTTTGTATGTACCCTATAATGATTGGCTTGTTCTAGGGGTAGGGGAATTTTTATTCTATCTATCAATGTTTCTAGGTATATCATGTTAATTCGTTGTTTTCTTTCAAAAAAGAATCCCTACCATTGATCCTAAGATCTCATGACCTATACTCAATGTGAGAAAAAAAACTGGTAAGGGTTTCCCTAACGAATATGGGTAGATAGGGGGCATGATCGAGGCATTTGATTGATGGGGGATATACCAAAATTGAAGATTTAGGCGTCTCTATGTATCCTATAAGGGCTAGAATCAAGCAGTACGTAGTTCTGTGAAAGATCATGTAGTTCATTAGCATGAGATTAGGATGTTTTGTGTCATGTATTTTTAACATCAAACAACAAGGACATGATTCATAGTGTAATTTCATGTTTCATGGACATGTTTCTTGCAGTTAAACATCATTTGGATTGGAAGATGACTCGTTGTTTATGGTTTTCGAGTTTGGACCATGGATTCATGGTGTATTATTACTCATATTTTAGGGTCATAGAGATTGGACCTTGGATTAATGGTATTGTTACTCATAGTTTAGTGTCAAAGAGTTTAGACCATGGCTTCAAAGTATTATGAATCATTGTTTTGGTCATAGAGTTTGGACCATGGAATCATGGTATTATGACTCATAGTTTATGGTCATAGAGTATTGACCTTGGATTCAGGGTATTATGACTCAACGTTTAGGGTCATAGATTTTGGACAATGGCTTCATGGTATTATGACTCATATTTTAGGGTCATAGATTTGGACATTGAATTCATGGTATTATAACTCATAGTTTAGGGTCATAATGTTTGGACCTTGGCATCATGATATTATGACTCATTGTTTATGTTAATAGTGTTTGGACCTTGTATTTATGGTATTATAACTCATAGTTTAGGGTCATAGATTTTGAACCTTGGATTCATGGTATTATAACTCATATTTTAGGGTCATAGATTTTGGACCTTAGCTTCATGGTTTTGTGTGAAGTATTTATTTAAGAACATCCCATTTGTGGGAGCCGTGATGAGCTATCCATCCATCTATATAAAGGAATTTTCTACATTGTAACATACCCTAAGTATGTCACATGGTCATTCCCACATTAGTTCAAGATTTGGGGGCTTCTTTCTGTGTATCATAGGAATTCTGAGGACTCGCACCATCTCTCTTTTGAGGAATGATCATAGCCAAACCATTTTGTTGAAGGCTCGTGCAATCCAGTTTTGCTAGATTTCCAAATGCTGCAGAGTGTGTGGGATTGTTCCATTAATCTGCTTCAATTAATCAGACCACCTTTGGGATTTCTCTCCCATGTATAGAGGACCAAAAATTTCCACACGAAGTGATGGCACTAGGATTTTGATAGGCAAAAATGCCTCTGCCCCATATACTAGTGAGTATGGGGTTGTGTGAGTGGTAGTGTGGGTCGTGGTATGGTAAGCCTACAATGAATGAAGGATAATGTCAAGCCACAATTTCCTTTCTTATCAACCATAATTTTATGTATGTTTGAAAAAGTCTTATTTAAAGCCTCTACCTTCCCATCCTCTGCCACATGGTTATGGGATGAGCGATTGGATTTAATTCCATACTCCTTTTATAACTTATCCAATATAGCAGAGCAGAAGATGGTGTCATTTTTTCATCAAGATGGTTTGAAGGACACCAAATCTGGTAGTGATGTTGGATTTCACAAATCTAACAATGTTTTTCGCCCTGGGATCTTTAAGGGGTATGGATTCATCCCATTTGGAAAATAATTTGGTCGATGTGAGTATGAATTTTAAATGTCTGGCTATAGCGGGAGGATATAGTCACCCAACATCCATCTCCTAGGTGAAAAATGGCAAGGAGTACATAGTTGTATGAAATATATTCGGGGGTCAGTGTATGAATTAGCATGAATGGGGATAGAATGTCACTTCTTAGTGAATACCTCACAATTGTATGTCATGGTGGGCCAATAATACCAAAGTCTTTGAATTTTGTGAGAGAGCTTGGTAGCTAAGTGGAGAACTCCACAAGCTATGTCATGTACTTATTTCATGACCACATCAGTCTCTCCTCCATCAATTCACAAGAGAAGGACTCCATCAAGACCTCGTTTGTAGAGAATATTTTCTTGGTTTACCTAATAGTACATGGTAAAATTGATTGCCCATCTTCATATCTTCTCCCTTCGAGCCCTATCTGGGGTGAGATCCCTGTTCTAAATGTAATTTTCAATGGGCATCATCCAACTGGTGGGGTGACCATAAGGATCAGATACATAGCTAATTTCTTCATTTTCTTCCATATCTCTATGGATAAATGGAATGACCATACGCCAGTGGGCAATGCTAATGTCCGTCTCATCCTAGTATGGATCATCCAAGGCTTCAGCTACATTTTTTAAAGCATTAGCCTGAGCATTTGGTTACCAGAGGACATAAGTCAATTTTGGTTTTGATGGGAATTATACAATCAGTCCTCTAACTTGGTTCATCAAGGGGATCAATACCTCATTATTAATGGAATATTCACTAATGACATGTTTTATGACTGGATATGAATCTCCCTTTATTTTTAGGTGTTTAGATTTCTCATCAAGTGCATGTTCTTGGCCAGCAATAAGGTCCTACTACTCTACTTCATTGTTTTTACACTTTTCTAAAAGAATGAAAGAGTAAGTCAAGATGGCCTTTTCAAGGAATATGAGTATAAATCTTTGTCCCATTTTGTTGATTCTGGGATCCTCCATCATTTTACCTATCAGGCATCGGGAAGCACCATCAATGTACATTTCCCTTATCAGGGGGTCCTCCTGATATAAAAAACTTCTTGATCTGGTAGTCCAGCATCCAGCTGTGTTGTTTCTATGAGGGGGGCTTGGCCAAGAAGTGTAATAACACCTACCCTTTGGTGGCCTTATAGGGTACATACCGTATGTAAAAATATTTTAGGATTAATTCCCATCGTGATAGGTGCCCATTTAGCATGGTATGGTTGAGGATATATTTGAGCGGGTTGCAATGGGAGACCAGTTGGACCTCATTGTGCTGCACGTAATTCCGAATCTTTTAAACCGTGAAGATTAGGTATAGACAGTTATTTTCAATTTTTGAATACCGGGTTTCATCATCGATCAAAGTCTGACTGAGGTAGTAGATGTTTTTCTCACTGCTAACATCAATCTTCTGCGTGAGGAAGGCACCTAATGACCTTTCCAGGGTAGTTATAGACAAAAATAGTGGCCTCCCCTCAACATGTGGAATCAACACTGGTATGTTTAGGATATATCTTTTGATATTGTTAAATAATTCTTAAAAAACATTATCACATTCATAGGTAACTCCTTTCATCATGAGCATGGTGAAAGGTAAACATTTACTAGCTAGGTAGGCTATGAAGAACTAAATGTTGGTGAGGTTCCCCTAGAGGCCTCTCAACTCCGTGAGTGTCACGACCTATCCTCGGGACCCATGCCATGACTACCCCAAGCCCTCCTTCCATAGGCCAGGGGCTCGCGATGAGCACCAAGGCATAAATCATGACTAAAGGGGGAAGACATTGCCTTTATAATGTAAACAAACACCACAGAGTAAGAAAGCTAAAGTAAACACTAATTAAACAGGGTGCAATAGTATGTGTAGAGAGTAAATGGGCAAGAATAAAAATCCAAACTAAAAGTAAAGTACAACAGAAAGAAAATACAGCAACCGAAAGTAAAGAAGGAACGTCGAGCCGTCCACTGGAAGTCCCACATGAAGGGTGGGTACAGATAGCCTCCTCAGATCCTCAAGTCCAGCCGTCTGCTCCATGTACGTACCATCCAGTGGTCCACCTCTAGGTACCATATTTCTCTACAAGCCTCAACCACGATCAGCGCGGTCTGTCGTCTGCATCCAACAAAACATAGTGCAGGCATATCCTCTGCAGGGGTGAGTATACGCCACTCAGTAGGGACCCCGAGACTTCCGAAGGTCTCCCAGAATCTACAAAGGATAATCCACAAAGGAAAGATACAATCACGAAGTAACATCCAAAACTACTTAGGTATATGACCATACATATACCTAAGTCATCAATTCCAGTTTGGCTCCAACATCTCAGCGTGAGTTCGATCACGTCCACACAGGATAGTACAATCCAATCCACACAGGAAAGCACAACCCAATCCACATAGGAAAGCAAGTCAATCATATAGAAGATAATTATTGAAATTCAAGACACATATCACATAGGTATACATCATTTGTAAAGAAAAGGAGATGATCAGATGTAGCTACTGCTTCATCTAGCTGGGACCGACATAGGATACAAGTACTGTAGTCATCACCGCCGAACCCACGGAGGATTCCAGTACGGTTGTCGTCATCGTCGAACCCACGGAGGATTCCAGTACGAAAGTCTTCACCGTCAAACCCATAGTTTCTGGGGAACTCCTCCTCTATCGAGTACAGTGGGCATGCCGCTACAACCAAGCACTTCCAACTAACCTTGGACTGCTGTAGTACTCCACCTATCGAGTACTGTGGGCCTGCTGCTACAACCATGTGCTTCCCACCATGGGTCTGCCGCTATAACCAAGCGCTCCCCCTCGTAGCCTACAGAGGTACTCCTTCTGTTGAGTACTGTGGGTCTGCCACTAAAACCAAGTGCTCCTCCTCCATGGGTCTTCCTCTACAACCAAACGATCCCCACTGGGCTATCCGAAACACTCCGAGTCGATCGATCAATAGTCGTCAAGTCTCATCCAGCTCTAGGGTTTCCGCACATAGCACGCTCGTTCCGAGAGGGTCCGCTCCTTGAGCAAAGAGGTCAATACATCAACTGTCACATAGACCAGAGTTGATGTATCCTAAGGTTACGTCTCGTCGATAGGAACACAACGCGATAGACGGCGCGTCAATCGAACGCCCGGTCTCAGAGTTATTAGCCTTTTCGTCCCAGGGGCCCGATTGGTTTTGTGTACGAACCAAACCGGATGTATCTCATCTTTACCCCGAACTCACATAGGGTATACTGATAGGTACTGTTTCTCAACATGATCCCCAATGCCACTGACGGTTCGTCAAACGGACGTCCGGTCTGAAAGTTAACGGCTTTTCTGTTCCAGGGGCCCAGTTTGATTTCAGGTACAATCCAACCTGTCCATGCTCCAATTGCATCCAAAACTCAATCGGAGTAATCCAAAAGGTCCGTCTCACTAAGAAGAATCCAACAAAGTCGACAAAACGTCAATCGGACGTCCAGAACTCATGTTATAGGTGTTTCTGCTCCAAGGGCCCGGTTGGTCTCATGTTCGAACCAACCCGGCAGTACCCAAAGTTCTCTGATACCTTGAGTGTAATATACCAAATGACCATATCAATCCATGGATTCCATTGCTACTGATAGTGCATCTATCGGAGGTCTGTAGCCCATGTTATGGGCGTTTGAACGAAACTGCCCAAAAATAGGGGGTTCGGGCTCGGTCGGCCCGACCCGAACCGGGTTGACCCGACCCGGATCGGGTCCGGCCCGGCCCGGCGTTCGGCCCGTCCCAGAGCGGCCGGATCGGCCTGGGCGCTCGCTGACTGAGCGGACATGGGGGGGGGGGGGGGGTTCTGTTTCCCCCCGGTTGGATGAACGACGTTGCCTTAATGTCGCGCCGCCTCCCCTAAACCCGGAACGACAAAGTCGTTCCGGTCATCTGTGACGGCTTTTTCCGGTGGCGCGCCGCCACCGCCGGTCACCGGTGCCGTCGTGCCGGGGTGGCGTGCGACTTCCGCTTTCCGCAGACCACCGGACGCACTCCGGTGGTCCGTTTTTCCGGCCGTCTTTGCCAGTGGTCCTCCCAGGACCTTCTCTTCACTACAATGGCCTTCAAACGTCGTTGCGGTCCCATTCCGGACGCGGCCTCTTCATGGTTCTCCGGCGCGGCGCGACGTCGCCGTGCCCCTCCGCCGCGGCCCCACTATGGTCGCGGCCTCTTTCAGCCACAACGGCGCGGTGTGATAGCGCCGCGCTACTTCTCCGCACTACTTCTTTTTCATTCGCGGTGTCGTTGCACTGCGCTGCCTTCGTTCGATCCTCAACGAACACAACCACAAAGGGGGAGGGGGTTTGACCGTGTTTGGGTGGTCCGAACTCCTCCCGTTAAATTGATAACAAGTGGCCCAAAAAAATGACGATGAACAAAAAAGAATATTCACAAACAAAACCAACCCCTACCTCAAATAAGTCATCGAACGAGGTTCGTCACGGGAAAAGGACGTCACGGAAGACGACATCACGTAAGAAGTCATCGGTGCACGCCCGATATCGGATGCGGTGCATCGTCATTCTTCGAAGAAGGCATATATCACCGACTACAGATAGGAGAGGAGACGACATGATGATTCCCTTACGGTGATAGAGTTCTTCATCGTAGACCCAGCGTTCTTCGCGTTCTTCGACGAGGAAGGAGATGTTCTTCAGAGCGCAAGAGTCCTCTCCTTCATTCCGCACAACAAATCAACCCACCAATAGAATAAGTCATTGAATTATTTTATTAACACTCACACAAGTCATTAATTTGAAATTCAAAAAGATGTCATTCAATTAATTAAATTAATTGATGAGCGTTTATTATTCAAAATAATCTTTGACAGTTGAATTTCCATTAAATTAGGGGGTGGGTGAGTTACACAATTAAGTGCTCATGGGAGGTTTATGGGATTTGAAGGGGTGGGTCTCGTGTGGTCCCACTTCACTAATATCCTTCCTAGGGGAGTTAGGATGTAGTGGGTCCCACTCCAACCGCCATGCATAGGTTTAAACTACTTATAATCGAAAAAAATGTTGCACAATTTTTTATTTCTTTCTTTAGTTAACCCTTTTTTTAATAACCTCACCCTAGCAAATAAAACTCCAGAAAAGGTGTTCCTAAGAAATTACCGGTGCTGCGATTCCATCGGTGCCCTCATATTTTGATTCCGAGCACCGGTTCAAATGTTAGAAAAAACCTGCTTGTTCGTTCACTGAACGTACCTGAGCTAAACTTTGGAAATTGATTCCGGGAACACCGGGCCTCAGAATCAGGTGCCGTCAGAAACTGCACACTCATAAAATCCCAAAAAAATTATGAAAAAGTTTCCCTTGAAATTTTCAGGTCTTTACATTACTCCCACCTCAGGGCTTTATGTCCCCGTAAAGATACATCACAAACTAGGGAAACAAATGAGGGTACTGAGCACGCATTTGAGCCTCCCGCTCCCAAGTGCTCTCCTAGAGGTTCCCATGCTGCCATCTGATCCGCACTAAAGGAGTCGACCGCCCACGTAGGACCTGCTCCTGTCGATCCTCGATCTCCACTGAGACCTCCGCAAAGGTCGCCCCATCGTCAATGATATGTGTCGGGTGGTGCATGTATCTTCTCAGCTGAGATACGTGGAAAACGTCATGCACATCGTGAAACTGATGTGGATGGGTCAAGTGGTAAACCACCTCTCCTACCCTGTTGAGGACCTAGAAGGGTCTGATGAAGCGTAGAGATAACTTGTCGTCATGGCTAAAACTTTGTAATCCACGTCGAGGTGAGAACCGTAGGAAAACGTGGTTGCCATCCTTGAACTCCAGTGTTCTTCGCCTCCTATCAGCACAAGACTTTTGTCGGCTCTAAGATGTCCCCATCTGCTCTTGGATGACCTGGTCCTTCTCTGGTCCTATAAGAGCTGCTAAGATTTCATATTTTCCGATAAGAGAAATTCGGTCTCATCCCCAGGATAAACCACGTTCTTCGCCTAATACAGTCAATCCCGACATGGATGTTACTAATCCACACCAAGGATGACGTCATAAGGCCTCAATGCTACTACCAAGAGATCCAACCGTAACTCTCGTCTCCAAGGGTTGAGTCACACTGTTGGCATGAGTGTGTGGTCACTGGGATTCCTCCAGTAGGAATCTCAAAAGTGAGGTTCATGTCAATAGTTTAAACTGGAACCTCTTAGTAACTACATAAAGAGAGGACAGGAAAGTAAATCCCACAAAGAAAGGTGTCTTTTATTAATGCAGATCAAAGTACAAAGAAACAAAGCATCCACAAACAAACATCAACAAAGCTAGAAGCAACATGAACAAAAGTCTCCATGTCTGGAGCTAGTACCATTCTTGTCCATCTGCTCCCGGAGCTCCATGATCGTAGGCCTCTGCTGCCTGAAGCTGAGCTCCCCCCTGTCCACCAGTTCCCTGCGGTCGGGGTGGTCTTCCTGGTGGTGGTGGTGGTAGGGCCTCAAAGGGTCTCCCACCACCCGCAGTACGACCCGCTCCCCTGCCTCAGTCTACTACTCCTTGAGATCCTTCGCCATTAAACCTATGCCTCTGCCTGGGAGGTCCTTTGTTTATCCTCTAGTCATCTGTATGGCGGGTCGTACAGTCATGTTCCATGTGACCAACCCCACCATAGGAGTAATACTGTCCACTCCTAGTAAGTCGTTCTCTACCCAGGGTGCCTTGCACACACGATCCTATGTCATGTGGTCGATCACCTGTAGGTCTGATCCTTTTGGACCTCTGCGTCATCTATCTACTGCCCGCTGTAGAAGACTCTACCACATGCCGGCTAGTAGTGGGTCTTGCTGTTGGAGACTGCTCAGCAAGGAAACTCTCCACTAAGAGGGCTCGCTCCAACACCCATGTCTGCGTTGGGATGCAATGAGAAATAAATAAAGCTCTAATCTCTATCCTGAGCCCCTGCTCGAAGGTTCAGGCCGTGAAGAATGGGTCTCGTACCATATCTGTAGAGTAACGCGAGAGATCGTTGAACCTCGATGAATATTGCGCCACAATCATGCTACCCTGCTGAATATGAAGTAGCTCCTGTATGCACACCGCTCGAAGGGTGGCTGGTATAGACTCTGCCCGGAATAGGCTCTCGAAGTCTACCCACAGAAGGGATGCCTCGTCGTGCACCTGGAGCATCATGCTCCACCATCTGCCTACTGCCGCGTGCAAGAGGCTCGCTGCAAGGATCCCCATGAGGTCAGCTGGTGTCCCCACTAACCTAAAAACTCTAAATATAGCCTCTATCCAATTCTTGGCTACCTGAGGGTCTGTCTCCCCACGGAACCTGGGCGGTCTCTGATGCTGAAACTCGTGAAGTGTATTAAGGTGACATGCACTCTCAGCGGCAGGGGCTAGTGGCATCGGTGGCTCGGCGAGTAGAGGTACCGCTGGTGCCTCCACTGTAATGGGGCCCTGCACTGAGGCCTCATCGCTCGGTGGGCTGTCTTCTCGCACAACGCTCTGAACCCTAGCTGTCTGTCATCATGAGGCCATCCTGAAAGGAAACAGGTGTGCCACGGTCAAAACAGTATACCTGGTGAGCTGACACAAAGTAATCACAATGAAAACTTTTAAAACACACAAGCAATCAGTGTTTTCGTGCACTGAGTCGTAAATCAGAAGTCAGGGTCCTAGTGTACGGATACGTCGGCCGCCGCGCCAACACTGGACTCCCTGGACAGATAACCACACTCAATACCCTTAACAATATTTCATCACAAACAAGAAAGATCAGAGTCCTATGTTCTGCGGTAGAACTGAACTCCTCGGATACCAATTTCTCACGACCTTTCCGCAGAACCTGTGTCGTGACTACCCCAAGCCCGCCTTCCATAGGCCAAGGGCTGCAACTAGCACAAAGGCATAAATCCTGACCAAAATGGGAAGGCATTGCCTTTATAAAGTAAAAAAACACCACATAGTAAGCAAGATGAAGTAAAAACTAAGTAAATAGGGTGTAATAGTAAGTGCGGAATGTAAATGGGCCGTAATAGAAACCCAAACTGAAAGTAATGTACAACAGAAAAAAAGTATAGCAACTGAAAGTAAAGCAGCAATGTCGAGCCGTCCACTGGAAGTCCCACCTGAATGGTGGGTAGAGATAGCCTCCTTAGCTCCTCGGGTCCAGCCGTCCGCTCCGTGTACGTCCCACCCAGTTGTCCACCTCCAGGTATTGTCTTGCTCCACAAGCCTCAACCACGATCAGCATTGTCCGTCGTCTGCAGCCAAAACAACGTAGTGTGGGCATAGCCCGTGTAGGGGTGAGTATACGCTACTCAGTAGGGACCCAGAGACCCCCGAAGCTCTCGCATAATCCACAAAGTATAATCCACAAAGGAAAGATACAATCACAAGGTAACATCCAACACTAATTAGGTATATGCCAATACATATACCTAAGTCATCAATTCCAGTTTGGCTCCAACATCCGAGCCCGAGTTCGATCACATCCACACAGGATAGTACAACCACATCCAGACGGGAAAGCACAACCTAATCCACATAGGAAAGCAAGTCAATCATATCGAAGATAATGATTGAAAGTCAAGACTCAGGTCACACAGGTATACATCATTTTTAAAGAAAAGGAGATGATCAGATGTAGCTACCGATTCATCTAGCAGGGACCCACATAGGATACAAGTACTGTAGTCGTCACCACCGAACCCACGGAGGATTCCAGTACGGTTTTCGTCATCGTCGAACCCACGGAGGATTCCAGTACGAAAGTCTTCACCGTCGAACCCATAGCTACTAGGGAACTCCACCTCTATCGAGTACAGTAGGCATGCCGCTACAAACAAGTGCTTCCCACTAACCTTGGACTGCTGTAGTACCCCACCTGTCGAGTACTGTGGGCCTGCTGCTACAACCATGCACTTCCCACCATGGGTCTGCCGCTACAACCAAGCGCTCCACCTCATAGCCTACAAAGGTACTCCTTCTGTTGAGTACCACGGGTCTGCCACTACAACCAAGCGCTCCTCCACCATGGGTCTTCTGCTACAACCAAGCACTCCCCACTGGGCTATCCGATACACACTGAGTCGATCGATCAGCAGTCGTCAAGTCTCAGCCAGCTCTAGGGTTTCCGCACACAGCACGCTCATTCCGGGAGGGTCCGCTCCACAAGCCAAGAGGTCGATACATAAAATTTCATGTAGACCATAGTTTATTTATCATAAAGTTCCATCTCGTTGATAGGAACACAACGCGACAGACGGTGCGTCAATCGAACGTCCGATCTGAGAGTTATTAGAATTTTCATCCCAAGGGCCCAGTTGTTTTCGTGTATGAACCAAACCGACCGTATCTCAACTGTACCCCAAACTCACATAGGGTATACTCATAGGGACCGTTTCTCAACATGATCACCAACTCCGCTGACAGTTCATCAAACAGACGTCTGGTCTGAAAGTTAACGACTTTTTCGTTCAAGGGGCCCGGTTGGATTTCGTGTACAATCCAACCCGGCCATACTCCAACTACATCCAAACCTCAATAGGAGTAATCAAAGAGGTCTGTATCACTAAGAGGAATCTAAAAAAGTCGATGAAACCTCAATCGGACATCCATAGCTCAAGTTATTGGTGTTTCCGCTCCGAGGGCTCGGTTGGTCTCGTGTTCGAACCAACACATCCACACACAATGTCCTCCGAATCCTTGAGTGTAATCTACCAAAATGACTTTCTCGATCCAAGTATCCCATGGCAACTGACGATGCATCGATCGGAGGTCCGTAGCCTACTTTATGGGTGTTTGAATGAAACTGCCAGAAAATAGGGGGTTCGGGACCAGTCCGACCCGGCCCGATACCCCCTGGGTCGGCCCGGCCCGGCCTGGGCGCCCGCTGACATAGTGGATGCGGGGGGGGGGGGGGGGGGGTGCTGTTTCCCCCCCGGTTGACCGAACGGTGCGGCTTTAATGTCGTGCCACCTCCCCTAAACCCGAAACGACAAAGCCGTTCCGGTCCGCCGCGGCTCAACCGCAACAGATTTTTCTGGTGGTGGGCCGTCGCGCCAGGGTAGCGCACAACTGCCGCTTTCCGCGGACCACCGAATTCCCTCCGGTGGTCCGTTTTGCCAGCCTACTTCGCCAGCGGTCCTCCCGAGACCTGTTCTTCACTGCGACGACCTTCAAACATCGTTGTGGTCCCATTCCATCTGCGGCCTCTTTCGGCCACAACGGCGTAGTGCGACGGCTCCGCGCTTCTTCGCCATGATCCTCCTTGTTCTCGAGCGGTGCCGTTGCACCGCCCCTCCTTTGTTCGAGCCGCAACTAACACAACCACAAAGGGGGAGGGGGTTCGGCCGTGTTTGGGTGGTCCGAAATCCTCCTATTAAATTGATAACAGGCAGCCCAAAGAAAATGACAATGAATGAAAAAGAATATTCATGAGAAAAACCAACCCCTAACTCAATGAAGTCGTCGAACGAGGTTCGTTGCGGGAAAAGGACGTCGTGGAAGACGGCTTCGCGTAAGACGGTGTCGCGGAAGACGGTGTCATGGAAGACAGTGTCATATAGGTCATCAGTGTATGACCGATATAGGATGCAGTGCATTGTCGTTCTTCGAAGAAAGCGTCTCTCACCAACTGCGAAGAGGATAGGAGATGGCACGACGATTCCCTTGCGGTGATACTGTTCTTCGTTGTATACACGGCATTTTTCGCGTTCTCCGATGAGGAAGAAGATGTTCTTTAGAGCGCAAGAGTCCTATCCTTCTTTCCACACAACGAATCAACCCCCCAATAGAATAAGTCATTGACTTATTTTATTAAGACTCACTCAAGCCATTAAATTGAAATTCAAAAAGATCTCATTAAATTAATTAAATTAATTGAAGAGTGTTTAATATTCAAATTATTCATTGAGGGTTGACTTTCCATTAAATTGGGGGGTGGGTGAGTTACACAATTAAGTGCTCGTGAGAGGTTTAAGGGATTTGATGGGGTGGGGCTCGTGTGGGGCCCACTTCACTAATATCCTACCTAGGAGAGTTAGGATGTAGTGGGTCCCACTCCAACCACCATGTATAGGATTAAACAACTTAGAATAGAAAATTAAAATTTTTTCACAAATTTGTATTTCTTTCCTTAGTTAACCCATTTTTTTAATAACCTCGCCCGAGCAAACACAACTACAGAAATGTTGTTCCTAAGCAATTACTAATGCAACGATTCCATCGGTGCCCTCAGATTTTGATTCCAAGAACCGGTTCAAAAGTTAGAAAAAACCCGCATATTCGTTCACTGAACGTACCCGAGCTAAACTTCGTAAATTGATTCCAGACACACCGGGCCTTGGAATAAGGTTCCATCAAAAAATGTGTACTCGTAAAATCCCAAATAAAATTAAGAAAAAATTTCCCTTGGAATTTTCGTGTTTTTACAGTTAGTCTACAAGGTGGGGACATGCCAAGGATGGGTTTTTTCATCTTGGGGTCTACATTAATATCGTGATGAAGTACGACGACACAGAGGAATTTTCTCAAGGTAAATCCAATGGTGTATTTCATGAGATTCATCATAAACTATATTATCACAATTTGGTGAAGACTGTTTCAAGATCATCCATGTGGTTTGAATGTTATCATGATTTAACCACTAGGTCATCGACAAAACACTCGATGATCATTCCCAATAAGAGCTTGAAGATGCGATGCACGACGAGCAGATATGTGGGGATGAAATTCTTTAGGACAAAGGGGATCACTTTATAATAGGACTCCCCCTAAGGGGTCTTAAAAGAAGTATCTTATTCATCTCCTCAGGCCATCTGTATTTTATTGTATCTAGAATTTATATCCATGAAAGAGAGGGATTCATATTAGGTTGTTGCGTCGATAAAAAATTATGTGACTGGGAATGTGAATTCGTCTTTGGGGAAATGTCGATTAATGTCCCTTAAGTCAATGTAGATTCTAATCAACACATTCTTATTTTTGACAGGAACCATGTTTTCTATCCAGATCATATATTGAACCACTCATATGATATTGGATTTGATAATCATGTCATTTTCTTCCTCTTTTTTGGCAGCATGCACTAGGTGGGTTCTTCTAGATGCCTTCTTATAGCCACGTTGATCTTCTAGTAATCCTAGATGTTGGATGGAGACCTCAAGAACGAGGCCTAGAATTTCCATCTAATTCTAGGAAAACACATATCGAGTCTTCTTTAAGAAGGAGGTGTATGCCTCCTGTTTCTCAACAGGCATGGACACACTAATCAATGTGGGCCTCAAGTCATTTTCGATGCCCAGATTTATCTCCGTAGGTTCATTGATTATGGTGTAGACACCTTCTTCAAATGAAGGAGTGGATTTTTTTTGGTCTCCTTCCTCTTCCTCCTATTCTTTTTCATCTTCATCATTTTCCTCTCGTGATAGAGAAATTATTATGAGAAAAACTCTCCAATGATGGGATAGAAATCACCTTTTTCCTTAGTGTGTGAGGTAATGTTCGTTTTATGTCCCGAGGATGGGCATGGATCATCTTTGATAGGGTATTTCCCGACAACATGGTAGTTATCCCTATTTTCTATGTCTTTGAACATGGTAGAAATAACAGAGACCATGCAGACAACTGATTATACACCCAAACTTGTACTTATGCATTCAACTAGGTTGATGGGTAGAACACACTCTTCCCCACATTGTTGGAGGGGGACATCGAGAGCAATTTCCAATCCACTTGGAGCATTGATCCAATAAATTTTTTCGGTTGACAGTTGTTTTTTTCGATTTATAGAACCCTACGTTGATATAGTGTCACTCATAGGAATCAAACATGTATTTATCAGAGTAAAATATCCCATTTTTTCCATTAGTCCAATATTTGATGCACTAATGGTATGATGAAGAAATTTCTGCGTGCTAATGCAGCCAAGGATCACCTAACAGAATGATGAAAGTCGTACTTTACCACTGTACTAGGAACTCAGAATCTTACGTGAGATCTCTGAGCCATTTTTACACTTGATTAATCCCAATATTTTCTGCTCACTTTCTTCGTATCCCAACAGAGTTTTAGTTCAGGGTTTCATGCTATTTTCATAATATCCTAGTCGATGAAGACTTCGTAATTAGAGGAGGTTAAATCCAGATTAGTTTTCAATGAAGACCCTCCAGAAAATAATTCCATCTATCCTACGAGACACAGATAAAGGGTTTTATGTGCCCTTGCATGATGGTGTCTTCATCCTTTTCTATGAAGGATATGACAGTGTGACATTAATCGACACTGTCCTACATTTGGTAGCCTTCAGCTGCTACTACATTAGCCTCAAACTCCTGGGGACCTAGAAAGGCTTCAATGAGTGCCTCCCTAAGAGCTGCAGACATTCTCAATGCATCCTGGATTAATATATTTGCTTTTACTAATGCCGACTAATTTATAATATTATTCTTATCATATATAGGTTGAAACCTACTGGCTCATGGTTTCTCTTTCACTAACACTTTAGGGGTTTAATCTTTGGATGTAGATGGTTAGCCTCTATTATAAGAGTTGGTGATGCTGCGGTCCTTTCCAGGTTTGGTCAAAACTGGTCCGCCTGTACGGCATGGGAGATTTCATATTTGTTCTTACCCTAATGGATATTACTAGATAAATGGGCTTCGATTTCTTCCATTGGGAGAGGAGGAGTATTTTAGTTCTGTTTTGTGTCCGTCAGAGGCCCCTTCTGTGAGTTTCTGCGATTTAAATGGTTTGACTTGTGGTGTTGCTAGGAATTTGACTCCTTCCACAATCATTCCATCCAGAAAACCTCTACCCTTTACCGCCTCTTGCTCCGGTTCTCTAGTTGGGAATGAAGAATTCAGGTTCCAAGACATAGTCTCTATCCTATAATTGATCCATCATGTGAATGACACTAATGGATCTGAAGATCAGTTCATGATCTGACACTATTTTTTCTGACTATCTTTTTTGGATGGGGCTTTTTGGTGGGGCGGTTCCTGTTGAAATGTTTGGTAGGGGAATTCCCATTAAACCATTTGGCGGGGCAGTTGCCATTGATCAAGGTATGTTGGAATGAAGTCCAAAGGTGTCAATAATGAATTTGTCTTTAGTGTCATCCCGTCTTCCTGATAATGCTTCATTCCCTTCTAGACATTAGAGGGACCTAGGGCTGAGGAGTATGGATGTGTTATATTTGGAGATTTTGGGGGAACCCTTGGTTGTTTCAGCTATTCCTGGAGGATACCACAGAATCGGATTATGGTCTTCCATGTTATTAAACTATCCAATTTTTTCTCCTTAATAGAGAATATATTCCATTCCTCTTCTTCTCTTGAGTCTGTGGTAGAAACACATGCCACTTGTGCTGGTGGGGGGCCCAACATGACTTTCTTGGAATCCACCATCATTTTTAAGAGATCCTTGAAAACGAATAATTCTTGGAAGGTGAGTCACAATATTCTATAATAAGGACATTAATTTAGACGGTCATCAAGAATCACTTCATCATCTCTCTTTGGCTCTGGTAGCAAGACAAAATTGAAATTCATAGTGGCTATGAAATAGCTGCAGACCTTGTCATCTCAAAACAAGTAAATTTTGTTTCTTCATTCTTCAAAATGATTTATTTTAGCACATGTTACGTCATCTTTCTGAGGTGGGGGTGTCTATTGGAATCTAGGGGGTCCCACTCAGTTTTGTGAGGGCCTCACAAATAGATCTAGTGTCGGGGGTGGCATAAAAATGACAGAAGTCACTTCATCTTTTCCTATTATCTTCTCAGGGGATGATGAGGCCATTCAGGACTTAATATTGGTCCCTTTCAAGGAGTCTTCTTTTCTTTGGAAAATGTTATAGAATTCTCTAAACCCACTTGTGTACTTCAAGAGGATGAGCGGTGTTCACAATTCATCCGGAACGTTATTGAGGCACATGGAGATCATATCATCATGGGTGAGTGTCCAGTTTAGGGAATAATTCTGGCCTTTCCCTTTAGAAATTAATTAAAAGACTCTCTCATTCCCTCACTTATTGCAGTCCATGAGGTTACTGATCATTGTATCAGGTATTGTTGAATTAAACTGGATGATAAACAATCACCAGAGGTCCTCCCATCCTATGATTGAATTGTATGACAGACTATTATATCATACGAAGGCTAGACCTATAGGGTTCATACGAAGAACCAGTGATTTACTACTTCTCGTATCTCTAGAGAGCCCATAATGGGGTCACAGTAAGATGCATAGTACATCAAATGATATTTTGCGTCCCCCGAGCCATTGAATACTAATAAAGTGTGGTTTCTAAAGATTGGTTGTGGCTGGACATTGCTCACCAACTCAGGGTAGGGTTTCCACTATGGATGCATCATAACATGCCGCCCCTCCATGACTTCTAGTCGAGTAGTTAATTACTCGATGGTGTTTAAGTTCCCTTGATGCATATCCTATCGGGCTTGATCATGAGCTGGTGCAGGAGTGGCCAAGACTGGGCATGGAGGTGCTACTGGAATTGGGTGTTGATACCTAGACGGAGGTATCATATGTGGGATTAACTGAATATATTATGGTTGTCATTCCAATGGAGGGAAGTCTTGATATCCCTCCAGGTATATGTTAAACGGTCCTACGAGCTTGGATTCATTTACCAGGAGAAGTGCCTGTGGTATCGGCACCTTTTATGGGAACACTTTTAGATGTTCCTTAGGGGTAACACATCCGGTGAGGTAGCTCCCTCAACATATCTCAACATTAATTATCCTAAGCTCTATAATTTCATCCTCCAGCTGGGAGAATCTCTCTATTTGGGCGAGAGACTCATTTATAGGGGGGAGGAGGTGGTTCATAGACAACCATGGATTTATTCTTCTACTTTTTAGGGTTTAGCAGGGGAGGTAGTAACAGATTAACTGAGGGGAAACCCAGATTTGGTATCGATATCTGATTTTGGGGGTATTCACTATCAATATCAATGTGGGATGCCTCTGGGAGGGAACCTTATTCTTTCGCGTCCTCTCCCTCCAATTCGTTTCCTATGAGATCTGTGGGGTTTTCATTTACCACGGTAATTGGGGCATGCCTCATTGGGGGTGGTGTACCTAGTGTCGAATGGTAGGAATGATTTTTGTGCCCTTTTATAGACTCTCTCCTTCCATTATACGATATTCTTCGGTTTCATGGTGAATATTGACCTGAAGGGAGTCCTAGTCTTACCTTATAACCTACATTTTTCTCAGAGGGTTCAAACTGTGAGATGAGGTGGAATTGGCATTTCCTATATCCATTTTTCATCTTAAACTAAGAAAGATAGATGTCCGATGTGTGGGGATTTGAGGTAAAAATTCCCCCCAGCCCTGGGGGCTAGGGTTGTTCCCATTTTCCCATTAATGCATTACAGGCTTGATTTTTTGGCCTTATGGGGGAATTTTGATATAAAAATCCTTCCAACCCTGTGGGATGGGGTTGTTACCATATTTTAGTGGTATCCACCTATAATTCCACCTAATAATTCTCATTTACTCTCACGTGGGTGTGAGTTGAGTATGACATTAATCCTGCATGAAATATATGGTCTTTTGACGACATGAAGTCTTCCTGGTGGTTGGATTCCCTTTGGTGGGAAGGCTGCTGTATGTTCCTATTTTCCTGACTCAGATGTTTTTCTATGGCATGATCTCTTCAGTGCTGATGCTTTTAAGACATACACCTGGTCAATTTTTTTAGTATCACATATTTCCTGATTATGATGTTTATTTGATTGTTGTCTATGGGTGATGAAATTGTATGATGTTATTTCCAATGGAGCCTATTGGACGAGATATGGTTTGAAGTGTAGAACTCCCTGTTCACCCCATCATTGAATTCAAACTCCGGTAGGCCATTTCCAATTAGATGACACAATTTAAGTAGTTCACGTAGGAAAGCAAGTTTAAGGGTTTTATTTCTCCATTCTGATTATGGGTGCCTTGCAGACTAGAGGGCTTCTATTTCAATTATACGGTGAAGCTCCCCTATCACGCAGACATGGTCTGTGGACCCTTAATAGGGTAGTAATTTTTCTTTCATCTGATGAAGAGTCATCCATATGTTGAGGATATTTTCATGCATAAATTTCCCTGACATCTTTCCTAGTATATTGAATTGAGAAGTGGTCATAGGACAATACATTGCTAGTATATTATCTCTAGCTAGTTGCCTTCTCACAAGAAACATATCATGTTTTTGTTCTTCTAGAATCTCCTCTACATGAAACTCCCAGCTTGACTACATATTAAAAATTTTGTTCCAAGAAATCGGGGTGGTGGGAGCCTTATTGATTTGCGGACGACATGTGGGTGGCTCGGCGGATGATCGATGTCCCGATCCATCCTATGTTTGAGAAAGAAGATCAATAGTTATGGACAGAGTTCCTGATGTATCTGACTCCATTATTACGAGTTCCTATGCATGTTAGGCCTCAATCATATTTTTTCCGGATAGGGGAGGAACTTCTTTCTAACAGGAATTTTTATTGCGAGGAGGACCTTTGGAAGTACGACTACAATGGAGAGGGCTACTATTGAAACTTGATGCCATACCACAAGAAATTTGTTTGCGGTGTATACCCTATGGAGGACTGTCAAGGTGGCTTATTATATGGGGAGGACCTTATGGTGTGATATTTTCATTGAACATCCTGTACTAAATTAGTGATGCATAACTACTCTGAAATGACTATCTAAATTTTCGAGTGAGTCATTCTGATCAAGGAAACCTAGTTGTTGTCCCAATTTCTCATCTTTTGCACCGATGCAATGATATCGTGCCATGTTTGGAGGATATGGTATGGAATCAATATCTGGTCCTCCATCATTTCTAGAATATGTTGAGATACATCTTTGGATGGAATGGGTATGAATTCCCATTCTGATACTGAACTAATAGTTTGTGCCTGCTCTGTTCTACTAAGAGTTGCTAGTAGATACTTCCAGTTATCCTATACCGGAACAAAAGAATGACTTTGTCACTGGTTGTCTTCCCCAGTTTCCATAGTATTTGACTGGTGGTCTTAATATTCATGAGTGGGGATTTTTATTTTCTTTCTTATCACAATATTTTTCTCATAAGATTTGTATGCATCCATAGTAATTTAACTCTTCTCATATTTATTTGCCTCCCTATTTGGATAGTAGGATTGATATGCATCAACAGGTAGTTGTGCCTATGTATAGCTGTTCAACACCCTATTTAGATGATGGGATTGAAATTAATCAGCAGGTATCATTTCCCACAAATAGATGGTTTCCGCCCTATTTAGATAACAAGATTATTGTGTATCAAATGATGTCTGCATCAGCCTTTAGTTTTCAACTCTATCTGAATGGTGAAACTTGCGAACACTTTAAGGAATGTGCATGTGACCATATTTTGCCACCCAATTTCTATGGTGGTGTTGAGTGGAGGTGGACTCAGAGTATATATACTCATTGAATGTCGTCATGTTAGTATGGCAGAGCTGCTCCTCAGAAACCAGGGTGATAACATATTCCTCTTTACATATCCACCGTATTTGGCAAGCAGCCTCAAGGGCTCGAGTTTCCTAGACATTGGCAGGTTTTCTTGGCATAAGGTCCTCCTCAGTGGGAGGAGGCTTGGTCTTCTAGTGTCGATGGAGACATTCTATGGAGGGGGGCCATGAGTAGGACTCTTGTTAAACTGGGATTAATCTATCAGCATCAACTTCATCTGCATCCCTAAGATAAGGGAGTCACTCGTTGTCATGTTCCTGGGATAGGCTCCCAAAATGGTTTGAGATGACCACCAGGGCCACCTTGTGCTGTGGTGCTGGCCATGGCTGAGGAAGTAGCTGGTGGACCTTTGTAGTCTAGTGGGCATATCTCGCAGCCTCCAACGTCTGGAGATTACCATTTTGGGGGTTCTTCGTGATTAGTGTTATGGAATCCCAGCGTTGAAAATGATGGGTAGGAGAGGGGTCCTACTCTCCATTGGGGCCCCAACCACTTGATGGATCACTGACGTGTGTGTCTACATGGGTCATTGGGATGTCATATGGATCGATGTTCTCTTTGTGGGAAAATGAAATATAGATATTTGAAATACAAACAACAAAACATCATCAATGTATCATTCCATGAAACATATTCATATTTGGTGATTCAGATTGGCCCCCTTCCCCTTTTCTATTGATGTGGGGCGAAGGGGCCTGAGTGAGGTAGAACCGCCACCTTGGTTAAGGATTCACGTTGGTTTCACCATTTTTGTTCTGCCTCTGAGGTGGCACGTTTTGCGCATATGAGGGTGAACAAAATGGTCCAACGTGCAACAAGATTTTCCCTTTTATCATTAGGGTAGAACCACCAGCTTGGTTAAGGATTCATGCCGGGTTCAACATTTTTTTCCACCTCTGAGGTGGCACGTTATGTGGCTTGGGCATAAATGGCATGATGATGATCATCACCCATCCCTTTTTCTATAGATATGGGTTCTTTTTGAATTCATAACTCCTTTTATTTCTACCCATTCACTGTCATTATCCTTTAAAGAAGGTTGGATTAACCATGTTGGAACTTTTGGTCCTAGACGGAGATTATGTGGGGTCAATCACCTGTGCAATCCGTCCTTCACGGATACAACTTCCTCCAATAGTCTCTAGTGGGTTCATTAATGTTTCCAGGAACAACAAACGACACTGCTATCCTTGAATCATGAACCTTCATTCCAAAGGAAGATTCACGTTGATTTGTGTTCCAACCAATGACACTTAAGGACTCCATTGGTCGAGAGAATGGGAGGTCATCCTCACCACACCCTTTTGGGGGAGGATTGATTCCTATTCTGAGACTCCCTATAGATTTAAGTCATGTTCATATATTTGTGAATCCTAGGTTAATTCTCAAAGAATATTTCTACTGGATACCCTTGGTTTTCTTGACCGTCGTAGGCATTTATATGTTTGATGATACAGAGGTGTTGCTAACTTGAGCCTTATAATAAGGCGCTCTAGAGTTTATGGTCATCTAGGGGGAAAGGTGAAATGATGATGGGATCACACCTATTAGATGGGTTTCCTATGTATCCTCAGTAGATAATTATGAACCCATGTAGTTCAGATTGTGTGGGGCTTACACAGGGAGGCTTCCGATTTGAGGGACATGGTTAGGTGGAACCCTTTGGATGGGCACCCTTTTGTGCTCGGGCCTTCTGGTGGGCGTCCTACATATCCAGTTTATACCCAAAATTAGAGTTCTCATTGTTTAGATTCAAATGGATGTGGTAATACTCACAAACCTTGAAGCCCACGTGAGTCATACCCGGTGTAAGAAACAAGAGGATGTGAATGATTCAACTATGCACATGCCGTCTCCCCTATTGGTGGGGGAGGGAGAGCCCACAATGGAAGAGGTTGGGACAAACTTGGATGAGGGCGCGATACGATGAACTCTTCAATTGTAAATGACATTAAAGGTCATGTGGCCCATCCTTAGAAGATTGGGGACTTACCTCATTAAGAGGGCCCTAGAGCATGTTCTGGGAAGTGGAGATGTTTTGTTATCGTCAAAGGGGGAGAAAATATAACCCCTTCGACTGATCACTATTCCTAATTAAATGGAAAAGCATGTAATCACCCTTAATCCCAAGAACAGGGAGGTTCAAATCAGCATCCCAAGGTTAGAGTATAGGTTATTGTGGGAATGTAGACCCACCGTCATTCCCAAAGACCGCACCATTGTGGGGAGATCCTTCATGACTCTGCTTACCGTGGGTATGTAGACTCAATGGGGTGCGATGATGAAACCGATGTTCTGATCCAACAGGTCTGGTGGCTTTAGAGGAGTCTTTGGCAGGATGTCGAAGGGCTGGTTAGTGGATGGATCATGGAGGAATGGAAATAAGTGGAGGGGTGGTGTTTGAACTAGAGGAAACAATACCTGAAAATAGACTATTTTGAATACTGACTTTTTTGCGGTATGAGGGAGGCTCTGCATATCATAGTGGTATACGAGCAGAGGGTCCTTTGGAATACCGATGCAGTATGTGGGAATTGGTATATAAAACCACATACCATAGTATAATGAATCTTATCACACCACTTTGGGTTCCATCCGCGTGCTTAAGTAGGACGCAGTGGTGGGTTTAGTCTGCGTAGCAGTATGCTACACAAAGCATTATATTAAAGGAGAGTCTGAGGGATCATCATTCAAGGGGAGTTCATTTGTGAGAAGCCTTTCGTTCTCGGTTCAACATTTAGATTTGAAATTCTATTATTATTATTCAATTCCTCCATTTTATGGTTTACATCTTGCTATAGAGGCGGGGGTGGTGGTTTGTGGTTCGGGCTTCACCAATGAAACAAGAAGGAAGTCAGAGTCTTCTCCGAACTCTTTCTCCCACACTCTATGTCTCCCTCAAAATTTATTCATCTATCATTCTCTTTGTCTTTCTCCCTTTATCTGTTTCATAATTCTATTATACTTATTTTATTTATTATCAGAGTAATCATATCTATTGAGCACATGACACTATTTTCAGATGCCCATTGGAGCAATATCCTGACATATAGAAGGCTCGGTCAACCATGGTTTTTAGAGGATTCTGTTCGTGATCATGACTTGAGAAACCCTAGTGGTTCACTTCATCCGTGAACAGATGATTTTGCGGTACGGTACGCGGACGGTCCTCCAACATATGAATCTTCCAGTGAACCAATTCATGGTCTGGCTTGCTCGTAGGCCATCACCTCCTAGGCCAGGTGTTCACAGATAGTTACGCATATTTGGTGGTTTGAGATCCAGCTAGTCCACATACCTTTCACGGTGATGGTATGCGGGCAACTTGAATGATTTTGAAAAAGTGAATTCCTTCAAGTTTCTTCTAAATATTTCAACTCAATTTGAGTATATACACCTTGCTAGAGTTTTTGAATTACTTCCTTCCTTCTGTGAATCATTATTAATTGTAGGGGTATTTTCTTCCCTCAGAGGAATATTCAAGACACAACAATAATTAATTTGAAATTTCTTATTTAAATCCTATTTACCATAAATTTAATTGTAATAATAGAACAATGTGGAATTTCGTTTCACCTTTAGTAGTTACTATAATAAAATATAAATTAGATTCAATATTTATAATAATTCAGGATAATAAAAAATTATTCATTAGACTTTTTTAATTTCACAATGATTAGTGTTAAATAATGTTTAGAATAATTTATTATTTTTTTGGTTAGATATCATGGGTTAGTTTCATTATTTGCAGGGATACGTTTACATGTTCATTGAAAATTTAAAATTGAATTACATTTAAAAAATTAATTGGAGTATTTGTTGTATTAAATTTGTTTGATTGTAAATTTTTACTTGGTTACCATTTGGTATTAGTAAAGAACATATTTGATTGTGTAATTAATGTCTGAAAGATCCGTGTAGATCTTAGAGGTGAAATCTATTGATTTCATAAGGCTATTTAGGAGAAGTAATTTTTATTTATGGTATAGAATATAATGCATGATAATCATAAATTATTCCCAACCAAACCATTATAAAATGAATGATTTGGTTAATGTTTCTATAAATATCTCATTCAATTCATCAACACAATAATGTTGTTCCATTTATAATAATTGTGGAGGCATTATATCCCATTTCCCGCAACTATTTCCATCTTGAACCAAGGATTATTCTCTTGTACATTCACACATGAAACTGTATGGTTGTCGATCTTGGAGAATTTTTTACACGACCTTATAGAATATGATAAAATTAATCTTTTCTATATTCACTCTCCATTAAACTTTTATTTAATAGTGATTCATTAATGATTTCTAAATATTTGAAATATAGTTTTTTTTATAATTGATATAATTTTTGTGTTCTCTTCAAGGATGGTTAGGGAGGTTGGTGTAGAGAATGAACACAATATTGATGTTAAAAAAGATAATTTAAATCCCTTATAAATAGTATATAATTTTTTATTAATTTCTAGGTGTATATATTTTATTTTTATATTAGATGTTTTTAACATATACATCTTGGTTTCATAAAATGGTAAATTATAAGGACAACATAAGAGTATTAGATCCATGAAATAAAAATTGGAAAATGGAAACATATATCATTAATTGATTGTGATAAACTATGATACATGTAAAATACATGATATAATATTTTGAAATATCTTGGGTACAAGATTTAATGAAATGATTAAGTTATTTTTTTCAACATAAGGATTACAGATGGACTTACCAGAGATATATTTATTTTAAATTGAGAATTTTCTTATTATGTGGGTCTCTTGAGAATTAATAATGTGAAATATTATGTTTTAATTTCGTATATTCACTCATATCCATGTTGGAAATTTAAATTCGTGATATATTGTAGATGAAATTCATATATCACAACCCAAAAAATAGACATGAGAGATTTTTTTTGAATTTAGAGTCTATTTAAATAGCTAATGAATGATCCATGATGATATAATGATACCATGATAGATATATGTAATTTCTTAATATTTTAGAAGTAAACACTATGCTCAATAACATTCAAGATATGTTACATCGAGGTTAAATGAATAACTAAATATAATTACTTAAATGTGAAAATTATAACCAAGACATTAAAATGGTGTATATAAAAATGAATTTCTAATATATTAAATATATATAAACATTAAACTCAATATTAATGTATTGGTATGTGATTAGAAAATAAATAGACAATTTTTAGTCAACATTTTATTCTAAAAATATATATTCTTTCAAACATTTGTTTTCCTTTTTTTGGGTAAATATTATAATATCTAAAAGTTCCATAAATTTTATTTTAACAAAATAATTTAAATTTTAAATTATTCATTTATAAAGTATATTTAAATTAATTTTTGAGAAATTGTTGAATTTTTTTTCTAATAATAGTTAAAAATACTGAATTATATTTAAAAATTAATATTATTTCAAAATGTTTACGTGAAAAAATAATGTTTTGGATTAGTTATAAATAATAAGTGGGTCAATTTTATTTAAATTATTAAACTTTTGGTTTTTGGGACATATTTTATTCTTTTATTTACTATAAAAAAATTTATTTTTAAAGGGAAATTTTTTGAAAAAACCATTATTCTTTGAATTTTGACATTTTAACATTAAATTAAAATTCCCAAACTTCTGTGTCATAAAATTTTAAAAATCGATTCTATATTATTTTTCAAAAGGTAAAAATTTATTATATATTTACCTTGTTGCATAATTTGAATAGTAACCTTAGTAAAATTTATTACCATTGTATATGGTAAATTATTTAATTTAGGTTAAAAACATAATAATATAGAATTTTAAATGACACAAAAATGTACCTAAATTTTGTTGAATGATATTATCTGAACCATAATAATATAAATGTAAAATGGATTAACTTTTTTGACCACATGGATACGATTAATACATTTATATTATTTTATTTAAAGAGATGTCAAACATGTCACCCTTGTTTTTAATAGGTATAACATTTTAAATAAGGGGTTTTCTAGAGGTAATGATTGGAACTAAATTTTTTGAAGAAATGAATTATATTTAAATTCATCATGGTAATTTAGTTTTTTTTAATAAATAACTACCTTAACATATTACACAACATTGACACAATAATTATTTATTTAAAGGAAAAATAAAAAAATTGATATTAAAAATACTAAAATCAATATAATTTGAGATAATTGATATGATAAAAAAATTATATATTATCTTGAAAATATAGATATGTAATAAAATATTTATATATAATTATATGTCTTATATTTATATTATTTATGTTATAATAATTAATATTTCTTAAACATGACATTATGAAAATTTAATAGTAAATAATATTTTATTAATTGATAAAAAATTCATCAAAATATAAGTCTAGAAATATGGGTAGGATAAGGTTTAAAATATCAACCATTAACCATTTATGCATCTTTATTCATTTTATAGTAACTATATTGAGACTTTATGTGTAAAAAACCATGTTGTTATAGAAACAATTAATTGGAATAAATAAGGGTAAAAACCTAAAGAAAAGGGTAGAAATATAGTCAAAACATATATTAATTTTATTTTATGATCGTATTCATACCCATAAGAATATTATATTATAAATTAATAATTTTGGAACTCTTTTTAATTGAAATTTATTTTATATTAATTTTTTATTTTGAGAGGTTATATGAGTTCCCCTCCCATTTCTTATAGAAGGGAACCTCTTATTATCATTTATTCAAAATTGAATACATTTTTAGTTCCACAAATAATAGAAAAAAATACCATTTTATAATCGCTAACCTCATTATATAGGTGTTTATTTAGGAGTAAAACCATTTTTATTTTTCATAAGGTGTTAAGCAAAGAATATGGAATGAAGAAGAGACATTGTTTAAAGTCGAGTGTTTCTTTTTTGTTTATTCCTTCACATACATAAATCCTATATCCACTATATTATTATATGAATTTATGTTTTTGTAATGACGCATATCCAAATATTCATCCATAAAATGGGATGCAAATTCATCATCCCCGTGTATAGTGAACCACTGCCTCAAGAACCGATGCAATTTGTTTTCCATTACAGTCCCAAAATACATGTTATAAATATGGAATTAAGGTATATATATTATAATCATGAAATATGTATCTATATAATAATATAATATATTAATTATTTTCTTACATTTTCATGTATAGAAAAATGATAAAATCATTCGTGTGTGTGTGTGGACTACAACCTCTATGAAGCGATGTGAATCATTTATCATCACTACATGACATGAATGATATATATAAGTATATTTAAATAATTAATATGATATATATATATATATATTATATTATTATCATTCTAGAAATATAAATTAATATTTACCTTGTTTTTTTAATGGTCATTGAAAAATACAGACATTAGAAATGCGTACATACGACCTACTATCTAAATGATTGAAAACATGTTTATTTTTCATAACCATATGTTATGGTGGAATTTAAAATTATAATTGATCTATAAAAATTAAAATATTTTAATTAACATTAATAATAAGATGATGGAAATACGACCTGTTGTACAATCATCAACTAGTCGATGTTATTGTGATCATAATTACCAAATATCATAAAAAACCTGATGTCAATTTACTTGATTACGTAATTCACATGGTAATAAATGATAAAAAAATAATGGACATGAAAAAGATCCTATGAAAATAAACAATTAACCTCATTTTATTATTCCTGAAGATAAACAATTTACATAATTATTTTGATATAATGTAAGAGAATTCATAACTAAATGTCCATTATTTGGGTAAAACATATACTTCATTAATTATATCATTCAAGAATTATCAGTAAAATGAATTATGATTATATCAATTTTATTTACAGTTTTGTTTATTTTAATTTACACTTGTGAAATATAATCAATTCATTTAATTAACAATCACTTAAAAAATATTATATTTGTAATGTATGTTCTTTTAAAAGAAATGTTTTAATGTTATTCTTTAAATTCTTTTAAAGAATATATAAAGTAATGATTATTAAATTATTTTTCATGAGATAAATTTACTACATACATGATGATTTAATTATTTTATTTTTCTTTTATAAATTTTCAATGTTCTTTTCAATGAAAATTGTTTTTTTTCTAATGTGATAATAATTTTTATTTTAAAAGGGGTTTTTTAAAAAAAATGTGTATTCTGATATATGAAAGTGGTGTTCCCATGGGTATAAAAGAGGTTATAATGGTTTTATTTTGGATATGGTCGTTGTAAATTATATTTGATGGGTGTAACAAGATAGTTCCAAGATGGGTTCATACAATTCATATGATGGGTGCACCCAGACAGTGCAATAATGTATTGAGTAATGATTTAGTTCTCCAAATAATTACATTAGAATTCGGTCATATAAATAATTTAATTGTTATGGTTTTTAAGGGATTGGTAATAGATCTCTGATGTTGATGTTTTACGGAATGTACATTAATTTTATAGGATTGATAATTATTTATGATGGAAGATTTTTTATTTTAAAATGCAAGATAACACATTAAAGTAAAATTTATTCTCTTCTCTTAAGAAATAGTAATTTTTATGAAATGGTTTTAAATAAGATTTTGTAATTTTAATTAGACTAAAGATTTTATTAATTATATATTCCTCAATGATACTTTTATGCTCATCCAATATTTTAAATTGTTTTTCATAGGGATTAATGAAAAGTAGGGAAAATGACGAGGATAAGATAGAAATAATGAATATATATCATGAAAGAACACATGTATTATTTTAAAAAGATTTTAGGGTGGATATAATTGGAACAGACTATAAGTGTTCATTTTTCATGTATGGGATCACTTTGTAAGTGCTTTTCCTAATACTCTAAAACTAAAAACGAAAAAGTTCCTCAATTTTGTCTATATGTGAAGTCTTGTTCAAAAATACTATAATATGTAATGCTTAAGGGAGTGTCCTTATAGTTGGTGTCAGGGAATATTTTAGATAATATTGTAGAATATGATTTATATAGCTGATGTTATCTTAATAGTTTCTTATACCATCATGGGATTACATTTATAAATTTTCTCATAAGTTTAATGTCTTAGAAAAACGTTACGAGGCTTTAATTTTTGAAAATTTAAGGTGACTAATGTTATTTTTGGAGATATTTATTTTTGAGGTAATTATGGGTTATTACATTTGGAGATGAAAAAGGAAAGGTATGAGATAATCTTTGAGGTGATAAATATTCTTTTATGTTTAATATATTGAGGTTAGGAATAATATTTTACCATATATTATAGGATTGTTATAAAGATTATATATATATTTTAAAATGATATCCAAAAGTCCGTGTGAAAACTCATCACATCCAGTAAGGTCATAGGGATTGATCCAACAAATAAAGGTCAATTAGGGTGTATCACTTTTAACAAGCCTAAAATATGCCAAAAATAAAATGGATTTTTTAAATTTAAACTATATGATAGATAAATATTATTTTTATTTTGGGAACATATCTTTTCCAAATAGATAACTATAGGATTGAAAATTGATTTTGTAATTAATTGTTTATTGTTATTTCAGAAGACATTCACTATTTTGAAAATAGTATATGATTACGGTAAACGTAATACTATAGTATTTTATTTGAGAAATTAAGTTTAAATTATATTTTGGAATCATATATGATCTTAATTTGGAATTATGGTTATTCATGTGGTTTATGAAATATATTATCATATCATTGAGATAATCTGATTTGGGAAATCACCTTTTTTAGAAAACATTATGAGTAATTAATTTTATTAGGAGATAAATATATAATTTTTAATAAAAGACTATGTGACCAAAAAATTATGATTTTGGGGGTTTAATATTAGTCTAGAATATTTTTGAGTAATTTTCAGGATAGATATTTTTTTGAATGATCTATGTTGAACTTTTTGTGTTACTGTTAGATTTTGGAGACTAAAGTAGTATTTTTTTATAAGTGTTAAATATTATTTGAGAATTATCTTATATTATACTATTATTTGTGTTTTTATTAAATACAAATGATAGGATGAATATATATTTAACTTTTTGTCGATTTTTCAATCTATTAAAAGTTGATAATAGTGCATCTTGGACATTAAATTCATTCTGAACAATCATCGTTTGGACCAAAAGATGATATTTTTGTGGTAATTTATTGAAGGATAAAATTATACTTGTAAATTAAGAATAGTTTCCCTATATTCTTATTATATATTGAAATAGAAATCATCATATCTAGGAAAAGGATCTTGAACTAAAATCATGATCAATTTACATTTATTTGTAAAATTTTGATGACATTTTAACCCATCACAAATTTTGGAATTGAAAATGGATAAATTTATTAACAAAATATTATATATCTCCATATATAACTCATTTTGACTAATATTTAGCTTATGTGTCCTAGTTTTCTTACATGTAAAACTAGTATGTGTTATCTCATGTGACCTTCGTACTTTATATTCCCTCTTATCAATTGTATGTATTATTAATCCTTTTTATGATATTGGATTTCAATAAACGTATTTTGAAAGGTAAAACACTTATTACCATGCCTGTGATAAAAATTATTTTCAAACAATTTAAATTTGGGGATGAGATAATATAACACCTGGATATATTAAAATGAAGAATTATGTTCGATAGTATATAATATATGTCACCTCAAGCTTAAACAAACAACAAAATATTATTTTTTAAATTTTTTTATTATAACCATGGTATTAAATTGATAGGTATTAATAGAAATAAATTAATTATGAAATAAATTTAAAGGTACTAATAAATATTAATTTATTTTAATTTTCTTATAAAATAATGATACAATTTTTAAAAAGTCATTTTATTCTTTCAAAAATACATTTTTCATCAACAATGTTTTTCCTTATTCTTATGAGTGAATATTATAACATCTAAAAGTTATATAAAATTTTTAGGGAAAAATTAATTCCCATTTTTTATTGATAATGTCAAATTATCTTCTAATTAATTTTTGGTATTTTTTGGAAATTATTTATTTTTCAAGGAATAATGAAATATTCTTATTTTTAATGAAAAAAATATTTTATTTTAAAGTATATAAATGTTAAAAATTATTTTGAACTTGTTTTAAAATATTATTAATTAATTTTTATTTAATGAAATTTAATTTTTGTTTTTATATTTATTTTAATCTTGAAATCAATATAAAATAATTTTATATTTTAAAAATAAAATTTTCAAAACCAAAATTTTTTTATTGCGTTATTATGGTCTAATTTCAAATTAATATTCTAAAACATTTTTTTATATAGATTGAAGAAAAAGCGTTCATGTTTGGGACCTGGAAGTCTAAATTTATTGATTATATTCCCTTTATTTTAGGACAATATAAGTAATATTCATTGTAATTTTTTATCCGTGATATATGGTTAATCATGATATTTAAGATAAAAGTAATATTAAATGAACTATTAAATTACCAAAAAATACTCTTAAATGTAATTTTATAGGATTTTATCATCCATAAAAATTAAAGGATACAATATATAACCTTTTGAACTACTTTGGATAAGAATACGGTGAATATATAATTTTATTTAAAGAAATATAAAACAAATCACACCATTGTTTATAATAAGTGTAATATTTTTAATAAGGGTTCATAGAGAGGATATATGGCATCCTATCCTTTTATTATATTACGTTTCATTACATTTTACAAACATAAGACCTTTAAGGTATAGTGTCTTGAAAATCAGGAAAACAAAATACATGAAAACTTAAAACAATCTATTAAATCCCCATGAAAAGACTCTTGAAAAGTTCATCCTATGAAAAACTAATGCACCTCATTACTTGAATACATGCATCAAATTAAAGGGTGAGTAAAAAACCCAGTAAGGAAAGTAAGGGAATCCATTTTCTTTTGATATCAACAAGAACATGATGAAAAACATAATGGAATGAGCAATGGAAGTAGAGGAATTTTATAATGAAAATAACATTGAACCATAACATGAATATGTTGCAACAACATTTAATTTTTAAATTCATGAAAATATCACAAAGGTTTATCACTAGGGTTTCATAAAAATTACCAATGTTATTCCCCAAGGTATCGTGAAACTTTTCATCTCTAGAAATTAAATACTTTTCCGAATGCATTGGAGTGCTATCAAGTCATACCATTAATATAAATTTATTTTATTGTGATCCACATAGATCATAATCAATCATTTCAAAAATAACCCATAAAGAGTAATAGTAATGTGTTCCACTTCAAAATCGCGTCATTTTAAAAGTGCTTAGGAACATGATCGTTATGTCTTTTATAACCCTTGGAAAGGGAAAGAAGGTTTCTTGTATGTCAATTCCAGAATAAAATAGATCAATTTTATGTCTTGATTAATACCTCTCGAAATGGAACTATATTTGTATGATCAGTTAAATATAACAAGATAATTTATTGAGAAAAAGAGAGAGATATTTTGAGACAAAATTTCTACAGCATAACGGCTATATAACATGGTTCTTGAAAACAATAAAATGAGAGGGTAAAATGGTATAGAATCAATAATTGAATCATTTACAGTAGAGGTACTGAATAAAAATAAATAAGATCATGGTGTGAAATGAAACACCACATGAAAATGGAACTTGAATGAAAAGATAAAATGCAATTATTTTACAAAAATCAGGCAGCCTAACAGTGTCACATAAAAATTCTGAAAATATGCTGATGAGAGAAGAAATTGTATCTAATAAATTTTAGATGAAATTTAAATTAATAATAATATATAATATCATACCCCACATAAGAAGAGGAAAACTGGAACACATAACATAATGGAAATCATGACTCAAAGAGAAGGGTGGAAGGTTCTCTAACATTGAAGAGTGACTTCGAAAGCTCGAAGGTTGGGACCTTGGGGGCTTGAGGGCACCTTGGGAGGACTCTGTGGGTGGTAAAAGAACTATAACTTCGTTTAGGAAGATTTTGTAATGAAATTAATTATGAAATGTCTTGGTATTTATAGGAAATATGAGTGAATATTTATTAATTTATAAGGAACACCTCATAGGTGGTATTTGCTAAACCATGGGCTTACCCATGGTATTTTCCCATTGTATTGGCCACTTAGGACACCTCATAGAATCTATTACTATTAAAAATTATAGATGAATTATTAAATCATTATTACGTCATTATTACAGAATTATTACATAATTATTACATAATTATTACATCATTATTGATGTCATTAAACACCCGAAATTCAAAACTGTATTTTCAATATTCGCTGAAAAACAAAGCATTTTATAAAAATCTCATAAATTCACTCTATCATAGTATCAATGATCTTAATTCAAAAATGAACTCGATTTTATTAAAATAATTTTCTAAATATATTTATTTTAATTTTTAAATAAAACCATTATTTCTTAAAAAAACTCTAAAACTATAACTTATTTTGTAATACCTTGAAATAGTAGTAAAGGTCCCATAAAATTATGACATAACCATAAGACAATAAAGTAAAAATTTATGATTATATTTTATGAAAATACATTTCCATTTTAAATTATTATATTAATTATAAAATTTAAAATAGTTTATCTAAGACATACAAAAAAAACTTATACTATGATTGGTTTTTCACTTTTATGATGTCTAAATTGTATTTATACACTCATTGGTGGAGCTTCTATTTTTTGGCCGATTTACTATTCATTTCTATTTATAAGGGTATGTTACTATTCATAATTTACTATTTACTAAAAAATCAAGTTGATCTTATTAAACTCTAAATTTCATATTGATCACAACATTGGAAGGCAATTTTTTGTAATTCATTTCACGTTATTAATTATTTAAAGTTTACATGAATATTTTGATATACCCTTTCAACCAAATTAATCAATAATATTCATCCTATATTTATTCGGACATATGAAAATCAAAAATTTTACCATAATAAGAAATAAATGTTTTATTTTTAACAAGGGATTACAAAAAGGTTCTATGGCCTAATAACATATCCCTTTATAACATATGCATAAGACATAAGTGTAAGGAGTGCTATGATGATAGAATCATGGGGAGGCTCGGAAAACATTGCCCAAGTGGTGATTTATATCTGCTTGAACTCCACACTTGGGCGATTCCGTAGAATCTTCACATGTTGAAGATTGGAATGGGCTTGGTCCAGAGAAAAGCCCAGAGATGCTACAACCTTCTGAAGCTTTGATATATGGGCATCGTAGGGCTCAAGTCTATTGGATGAGGCCATCGAATCTTCTATCTATATTAATTAACCATGATCACTTTTATTTATGAACAATAATGGTTATGTTAAGAGTTTAATATCCTGTGGTCATATTGACCAATAGTCACATAACCGTCGAAACCCAATGGTTATCTCTTTATTAATTAAAGGATATAGTTTTTTGGAGTATAAAATGAAATAACACACAAATTATGGGAAAAAATATTATTTAAATGTTTTGGTCGTTAAATTATTTCCCCCATAATAAATTTTGTCCTTGAAATATTAACTTGTACCCAAATAAGATAAATGGTGTGGGTACTTCTGCCTCATAGACTTCTTTGGTTCCCACGTGGCTTCTTTACATTTGTGGTTCCTCCACAAGACCTTAACAAGGTGGGTAGTCTTGTTGTGTAGAACCTTGTCTCTATGATCCAAGATCTCCACTAGATTCTCCTCATAAGAGAGTTCATGTTCTAGTTGTACCACCTATGGATTTAGTAAATGTGAAGGGTCTGTTATGTACTTCCTCTAAAGGGATAAGTGGAAGACATTATGAAATTGTGCAAGATTTGGAGGAAGTGCAAGATGATAGGACACTGCTTCTACATGATCAAGAATTTCATAGGGGCCTATGTACCTAGGGATAAGCTCCCCTTTCTTCCCAAACCTCATGAATCTCTTCCAAGGTAAAATTTTAAGAATGGATTTGCCACCAAGATCAAACTCCAAGTCCCTCTGATTGTTTTCGGCATAGCTCTTTTGTTGACTCTAAGCAGCCTTAATGTGTTTTTGGATGTCATTGACTTTTTTATATCATCTATTTCACAAGATCAGGCCCACAAAGCTTTCTCTCACTAGATTCATATAAGTCCCCAGCCTTAAACCTTACTTAATCTTGATTTATTACAAGATTACACATTGAGGATCTTTTCTGGTTTATAGTGTTAGAGAATTAGACCAGACAACATGAATTACATCCCACATTTAAACAAATTGGTTACAATAAAAGATAATATTAATTTTTCCAATCAAAGGAAACATATTGAAAATAAATCATGGATTCTTTCTTGACACTTCCTTGACACTATCATCTTATCATGTACCATTCCATTGACCTATGAAAAACATTTCAAAATCATGGGATGAGCATAAAAAGCTCAGTAAGGGTTATAAAAATATGGAAAGGAAACATGAGTTCATATATACATAAGAATGAAATCATACTTTACCCATAAAACAAAGGCACATTAAAATACCTCATCAAATCATGAATAAATCAAAGAAATCATAAGACATAAAGGTAACTTGAGGCATTCATAACATTCTTACGTAGGGAGTAACCCTCTTGGTTACATTTGGGATACCCATCAGAGTATATTTCCTAAATCTCTTCGGGGAAACCTTAACGTTTCACTCCTTCACATTACCAAATGCAGTGGAGATCTATATCGGGCTCACCCTCCCTTAGTTTATCACGGAACCACCCGTCTTCGTAATAATGCCCAAAAACCACAACATAATCGTATCACATAAAACATGCATAAAGGAAACCAAACATTTCCACCTTTCAATCACAAGATACCAATACAACACATTGATATAAAAACATTATTAAAACCATTTTTAATACCAAAATAAAATAAAAGTAAAACATGGTATTTATTTTTCTTTAAAAAAAAGGTATGGCTTGTAGAGGAAGCCGAAACTCAAATAATGGTCACGGCGGCGGAGAAGTCGTTGTCGCTGCATATGTATGACAAAAACATTCCCTTTTGTCATTTAGTAAACGCATCGTATAAAAATATTCCTTTTGAATAAACGTAAAAGTCAAGGGGTTTATACACCTTATAAAATAAGGTTCGTGTATAAAACAAAAATATGCCTCAATGAAATGGGATTGAGACGAAGTCCCATACCTCATATCCAACTTGACTTGATCGTTCTTTAATCTCCGGAATAATAAACTTGATTTAATTTATACTTGTTTAAGAACCTTTTTCAAGTTCATTATTCCTTTTATATCACTTATTGCCATGTCATGAACACTATGTAATTATTTAAGTTAATAACTATCGTTTTAATGATCATTGGTACTTGAGTCAAAAATAAACCCTTTATAATTACAAGTTGTTCATGTATCCATTATATCCAGAATTTTATTCATGATATAGATATCATATATATCATATATATCCAGTACATTCATGCATTTATAATATTACATAAAATTTAGAGGTAAGAAATGAAATGCACCGTTCATGGAGACGGTAAGCCGTACGTACGCATGAACGCTGCTCTCATTTATATTTCATATTTTATGGAATGGAATGATAATGATATAAAGTTATATTATAATTCCAGTATAATATCATATATAATATAATAACCCCGTCCTTTATACGTCTCACATATGGTATTAACGAATCAAATCACTTTGAGGGGGTGGTAGTCCACACTTCCTTAAATGAAGATATCGCGTTTACCCATAATGGAAACCATAAAGGTATGCCCAAAATGATAAATACATAAGTTTAAGGAAAACATAAACATATAATATATCTTATATAAATTTAGGGTCATATTAATGGCCACCTTTGAAGGTGTTAAAAGAATGTTGAACAATCATCGTTCCGGGAGGCAGAAATTCGCCATCCACGGAAACAATATGTTCTTTAACCATTAAATGTAGGTGTGTGTTAGTGTATCTCGAATCCTTCTTATAAAAAAATCCAAGTAAATGGACGATACTGGTGTTTTTACAAAATAAATGAATAAAAAGAGGTTATGGGGTTGGTGAAGCAAAATAAAACAAAAGAACACAAGTGAAGACATTACCTTAAAATCGGGTAACTCCCTTTGGTTTGAGTTCAAAGGCTTCCTTGGGAAGACTTCTGCCCAAAGTGAGGCATCAAGGAGTAAGAGAGGGATGTGGAGAGACAAAATTGTCAGGGTTTGGCCGAGCCAAAGGATTTGGGAGTGTGGGTAAAGAGGTAGAGGTGGGGGCCTTTTATAAGAGGAGAGGAGGGGCACTCTTGGAAAGTAAAGAAATGTTACTTTATGTTAAAATGAGTTTCGGATTCAAAAGGCCCCAAATTGATATAATTAGAGTGTAAGGTGATAAGGGTTAGAAATACACCCATCCAATATATTTTTGACATGTGTAGGTCATAGAGTTTACATTATCTTTTCATTTTATTTAAATCCTTTATTAATGAGATAATCGCTGCATCATCATGATGCCATAAATAATTTAATTTATTTAATGTCTAAAAATTATAAAAAAAATATCATGATGTATGAAATCTTTATATATTTCTAATGAATATTTATAGTAAAAAATATGACTTGTATAACCCCATTTAAAAATTGTTTTAGTTAAACAACTCATGTTTGTGTCATTTTAATTTTAACATTAAATAAAATGATATTAATGTCATTTTCCTACCAAAGTGGCTCCATGGGGTCCTCAAGTTGACCCATGGCTTGCCTTGGTAGGCCATGAAATATCAAATACTTGTAGGACATGTGTCTAGGTATTTTCATTTTATTATAATATCAATTTTCCATGAATTGCATTAATTACCTCTAATCACGATTAAAAACTTAGAAGTTACTATTCACCAAAAAAATTATTTTAATCTCATTGAACCACATTTTACTTCTTAATGACAACCATGTATGTTGGATTTTTGAAAATCAAATCATAGAACTAGCAAATTTTCATTTAAACGAAAAATCTGTTTCTTTAACTACCACTTAGTGGTTTCACTATTCATCAAAAATTGATGTTTTTCAGAAAAATTTTAAAACTTCACCCTAAGATATATATGATATTATGAATTCCAAAATGATGTCTATTTTAAAAAATTCAAATCATATAAGTTACATTAGTTAATTTAATAATTAATTCCCGCTGTCATGACAAATAGCGTGTTTTTTTGAAACAATAAGTATCAAAAGATTGACACCAGTTTAAGTCCAATTTCAAAGTGAAATTGATTCCAATGACCACCATTGGATTAAATGGTAAAATTATATTCTAATTTCACTTAAAAACCAATTCAAAAGATAATATAATCATATAAATAATTTATATTAAAAAGTGGTTTGGAATTAAAATACAACATTTTTCTCTATTCATTAAAAAATGAACTTTATCGGAAAAATACCAAAAATTCACCCAAAGTAAATTTTGATGTCCCAATAATAAATAATAAGTTTATTTTGACAAACAAAGCTTATAAAATTATCAAAAGATAGATTTAAAAATGGTTTTCCATCAAAAGGCAGTAAAACAATATTTTAAAAATATTACTGTATTTCATGCTTATGATTGGATTTATTTTCATTTTAAGCCTCTAAAACAATATCTAATTCACTAATAGACATAGATAAAAATATCTATTATTCATTACTTACATGGGATGTTACATCCTTCCCCCCTTTAGAAAATTGCATCCCCACAATTTATTTACTTATCGAATAAATGGGCGTACTTATCCCTCATTGCATTTTCAGATTCCCATGTTGCCTCTTCCATCATGTGGTTTTTCCACAAAACATTTACCTTATTAATCACCTTATTCTGTAACACATTCTCCCTATGGTCAAGAATCTGGACCAGTTGTTCTTCATAACACTACTGGAAAAACTATCTATACCCACGGTTCAAAACCGTGGGTATAGCCCCCAAAACCGTGGGTATAGCCTATACCCATGGTTTTGGGAACCGTGGGGCTGAGTGGCGTCGCAATAGGGGTCTTAAGCTATCCCCACGGTTTGGATGAACCGTGGGTATATATACGGGTCACTCGCTGCACAGGTGGCGTATGACTGCCCCCACGGTTTGAAAACCGTGGGAATTTACATCTAAAAAAACAACAGGTAGGAATCGAACCCAGGCCGCTACGCAGCAGCACAAGGCCACTGACCAACCGATCTACCAGCTTATCTGGTATATAAGTATATATTTCTATAAATATATTAATATTATCAGTTTTTCGTAAAATAAAAAGCGGCAACCGATCGACGCCAGCGGGATTCGAAACCGCGTCCCCTACCGTGCCCTACCGATCGACGCCACTGACCAACCGATCTACCAGCTTATCTGGTATATAAGTATATATTTCTATAAATATATTAATATTATCAGTTTTTCGTAAAATAAAAAGCGGCAACCGATCGACGCCAGCGGGATTCGAAACCGCGTCCCCTACCGTGCCCCGGACAAGCACCGCAGCAATAACCAACCGAGCTACGTTTTAATTCTTTATAAAGAGTATACATCTTTATATATATATTAATATTAGTTCTGTTATGAAAAATAAGTGCCAGGCGGGAATCGAACCCAGCTTCACGCAGAATCTCTTGATCGCGCCAAACAAAGGGACCGACTGGGCTAAAGCATTTCATTTTCATTTCAACATATATTTTTATATTTGTATTTATATTAATAAAAATCGTGTTCCCGCCAACTTTTCCCCATTGTCCCGCGTAATTTTTTTCCCCGCCTAATGGCGGGAAATCTATACCCACGGTTTTGAAAACCGTGGGTATAGGTCTTGAAAAAAATAAACCCCAATACCCACGGTTTTGAAGAACCGTGGGTATAGATCTTCTGGAAAACTCTACCCCCACGGTTTGGCCAAAACCCTGGGTATACACCTTCAAAAAAAAAAACACCTATACCCACGGTTCTTGAAAACCGTGGGTATAGGTCTTCAAAAATAATCTATACCCACGGTTTTGTGCAAAACCGTGGGTATATGTGATCTATACCCACGGTTTTATGAAACCGTGGGTATAGGTCACCATTTTACACCTATACCCACGGTTTGCGAAAACCGTGGGCATAGGGGTACCCTATACCCACGGTTTTGTGCCAAACCGTGGGTATAGGTCCGTTTTCCAGTAGTGTAAGATAGGTTCTCTTCCAGCTGAACTACCTCTGTACTCAAAACATGAGATGGATCTGGCGTGTACTTTCTCAGCATCGAAACATGAAAAACATTGTGTACCTGAGATAAACTCGGAGGTAAAGCCACCCAGTATGCAACTGATCCAACTCTCTCCAGAATTTCATATGGTCCAATGAACCTTGGTCTCAGCTTTCCTTTCTTACCAAATCGCATCACACTTTTCCATGGTGAGACTTTGAGAAAAACATGATCACCTACCTCAAAAGATAGATCATTCCTCCTGTTGTCCGCATAACACTTCTGCCTGCTCTGAGCTGTTCTCATGTGATTTTGTATCAGCTGAACTTTTTCTGCCAACTCTTCTACCAATTTTGGTCCCATCAGCTTTCTTTCACCCACATCATCCCCAAAAGCTGGAGTTCGACACCGGTTCCCATATAAATCCTCAAATGGTGCCATCTATATACTGGAATGCAAACTGTTATTATAATAAAAATCAACCAAAGAAATATTTTGGTCCCAACTTCCCTGATAATCCATCAAACAAACACGTAGCATATCATCCAAAGTCTGAATTGTTCATTCTGACTGCCCATCTGATTGAGGATGAAAATCTATACTAAAATTTAACTCAGTACCCAACGACTTCTGAAGGCCTTTCCAAAAGTTAGAAGTAAACCTGGGATCACGATCAGATACAATAGATAGAGGAACTAAATGTAACCTGACTATCTCTTTAAGATACAAACCATAAAGTTGATCTAGGGAAAAAGTATCCCGTATAGCAAGGAAATGAGCATATTTAGTCAAGCGATCAACAATAACCCAGATTGCATTATTACCTCGAGGTGTCTTCGGTAATCCCACATCAATGTCCATGTATATATTTTCCCATTTCCACTCTGGCACCAGTACAGGCTGAAGCATCCCTTTTGTTAACTGCCGCTCTACTATAACTTTCTGACAAGTCAAACACTTCATAGTAAAATAAGAAATATCTCTTTTCATTCCATCCCACCAGTAATACTCCCGCAGATCTCTGTACATCTTAGTACTGCCAGGATGAACTAAAAACAGGGAACTATGAGCCTCACATAACAACTCACCCGTCAAATGTGAATCACAAGGCACACATAATCTCTTCCCAAACCTCAAAATACAATCATCATCAATGTTGAATTCAGACAACTTACCCGTCTGAACCAGCTCTTCCTTTTTCTGCAATTCGCTGTCTTGTTTCTGTGCTTTCTTGATTCTGTCTGACAGAGAATATTTCACTGATACATGAAACAAAATAGAATAACATCCTGCACAAACAACTTCCATTCCAAAGTTCATCAAATCAAAAACCAAAGTATATTGTTCCAAACGTAGCATGGTTAATGAATCATTACTTTTTAGACTCAAATCATCAGCCACTTTATTTGCTTTTCCCGGATGGTAATGAATTGTACAATCATAATCCATGATTAATTCTAGCCATCTCCTCTATCTCATGATCAATTCTTTCTAAGTGAATATATACTTTAAACTTTTGTGATGGGTATATATTTCACACTTTACTCCATACAAATGATGCCTCCAAATTTTTAAAGGGAAAACAACAACAGCTGATTCCAAATCATGTGTAGGGTAATTTACCTCATGAGTTTTCAACTATCGTGAAGAATGAGCAATTACCTGATCATTCTGCATTAGGACACAACCAAGTCCTTTCAATGAAGCATCACTGTAGATAACAAACTCACCATTCCTTGAAGGTAGTGCCAAAACCGGAGCATTCACCAATCTTCTTTTCAATTCTTAAAAACAATCATCATATTCTTTTTTCTAGATAAACATAGAACCCTTCCGAGTTAGCTTAGTCATTGGACTAGATAACCATGAGAAATTTCTAACAAACCTTCGGCAATAGACTGCCAAACCAAGGAAACTACGAATCTCGGTTACATTTGTGGGTCTTGGCCATTATTCAACAACCTTTTTTTTGCAGGATCAACATTTATTCCATCTTTAGAAACAATATGACTAAGGAAAGAAATTTTTTGCAACCAAAACTCACACTTGCTGAATTTCCCATACAATTTTATTTTCCTTTAAGGTTTGAAAAAATAACCCTTAAATGACTTTCATGATCCTCTTTACTTTTAGAAAATACCAAAATATCATCAATAAACACAACCACGGTTTATCACCTGATTCAACTCAGCCATCACTACAACAAACTATTCAATTCTGATTCTGACCATCTCATGATACTGTTTTGAAAGTTCATTTCCCTCTGTATTCCTTCCTAGAAAAGTTGTTCTGTTTCCTCTATGAAAAACCATTCTTAACACACATTTATCAGATGAAGCAACATGGTAATCTTCAAATGCTATATCATTTAAAAAAAATATTTTTGGATAGTCATTTAATATAATTCTAATTCCAAAAGTTGTCTAAACCGACCTCTGATAACAACTATACGGACCCTACCTTAAACCTTACTTAATCTTGTGTTATTACAAGATTACACATTAAAGATCTTTTCAGGTTTAGAGTTTTAGAGAATTATCCCATAAAACATGCATTACATCCCACATTTAATCAAAGTGGTTATAATAAAAGATAGTATTCATTTTTCCCATTAACAGAAACATATTGAAAATATAACATGGATTCTTACTTGACACTTCCTTGACACTATCATCTTATCATGTACCTTTTCCTTGACCTGTGAAAAACATTTCAAAAACATGGGATGAGCATAAAAATCTCAGTAAGGGTTTTGAAAATATGGAAAGGAAACATGAGTTCATATATACATAATAATGAAATCAGGCTTTACCCATAAAACATAGGCACTTTAACATACCTCATCAAATCATGAATAAATCATAGAAATCATAAGACATAATGGTAACTTGAGGCATTCGTAACATTCTTACGTAGGGAGTAACCCTCTTGGTTACGTTTAGGATACCCATCACAGTATATTCCCTAACTCTATTCGGAGAAACCTTAACGTTTCACTCCTTCACATTACCCAATGCATTGGAGAGCTATATCGGGCTCACCTGCCCTTAGTTTATCATGGAACCACCCGTCTTCGTAACAATGCCCAAGAACCATAACATAATCGTATCACATAAAACATGTATAAAGGAAACATAACATTTCCACTTTTCAATCACAAGATACCAATACAACACATTGATATAAAAACATTATGAAAACCATTTTTAATACCAAAATAAAAGATAAGTAAAACATGGTATTTATTTTTCTTTAAAAAAAGGTATGGCTTATAGAGGAAGCTGAAACTCAAATAATGGTCACGGCGGCGGAGAAGTCGTTGTCGCCGCATACGTACAACAAAAAAATTCCCTTTTTTGTATAGTAAAGGCATCGTATAAAGAATATTCCTTTTGAATAAACGTAAAAGTCAAGGGTTTTATACCCCGTATAAAATAAGGTTGTGTATAAAACAAAAATATGCCTCAAGGAAATGGGATTGAGACGAAGTCCCATACCTCATATCTGACTTGACTTGATCGTTCTTTAATCTCCTAAATAATAAACTTGAGTTAATTTCTACTTGTTTAAGATCCTTTTTCAAGTTCATTATTTCATTTATATCACTTATTGCCATGTCATGAACACTATGTAATTATTTAAGTTAATAACGATCATTTTAACGATCATTGGTAGTTGAGTCAAAAATAAACCCTTTATAATTACAAGTTGTTCATGTATCCATTATATCCAGAATTGTATTCATTATGTAGATATCATATATATCATATATATCTAGTTCATTCATGCATATATAATATTACATAACATTTAGAGGTAAGAAATGAAATGCACCTTTCATGGAGACGGTAAGCCGTACGTAAGCATGAACGCTGCTTTCATTTCTATTTCATAATTTATGGAATGGAATCATAATGATATAAAGGTATATTATAATTCCAGTATAATATCATATATAATATCATATCCCCATATTTTATACGTCCCACATATGGTATTAACGAATCAAATCACTTTGAGGGGGCGGTAGTCCGCACTTCCTTAAATGAAGATATCACATTTACCCATAATGGAAGCCATAAAGGTATGCCCAAAATAAAAAATACATAAGCTTAAGGAAAAACTAAAAATATTATATAACATATATAAATATAGTTTCATCTTAATTTCCACCTTTGAAGGTGTTAAAATAATGTTGAACAATCATCGTTTAGGGAGGCAGAAATTCACCATCCACGGAAATAGTATGTTCTTTAACCATTAGATGTAGGTGTGTGTAAGTGTAGATCGAATCCTTCTTATAAAAACATCCTAGTATATGGATGATACTGACGATGTTACAAAAGAAAATAATAAAAAGAGTTTCGGGGGTTGGTGAAGCAAAATAAAACAAAAGAACACAAGGGAAGACATTACCTTAAAATCGGGTAACTCCCTTTGGTTTGAGCTCAAAGGATTCCATGGGAAGACTTCTGCCCAAATTCAGGCTTCAAGGAGTAATAGATGGATGTGGAGAGACAAAATGGGCAGGGTTTGGCCGAGCCAAAGGCTTTGGAAGTGTGGGTAAAGAGGTAGAGGTGGGGGCCTTTTATAAGAGGAGAGGAGGGGCACACTTCGAATGTAAAGAAATGATACTTTATTTAAAAATGAGTTTCGGATTCAAAAGGTCCCACATTGATATAATTCAAGGGTAAGGTGATAAGGGTTAGAAATCCACCCATACAATAGGTTTTTGACATGATTAGGTCATAGATTTTACATTATCTTTTCATTTTATTTAAATCCTTTATTAATGAGGTAATCACTGCATCATCATGATGTCATAAATAATTTAATTTATTTAATTTCTAAAAATTATAAAAAAAATATCATGATTTAGGAAATCGTTTTATCTTTCTAATAAATATTTATAGTCAAAAGTTTGACTTGTATTACCCAATTTAAAAATTGTTTTAGTAAAACAACTCATGTTTGTGTCATTTAAATTTTAACATTAAATAAAAAGATATTAATGTCATTTTCCTACCAAAGTGGCTCCATGGGGTCCCTAAGTTGAAACATGGATTGTCTTGGTCGGCCATGACACATCCAATAAGGGTAGGACATGTGTCAAGGTATTTTCATTTTATTATAATATCATTTTTTCCTTGAATTTCACTAATTACCTCTAATCGCGATTAAAAACTTAAAAGTTACTATTCACCAAAAAATAATTTTAATCTCATTGAACCACATTTTACTTCTTAATGACAACCATGTATATTGGATTTTTGAAAATCGAATCACAGAAGTGGAAAAGTTTCATTTAAATGAAAAATTAGTTTCTTTTACTACCACTTAGTGGTTTCACTATTAATCAAAAATTGATGTTTTTCAGAAAAATACCAAAACTTAACCCTAAGCTATATTTGATATTCTGAATTCAAAAATGATGTATATTTTACAAAATTCAAATCATATAAGTTACATTAATTAATTTAATAATTAATTCCCGCTGTCATGACAAATAGCGTGTTTTTATGAAACAATAAGTATCAAAAGATTGACACCAGTTTAAGTCCAATTTCGAAGTGAAATTGATTCCAATGACCACCATTGGATTAAATGGTCAAAATATATTCTAATTTCACTTCAAAACCAATTCAAAAGATAATCTAATCATATAAATAAATTGTATTAAAAATAGTTTTTGAATTAAAATACAACATTTTTCACTATTCATTAAAAAATGAACTTTATCAGAAAAATACCAAAAATTCACACAAAGTAAATTTTGATGTCCCAATCATAAAGAATAAGTTTATTTTGACAAAAATAGCTTATAAAATTTTCAAAATATAGATTTAAAAATGGTTTTCCATCAAAATGCAGTAAAACAATATTTTAAAAATATTAGTGTATTCCATGCTTAAGATTGGATTTATTCTCATTTTAAGCCTCTAAAACACTATCTAATTCACTAATACACATAGATAAAAATATCTATTATTTATTACGTACTTGAGATGTTACACTTCATCCCAAAATGTAGGAGTTATACATCGCTTCTTATATAGAGCTTCATTCAGTGCCATTTGAATGCTTGAGTGGAAGCTATTGTTGTAAGATAACCCAACTAAAGGGAGATGATGATCCCATACAACATTAAATTCCATTGGGAATGTTTTCTTTATATCCATGAGTGTGTGAATAGTTATTTCAGATTGGCCATCAGTTTGGGGAATATTGGCCATACTGAAATTCAATTCATTGCTCATTACATGTTGAAGAGTTATACTAAATTTAGATGTGAACCTTGGATCACGATCAGATATGATAGAATGTGGAACTCCATGCAGCCTTACCACTTCCTTCTCATAAATCATGGAAAGTGGATCATGAGAGAATTCTTCTCGAATAGAGATAAAATGGGCTATCTTGGTGAGATGGTCCAAAATAACCCATATCGTATTTTTTTGTTTGGAAGTTCTTGGGAGACCAGTGACAAAGTCCATAGTGATATTGTCCCACTTCCATGCTTGTATGGGTAGGGGTTGTAATACCACTTTAGGAAGTTGTATTATTTCCTTCACCTGTTAACATACCAGGCCACTTGAAGTGTAGTCATCAATCTCCCTTTTCATATTATCCCACAAATAATGATCATGAATGTCTCTATACATTTTTGTGCTTCCTTGATGTATAGATAATGTAGATTTATGAGATTCATCCCTCGGATCCTTCTTTATATCCAAAATGGATGGAACACATAGTTTTGTAAAAAAAATTAGCACACCTTCTTGATCAACATTGAATTGGGAAAACTTCACAAAAATCCTCTCCTTCTATAGAGTTTTCCAAATTACTCTTAGATGATATTCATCCTCCTCAAACCTTTTGGAATATATCAAAATATCATCAATAAAAACAACCACAAATTTATCAAGTTAGTCCTTAAATATTCAATTCATCAAATCAATAAAAATAGTAGGATTAATAGTCATTTCAAAGTGATTAACAACAAACTCATAATGCATAAATATTGATCAGAAGGTAGTTTTTGGAATTTATTCTTTCTTCAGCATCAATTGATGATAACCATATTGAAGATCAATCTTAGAGAAGAATTGATCACCACGATGTTGGTCAAATAAGTCATAAATTCTTGGAAGAGGGCATTTCTTCTTCCCTATGATCCTGTTTAGTTCTCTATAATCAAGGCATAACTTCATTGACCCATACATATTCTTCACAAAGAGAACTAGTGCTATAAAATGAGACACATTCTGTTAGATAAAAACCATCATCAAAAGATCTTGTAGTTGTTTCTTTAACTCCTCCAGCTCTACATTTTCCATCCTATATAGTTTCTTGTATATCAGATGAGATGAAGCTATGAGCTCAATGGATAGCTCAACCTATCATTCTAGGGGAGGTCCATGTAACTCCTTAGGAAATACATCAACGTATTCTTGGTAGAGAGGACATTTTCTATCCTCAAACTCTCATTTCCTTCTTCATTATTCACGGATAAATTCCACAAGAAGGATATAGGAGGTTCTTCTAGACAAATATCAGTTTGAGATATCTCTCAATGGAGGATAGCTATAGGTTTTCCATTCAATTATATTTAGATTACCTTGCTTCTAATTTTGTTCTTATCATTATACTTTGAGAGCCAGTCCATCACTAGTATAATATTGAATAATAGAGTGGGAATGACTACTAGATTTTTTATAATATTGTCCTCAAAATATTAAATACTAGAGTTTCTAAACACTGATGATACTTGGACAATCCCACCAGGATTCTTGACTGACAACTATAATTTTTGAAAATAGGGGGTTGATTCTAAATTCATTGCAAACATAGAAGAAATAAAGGAATGCATATAACCAGAATCAAACAAAGTATATGCTAGCTTTTAAAGAACAACAAGAGTACCTTACACCACATCATTTTGCATTTCAAATTCAGATGTCGTGATTTAAAACGTATGAAATTGTTCCCTTGGTCATTGCTGAGGCTGATGGTGATTCCCCATCACTGCCCTCAGATTTGGACAGTGATTGGCCAAGTGCCAAGTTGTCTACACATATAGAATTGGACACCAGATAGGGCCTGCACCATACTCCCTTTGCCGTTAGTGATGGGAAGTTGTGTCTTCACCTCACAATGACAATTCATCACAATATATCCATCTCTAACACACGTGTAGCACTTCACACTCAAGAGATGGCAGTTCCCTGAATGCTTCTTCCCACATTTATTACAGATGGGACGTTGTACATGCTTTACTCTTCTTCCCTGGTCTAAGATCCTCCCCAAGCATGTATCCATAGATCTTTTCTGGTCAATGTATTTATGAGACCATTGCATCTCACCAAAATCCAGTTTGGCTTTAATCGCATTTCACACGATCTCTTCATAGCTATCATAATCTCAGCTGGCTAGATTCTTCCGTTGATGATGTCTTAGTCAACTGAATAATCTATCAACTATACCATCTGGATCCATGATAAAGCAAGAGGTGTAATGTAAAATCCTTGTGATGTTAATCTTGTAGCTTCCCGAAAATTCATTCTCCTTCTACTTCAGCTCAAGAAAATCCTTCTCAATTCATGTTCTCATCGATCGAGGGAAATACTTGTTGAAGAATAACCCTCTGAACACTTCCCACTCCATATCTTCAACTTCCACTCTCGAACTTGAGTTCTTAATAAATTACCACTACTGACTACCTTCCCCTCTATGAGATAAAGATCCAAGGTAACATTCTCTTGTTCTGAAAATCGCAGCACAGAAAATATCTTCTTGATGGAGAATATCCATTGTTAAGTAATCAGTGGGTCGGTAGATCCACTGAAGGTTAGTGGTCATGACACATAAATGATTCAATAGAATGTTTTTTCATTCTTGGTGGGAGTGGTCTCTTAGCTTTATTCAAGTTATTTCCCATAACTTGAGTCAGTTGGTTCATCATTCGCAAGAAATATTTCATCCCATCATCCATTGTAGGGTCATCAGCGCATGGTCCATTGAGGTCACCATTTACATGGTTCCTCCTATTTCCTACCATTTTCTAAAATAATAAAACCTTATAGAGAAGATTATTTTGTTTATGAATCTTTTAACTATGAAGTATTTTATATCTTAAAACTTCGTCCTTTTAATAAATTCATTTCTCAATAAATCATTCATAATGATTCATAAAAAGATTATGATTAACCAAACATATCCCCCAAGAGTGTCATAAAAAATAGTGTATCAAGACTCGTAGTTGAGTACCCGGATACCCTGGGTCATGCCCAAATCTCTTTGTCCGAGTTTTCACTTCTAGGTACATCTGTGCCAGAACCACCTCTACCTTCTCTTATCCAGATAAGAATGTAATTTCTTGATAAACCACTTACTCAATACTAACCAAAATAATAATAGGTATTTATATATTTAAGCTTTTCTAAGTATTCTTCTTAATGTTTTAATAACCTAATTTCCATAAATAACCGATATTTCCTTTGATACCCATTATGGAATCCCACCATTTTGTTACATATCTTTTCATTACATTTTAGAAACAGAGGACCTCCAAAGTATAGTGTCTTGGAAATCAGGAAAAAATACATGAAAACATAAAAAACTCTTTTAGATACCAATGAATATCCTCCTAAAAAGTACATCGTATGTACAACTTCTACATGTCATTACCTGGAGACATATATTAATGGAAAGGGCGAGCAAAAATCCTAGTAAGTAAATCAAGGTAATCAGTTTACTTGTGATATCAGTAAGAACTTGATGAATAACATAAAGACATGAGAAATGGAAGTAGAGGCATTTCATAATGAAAATAACTTTAACCATAAAATGAATATGTGGAAACAATATTTAATTTAGAAATTCATGAACATATCACCAAGGTTCATCCCTAAGGTGTCATAAACTTTACCAAGGTTATTCACCAGGGTATCGTGAAACATTCCAACTCCAGAGATTAAATTCATTAATAAATGCATTACACCGCTATCAAGGTGTTCCCTTAATATTTCTTTATTTTAATGTGAAACACATAGATCATAATCCAATATTTCATAAATAACCCATAGAGAGTAAAAGTAATGGGTTTCACTTCAAAATCCTGACGTTTTAAATGTTTCTAGAAACATGATGGTTATATCTTTTATTAACCTTTGAAAAGGAAAAAAGGGATTCTTGTATGACCATTCCAGAATAAAATATATAAATTTTATGTCTTGATCAATACCTCTTGAAATGAGAAATATATTTGGGTATTCAAATTAATAAAAAAAAGATAATTTCTTGAGAAAAAGATAGAGATATTTTGAGACAAAATTTCTGCAGCATAATGACTATATAACATGGTTTCAGAACTCAATAAACTGACAGGGGAAAAGGGTCTACCAATAATAAAAGAATCATTTACAGTAGTATTATAGAATAAAATTAAATAAAATAATGGTGTGGAATTACACACCACATGAAAATGAAACATGAACGAAAAGAAAAAATGCGATTTCTTTTACGAAAATTCGGCCTCCAAAAGACGTCACTTAAAAATTCAAAAAATAAATTGACGAGTGAAGAAAGGGACTATAATAATTTGGAAATGAAATGGAAAGTAATAGGAATATATAATAAGATACCCCCACATAGGAAGATGAAAAGTGGATGGCATAACTTAAAGGAAATCATTACTAAAAGAGGAGGGTGGAAGGTTTCCTTTCCTTGAAGAGTGACTTCCAAAGCTCAAAGGCTGGGACCTTCGGGACTTGAGGGAACCTTGGGAAGAATAATTTGGAAAAAAAGGAACAAAACTTCGATTAGGAAGATTTTTTTAGGAAATTAATGATTGAATGGCCTGCTATTTATAGGAAAACTGATAGAATATTTAAATAATTTCCAAGGGACACCTCATCAGCTGTATTTGCAAAACCATGGGCTTTCCCATGGTATTTTCCCATGGTATTGCCCAATTGGGACACCTCATAGAATATATTACTATTAACAAGTTGACCAGAATGATTACATCATTATTACATAATTATTGATGTCATTAAACACCTGAAACTCAAAACTGTATTTTCACTACTAACAATAAATAACATTTTATAAAAATATCATAAATTCACCAAAACCAAATATCGTTGATCTGAATTAAAAATTGACCTCCATTTTATGAATATAATTTTCTAAATATTTTTAATTTTACTTTTAAATAAAATCATTATTTATTCCAAAAAAACAACTCTAAAACTATAACTTATTTTTTAATACCTTGAAATGTAAATCAGAGTCCCCTAAAATTATTGTATAACCATAAGAGTGTAATGTAACAGTTTTTGATTATTTTTTATGAAAATACATTTCCATTTTAAATTATTACATTAATTTTAAAATTTAAAATAATCTATTTATGAAATACATCAATAACAAAACTTATACTATGATCATTTTTTCACTTTTAATATGTCTAAATTGTATTTATAAAATCATGGGTGAGGTTTCAATTTTTTTCGCCGATTTACTATTTGTTACTATTCATAAGGGTATCATACTATTCATACAATAATATTTAATGAAAATCAAGTTGATCTTATTATACTCTAAATATTTTACTGACCACAATAGTAGAAGGCTGTTTTTTGAAAATCATTTCAGGATATTAATTATTTAAAGATTACATATATATTTTAAAATACCATTTTTACCAAATTCATCAATAATATTCATCCTATATTTATCTGGACAAATGAAAATCAAGAAATTTACAATAATAAGAAATAACAACTTTCATTTATACTAAGGGATTAAAAAAATATCTAAGGCCTAATTACATATCCCCTTATAACAACTACATAGGACAAAATTGTAATATGTGCTATGGTGATAGAATCTTGGGGAAGCTCATACAACATTGCCCGAGTGGTGATTTCTATCAGCTTGAACTTCTCAATTAGGCTATTTCGTTCAAGCTTCACATGTTAAAGCTCTTCTTGGGCTTGGTCCAATGAAATTCCTAGAGATGCGACCTCCTTCCCACGCTTTGACAGATAGGCCTCATACGGCCGGAGTCTACTGGATGAGGCCATCGACTCTTCTTTCTATATTAATTAACCAACATCACATTTATTTATAAATAATAATTTTATCATTAAGAGTTTAGTTTCCAATGTTTATATTGACAAGTTGTAATATATCAGTAGAAACCCAACGACATCACTTCATTAATTAAAGGTTATAGTTTTGTCGACTATAAACTGATATAAATAAAAAAATTATGAAACATATATTATTCAAATGCTCAGGTCGTTATAGGATACAGTTTACTATAAAAATATTTTAAATTATAATATATTTATATTAATCATGGTAATTTATTCGTAATTTTTAGTTAGGAAATAATTAAATTAAAATCATTTACAATGTAGTTAGAGTAATTATTTATATAAGGAAAAAATAAAATAATTGATATTCAAAAAATTAAAATAAATTTAATTTGTGATTATTTATGTGATGAATTTTTTTGAGGTGAACATGACATGTTAGGTATGTAATAAACTAGTTCTTTTTGAATTATATGTGTTATCGTTATATTATTAATGTAAATCTGTGAATAAATATTAAAATTGACATTATTGATATTTTATAGTAAATAATATTTTATTATATGTTATAAAATTCAAAAAATATAAAATTTAGGAAATTGATTATAATTTGGTATATCATATCAATAATTTTCCATTTATGGATTTTGTCTCATTTTATAGTAACTATAATGATAGTTAAAGAGTAAAAACCATGTTGTCAAGCTAAGAGTTAAGTGGATTAAATAATAGTTAAAACCTATATATAGTGGTAGAAATATAGTAAATTCATATCGTGTATTGATTGGATGTGATGTTTTCAGGACAAAATCATATAATATTAGAAAATAATATGTTTTAAGACATTTTTTATTAAAAATTATTTTATATTATTTTATTATTTTGTGAAGTTCCAAGAGTTCCCGTCCCCTAACTTATAACGGTTAAAAACATATTACCATTTTTTAGACATAAAAATGATTTTGGTTAATCTGTTGACATACCCAAACCCCTTAATAGATTCCCAATTCTTATTTGATAGTTCTTGGATTAGGGAAAACATGATTTTTATTAGCATTATGTTTTTACAGAATGGATATTGTTCGAAGATGAGAAATGATTTACAATCAAGCATTTCTGTTTTTCATAATCATCCACACCCCTCAGTACTACTTCTACCGTGATAAAATAATAAATCCAAAATCCTCCATCTAATTCTATATTTTTTTTATCTTTTTGGAATGACCCATATCCTTCTTCTCTTTAAAAAAATTGGAAAACAATTAATAATTCATGTGTACGGTGAACTACTCGCTCACAAACTAATATAATTCCTTTTCAATCACTATCTCTCAAGACTACCTATAATGATGGAATTAAAGGATATATCTAATATTAATTACACATTTATAATTATTAAATTTTTATATAACATTTATTATCTTACCATTCCATACACTAGAACATGATAATGTCATACGGAGGTATGTGTAGACTACCACCTCTACTAAGCAATGTTATTCATTTTTAACCACCACAACAAATGGATGATATATATCATTATATTTAAATAAGTAATAATATATATGTATATGTGTGTCATATTATAATAATTTTGTAATGATAAAATCATATTTACCTTTTTTTAATTGATTTTTAAAAAATAAAAATGTTACACATGTATACGTACGCCCTACACTATCCATGATTATAATGTAGTTTATTTTTAATAATGTTTTGGATTGGTTGATTTTAAATTTATTATTGATGTATAAAATTGATAATTGTTTCATTATTATTATTCTAGTGAATATAGAATTTTTTTCATATTTTATGATAATAGATTGATCAAAGTCATTTTGAACATAAGCATCGACTATCTTCAAAACACAAAACGAAAATATAAATTATTATGCCATTAATATGGTAATAAATTATATATATTGAATAATTAACTTCAATAATGTTTTTTATGAAATTAAATAATTAACCTATGTTTATTATTCCAAAATATTGAGAACATATTCGATAATTTGGTCTTAATGTAAAGGAATTTTTAACTGAATTTCAGTTATTTGGGTTAATGAAAATCTTCATTGATTCTGTCATGCTATGATAATGTGTAAAATGATTTTTTATTATCCTAAACTTTATTTGAACCTATTTTATATTGATTTAATTCTAATACACATAATCAATTAATTTTACTAATGTTCAAATCAATGATATGACATTTGTTTGAGACTTTTTATACGAATCCTCTTTTAACATTCATAATTCATTTAAAAAAAGTATAAATGAATGGATTTTTAGCTATATGGATGTTAAATAGTTTATCAAATTTATAACCCTTAAATGATTTATTTATACCTTTATAATTTTTTATATTGTTTTAATAAAATGGTTTCGTTATGATGTGAGCATATTTTAGATAGCTATTCAATGCATTGGGTAATGATTTTTTTCGAAGAATTATATTGGATGTTGTCCATCTAACATTCCTAATAGGATTCCACTGAATGGTTCCCCAATCTATTGGGTCACATGGTGTTAAGCACAAAAACCCATATTCGAAAGGATTTTAACTACCTATAAGGGCCTGGGGTGTTTTGAAGGAGAGACTATGACCGCATGTCAGACTGTAACACATTATAAGAATAATAATGTAAATAAAAGATTATGTAAATAAAATAGACATATGATAATATCCAAGATAGTAATAAATAAATATTTCTAAAGGTAATATCATATACATATGAGGATTTTGTCATGTATCTGAAAATCTGGAAAGCATGTGTACAAGAATCTAGAATGGTAGATATATCAAAATACCAAAAGGACAAAAAAGGAACTATCCCAGTGACCATCACGTGCATAGGTTGGTCTTATTCCCCACAATCATATGAAAAAGAACTGTCAGGAATTCAACATCAGGCTCTTTACCTGATCCCTACCTGCATCCATGAAGATTATTTGGGTACCCAATGGTGGCCCGAACAGGGTCTGAGATAACACTCAATAGTCCACCATCAATGGTGTGTATAACTCGTATTTTCCAAGTATAATAAGCTAATTAGTGGGAAATATATATATCATAGGTAATAATAGTAATGAAATAAATGATACCAAGGAATATGTGTTACTATCCAGACTTTTAATAGTAATCAAGTTACCATAATAGGGGTCAACTATGAACAAATCCACCCTAAGAATGGAAATCTATAATGTAAGATAAATAAACAAGAAATTACCTTAAATGTAATAAAGCAACCAATATCATCCAAATAATCATATTCCAGGTAATCCCTAGTATAACATGTTCCACGAACACACCATATGAATCTTTGTATCATATCATCACATCCAAACATTATAACTAGTGTATAATGTCATCATGGCCACACTGTATAATCCAAAATTTTCAGAAAACTAATGGACGGATCCATGGTATAGAAGATTAAAGAATATAAATCTATTCCTATGATCATATTGATGGATACTTGGAAACAACTTTCTCGGATTCCAAGGAGCATGTCAACAGACCATGTATGATGTGATTCCCGGAATTATGGATCTAAGGTGTAACAATGACCTTATAATCCCATGAAAACATGATCCAATGAGTAAATAGGGAAAAAGAATCTAATTTTGTAATCAAGACCCATGGAGTATAAAGGTATATTGCATCCTATAGAATCGTGATCCCTGGTATAAAAGATCAAGCCATCCACTACCATAATCAACTCCTCATATCATTCTTTCTATAATTTACATTCACATTCCATGAGTTCATCCAACTAATTTCCCAAATTTATATAAAAAAATTTAAAAAATCAATATAATAAAAAAAATCAAATCACATGTTGGAGAGCCATAAAATATATCCTATAATCACAATTATATTTTCCTTTGGTATAAAAATTTACCCTATAGACTGGAAATATCACACGCACTGAACATGGGGGTATATGAATAAGGATATCACAATGTAACACCCCATAGGTGTACTAGGTTGGGGAGATAACCTCAAAAATATCAATAGATCATAAGAGAAACATTAATTGGATCAAATTCATTCAATTAAATTAAGAAATAACTTTTTTGGGAGATTCTAGAATGTCTAGCATATGGGAAAATAAAAACTAGATATATTAAACACCAAACAATGAGGGAAAGGTATATAAATCCTAATGTTGGTCTGTAATAGAGAACACATTTAATATCGATCTCTGATTCATTTAAATTCATTAGAAAAAATATGAAATAATTAAGAACCTAGAAATAGGGAATAATATCTTTCACTTAATTAACTTCTTAAATACCAAGACAAATGATGAACTGCAGAAGATGATCAAGGTAATTTCTAGCATTGATCCAACAAGACAAACATTGTTCAAATCTGAGCTTGGATGACAAAACGGGTGAAAAGCCTATAATCTGGCATCAATGGGAGCTCCCAATCCTAAGGTATATCCACCCAAGGAGTAATGAATATAAATTCAGGAAGTAATATAATATAATAGTTGTTTTGTTATTTCCAAAATTTTATTAGGTAAAACTTTTTGGCCAAATGGTTCGCCAAACCAAGAATCAAATGTGTTCCATTCTCCATGTAAAGGGGAACCTCACAATGTTTCATGTGCATGGCTTGGAAAACTGTGCCCTATCAAATTTAAAAAACCTCTTGATCTCTCTATGGGTGTTTTCTTGAGGATTCATGGTTTCTCCAAACCATTAACCTCATGAAAGCGGCCTATAACTTCTCAAATGGTTTCAAAAAAACCACGTGTCTTGGGTTATATAGTTTATACTCCCTTTGAGACCCACCTTTGTTGGTCAAAAGTAAATATATGGGTTCCAAACAAGCCTGAAACACCCCGGAAGCACCATTGATGTCCTTGGGCACTCAAAATGGTTGAAAAAATAATTCAAACAAAAAAAATGATATTAACCTCATATGAAATCCCAAGATATTAAAATCTTTCCCCTTTAAATAAATTCTTCCCCAAAATTCCACTATATGGGTGTTAAATTATTTCATGATAATAACATTGGACACTTTTCACATAGGATAGCCTCCCACCCCCAAGTATCATCCTATAAACACCTGTGCTTCCATAGATATCATACTAGAGGAACTGACCATCCTAATAGAACCACTATACCTATATTAGTGACAAGAAAAATATGATCCTTGAAGGACATGTCTACATGAAAATACAACTCAGACAACTACAATGTTTGAGACGGGTATGATTGATAATAGAACAAGTAAGATACATAAAAGATGTCATTCATGGCTCAATACATCTAACGTAACTATAATCCAAATGATATAGGCCCAAAAATCTATAATCTTGAATGGCTTGACCTATCATGGTGAAAATTTAACTTGTCTTCTAATCCATATATATACCAGCTTTGGTGAGATTGTATATATACCTGATCCCTTTAATGAAATTATATAGGTAGTTAATGATGATCGTAATATTATTTATGCCTCTAATATTCATTTACAATCCATTTTGAATAAAATAGTCATACACTGAAGCCTCCTGAACTATTAGAGGTCCCTGTAAAGAATCTATGCCTACCTCTACCCAACACAGAGGATATTGGTGCGACCTTCCATACAAATACTCATAAGGATTCATCAATATAGTATCCTGAAAACAAATTTATTATGATAACTCCACTAGAAGTATATCACTATCCCAATACCCCCAAAATCAAGGATGCATGGTTGAAACATATAATCAAGAACATGAATCATGTTTTATCACTGGGCATCCATTTAGGGGTGTAATGTTATGCTCAAAAGAACCTGTATACCCAACACCCTCTATAGACCCTACAAAAAAGAGATGTAAATCGGTTGTATCAATCTGATACAACAATCTATGGAACTATATAAATTTATTCTACCTCACGTATATATAACCTCCCAATATCATATATTGAGAAGGTATCCTTGATCTGTAGATAATTTGAAAACATCATGAGCTAGGGGTTCACAAGTCCTAGGATCAAATATCGGGTCTGATACCACATTGTATTGTCCTTTCCCATATTCCGATGAAATGTTCCATGATATGGTGGGTCACATGGACTTTTTCAAAGCTCTTCATATTCTAGAGGCTTTAGACTATCATTCAGGGCCTTGGGTGTGTTTAGGAAAATCTATGCTCTCATTTTGGAGTGCAATATAGTGGATGAATAACAAAACTCAATAGCAGAATTAGTAAATCAATTAAAAAATAAAATAGAGTAACAAAAAAACACTACCAAAAGAATTCTCATATACATATGATAATCATATCATGTATCTAAGAATATGGTAAATAAATTTATAACAATTAAATACAATACATTTATTAATATACCAAAAATACCAAAAAGGAACTGTCCCAACATGTATCATGAATATAGATCGGTCCTATTCTCCCCCGCCCCAAAGAAATAAATAGTCAAGCATTGTATAGTGGGTTCTTTCCGCCATCCCCAAATGGATACATGAAGACTATCTATGTACCCAATGATGACCAAAATAGGGTGTGAGATAAAACGTACTGGGCCACCAACAACTGTTTCTATAACATTTCCAGTATGCATATAACAAACTAATAAGTTGGATATATATATATGTATGTATATATATCATAGGTAATAATAATAATGAAGGTAAGGTTACAAAGGAATATTTGAAACATTCCATCCTATAAAAAAATAATGAATTTCAAATAACAAGTTCAACTATAAAAATATCTACCGCAACCACAAAGAACTACCATGAATGATAGCTAAACCACAACGTCCATTCCACATAATCAGAAAACCAAAATAATATACATCATCTTATTACATGTAATATATTCTATAACATATTCCACATATATGGCATATAAACCAATGAATCATATCATCAAAGATATTCCTTATATCAAATCTATAAAATATTCATGGCCACAAGGAATAATTCAAATTAATCAGACCAAGAAGGGATAAATCCATGGTATAGAAGATCAAATAATCTACAGTAAGTCCCATGCTTATCTCTAGGGAAGAATGGTAATTACTTGGTTGGAGTCCAATGATCATGTCAATACACCATGTCCAACATTATTCATTGCATTCTAGATCCAAGGGGTAGCAATATTCTTAAAATCCTACATAATCATGATATAAGGATTAAATAGGTAAACATAATCTACTACTACATTCAAGACCCCAAGATTTTAATTTTCCACAAAATTCTATGAGATCAGGATGATATTTATAGATGAATGAGTCATTCACTACCATAATCAATTCAACTTATCATTCATTCATCAATTTACATTCCCATTCAGTGATATTATTCCACTCATTTATATAATTTATATAAAATATATTTAAAAAATCAACCAAATAGATATCATTATATCACATGGAAATAATGTATCAAGTATATACTATTATCCCAATTCAATTATCATTTAGTTCAGAAATTATTAATCTAGAAATTAAAGATCAAACACATCCAATTTTGTGGTATTAAACTAGGAATATACTATGGAAAACCCTGTAAAGACCCGTAATATTCAAGGGAAATTTTTTCTTAATTTTCATTAGAATTTTACAAGAGTGCGGTTTCAGACGGCACCTGATTCCGAGGCCCGGAGTGCCCGGAATCATTTTCCGAAGTTTGGCTCGGGTACGTTCAGTGAACGAACGAGCGGGTTTTCCTAACTTTTGATCCGGTGCTCGGAATTGAAATCTGAGGGCACCGTTGAACTCGCAGCGCCGATATTCGCTTAAAGAGACCTTTTCAGGAGTTGCGTTTGTTGCGGGTTGAACGTTAGTTTTGGGGATTAAAAGATAAGTAAAATAAAATTTTGTGTGTGAATTTTATTTTATTCATGGTAGTTAGACTCTCTCATGGGAAGTTGTTGGTGGGGCCCACAACCACCCAACTTCCCATGTGTGGTTATGAGGGAGGTGGGGCCTACACGAGCCCCCACCTTTTCAAATTCCTTAACCCCTCTAAACCCCCTCTTAATTATGTGACTCTCCCCTACTTTAATTCTTGCCAACTTATCACATCTTTTAATTTTTGACAACTCTTGAATTAATTAATGTAATGAGTTAATGAGGTGAGTTGTGTGTGGTTATTGAATTTCAAACCTTTGAAATTCAAAGAGGTTGGGTTGTGTGAATAAAATAAGAAAGAGTCTTATTTTATTTTGTTAGAATTTTATCTCCTTGAGAGAGTAGGGAAGTCTTCTTCATCTTCTTCAAACTCAACGAAGAACGCAAAGAACGCCGTTCTTCAACGAAGAACTTCTCCGCCGAAGAACATGGTCCATCCGCGACGCCGTATCCGCGACGCGACGTACTTCTTCTATGTCATCTCTTCCGCGACGGTTTTCCGCGACGAACGCCATCGACAACGACTCTTCCTCCGACGTCAAAGGAATCAACACCGATATTCCAGTACTACGTCAACGTGCGACTATCGAGAACGCTCAAGTTCCGACGAAGAACACCGCTCCTCTCTTCTTCGTCTTCCGTGTCAACGAGAGAGAACACCGCTTCTTCCTCGGACAACCTTGGTCGGCGTACGAGGTTTCGCCAACGACGTGTCTCTTCGGACGCATTCCTTCGTCATCGGATTTGACGAACGGCTACCGCGACGCCCGACCTCCGCGACGTCGTCTTCCGCGGAACGTTGACAATCTTCGAACCTTATACCAAGGTAGGGGTTGTTGTTTATTGTTAACTTATTTTATTCTTGCTCGTGGTTCGCATGACTAACGTGAGGATTGAATATATAAGTGATATTATTTTAACGTGAGGGGGCCGGACCGCACGAACACGGCCGAACCCCCTCCATCGTCCTTGTTGAATAGCTTGCGGGTGGATGAATCAAGGTGGCGTGGTGCCGTCGCACCACGCGGATATTCGCCAATCCTTTTTGCGCAACGCCGTCGCGCCGCGCCATGGAAGAATCATAAAGAACGCGACGCCGTCGCGCCGCGTCGAAGGGAATCAAATGCGCGGCGAAGGGGCGCGGTGCCGTCGCACCGCGCCGGACGACGAACACCGCGGCCGGTTCCGGGCCGCGGCGGGACGAGGAGACCGCGGCCGGTTCCGGGCCGCGGCGGGATATGAAGACCGGCGGCCGGGCCGCCGGCGTCGGAAGCCGAAGGCGGGACCGGAATTTCCGGTCCCGTTGGTGAAAACCGGCCGGCCAGCTGGCCGGCCGGATGGCAGATAACCGGGGGAATAAATCCCCCGGCTGGTTCATCAAACCCCCCCCCCCCTCTTAATGAGGGGGCGGTCCCCTTGTGGGGGGCAAAGCCCCCCCCCGTGTCGTCCAGCAGGCCCCCTCATGTGAGGGGGCGGTTTTGTTTTAAAACCGGCGCGGCACGTGCCGCGCCGCGAGGGGGAAAAACGGGGGAGGGCAGGGGTCTCACCCGCGCGCCACCTGCGTGCCCACCGCGCCGCCGCGCCGCCCCAGCGCGCCGCCGCGCCGCCTCTGCGCGCCGCCGCGCGCCCCGCGCACCGCCGGCCGAACCGTCCGGGCCGGTTCGGGCCGGGTCGGCCCGGACCCTTCCTTCTCGAACCAGAATCGGTTTTTGGACCATAACTTGAGCCTCGGACCTCCGAATGACGAACCGTCTGCGGAAACGCGATCCTTGGATCGAGACGGTCGTTTCGGTATATCGCACTCAAGGTTTCGATTCACTTTGAGTTCGGCCGGGTTGGTTCGTTCACGAAACCAACCGGGCCTTCGGAGCGGAAACGCTCATATCTTGAGCTACAGACGTCCGAACGGCGTGCCGTCAATTCTGATAAGTTCCTCTTAGTGAGAAGGATCTTTTTGTATACTCCGCCCGAGGTTTCGACGCAGGTGGAGTACGGCCGGGTTGGTTCATTCAGGAAACCAACTGGGCCCTCGGAGCGGAAACGCTCATATCTTGAGTTCCGGACGTCCGATTGACGTGCCGTCGACTTTGATGGAATCCTCTAAGTTGGACGGAACTTTTGACATACTCCGACCGAGTTTTGGATACAGTTGAAATATGGCCGGGTTTGGTTCGCTCACGAAACCAACCGGGCCCTCGGGACGAAAAGGCTAATAACTCACAGACCGGGCGTCCAATTGACGCGCCGTCTGTTGCGTTGAGACTCCTTTGACGAAGCGGACGTTTGTGGACCTTCTTCGTTGGACTTTGAGATACTTGGAGTATCGACCAGTAGCTCGTGGAGTGGACCCTCCCGGAGACGAGCGGGCGGGGAAGCGCTTGGGTGTAGCGGCGGACCCGTGGTACTTGACAGTGGTGGTGCGCTTGGATGCAGCAGCAGACCCTTGGCGGTGGAGCGCTTGGTTGTAGCGGCGGACCCGCGATACTCTACAGAGTGTGTGTGCTTGGTTATAGCGACAGACCCGCGACGGTGGAGACGTGCGTGCGGAGTTCGGAGACCGTGTAGCCGACTGAGACCTGACGACTGCTTGACCGACTCGACTTGGAGTGAGTCGACTAGCCCAGTGGACGGAGCGCCCAGTAGTTGGCAGCAGACCCACGGCGGACGGAGCGCCTGGTAGTTGGCAGCAAACCCGCGGTACTCGACAGGAGGAGTACCTCAGTAGGCTATTTGGGTGAGCGCCCGGTATTTGGCGACAGACCCTCAGCGGACGGAGCGCCCGGTAGTTGGCCGCAAACCCGCAGTACTCGACAGGAGGAGTACCTCAGCAGTCTTAGGTTAGTGAGCAGTACCTCGGAGTCGTGACAGGACCACTGTACACTCTAGAGACGGAGCTCTTCAGTAGTTACGGTTTCGATAATAAAAATCCTGGTTTGAGCTGAGTCAATGACCTTTGTGTTTCCTCATGATTGAGATGGGTCGCTTGATAACTTAGGTATATGTATGGCATATACCTGGGTAATGGTTATCCGTTGATTTCATAACCTTGTTATAAACTGTGTGGACTTGTACTGTTATCCTGTCTGGATTTACTGTTTACTCTTCTTTGTGGATTGGGTTGTTCTTGGGCTCGGTGATGGAGCCGAACGGAAATTGGTTACATAGGTATATGTATGGGAATATACATAATCAATACTGGATGTTACTTCGTGATTGTATCCTTCATGTGGTTTATCCTTTGTGGATTTCGGGAGACCTTCGAGGGTCTCGGGGTCCCTACTGAGTATCTTATACTCACCCCTGCACGGGCTATGCCCGCACTTCGTTGTGTTGGTTGCAGACGACGGACAGCACTGACTGCGGTTGAGGCTTACGGAGTAGGTCGGTACTCGGAGGAGGACCACTGAGCGGGACGTGCTCGGAGCGGACAGTTGGACCCGAGGAGTTGTGGAGCTATCTGTACCTACCCTTCAGGTAGGATCCGTGGTGGACGATCCAGGAGCTGAGCCATCTGTACCTACCCTTCAGGTAGGAATCGAGGAGGACGTTCCAGGAGCCGCTTGTACTTTCAGTTGCTGTTTTCCCTTTCGAGTTGTACTTTACTTTACAGTTGGGCTTGTATTTCCGGCCCCTTTACTTCAGCACAGTTGTTCTAGTTTTGTGTACTGCTTTACTTCCGCTTGTTACTCTGAGGTGCTTGTTTACTTTATTAAGGCAATGCCTTCCCTTTTTACTGGGATTTTACGCCTTGGTGCTAGTCGCCAGCCCTTGGCCTATGGAAGGCGGGCTTGGGGTAGTCACGGCACGGGCCCCGAGGGCGGGTCGTGACAAATTGGTATCAGAGGGGTCGGTTCTACCGCAGACTCTGATCTTTTTTTCTATGTGAAGCAATAGTGTTTAGTGTATTGAGTGTGGTTATCAGTCCAGGGAGTCCAGTGTTGGTGCGGCGGCCGACGTATCCGTACACCAGGACCCTGACTTCTGATTTCCGACTTAATGCATGAAAACACTGATTGCGTGTGTGTTTCCCAAAAGGTTTAAAGTCAGCTCAAACCAGGTCATCTCACCAGGTATAAATCGTTGACCATGACACAACTGTTCAGGATGTCACCATGCAGATAGTTAGCTGGAGTTCCGAGAGAGTTCTCGATGATGGCCCACCGAGCAGCGAGACTCCAGTGCAGGGCCCTTTTTCAGTGTTGGCACCTTCGGGTGGTGTACCAGCAGCACCACCACCCGTTAGGCAGCAGATGCCACTAGCTGACGGTGCACGCTAGCAGAGCGCGATGCACGAGTTCCAGCAGTAGAGGCCTCTGAGGATACGAGGCGAGACAGATTTCCCAGGCAGCAGTGGACTGGATGGAGGCGATTGCTAGAGTTCTACGCCTAGCTTTGATACTAGTAGAGCGGATGATGATCTTAGCTCCTGGTGTTTCCAGTGAGTGACCATGAGGTTGGTCCTTATAGTAATGAAGCTTCGGTACGCGAACCGATACCTGGGATAGTACCTACGGGTAGAGCGCCAGCTATGTCACTACCTGTTGGTCAGCAGACACTACCGGCGGTACCGGTAGTAGAGACTCACAGGCTTAGTGCCTTACATATGTTTTAGCATCAGATATACCTCAAGTTTCGAGGTGAGCCTGACTCGTAGGCGGCTGAGGACTGGCTTGAGGAGGTGGTTGTGAGTTTTCTGGAGCTAATACAGCTTCGACAGTACGACATGTCGGAAGCAGAGCACTCAACGTGGCTTACCAATCAATTTTGGTACTCGTTGGTTACGTTGTGATCAGTTCTTTAGACTTGAACTTCTGAGCGAAGTGTGTCTAAAGGACATCCGAACCATTTCTTTTCCTCTATATATTCCTACCTATGTTAGGATGCTAGAGAGAACCTTTGTGGTTGTGAACGTTAGCAGTGAAAGGCAGGAAACTAGCGCCAGTCTCAGAGACTCGGGCGTGTAAAATGTTTCAGGAGGAGGAAGTGCTAAGGACAGATGAATCTGCAGGGTAGCAGACGTGGAAGCGGAGCTTGGAGAGCAGCATGTGGTGGTGTACATTTCGACATGTTACGACCACCCGACTTAGTAGTCCCCGTCAGGCTCAGGGAGCAGGAGGGCTGGGGAGGAGAATAGCTGCATTGCGGTCAAGGAGTGTGACCCAGGAGCTCTAAGAATGATTCGGGGTACAAATTATGTCTACTACGAGCTGCCATATCTATAGACATAGGAACCAATCATTCTACCCTTCCATGAATCATGTCCCAGACCTAGAAGTTCCGGGTAAGCCGTAGACTTGACCCTCACGTCTGGAGATACCTTTGGGAGGAGACTCGATAATCACGCTTACGCCGACGGTGTGATTTGACCTCGAGGCGAGAGTTTCGGTTGGAATCTCTTGGTGGCAGCGTAGAGGCCTTACGACGTTGATCTGGGTATGGTTTTGATTTACAAATCATACCTCGGTTGACTGTTTTAGGAAAACGTCGAAATGGGTTTTCCTTGGTCGGCGAAAAGGAAACCCTGGGCAGCACATGTTAAACTCAGGCATAAGAGGGTGTGACCGATCACTCTTGAGTTGGTCAACCCTACCCTTGTGGCAGCAGGAGTTTTTAGTTTCAGTTCTAACCTAAAAAGGGAAACCTCTTGAGTTCGAGGGTGACGAACACGTTCTTATACGGTCTCAACCCGATGAGGTTTCGGAGATGTGGCCGAGGCGGCATGTTATCTCCGAAGTTCGATGGACCCTTTTGATCTTCAGCAGGGTAGGCGAGGAGGTTTACCGCTTGACCCTACCAACTCAGTCGCACCGGGTGCATAATGTCCACCACGTGTCTCAGCTGTGGAGATACGTGTATGTTTCTTCACACGTCATCGACCCCGGGGAGTTGGACGTCGATGACAGGGCGACAAGCACAGAGGTTCTAGTAGAGATCGAGGATCGACAGGAGCAGGTTCTACGTGAACGGTTGCTTCCTCTGGGGTGCTTCTCTGGTAGCACGAGATCTTCAGGTGATCATATGGGTGCGTAAAGCTCAGTTGCGTGCTCAGTACTACCTTGTTTCCCTTAAGTTTGAGTTGAAGCTTTACGGGGACGTAAAGCCCTGAGGTGGGAGTAATGTAAAGACCCGTAAAATTCAAGGGAAATTTTTTCTTAATTTTCTTTAGAATTTTACAAGAGCGCGGTTTCAGACGGCACCTGATTCCGAGGCCCGGAGTGCCCGGAATCATTTTCCGATGTTTGGCTCGGGTACGTTCAATGAAAGAACGAGCGGGTTTTCCTAACTTTTGATCCGGTGCTCGGAATTGAAATCCGAGGGCACCGTTGAACTGGCAGTGCCGATATTCGCTTAAAGAGACCTTTTCGGGAGTTGCCTTTGTTGCGGGTTGAAAGTTAGTTTTGGGGATTAAAAGATAAGTAAAATAAAATTTTGTGTGTGAATTTTATTTTATTCATGGTAGTTAGACTCTCTCATGGGAAGTTGTTGGTGGGGCCCACAACCACCCAAATTCCCATGTGTGGTTATGAGGGAGGTGGGGCCCACACGAGCCCCCACCTTTTCAAATTCCCTAACCCCTCTAAACCCCCTCTTAATTATGTGACTCTCCCCTACTTTAATTCTTGCCAACTTATCACTTCTTTTAATTTTTGACAACTCTTGAATTAATTAATGTAATGAGTTAATGAGGTGAGTTGTGTATGGTTATTGAATTTCAAACCTTTGAAATTCAAAGAGGTTGGGTTGTGTGAATAAAATAAGAAAGTGTCTTCTTTTATTTTGTTAGAATTTTATCTCCTTGAGAGAGTAGGGAAGTCTTCTTCATCTTCGTCAAACTCAACGAAGAACGCAAAGAACGCCGTTCTTCAACGAAGAACTTCTCCGCCGAAGAACACGGTCCATCCGCGACGCCGTATCCGCGACGCGACGTACTTCTTCTGCGTCATCTCTTCCGCGACGGTTTTCCGCGACGAACGCCATCGACAACGACTCTTCCTCCGACGTCAAAGGAATCGACACCGATATTCCACGACTACGTCAACGTGCGACTATCGAGAACGCTCAAGTTCCGACGAAGAACGCCGCTCCTCTCTTCTTCGTCTTCCGTGTCAACGAGAGAGAACACCGCTTCTTCGTCGGACAACTTTCGTCGGCGTACGAGGTTTCGCCAACGACGTGTCTCTTCGGACGCATTCCTTCGTCATTGGATTTGACGAATGGCTACCGCGACGCCCGACCTCCGCGACGTCGTCTTCCGCGGAACGTTAACAATCTTCGAACCTTATACCAAGGTAGGGGTTGTTGTTTATTGTTAACTTATTTTATTCTTGCTCCTGGTTCGCATGACTAATGTGAGGATTGAATATATAAGTGATATTATTTTAACGTGAGGGGGCCGGACCGCACGAACACGGCCGAACCCCCTCCATCGGCCTTGTTGAATAGCTTGCGGGTGGATGAATCAAGGTGGCGTGGTGCCGTCGCACCACGCGGATATTCGCCAATCCTTTTTGCGCAACGCCGTCGCGCCGCGCCATGGAAGAATCATAAAGAACGCGACGTCGTCGCGCCGCGTCGAAGGGAATCAAATGCGCGGCGAAGGGGCGCGGTGCCGTCGCACCGCGCCGGACGACGAACACCGCGACCGGTTCCGGGCCGCGGCGGGACGAGGAGACCGCGGCCGGTTCCGGGCCGCGGCGGGATATGAAGACCGGCGGCCGGGCCGCCGGCGTCGGAAGCCGAAGGCGGGACCGGAATTTCCGGTCCCTTTGGTGGAAACCGGCCGGCCAGCTGGCCGGCCGGATGGCAGAAAACCGGGGGAATAAATCCCCCGGCCGGTTCATCAAAACCCCCCCCCCCCCTCTTAATGAGGGGGCGGTCTCCTTGTGGGGGGCAAAGCCCCCCCCCCCCCGTGTCGTCCAGCAGGCCCCCTCATGTGAGGGGGCGGTTTTGTTTTAAAACCGGCGCGGCATGTGCCGCGGCGCCAGGGGGAAAAACGGGGGAGGGTGGGGGTCTCACCCGCGCGCCGCCGCGCGCCCCGCGCACCGCCGACCGAACCGGCCGGGCCGGTTCGGGCCGGGTCGGGCCGGACCCTTCCTTCTCGAACCAGAATCGGTATTTGGGCCATAACATGAGCCTCGGACCTCCGAATGACGAACCGTCTGCGGCAACGCGATCCTTGGATCGAGACGGTCGTTTCGGTATATCGCACTCAAGGTTTCGATTCACTTTGAGTTCGGCCGGGTTGGTTCGTTCACGAAACCAACCGGGCCTTCGGAGCGGAAACTCTCTTATCTTGAGCTATGGACGTCCGAACGGCGTGCCGTCAATTCTGATAAGTTCCTCTTAATGAGACGGATCTTTTGGTATACTCCGCCCGAGGTTTGGACGCAGGTGGAGTACGGCCGGGTTGGTTCGTTCACGAAACCAACCGGGCCCTCGGAGCGGAAACGCTCATATCGTGAGTTCCGGACGTCCGATTGACGTGCCGTCGACTTTGATGGAATCCTCTAAGTGGGACGGAACTTTTGACATACTCCGCCCGAGTTTTGGATACAGTTGAAATATGGCCGGGTTTGGTTCGCTCACGAAACCAACCGGGCCCTCGGGACGAAAAGGCTAATAACTCACAGACCGGGCGTCCGATTGACGCGCCGTCTGTTGCGTTGAAACTCCTTTGACGAAGCGGACGTTTTTGGCACTTCTTCGTTGGACTTTGAGATACTTGGAGTATCGACCAGTAGCTCGTGGAGTGGACCCTCCCGGAGACGAGCGGGCGGGGAAGCGCTTGGGTGTAGCGGCGGACCCGTGGTACTTGACAGTGGTGGTGCGCTTGGATGCAGCAGCAGACCCTTGGCGGTGGAGCGCTTGGTTGTAGCGGCGGACCCGCGATACTCTACGGAGTGTGTGTGCTTGGTTATAGCGACAGACCCGCGACGGTGGAGACGTGCGTGCGGAGTTCGGAGACCGTGTAGCCGACTGAGACCTGACGACTGCTTGACCGACTTGACTTGGAGTGAGTCGACTAGCCCAGTGGACGGAGCGCCCAGTAGTTGGCAGCAGACCCACGGCGGACGGAGCACCTGGTAGTTGGTAGCAAACCCGCGGTACTCGACAGGAGGAGTACCTCAGTAGGCTATTTGGGTGAGCGCCCAGTATTTGGCGACAGACCCTCAGCGGACGGAGCGCCCGGTAGTTGGCCGCAAACCCGCAGTACTCGACAGGAGGAGTACCTCAGCAGTCTTAGGTTAGTGAGAAGTACCTCGGAGTCTTGACAGGACCACTGTACACTCTAGAGACGGAGCTCTTCAGTAGTTACGGTTTCGATAATAAAAATCCGGGTTTGAGCTGAGTCAATGATCTTTGTGTTTCCTCATGACTGAGATGGGTCGCTTGATAACTTAGGTATATGTATGGCATATACCTGGGTAATGGTTATCCGTTGATTTCATAAACTTGTTATAAACTGTGTGGACTTGTACTGTTATCCTGTGTGGATTTACTGTTTACTCTTCTTTGTGGATTGGGTTATTCTTGGGCTCGGAGATGGAGCCGAACGGAAATTGGTGACATAGGTATATGTATGGGCATATACCTAATCAATACTGGATGTTACTTCATGATTGTATCCTTCATGTGGTTTATCCTTTGTGGATTTCGGGAGACCTTCGAGGGTCTCGGGGTCCCTACTGAGTATCTTATACTCACCCCTGCACGGGCTATGCCCGCACTTCGTTGTGTTGGTTGCAGACGACGGACAGCGCTGACTGCGGTTGAGGCTTACGGAGTAGGTCGGAACGCGGAGGAGGACCACTGAGCGGGACGTGCTCGGAGCGGACAATTGGACCCGAGAAGTTGTGGAGCTATCTGTACCTACCCTTCAGGTAGGATCCGTGGTGGACGATCCAGGAGCTGAGCCATCTGTACCTACCCTTCAGGTAGGAATCGAGGAGGACGTTCCAGGAGCCGCTTGTACTTTCAGTTGCTGTTTTCCCTTTCGAGTTGTACTTTACTTTACAGTTGGGCTTGTATTTCCGGCCCCTTTACTTCAGCACAGTTGTTCTAGTTTTGTGTACTGCTTTACTTCCGCTTGTTACTCTGAGGTGCTTGTTTACTTTATTAAGGCAATGCCTTCCCTTTTTACTGGGATTTTACGCCTTGGTTCTAGTCGCCAGCCCCTGGCCTATGGAAGGCGGGCTTGGGGTAGTCACGGCACGGGCCCCGAGGGCGGGTCGTGACAAACCCCATGGGTGTCTTAGGTTGGGCCAACAACTTCTAAAAATATCCAAAGTACTAAACAGAAACATAAACATGTTTTAATTCATTAAATTCAATTATCAAATTACTTTTACTGGAAACAAAGGATTGTATGGCCTGATACACAGTAGAAACTAGCTATATTAAACACCAAAACATAATGGAATGGTATATACCACCAAACATAATGCATAGTTTAAAAATCATACAACATCGATGTATGGTTTAGTCCAGATTGATAGAAAAATTATGAATGGATGAAGAAATTAGAAATAAGGCATATTAACTTTAACATTAATAAGTATATTGATACTGAGATGAACAAATAATGATAAAATATGATTGATGAAATTACTGGAATAGATCCAATGAGACACTCAATGATCAAATCTATGATCAGATTATGAAATGGGAATAAATACTATAATATGGTTTCAAAGTGAGCTCCAATGAATGAGCTCTATCCACTAGTGGAAAAATGAAAAATAGTGTTAGGATGTAATATATCATTAAGGTAATTTCGTTATTTCCGATATTTTTTTAGTTCGAATGGTTTTTTCACATATTTGGACAAACTATGTGCCAATTGTGCGCCCTTCTCTATATAAAGGGGGACCTCACAAGGTTCCATGCAAAAACCTTGGAAAACCATTTGAAAACCATTCCATAAACACTATAAAAAATATTCAGATCCCCACATGACCATGCAATTGAGGGGGAATTGTTTTATTAAACCATGCGACTCTAGATATAGGCTTGGTTTACTTCACATTCATTCACTAAACAATGAATCTTGGGGTAGAAGGAGTCTTCTATCTATTTGGCCCAATTTATTTTATGCCAAATAATTCTACGAGATTTGAACAAGCCCTAAACAACTCCTGAAACTCTGATGATCTCGTTAGGAACTCACTAATGGTCAAAACAATGCATTTAAACATAACAATATAAAGCTCTATACCTCATAGAAAACCCTATGGTATTATTGAATGTAAAGTTATTCTAATTATCAATGGTTTTTATAAGGGTTCTATAAGGGTTCTATGATTTTTATTTCCCTAGGAACCTACATGAATTTTCTATGATGGATAATTATTTTTTATGTAAATAGTTTTATTTGAAAAGGTAACACAATTTTTTGGGATAAATTATATTCTTAGAAAAATAAAAGGTATATTTTTGTACAAAAAGGGAGTTAAATGGGTTTTCAAGAAATTCATTGAACTAAATATATTCATCTTTTTATGTACCTAACTATCAATTTTGTTCTCATCACACATTTTTAAATTGGTTCCAATGTGTTTAAGGAATATTATCGACAAGTATGAGGTAAAAGTGAAAATTACGAATATTTATCTTGAAGGTAAATCATGCTTTATTTTTAAAAGAATTTATTGGTATAAAAAATTGATACTGAGTATAAGTTTCCACATGTAATGTATGAGTTTCCATTATATGATTTTTTCCTAATTGTATACAACTTTAACCCAAAATGATCATCAATATTTTATTTGTAATTTTCTAAACATGGATGCCACTAAGTGGTACCCTGAGCCAAGTGTGTCATATGGACTAAAGTGTGTGTCTGCAAACCCCAGAGGTTTTGAACTAGCAGTCAGGGAATTGGTGGGTCAGTGGGGAGACTATGGCCACTTTACCATAGTGTATCACAGTGGAATTTAAATAATTTTTAGATACTAGAAGTGGTAAATCAAATAGATTCAATGGTAAACATTAGAAGACCGATATAGATATCTCATATATAGAATGATGAAACAATTCATATTTCTCTAAAAAAACCCAAATCACTACACATGGTTGATATAAAATACATATGACAAAAATATAAAAAGGAAAAAAGTATTCTAGTCGCATCAAAAGCCTCTTCTTGGCCCCATATTCCCCTTTTCCATATATCAATCAAGTACCTATAGTATGGTGCTTCCCCTTATCAACACCTATAATCATATAATATATATGGGTCCCCAATGGAGGCACAAAAATGTTGTGAGACTAAATACCAGTAGGCAACAACCCAAGGCCTATCCCAATCAATTAGTGAATATATATGACTGAAAATGTGAAATAATAAAATTAGTATACAAATATGTACTCAAAATTAGACATCCTATAATTATAGGTTCTCATTAATTATATATATCATTAAATAAAATTGATTTAATCACTAAGTCTAAGATTTAATATAAAGGGATTTTAAATTTATAACAAGTTCATTTAATTAACCACTAATTTAATCAATATATCTCAAAACTGGTAATAAATCCCCAAATTCCTTATAAGAACATATAACCAGGGATTCCTAAACATTCCATCTGTAAGGTATAGGTCAATAACAAATCCATGCTTGTGATTGGTATTGGAAGAAGCCTCATACAAGTCATTTCATTAGTTATTTATTTACAATCTGATTATATCAATAAAATTCCTATGTTGGAGTTCAAGTATCACTTCAGGTATAATATGTAGGAACACTCTATAATCCCATCCAAAAAAACCTCTCAAGAACCAATATATCTCTCTAGGTGTGGTGTAATATCCCTTACATTTGAGTATGACCTTGGCAGTCCATTATAGGACCCCAAGTATCACCCATGGTTATATAAATCAAATTCCATTTGAGCCTGTTCATATAATTCTCATATGAATCCATGTGTCACTCGACATAAAAATTGAGCCTCAGAGATCATCCTTGGCAGTCCAGTATAGAGTCTAAGTGTCACTTAGGTATTTTCAAAGATCTTGGTAATTGATTACATCCATGGAATTATCATATGAATTCATGTATCACCAGAGTAATATAATCATATAATCAATTAAAATAATCAATACAATTCATTTCACATGATATGGTCAAGAATAAGATATACAATTCAATATCACTTCAAAAGGGGTATTGAGTCACTATCCGTACAAAGATGGATTGGCATCCATATACTCACATGGGAAAATATTTTTAAAGAGACTATCATGATTAATTAAACTTATACATAGAATAGTCTTGGTTTATATCACAAGGGAATAAAAACTAAAATGTAAATTCATGTTTAATCAAACAAAATCATAATAAGGTCTAACTATAGAAGGTTTACCATTATCTACTCACATGGGAATTTCAAAATATCGGGCATCACATGTATAAAAAATCATCAAAGGAAATATATATCATTTAAATCACATGGGAATATGAAATAAAAAATAATTTCATGCTTGTAAATAATTTAAATAACATTGGTCAAAGGACATGCCATTCATTCCTTCCCATGAAACTATTTATTTAGAATTTGATTTTTCAATTCAACTCACATACCAATTCATCAATTCAAAATTCAACAACCATTATCAATTCAATTTCAACATCCCATGATCAATGAAATAGAGAACACCCTAAGGTATCCACGTCAAGAGCCACCCATGGTTGTCCAAACATATAACCAATACACTCTAAGGGGTGGTTCCATTTAATTCATGCTTACCAACATTTAGACACATAAAAATGAATATTTAATTACAATGGACATGTATATGAATTATAGAATTCAATTTGATTTAAATAAGATGCCTGAAAATTGGTGACATGGAACGAAGACTTATATAAACAACTAAAGTTTAAGAAAATGTCACAAGACCACCTACTTTAGGTCAATAGTCTATAGCCCATCTAGAATCAGTTTCTGATTTATCTCATTTTGGGAGAAATTTAAAGAACAGAGAAATAATCTAATAATAGGGGAAATAAAATTTCACCTAAATAGAGAAATTGATACCAAACCAAAAGTAGAATTGAACAAAAGGTATCAAGGTATTACCATTACAGATATGGTTCTTCAGTCAGAGCTTGATTTTGAGCTCATATGAAGAAAGTTCCTCAAATCCATGTTTTTCCTAGAAGGAGAGCATCAATAGATTTGAGTTCATGTGCAGAATATGAAAACAAATTAGGATTATAAAATAATTTATTTCATTAAAAACATTAAAAAATACCAAAATTAAGGGGTCCCATGGTTTTGGTGCATGTTTTTATAAACCATGCACCAATAATTCATGGTTTTGTATAGAGGAAGGGTAACCACATGGTTACCTCACATGGTTTGACTATCTAAGCGGAAAAGGTGTAAAAACCACTGTCAAAATTGCAATGCTGGACACATGGCCTTGTGGACTAAATTGAACAGTTTATCTAAAACTCTTCGACCTATATATTATCTCATCCCATGCCTCCCACAATTTATAAAAATGTATAATCTTCCCTGCATGGTTTACACAAACAGTGTGCCATGCCATTTTCACTTGAAGGCTCAGGTTTCAGGCTATGAACTATCCCTACAATCCTTAAAAACATCCATTACCTCAAAGGAAATTCATAGAAGTACATATTTAAGCATATAAACTAATAATTTATGGAAATAAAATGATTCATAAAAAAGAAGAACCAAGTTCGTAAAAAATTACCCCTTAAAAAATGCATCCACTAATTTCACTTCCAAGGGAAGTGAAGCATGATATGAGAATAACTCCAGCCAATACGATCATACATCATCCTATCAATCCCTTGTCTTATCTTGTACTCATCCATTCTACCATATCACATGTACTTAAGGAACTCACCAGCACCATATAACATTTATTCTATGATCCACAATACATATAGAATGCTCACCAAAAGAAATAATCAACACGTAACTCAACCTCCTCATGATGAAAGGAATGCTACAATTTTGAATAATATCATATCAGCTGAGAAACGTATAATACGTCATGCATGGTCTACTGCCTCTGAGAAAAATGAAACTGATCGGATATTATCCTGATAATCTATAGAATAAAAAATGTCTTGTCATATCATAGTGAATGATTACCCAATCTAATGATCATATTAAGTCCCCACATTAGCGAAACACATAGGAATACATGAACCTTGACATGAAACTCTAGAGTTCACCTACTATGATCGGTTGTTTCATAGTTCCTTAAATGTGTGTTCTAGTTTTAAGAATCACTACTACGAAGTGGTTTCCATTGGATTTATTCATGGAACTGGAAACTCCCAACAATTATTTATCAAAATGGGGACCTTATTTCCGAAGGTAGGTGTTCATTATGTTTGAACATTACAATAATTGAGAATGTGCATGGGTCGAGAGAATGGGAGGTCAGACTCATCAAATCCTTTTGGGGGGAATTATTATATACTCTGAGAATCTTTTTATAAATTTAATATTTTTCTATGAATCCTTATTAATTCACCAAGTATCACATAATTTTCCCTTGTAATTTTCAATCACTTATTAACATGTGTGAAATTTAGAATCATCTGTATATATTCATGGTTCTTCAACATTGGAGATATATATTTATTCGTGGGTTTCAATTAGTGGTATCCAAAAACATACTCCTTAGAGATTCTTTTAATCATCGTTGTGATGATACTGGGTTTTAAGCCACTCATTGCGAAACTCTGGAATTTATTTTCATCCAGGGAGATGGAGGATTTCTTTGATTTTGGGATAGTTTCCATATTATTAAGTACCTATTCTTGAATGTCATGCACCACCATGTGCAAATAATTGAACAATGACCTATGTTTCCACTTTCTGTTGGCCAACTGCAATCCCTATATTTGAGTCATCATGTTTATTACATAGGCCATTATATTACCTTTACTAGGGGAGTAGGAAAGATTGATGTCAAGTGGTTTTATGTATTCTATCCATCTTCACATCCCTATATTTATATCACACTATTAAATTATATACATGAGGATTTTTTAGTCTGTTTCCACCAAAAATTATCTCCCAAAAAATAGTGTCTCCAATATCACAATGTGTGAAGAATTGCATCTAAATCGAGGTCATGTCTTAGGTAATTCCATTCATGTGGCCTAAACATCCAAGACCCGTAAACAACAACTCAATACATTTGTATAGAAACTAATCCAATCCTGATACTAGATGTGTCACATGAAACTTCTTCCTAGATATTTGAAGGAGAGCATTGGTGCTAAAATAAATATCATTTTAAGCTTATGAATGGCCATCTCAAAGGAATATTACCACAAAAACATCACAACCATCTTAGTAAATCCCAACAGTGGAATTTATAAGAGTGAAAAGTCCAGTATAAAACTCCAATAATAATTGTCTAGACTTAAGAAACATCATACCTCCAAGATTTTATTGGGATTACCCTAAGAAACTAATGTTGTTACCTTCTATTGGTCTTTTGATACTCGAGTATCTAAGATAATGCGATCCATGAAGTGAATCTAATCCATCAAAAATTGGCACATTGTGAGATTAGAAAATAAATAATGATCTCTTAGTGTATTAAATAATATCTAAAGATATTTGGAAAGGTGGTGTTTATTGTGAGAATACATCATGAATTCGTCCAAAAAAACCATGAAAAAAATCATCAAAAGGATAGAACACCTCTTTTGTTAGTTCCCTAAAAACAAGTACCTTGTCCATGATACCGAAAAATATAACCAAATCCAAATATAAAAAATACGTGCCCTATAAAGTTGTTCGAGGTATTTATGATGGTATAACATGATCTTGATGATGACCAGATCTCAAATCAATATTTGATATGACTCTATCTTTTAAAATATTTTTGAATAGATCTATAATGACCCGAAAATTTTATATTATTTTTTTACATTATTTGGGATTGATAGAAGTCTGCGAAAATTGATGTATCTTTATTCCAAGACCCAGTGTTCCCGAAATGAAATTTTGAACTTTTTTAAATGTATGTTCAGTAAACGTGTATACATAATTTTCTATCCTTTCAACTGGTTATTGGATTAAAAATCTAAGGGCACCGCTGAATCTGCATCATCATGATTCTCTTAAAGAGGGCTTAACATTGACTATAGTAGGTCGGGTGAAAATGTTAATTTTTTTTACTTTTAATGAAATAATGAAAAAAATTGTTATTTTAATTTTCCTACCACCTGTTGAGTGGTGGTGGTGGGACCGATGGGTTTTCAATTGATTTAAAGGCATGAATCCCTTGTTTTGTAACTGAACCATTGGAAATTGGGTGGTTTATTCATTAATGAACCTCATTAATTCCTGGTTGTATTTCTCACCCTCCTCCTCTATTTAATTGGACCTTAGGTTGGGGATTTTAACACGGATTTATCAAGTAAGAAACCACTAGAAAATTAATGTGGCATCTTCCACCAGAAATGAATGGAATCTTGGATGGAAACAATCCGGGAACGATGAACGTCAACAACATCATCAAGTGAGGAGTCTTATCCCTCCACAACCGTGATGTCACCTCTATTTATGAGGTAGGGGTTTGTATTGTTTAATTCTATAGGTTTTGTCATTATTAATTATAAGTGTCTAAAGAAGAATTGATCCCTCTCATGTTGTGATGCTAACGCGGAGGAGGATGGCCAAACAAAAAAGGCCCGAACCCTTCGCTACTTGTTTTATCATTGCGTTCTTCGGAACGGTTTTTCTCAACATGATGGGTCCTTGTAACTGGGAGGCAAATGGCGATGGCGAAATCCCTAGAGGGCCAGTGGTACAGATGGGGGTGAAAACAGAGCTCTAGAGTGTTTCCAGAGCCCCATGGAAGAAGCACCAGCTGGACACTAGCGCCCGCAACCGGCGCCAGCGGATGATGATGGAAGTTGGAAACCGCCAACCATGGTGGAAAAGTCATGTTGCATGGAACCTATAACGACCCATACTTTATAGAAATTGTTATTACATCAGAATTTAAGCACACTTATTACAACATATAACAAAACCAGGAAAGGACAGTATAGGTATAGAGTCTTTAGAAACTGGGAAACATAAACAACTGGTTCATAAAGAATCTACTTTGCCTCCCTTTTATTTCATCATTTCTAGAGTCCCTTTTTGGAATATCCTACTTAATAACATTCTTCCTGACCTGGGGAAATAAAACATACAAAAGGGTGAGCTCAAATGCTCAGTAAGGTTCAACAAAAGAATTATCAATCACATCATATACATAAGAACATAACTTTTGGAAATCTTAACCTGCAAAAGAGATCATAATTTCATAACATGGAATAAATCATAGTAGTAAAATGTAATCCCAATAATCATAACATAAAACATGAATGTTTGTGTCATACACACATAATCATAGATAATCATTTCTTATTAGTGAAGGCTCATTTCCAAGACTATCTTAGTGGACAAAGTCCATTTCTGAATCGAGTTCACTCCTCGTTTCAGTCCTGTTTCACTAAACCGGTTTGACCTGCCTTTCCAGCCATGTCTATCTCATGAGATATAAAATCTTTACCCAATGAATTTAAGGGAGATATAGGTCCCACCCATCTTATAATTATATCATTCATATGTGTGCTACAAAATCATAAATCATACATCATAGAAAAACCCATGTAATAAAAAATGGGAATCTTAAACATCATGACATCATAGAACAATTCATATATGATAAAAAAATTCATAAAAAAATTTCCATCACAAAATAATAAAATCCATGTAATAATAGGGATAGAAACAGAACCCTATATTATCTTAGAGGAAACTAATTTTGATAAAACTCTTGAACTCTATTCTTGAGGAAAATATCCTTTCTACTTCAAAAACATTTTTCTTTATTAACATGTCATAAAATTTTAAACTAAAAGAATTTGATTAAAAATAAACTTGAAAACATGTAAAGGAAGCTTCTTGGAAATAATGTTTTAATAATCCATTCATGTCGTATATGTTAAAAAAACATTCTTCTCGTATTTTTGTCGGAAAAGTCAAAAAGTACCTCGTACGAAAAACGACAAAAGATTCCTTTCATATCTTTTACTCAAAACTCACCAAAGGGTAAAATTGGATTTAAAAAATTATAGGTGGATGGAAATAATATTACATATTGAGGAAACAAGGATGTGGATGATAAAATGAACCCCAGTAAATACCAACGTATAAACAATCTCGGATAAAAATGAGATTGTGATATTTTCCCTTACCTTAGGTCCGATTTGATTCGTAAGTGTCCGAACCTCCTGTATAATGATTTAAATAATGTTATTGACTTATTACAGAATTATACATTTTTTTATGATATCATATTTGGTCATATTCTTAGCTTCTTACTAGTAATATTTCATTACTACTTGTTATTCGGGTGTTTATTACTTTTTGTTCTTATGCGTGTTTTGTCGAATAAATTCTTATTTTTTTCTTTTTAGGTTATAGATACCTCATTACCAAAATGGTATTAGTGTAATATATATCATATTCATTCATTCAATTCATTTATATAATCATTATTCAATGAAGATCATGTAGAATGAGTCGCATCACATCATGGAGACAGTATTCCATACGTACGCACGAGCGATGATATCATTCCCACGATCGTGGAATTGTATTGTAGTGTATGTATACTATTTCAGAATCAATATCACTTTACAATAATTATATATAGTCATTATTTACACAATTATACCCATCCAAGTAAGGTGGTGGTGGAAAATTGTTTACACCACGGCGTGGAGCCGGTATTCTATACGTACGCATGCTCGGTGACTTCATTTTCCATAGGATGGATAGATGGTGAAATAGGGTTGTTTCATACATATAATAAAATATCAGTATATGAGTGATACTTATGTTATTACTTCATAATGAAACAACTAAAGAAGAATTAGTGGAAGAAGAAATAAAGTTGAAATAATCGGTAACGGACATTACCTCTTCTTGGAAGCGCTTCTTTGAGTCCTCCTTTTAGGGCACTAAAATTGGTCTTTGAAGAATACCAGACCCTCTAGGATGTCTCTATGGAAGTGGATAGGATAAAGTGGAAGGGGTTGGCCGAGCTTTAAGGCTCAAAGTGGTGTGAGGAAGAGGGGGAGGAGGTGCCCTTTTATAAGGGAGGAGAGGGGCTCCTTTGGAAAAACTAAAAATATTATTTTATTATAAATAGAAATTCGGTTTTAAATAGCTTAAAATTGATTTATTTTGAAGCTAAGGTGGGGAGGGGTCTAAATACTCTCATAAAATATAATTTATACAAGTTTAGGTTCCTATTGTAACCTTATCATTTATATTTAACTTGAAGTTAGATAATTTTACTTTTACAGTGTCTTTTTGTGTTTTTACACTATAAGGTTAATAAAATTACTATAAAATGCCAGACGGACCCCAAGTTGTTTATTATTAACATATATAAACTTATCTATGTCATTTGTACGAACCTTAGATTTTTAGGAATAAAATAAAAATTAATAATATAATATTTTTTTAAAAAACTATTTTATGTCAATTTTGACACTATTTAGTAATTGATTTTTGTGAAAATCATAACAGAATTATTAGTTCGAATAAAGTTAATTAAATCAATACTAACATGTCATATTAACCAATAAAATTAGTGAAATTCATAAAAAGTCTCAAATTACATTTATTTGGGTATTTATAACAACAATTATATCAATATTTCATTAATAATATAATTACTGTATCATCATTGTGTCATACATAAATTCAATTATTAAATGTCTAAAAATTAAAAATAAAATACCATTATGTAGGAAATATTTTTATCTTTCTAATGAATATTTATATTCTAATTTATCTTATGTATAAACCAATATTAAAAATTATTTAGTTATTAAACTTTGATTTTAACTATTTTAACCCTTCTTTAAATAAATTAATAATAAATGTCCTAATCTAATCCATGTGGGCCTAAATGGTCATATTTATTTTCCTAATGTTGTTTATGGTCGAATTAAACTTATCCAATAGAGTTAGGACATGTGTTAGGGTAATAATAATATCATTTTACCCTTAATTACCCTATTTACTTTTAACTGTGGTAAATAAAAGTAAAAAGTTACTATTCACCAATAATTATTTTCATCTCATTGAACCACATTTTAAATACTGAAATGAACCATGTCACTCAGATTTTCGAAATTCTACTCACAGAAGTGGTAAAATTATGTTTTATGTAAATTTGCAAATTCTCCTAGGAGGTGGGTAAAAGACGGTGAAAAGTTCAATAAAATTTTTATATATCTAAAATTATTATCAAATTACTCCAATGAATTACATTGAACATATATTTGTATTATGTATCAATTTTTCCCTAAAATAAATTTATTTAAAATAAATAATTATTTAAATAAAAAGTCGGTTTTTAAATAGTAACCAAGTGTTTTCACTATTCATCAAAAATTGAAAGTTTTCAGAAAAATACCAAAATTTCACCCTAGGCTAATTTCGATATTCCGAATCCAGAAATAAAGTCCATTTTGAAAAATAAAATTCAAAAAATATCAAAAACTGGTTATTACTATTCATACTGGCCAGTTTTAATAATATTTTAATAGTATATCATTGTTTAGTGAAACTCGGTATTGCGTACGACGCAAGCTATCAAGAAAGGTCACGATTGCGTGTAAAGAAAGACAAGCAAGTGTTGTGTGTAGTGAAAGATTCCTTTGATGATTTATATAACATAGAAACAAAATATTTCTCATAAAAGTCTCAGGTGTAACATTCTACCCCCCTTAAAATGAATTTCGCCCTTGAAATTCGTCACTTTTTAACAAACAGATGAGGATACCTCTCCCTCATCATATCCTCAAGCTCCCATGTAGCTTCTTCTAATTGGTGGTTCCTAGATAAAACTTTCACCAAGTGAGTGGTCTTGTTTCGTAGGTCTTTTTTGCTACGATCCAGAATCTCTATCGGCTGTTCTTCATAAGAAATATCTTGCTCCAGCAGTACAACTTCTGAGCTGAGTACTTGTGAAGGATCAGGGATGTACTTTCTCAGGATAGATGCATTGAACACATCGTGAACTTGAGAGAGATTCGGTGGAAACACCAATTGGTAAGATACCTTCCCAACATGATCCAGTATTTTGAAAGGACCAATATATCTAGGGCTCAGCTTCCCCTTCTTTCTAAATCTCATGACCCTCTTCCAGGGAGATATTCGTAAGAAACATTTATCACCCACTTCAAACTCTAGATCTTTTTCTTCAGTTGTCGGAATAACTTTTCTGTCGACTCTGATCTGCTCTTATGTGTTGTTGAATAGATCGGACCTTTTCTGCCATCTCATCAACAATATCAGGTCCTAATAGCTTTCTTTCCCCAACTTCATCCCATCAAGTTGGAGACCGGCATTTCTTTCCATAGAGAGCTTCATAAGGAGCCATCTGAATACTGGAGTGAAAGCTATTATTATAAGAAAATTGCACCAAAGGTAGGTGTTGATACAAACCACCTTTGAAATCCATAGAGCAAGCTCTCAACATATCGTCTAGTGTTTGAATTGTTCTCTCAGACTGACCGTCTGTCTGAGGATGATAAGAAGTGCTGAAACTCAACTCTATATCCAGAGTATGCTGAAGACTTTGCCAGAACTTTTAGGTAAACGTCAAATCTTGATCAGATATAATAGAAAGTGGTACTCCATGCAATCTTACCACTTCCTTTACAAAGTTCCTGGCAAGCAGATCCAGAGAGAAATCCTCTCTAATAGCAATGAAGTGTGCAGACTTTGTAAGATGATCAACTATGACCCAGATAGCATTATTGCCTTTGGATGTTTTAGGAAGTCCTATGACAAAGTCCATAGTGATGTTTTCCCATTTCCATTCTGGTATGGGTAATGGTTGTAACATCCCCTTATACTTCTATCTCTCAGCTTTAACTTACTGACAAACCAAGCATCGAGAGATATATTCAGCAACATCTCTTTTCATGCCATCCCACCAGAAGTACTCTTTCAGGTCCCTATACATCTTCGTGCTTCCAGGATGAATAGAGAATGAAGAACTATGAGCCTCATCCAGAAGCTCCTTCTTTAATTCGGGGATCGGTGGAACACAAACCCGATTCCTGAACTTTATTATCCCATCATAATCATGGTTGAATTCAGGAACATTTCTCACCTTCTTTTGTAACTCGACATCTTCTTTCTGTGCCTCTTTAATCTTCACATGTATAGATGGTTGAAAATTCATTTGAGAAAGTTAAGATTTTTCCCCTTCTATTATAATTCCAAGATCCATCCTTTGTAAATCCATAAATATTAGATCTTTTGTGATCCTCATCATGGATAAACTGGCATGGTCTTGTCAACTTAATGCATCTACCACCTTGTTTTCTTTCCCAGGGTGGTAATGGATTGAGCAGTCGTAATCCTTAATCAGCTCCAACAATCTTCTTTGGCTCATATTCAGCTCCTTTTGTGTGAAAATATACTTTAAACTTTTATGATCAGTATAAATGTCACACCTTTCTCCATAAAGATAATGCCTCCAAATCATTAATGAAAATATTACTACAACTAACTCCAAATCATGAGTTAGGTAATTTTGCTCTTGGATTTTCAACTGTCGTGAGGCATAAGCTACCACCATATCATTTTTCTTAAGAACACACCTGAATCCCTTATTGGATGCATCACTGTAGATCACAAACCTTTCTCCACTACAAGGCAGTGTGAGAACAGGTGCACTGGATAACCTTCTTTTCAACTCCTTGCAATTCTCTTCACATTCCTCCATCTAGACAAACTTAACTCCTTTCCGAGTCAACTTGGTGATTGGATTAGATAATCATGAAAAATCTTTCACAAAACATCGATAATATCCAGCCAAACCAAGCAAACCTCAGATCTCAATTACTGTTGTTGGTCCCAACCATATTTCGATAACCTCTGTTTTTGATGGATCCACAGATATCCCCTCTTTTGAGATTATGTGACCCAAAAATGAAACTCATTGAAGCCAAAATTCACACTTGGTAAATTTGGCATAAATCTTCTCCTTTCTCAAGGTCTTCAATATAATTCTCAAGTGATCTTCATATTCTTCCTTTCTCTTTGAATATACATGAATATCATCTATAAAGACTACCACAAACAGATCAAGATAGTCTCTAAAGACTCTATTAATCAGAACCATGAAGATAGCAGGGGCATTAGTAAGACCAAATGGCATCACTATAAATTCATAGTGTCCATACCTTGTACGGAAAGACGTCTTTGGTATATCCACCCTTTTGACCCTTAATTAGTGATACCCTGAACGAAGATCAATCTTGGAAAAGTATTGAGCTCCGCGTAGTAGGTCAAATAAGTCATCAATGCGCGGGAGAGGATATTTTTTCTTGATAGTGATCTTGTTATGTTCTCGATAATCAATGCAGAGTCTCATTGATCCATCATTCTTCTTTACAAATAGAACAGGTGCTCCCCAAGGTGACGCACTAGGGCGTATGAATCCCTTATCAAGATTCCCTTGGAGTTGGTTCTTCAATTCCTGCAACTCAATTGGGTCCATTCTATAAGGTGTCTTTGAAATAGGCAAATCACCCGGTACGAGTTCTATTGAAAACTCAACTTCACGATTTGTTGGAAGACCTAGAAATTCCTCTGGAAAGACATCATCAAACTCCCGTACAATGGGCATATTCTTAATCGTGAGTTTCTCACCAACCATTTGAGATAAATAACCTTCATTTAGTGGAATCAAGACCCATAAGATGGAAGCAATTTCCACTGGAAGGTTATGTTCATCCTTGCATCGATAGATGATCATGGATTGATATGGAATATGAAATGGGGCTTCCCTTCTTTGGAAATTGATATGAGCTCCATATAAAGAAAGACAATCCATGCCAAGAATCACATCAAATTCCACTATAGGAAGTATCAAAATATTTATAGGAAGAACATTCCCACAAACTTCAATCGGAGAAGAATTATAAGCTTTTGATGCGACTGTTGTGCCATTAGGGGTTGTCACAGATAACTCTACATCTAAATGTTGAGGTAAAACGGTGATACCCTTAGAAAATTATTCAGAAATAAAAGAGTGGGTGGATCCAGAATCAAATAAATATTTTCTACTTTAGAGTGGATGGTAAGTGTACCTTTCACCACATCGTTATCGTACTCCACATCACTGATAGAAATTTCATGTGACCTTCCTTTGTCTATAGCCTTAAAAGTTTGTTGACATCGACCATCATCATCAACCCTTGGATTTGGGCATTGATTGGCATAATTCCCCATCTCCTTGCATTTGTAACATTGAAGTGTAGGAGGTTAAATCTGTGTATCCTTTTCATTGTTCGCATCACTAGACAACTTCTTCCCATCATTGTGGCATTCAAATGCCTAATGACCTTATTTTTTACATTTGAAACATTTACTTGTCCCTTTAAGACAACTCCGTCCATGTTTCTTTCCAAACATTGAGCATAAGGGAAAACTCATCTTCTTTTCAGTGTGCTCTTTAGATTTTCCGTTGAATTCCATTTTCCTCTTCTTATCAAACCCATATGACTTATGGGTTACTAAAATCTCCATATCGACTTTGAGAGAACATTGAAAGATTTACTCGTAGCTATTGAAGCCCTTTATGGCTAACGCCCTTCGAAGACTTGGTTTTAAGCCATTAAAGAATCGATCGATCTTACTCTCAGGTTGGATAATAATACCAGAAGCGTACCTTGCAAGTCTTGTAAAATTTTCTTCATAGGTACCAACAGATTCATCATCCTTTTGCTTTAGTTCAAGAAACTCCTTCTCCATCTTTGTTCAGAGAATACGAGGGTAGTACTTATTGAAAAATATGTTTTTGAACTCGTCCCATTCCATGGACTCAATTTCATCTCTTGGCCTCGTATTCTTGATAAGATTCCACCATTGATCAGCATCACCTTCCAAACGATACACTGCTAAGATGAATTTATCATGTTCAGAAAATTTACGAAATGAAAATATATCTTCAGTAGTACTGATCCATTGTTCAGCAACTAATGGATCAGTAGACCTGCTGAATGAGGGTGGACGCTGCGTCATGAAGGATTCAACAGAATTTTTATCCTTCCTTTTCTCATTTGGAAGTCCTACATGATTCATATCTTGAGAAAGTTGTGTGAGCATGGCTACAAGATTTTTCATTCCATTTCCCATAACGTTTTGTTGCTCAGGGGGACAATCATTTCATTGCCCGTCGCATTCCGCATTAACACGGTTCCTTCGGGTTCCAGCCATTGACTAAAACCAAGCAGAATAGTTATAGAAACACTAATTATAGTAGTAAAACCACATAATTAAGAATAAAATTTCACACTTAAGGCCTTATCATAGGTTTTTCATGGCCATTTTTAAAACACTAAGATCGTGTTATATGCTTAGAATTATCCTTAGGGTTCTTACTAAGGCTGTCACATCCTAGTTTCCAAAGGTTGACTATACCTTTCCTCTGATACCAACTATAACGACCCATACTATACATAGATTGTTATTACTTCAGAATTGATTCCCACTTATTACAACATATAAAAAAACTAGGAAAGGACTGTATAGTTATAGAGTCTTTAGAAACTGGGAATCATAAACAACTGGTTCATAAAGCATCTACTTTGCCTCCCATTTATTTCATCATATCTAGAGTCCCTTTTTGGCATGTCCTCCCTAATAACCTTCTTCCTGACCTGGGGAAATAAAACATACAAAAGGGTGAGCTCAAAAGATCAGTAAGGGTCAACAAAAGAAATATCAATCACATCATATACATAAGAACATATCTTTTGGAAGTCTTTACCTTCAAAAGAGATCATAATTTCATAACATGGGATAAATCATAGTAGTGAAATGTAACCCCAATAATCATAACATAAAACATGAAACTTTGTGACATACACACATAATCAAAGAGAATCATTTCTTATTAGTCAAGGCTCATTTCCAAGACTATCGTAGTGTACAAAGTCCATTTCTGAACCGAGTTCACTCCTAGTTTCAGTCCTATTTCACTAAACCGGTTTGACCTGCCATTCCAACCATGTCTATCTCATGAGATATAAAATCTTTACCCAATGCATTGGAGGGAGATATAGGTCCCACCCATCTCATAATGATACCATTCTTATGTGTTCCACAAAATCATAAACCATACATCATAGCATAACCCATGTAATAAAAATGGGAATCTTAAACATCGTGACATCATAAAACAATTCATATAAGATAAAGGAATCCATAAAAATATTCCCATCACAACATAATAAAATCCATGTAATAATAGGGATGGAAACAGAACCCTATATTATATTAGATGGAAAATAATTTTGATAAAACTCTTGAACTCCATTCTTGAAGAAAATATCCTTTCTACTTCAAATTTTTTTTCCTTTCTTAACAAGTCATACAATTTTAAACTAAAAGAAGTTGATTAACAATAAACTTGAAACCTTGTAAAGGATGATTCTTGGAAATAATGTTTTAAAAATCCATTCATGCTGTATAAGTTAAAAAAACATTCTTCTCGTATTTTTCTCGGAAAAGTCAAAAAGTACCTCGTACGAAAAACGACAAAAGATTCCTTTCATATCTTTTACTAAAAACTCACCGAAGGGTAAAATTGGATTTAAAAAATTGTAGGTGGATGGAAATAATATTACATATTGGGGAAACATGTATGTGGATGATACAATACACCCCAGTAAATACCAAAGTATAAACAATCTCGGATAAAAATGTGATTGTGATATTTTCCCTTACCTGAGGTCCGATTTTCTTCGAAAGTGTCCAAACCACCTGTATAATGATTTAAATAATGATATTGACTTATTACAGAATCATAAATTTTTTTATGATATCATATATGGTCATATTATTAGCTTCTTATTAGTAATATTTCATTACTGCTTGTTATTCGGGTGTTTATTACTTTTTGTTCTTATGCGTGTTTTGTCGAATAAATTCTTATTTTTTTCTTTTTAGGTTATATATACCTCATTACCAAAATGGTATTAGTGTAATATATATCATAATTATTCATTCAATTCATTTATATAATCATTATGCCATGAAGATCATGTATAACGAGTCACATCACATCATGGAGACGGTATTCCGTACGTACGCACGAGCGATGATATCATTCCCATGATCGTGGAATTGTATTGAAGTGTATGTATACTATTTCAGAATAAATATAAATTTAATATAATAACATATAGTCATTATTTACACCATTATACCCATCCAAGTAAGGTGGTGGTGGAAAATAGTTTACACCATGACGTGGAGACGGTATTCCGTACATACGCATGCGCGATGACTTCGTTTTCCATAGGATGGATTGATGGTGAAATATGGTTGTTTCATACTTATAATAACATATCAGTTTATTAGTGATAATGATGTTATTACTTCATAATGAAACAACTAAATAATAATAAGTGGAAGAAGAAATAAAGTAGAACGAATCGGTAACGGACATTACCTCTTCTTGGAAGCGCTTCTTTGAGACCTCCTTTTATGGCACTAAAATTGGTCTTTGAAGAAGACCAGGACCTCTAGGATGTCTCTAGGGAAGTGGATAGGAGAAAGTTTCAGGGGTTGGCCGAGCTTTAAGGCTCAATCTGGTGTGAGGAAGAGGGGGGGGGGGAGGTGCCCTTTTATAAGGGAGGAGAGGGGTTCCTTTGGAAAAACTAAAAAGATTATTTTATTATAAAGCCAAATTCATTTTTAAATAGCTCCAAATTAATTTATTTTGAAGCTAAGGTGGGGAGGGGTATAAATAATCTTATCCAATATAATTTATACAAGTTTAGGTTCCTATTTTAACCTTATCATTTATATTTTACTTGATGTTAGATAATTTTACTTTTACAGTGTCTTTTTGTGTTTTTACACTATAAGGTTAATAAACTTACTATAACAAGCCAAACGGACCCCAAGTTGTTTATTATTAACATATATAACCTTATCTAAGTCATGTGGCCGAACCTTATATTTTTAATAATAAAATAACTATTAATAATATAATATTTGTTTTAAAAACTATTTTATGTCAATTTTGACACTATTTAGTAATTGATTTTTCTGAAAATCATAAAAGAATTATTAGTTCAAAAAAAGTTAATTAAATCAATAATAACATGTCATATTAACCAATAAAATTAGTGAAATTCATAAAAAGTATCAAATTACATTTATTTGGGTATTTATAACATTAATTATGTCAATATTTCATTAATAAGATAATTACTGTATCATAATTGTGTCATAAATAAATTCCAATATTTAATGTCTAAAAATTAAAAATAAAATCCCATTAAGTAGGAAATATTTTTAGATTTCTAATGAATATTTATAGTCGAATTTATCTTATGTATAAATTTATATTAAAAATCATTTAGTTATTAAACTTTGTTTTTAACTATTATGACCCTTCTTTAAATAAATTAATAATAAATGTCCTAATCTAATCCATGTGGGCCTAAATGGTCATATTGTTTTTACTAAGGTTGTTTTTGGTAGAATTACACTTATCTAATAGAATTATGACATGTGTTAGGGTAATAATAATATCATTTTACCCTTAATTACCCTATTTACTTTTAACTATAGTAAATAAAAGTAAAAATTTACTATTCACCAAAAATTATTTTCAACTCATTGAACCACATTTTACGTACTGACATCAACCATGTCTCTCGGATTTTTTAAATTCCAATCATAGAAACTATAAAATTAAGTTTTACGTAAATTTGCAAATTCTCCTAGGAAGTGGGTAAAAGACGGTGAAAAGTTCAATAAAATTTTTATATATCTAAAATTATTATTAAATTACTCCAATGAATTAAATTGAAGTTATATAGGTATTATGTATTAATTTTTCCCTAAAATAAATTTAATTTAAATAAATAATTATTTAAATAAAAAGTCGGTTTTGAAATAGTAACCCAGTGTTTTCACTATTCATCAAAAATTGAAAGTTTTCAGAAAAATACCAAAATTTCACCCTAGGATAATTTCGATATTCCGAATCCAAAAATGAAGTCCATTTTGAAAAATAAAATTCATAAAATTTCAGAAAGTGGTTATTACTATTCATAGTGGCTAATTTTAATAATATTTTAATTGCATATCGTTGTTTAGTGAAACTCGTTATTGCATACGACGCAAGCTATCGAGGAAGGTCGCGATTGCGTGTAAAGAAAGCCAAGAAAGTGTTGTGTTTAGTGAAAGATTCCTTTGATGATTTATATAACATAAAAACAAAATATTTCTCATAAAAGTCTCGGGTGTTATAGAACCTCGGCGTACCCAAGGGGGATGCCGGCATTGTCCGGCTACGTTGTTAGTGGAGGCGGTGCTATGTAGAAGGCGGGCCATGGTATAGGGCCGCGGTGGAGAATGGGTACCCCCACCCACGGGTCCAATGGACAGGGTTATCGCCACGTGGCACTATCATTTCTCTATCCCAAACAGCTTGTGCAATTTCGAAGGGGACTGGCCCCACACCACCCAGGCAGTTTGCCCACCTGGCGGGCCATGCCCAACAAGCGGGTTGGGCCGGTTCAACGGCCTGGCGGGCTACGCCCAGCCCAGGGGGTAGGGCCAGTTCTGCGGCCCAGCAGACCGAGACCACTGCAACCCTACCTACACAGACTACCCATCTGATTCTTGCCAGGTTGGGTCACACCCAGGCTTGACCCAAACCGGGTTGGGTGGCCCAGGTCCGGTCGGGTACGGCCGGACACAGTCCCACTTCGATAATGTATTGAAAAAAAGGTTGTAAATAACAAACAAAATTTCTGTTTGACAAACCATTTACGGCATTGAAATCATTGGAATGAGATAGTCCTTTTGACATACTCTACCCAAGTGTTGGAGAATGTTATAGTATGGTCGGGTAGGATCGTACCTGAATCCAACTGGGCCCCCGTCAGTAAAATGCATATAACACTCAACTGGGTGTCTGATTGGCGTGTCGTCTGATTCATTGGAACCCATATGACATGATAAACCATTGGGTCACTTCTTCATTGGAATTCATGATAGTTGAGGTAAGAATGATATCCGGAGGAGCAGATACTACAAAACTCAAGTGCATCGGGTGTGTGGAAATCATGTGGCTAGCCATCATCTGAGTAGCGACCCTATTTGGATCACTATCATAGTGAACCTATGCCGATCAACATCATAGTGCACCTATGTGGATCGGAATCATAGAAACCATATATGGATCAGCATCATAGAACCTTGTGTGGATCCGTATCTAGCGACCATGTGTGGATCAGCAGCATAGAGACCCTGTGTGGATCAACATCTAGTGAACCTAAGTGGATCAGCACCATAACGACCCTTTGTGGATCGACATTCTAGAAACCCTGTGTGGGTATGAAATCCACATCCTGACGAGGACCAGCCTTAGAGAGGCCCATCGTGGATCGGTGATATACGACCCTGTGTGGATGGACAATGGAACAAATCCCATGTGGTTCAGTTTTAGAAACATACTAATGGAATAAAATGCTATAGCTTTATACTAATCATCTTTATTCTTAAACTCTGAGTTGTATACCTGGTCTGAGCTGAGTCTTTTTATTTGTTATTTTTGATTTAGATCTTTCTTTGTGGTTTTACTTTGTGGAATTATGAGATACCTTCGGGGGTCTCGGGGTCCCTACTTGGTATTGTTATACTCACCCATGCATTGGCTTTGTCACAACATGGTGTGTCCAGTACAGACGACGAGCAGCTCGACTGAGACTATAGGAGCCAGGACCAGGCTGTACATGAAGGTAACTAGTTGACATGGAGAGTTGTGGAGACAAGTTGTCCCTACCTTTCTTGTAAGAACCTTGGTGGTTGATCTCAGGAGTTGTTTTCTATTTTTCTATTGTAGATGTATCTTTTCAGTTAGGCTTGTATTTCAGCACACTTTAATTTTAGTACACATATTTACTAATTTATTTCTACTTCATGGTTGCATCTTATTGAGTTATGGGGTTGTGTGTTTGTATAGTTTTAAAGGAAATGCCTTCCCTTTTTAGGGATACACCTTTCCGATGCTAGTCTCCAACCCCTGGCCTATGGAAGGTGGGCTTGGGGTAGTCAAACCATGGGACATGGGGTATGGGTCATGAAAACATGGTATTAGAGGAGCAAGTACTACAGAAGAACTAGTATGCTGATCTTTCCAATGGAGAAATAGTGTTAATAGTTTTTAGTGTGGTTATCAGTTCGGGGTGTCCAGTGATGGTGTGGCGGCCGACATATCCATACACCATGACACAAAAATCTTATTTCTGACTCGGTGCATGAAAAGTCTAATTGTGTGTGTTTTGGAAATGTTTTACTTTTGATATATTTTGATCCATCTAACCAGGTATAACATATTGACCATGGTTCATCGGTATCTTTTCATTATTCCACCACGTAGATAGCCATCCATGTTTTCATAGAGAGTTAATGATGACAACCCACCTAGCGATGAGGCTTTGGTGTAAGGACATCTTACTATGTTGGAACCTTTGGGTGGTGTACTAGAAGCACCACCACTTAGAGGGAATCAATTTTCACTATCACCACTAGAATATGGTGCACACCATCTGAGATTATTGCACGAGTTTCGGCGGTAGAGGCCCCTAAGGTCTCGAGGAATGATAGATCCCCAGGAAACTAAGGACTGGCTGGAGGCTATGGATAGAGTTTTCTAATTTTTTTGAACACCATAATACCATATATTTATCCTATCTCCTAGCATATTTTAGGGAACAATATGGATATGGTGGAGTTTGACACTCCAGAAGAATGAGCTCGCGACACTCTCATGGCTGGACTTCAAGGCCCTCTTCAGAGAGGAGTTTGTACCAGCGAATTTACACTCAGTGTGTATCAATGATATGTTGCACTTACATCAGGGAACCCTATTAATGGCCTAGTACCCAGAGAGATTTACTGACCTCTTATGTTGCTACACTGACATGGTAAGGTACCCATTCATTCGGGACCAGACCACTGAGTAGGCTCTCCAGTGGGAGATCAGAGTGTCGATGTTATCACTAAATATCCCGACACATGTTTGAGTGCTCGAGTTAGCATTATTTATGGAGTAATTCTTATCCGAGCAGGTACTGATGGTGATAGCCACCACCAGAGGACATGTGGTCGAGGCATCAGAAGTAGGATGTAGGCAGATGATGCAAAAGTCCAAGTGGGCCATACCCTTCAGTGGATGACCCTAGGACACAAGGTCAGAGGTACATAGCTAACGAGGTAGAGGAGGTCAGCTGGGAAGCATATTGTGCTTCACGTGTAGCGTCCAGGGTCACATGGCTAGCAAATTCCAACCCATCATACAGACAATTAGTAGATGGTTGATGGACCACCAAGGTAAAGGTAGAGATTCAAACGAGATGGTTTGCATGGAAGTGGACGTGGTAGAGAAGTAGGCCATACCATAGGTTGTGAGAGGTGAATTGAGGTTATGTCGCCACCACCCCTGAGTGGTCCACCTCAACCATAGGGAGTAGGTGGAAAGGGGTGATCGCAGCTACAGATGGTAGAGGCCTACGACCACAGAACTCCAGAGAAGAATAGAGGTAAAATCTGTTTCTATTCCACCCTAGCTGTAGTACTTATAAACACAGGTTTTAGTCACACTTTCATTACCATGACACTTTTTCATAGATCATAGATTACCATGGAGACTTTGGGTTGATCCTTATGATTAGAGACTCCTACGGGAGAAGATTTGAGGATTACACACTGGTGTAGGTAGTGTGAGCTCACTCAAGGAGGTGAGAACTTCGGCTGTGATCTCCTATTAGCAGCGTCGAGGTTTTAAGATGTCATCTTGGGTATGGACTAGATATCTACAGTCTATCTTCAAATCCATTGTTTTAGGCATGAAGTGTGGTGTGTCTATGAGAATGTGATCATGTTTTCCTTTACCAGTGATAAGGAAATATTTTCACCATAAGATGGAATTTCTTGAAGGAGGTTGTATCCAATCACTCATTAGTTGTCTAGCCTTAAACTCATAGTAGTTTACATGAGGAGTCTGAGTTACCCTATATTGGTGGACCAGTATACTGATGTCTTTCCTGATGATGTTCCAGGACTACTTCCTCGCAGAGAGGTAGACTTCTACATCAACCTATACCCTATGGAAGACACTAATAACTATTCCAGCATATCAGATGGATCCCGCAGAGTTTCGTGAGTTGCAGGTACAACTAGAGGACTTGTAGATGAAGGGATTTTTAAGACCCAATGTTTCCCCCTGGGCGTCCCCAATTTTGTTGCTCAGGAAGTCATATAGAAGTATAAGGACTTATTTGGACTATCTGTTACTGAAACAAGTGATTGCGAAGAGCAAGTATCCACTCTGGAAGGTTGATGACCTCTTCGACCAGTAGAAAGGATCTCGATGGTTTTCATAGATAGAACTCAGACCATGCTATCACCATCTCTAGGAATGGGGTGAGGACATATAGAAGACATCCTTCAGGTGTCAGTATGACCATTTTGCATTCATTGTAATGTTCATTGGTGTGAAAAATGGTTTTTAAGTGTTCATGGGGTCCTGAATAGAATCTTCCAGCCTTAACTCGATCGCTTCATTGTAGTTTTCATTGAGTACATCTTGATACACTCGACGTTAGAGGAGGAGTACGCCACACATTGACAGATAGTTCTGGATACGCTTCGAGAGCACCATATTTAGGAAATTCCCTCAGGATTCTAGTTCTGGGAATGGGAAGTCCTCTTATAAGGGCACGTTATCTCATATGTAGTAGTTTTAGTGGATCCAGTGAAGACAGAAGCACTGCTTTCTTGGGAGACACCTAGGAGTGTGACTGAGGTGCAGAGTTTCCTATGATTGGTTGTGTACTACCAGAGATTCGTACCCATTATTTTCCGAGTTGTGGAACACTTTTAGGCTTTGAAAAAGAAGGAAAAACCCTTTGTGTGTAAGGAGAGATGCGAAGAGAGTATTTAGGAGCTGAGGAAGAGGCTGACGAGGGCCCTAATCTTGAGGCTACCAGAAGAGGGCGTTGGGTATTTAGTCTACTGTGATGCATCTGGGATGGGAGTAGTTTGTGTCCTGATGTAGGAGCAAGTAGTGATCACCTACGGCTCACAATAGTTGAGAATTAATGATCAGAACTATGCTACACATGACCTAGAGTTAGTTGCAGTGGCCTTTGTGCAAAGGATGTGGTGGCACTACTTGATGGGTGATAATTTTACTGTTTACTCTGATCACAAGAATCTCTAGTATATATTTTCACAGAAGGACTTGAACCATAGACATTGACAATGGATGTATATCCTCTAGGACTATAAAATTGAGATTGTATACACTTTTTTAAGGGAAACGTTGTAGCAGACTCACTCAGCAAGAGGTCTGGTCTACAATTGATAAGTGAGGTAACAGAGCAGCTTAGCATGTTGCAGTTATCCTTTGTGGATAGTGGGGGAGAATCTTACCTATAGTCTATGAAAGTTACCCCCCACTCCATCCGTGATTCAGGGAGGCACGTCTTGGAAATATAGACTGCGAAGCCCGATATGCTCAGATATCCTCAGGACAAGCTCTTAATAGATTTTCTGAAGGTGGGGTGGACATAGTTCCCTTCAAAGGACACACCATGGTACCAGTGATGCTACGAGAGGAGGTTTTGAAGGGGTTCCACACATCCCCTTTTCTAGTACATCCTAGATTAGTGAATATGTACCATGACATATGGCATTAGTACTAGTTTCCATGGATGATGAATTCAGTGGTGGTGTTCGTATCACGATGCCTCCCTTTTCAGCAAGTGAATGAAGAGCATCAGTTACCAATAGGCTTAGCTCACCCACTTTTGGTACCATTGTGTATGTGGGATGGTATCTCTATGGACTTCATGATGGGGCTACCACATACGTCTATGGGAAATGATTCTATCTAGGTGATCGTGGACCGACTCACCAAATCGGCCCACTTCCTACCCATCAGAGAGAAGGGATCAGTAGAGAGATTGTGAAGTATTTATTTAAAAGAGTTTGTACGACTTCACAGGGTTCCATCCACCATCCTCTTAGATTGTGTTGCTCATTTTACATTCCTCTTGTGGAAGGGATTGTAAGAGGCATTCCGGACTCTACTATACTTGAGAACTGTATTCCATCATTAGATAGATGGTCAGACGGAGCATCCCATACAGACAGTCAAGGACATGATTTGTGATTGTGTCTTCGATTATGTACATAGTTGGGAGGACCACATGCCAGTCATCGTGTTCGCATAAAGCAACAGTTATCACTCCACCATCATAATGGCTCTATTTGAGGCCCTGTACGGGTGGCCATACTGCTCACCACTATGCATTACAGACCCATGGGAGTCATCACTTATGGGCCTAAACTTGGTGTATGCTACCACGGAGAAGGTGTAGATTAGACAAAAGCATATGTGGACTGCACAGAGTAGGACAAAGTCTTATACCGACTAGAGATGGAGACCCATGAAGTTTTAGGAGTGAGACCATGATTCCAAAGGGTCTCATATCGATGAGGATTATGGAGTTTTGGATGGGGGAACAAACTACCTTCAATGTTCATTGGACCCTTCCAGATCCACAGAAGAGTAGGCGAGGTGGCATAGCTTCTAGATCTTCCCCCACAGATGCACCATGTGCATAATGATTTCCATGTGTCACAGTTGGGGAGTTACATGAATAGTCCATCACACGTTATCTACTGGGATGAGGTGGAAATCGACGATGGGGCGATTTTTTTGGAGTTTCTGGTGGTGATAGAGGATTTTCAGGAGTGGGTCTTTCATGGGTGGTCGATTACTCTAGTGCGAGTTTGTTGGAAGTATGATAATCTCTGGGAGATAACATTGGGGAAAGAGGCTCATATGCATGCTTAGTACCCCCATTTTTTCCCTTTGTTTTGTTATAGATGTCGGGGAAGAAAATCACTTAGGTGGGGAGAATGTAAAGACCCAAAAAGTCAGTAATTTTTTTTAATTATTTGGGATTATTATGAGTCTAAAAAAATTGACGGTGCTTGATTCCAAGGCTTGGTTTACCCAGAACATAATTTTGATCTTTTTTAAAGGTATATTTTGTAAATGCACGACGTATTTTTCTATCTTTTGAACTAGTGCTCAGATTAAATAACCTTGGGAATTTTTGAATCCATAACATTATGATTTTCTTAAGGGATTATTCACTTTGAATGAAGTAGGTTAGTTGAAAATTTTAGATTTTTTGACTTTTAATAAAATAATAAAATAACAAAATTGTTATTTTATTTTTCCTACAACCTATTGACTGGAAGTTCTAGGAACGATGGGATTTAAAGGCATTTAATTCCTTGAAAATACTGTATTTTAAATGTACCATTGGGAATTAAGAGGTTCATTCATTAATGAACCTCATTAATTCATTATTGCATTTCTCACCCACCCACTATATTTAAATAGAGCTCAGTTTGGGGTTTTTAACATGGATTCATCAAGAGAGGAACCTCTGCAAAAGTATTTCGAAATGTTCCATCGATGATGAACAGTAGCTTGGACGACAACGATCCAGGATCAACAGACGTTAGTGGATTCATCAAGCAAGGACTCTTCTACCTCCAAAACTGTGACATCCTCTTCATTTATTAGGTATGGGGTTTTCTTGTTTAATTATATGGGTTTTTTATTAATTATTTCTAAGTGTGTTAAAAAGAATACATCCCAACCATGTTATGATGCTAACGTGGAGGGTGGGGGCCAAACAAACAAGGCCCGGACCCTCCGCTACATGTTTTGTCATTGCGTTATTTGAGGAGGTGTTTCTCAACTTGATCTGAACATAAAAATGGGAGGCATGCGGCGACGATGACATCTTGGGAGGAAGGTAGGTGCAGATAGGAGTGGGAACAGAGTTCCGGAGCATCGTCGGAGCCCCACAGAAGAAGCGCCGATGCGACGACACCAATGGAAGAGGGAGGCGGCCTGCAACTGATGGATGTGGCTGAAGAGTAGTGCCGCACGGTGCAGTGGTGGACAAAAGGGGGCGGTTGAAGTTAGCTAGCCATGTTGGTAGTGGAGGTGGTGTGCCGACACGTGCCACAGAAAGTGGGTCGTAGCGGAGAAAGGGGAACCATGCTAGTGGATCCCGCTGGTAGGGGTTAGAACCATGGGGCGCCGCTGTTTCGCTAACCTGATTGGATTGTGCCATTTAGAAGGGGGACTAACTGCATGCCACCCAGGTGGGCTGCCCTAGTTGGGTGGTCGTGCCCAGCCAGCAGATCGGGCCCGTTCCACTGCCTAGTGGGCCGCCCCTAGCCCGGGTAAACCTGATTAGTTCTGAAGCCTAGTGGGTCATGCCCATCGCATCCCAGCCAGTTCAGGCCGGGCCAGGTCGGACCCAATCAGACCCAGACCGGGTTGGGTTAGCCCACGTTAGATCGGGTCGGACCGACCGTGTCAGATCGGGTCGGACGGACTGGGTTGGATCTGACTCGAACCCTCTTCGACACTGTTTCACAAAAATGGGCATACCTAACAAACTAGATGTTCATTTGAAAAACTGTATGCGGTTCTGGAATCCTTGGAATAAGAAATTCCTTTTGAGATACACCAATTGAGTTTTGGAGATAGTCATAGTATGGCCAGTTTGGATCGTACCTAAATCCAACCGGGTCCTCGGCACTAAAATGCCTATAACAATCATACATGGTGTCTGATTGATACTTCGTCTAATGCATTGAAACCTTTATGACGAGACAGATCATTGTGTAAAATCTTTTTGGGACTTCATGGCAGTTTAGGCATGACCAATATCTAGAGGATCAGATACTACTAATGTCAAGCACACCAGGTGGGAGGAAATCATGTGGTTGGCTATCATCTGAGTAGCAACCCTATGTTGATCAGCATCATAGAGACCATTTGGGGATCAACATCTAGAAACCCTTTGTGAATCCGAACCATATCGACCCAGTGTTGTTTAACATCTAGGGACTATGTGTGGATCATCACCATAACAACCCTATGTGGATCAGAATTCTAGAGACCCTATTTGGATCAGTAGTGCACGGCTGGACGAGGTCTAGAATTAGAGTGTCCCATCATTAAACAGTGATATATAACCCTATTTGAATCAACAATGCAACAACACCCACATGGTTCAGTTGTGGAAACATCCTTATGGAATAAAATGATATAACTATAGACTATTAATCTTAATTCCAAAACTATGAGTTGTATACCTGGTCTAAGCTGAGTATTCTTCTTTGTGCTTTGTGAAATACATCATGATTTTTGGTTTTACATTGTTGAATAATGAGAGACCTCTGGAGGCCTCATGGTACATACTTGGTATTGTTATGCTCACCCCTGCACGGGCTTCGCCCGCACCTTATGGTGTCTTGTGCAGATGACGAGCAGCTCAGCTAAGACTATAGGAACCACAACTAGGAATTACATGGAGGTAACTAGTTGATGTGAAGAGCTATGGAGATGGGATGTACCTAACCTTTAGGTAGGAACCTTGGTGGATGATCTCAGGAGATGTTTTTTATGTTTCTATTATAGTTTTATCTTTTTCGTTGGGATTATTTTCTTCCCTGTTTACTTTCAGTAAACACTTTTACTACTGCTGTTTTACTTTGTGGTTATATCTTGTTGTGTTCATGGGATATGTGTTTGTATAGGTTTAAAGGAAATGCCTTTCCATTTTAGGGATATGCCTTTCTGATGCTAGTCTCCAACCTCTAGCCTATGGAAGGTGGGCATGGGGTAGTCACGACACGGGGCCAAAGGGATGGTTCATGATGTGATCTACTATAAGAGGTAGAGGATACTAGTACTTAGTAGTTATTTAGTTGATTTATTAGTAACCAAAATAGTTCCTAAGAGTCTCATCCATTGTTTTTTAAAAAGAACCAGAGAACACCACAAATATGAATCTTGTAAGATAGTAGCCTTTTCCTCTAAATCATGTGTCTTCCTCTTAACCACTTGCATCTCAGTAGTACCCATCCTATAAGACAAAATGAATATTGGGGTTTTTATTAGAACTATATCAATAGATAACTCTATCTCTCTCACAATCGGTAATTCTAAAATTTTCTCTAAGAAAACATCCCTGAAACTATCAAATACTAGAGAGCACTTTTCTGTTCATTTTATATGATCATCCAGATACAAACCGTATATCTATACTGCCATACCACTCATCCCAAGATACTGTGGTCTATATCTGATCACATGGGTATCATATTCACCCTTCGAAATAACCCCACCACCCTATAGTTATGTGAAGGTCACCATATGATGGTAGAAATCAATGAAATCATGATAGGAGACCAACTAATCCATCCCAAGAGTGATATCAAAATACACCACATCAGTGATGAAAAGTCCCATACAACCTAACACACACCAATATCAGGGATACCTACACTTTTTTGCAACCCCATTCATATCCACAATAAATTTTCGAGTGTCATAAAATCAGCAGAGGAATGAACACCAAGACCAAGGATATCCACAATAGTCACAGATATAAATCTATAACAATACCCTTCCTAAAAAAGTGAATAATATATAGTAGAGGGTTATACAATATTACCTATGATAGTAGATGTTCTAGGATCCATCTCCTCAAGTGTATGATGTGCTACATATACATGGCCTAAACCATTTCCTTGTGTTTCTACATGGATACACTAATAATATCCACCCCGTTGCCTTTGTAAAATAGGGGTATGACTACCATGACCAAGATCAACACCTAAACCTGATTGGCAAACTATTGTATAAGTCCCTTCATAATGAGAAGATACTGACCATACTCCTAAACATAGAGTTGGTTCATACCCTCTCTCACTGGTTTCCAAAGGAATCATTCTTCAGAAGAACTATATATGACCCATATTTCAACAAGATCGATACTTGAATGGTTCCCTCAAACATTTTGGCCTCATTTTTCCTAGCCTAACGCATAGGTAACACCTCACCTGGAAACTTGGGTGTGTGATATTGAAACTATTTTCACTATGTGGATTCTACAGATGACACTTCCTACTACCATTCAATGCAGTTCCAGATCTCATTGTAAAACCACCCTAGATATCACCTCTATCCTCTCATTGATTATGATATGTGATAAACGCATGATTCACTATTCCATTAAGGGTAGTCCAGAAGAAAATATTTACTCATGATTAGATTTTACACATGAGACCATATTTTAATAACATAGATATGTAAAAATATTCATTAATTATAAAGGGTGAAAAGTGTTGAGCACATTAAAACAGGCCAAGTAATCCATAACAGACAGTGCAACCTTATCTAGATTCAAGAACTACTAGGCCTTATTGGCCATCAATTTCTCAGGATAGAAATAATCATAGAAGACAGTACGAAAATACCTCTAGGATAACTCTTGATGATGATCTATATGAGCGATATCATCCCACTAACTCTTGGAAGAATCATGAAACATATATGTAGTGAGACTCACTCTCTACTATATAGTGTTTTCTATGTTCTTGGAGATAGATAACATTACCTCTGACAATGACTCCAGAGCCTGTGTTCCACCATCCCCAAAAATGTTGGTATATTATACTACTAAAACTCATGTGTCAACTGTGTCATATTCAGGAAAGGTTGTAGTACTAACTGAATGATCTACTTAAATCATGTGAACCCCTCTAAGAACTATGCCTCAACACATGAGTCTGGTACAACAACTGGTGCTTTAGATGGAACAACTGGAGGATCCACTAGTATCCCATGTTCCACCACCTCCAGAGTGTAGTCATCGTCGCTCCCCTGACATATGATAGAAGGTCATCATGCTGGCTTACCTCTACAATTCCGCACTCCCACACATCTGATCAAGATTTTTTTAACAATTTTCATGGCTTAAAATAATTGAAATAAGAATAGGATAGGTAAAATAATTTCTTTATAAGAACATACCCCACTTCCTCCCCCAATAGTAAGGTTTGGGCATCGTACAGATCATATATAAGCATGAGACACTACCAAATATTCCACTACTAAGGTCACGTATGATCATTTTCTATTCTATAAGGCAATTAAATATTACCAGCATTCATATTTTTTCATTTCAATTGAGTTTACATCTTCATTCTCCATTTAATTCATACTCATTTAAAATTTATCTCATTTTGTTTAATATTTTGGGCCTTATTCCACAATATTTCAATCAACGAGGGCCCATACTCCTCAAAGAGTAGATCATGGAATCCACATGATTCATAAAATAACAAAATTAAAAATAACTATCACATATTCAAGTAAATATATCCCAACACATATCACAATAGTATTTCACAAGTGATGCATAATAAATGGCATGACATCATGCATGACATGTGATATCTGGAAGGTGCCTATATGATGTAAGAGACAGAACACCCTCATCATATTAGGTTGTAATGAAGTAGAATCCAATTTCATATGAAAAATAATATCACAATAAATGTGAATCACAGTAAATTGGAATCAATGTATCTGTAAAAGTCAAAATATAGACAACATCAATTTTATACGAGGAAATTTGTCTTTTTCCTATACATGTGTTAACTATTCTGATGCACAACTCATTACCAAAACCACATTTCTTACTATCCCTTCCTATTTTTTCCAAATTATAAATATTAATGTTATTATAACACTTTTTCATATACCATACCTGGATTACACAAAAAGTTACCCAGTGCTCAGTGAGTCACAAGTCATCATGTTCATCTCCCTAGATTCCAGAGGCAGCTGACTAGCATTGAGGGCATAGGTGTGTCAGTTGAGAGACTCTAACCCCATTACAATAGTGAAGCACATGTACATTTGAATAACTATTAGATAGTGGAATCATAAAATCATACCTTTGACATGGTAAATAATGTAAGATTAATATTATTAATTAAAAAAGAAATATTATATAAAAATGATGATACATGGTATATGTCTGTAAAAAATAGTGAAGAAGGTACACATGGACGATTTATAGTACATGTAACAAAAGTAAGAAATAAGCCAAAATTATTCCAGTATCTTAGAAATCATCATCTTTGTCCCATTATCCCATTTTACTAAGCATCAATTAAGTAACATTAGTAGGGTTATTTCCCTTATCAAAACCTATGACCATATAATTTGTTTGGGTCCCCAAAGGTGGACTAAATAGGGTGTGATTCTAAATCCTAGTGGGAAATCACCCAAAATATATGCCAATCAGTCATTGAATATATATAACAGGTAGTGTGTAAGATGTAAAGAAGTGTGAACTGATGTACATAATAGTAAAAATCCAATAAGTATGTGTTCTAATTTAATATCAATTTAATTTAATTAATATCATTTACTAACTATGTATCTGATTTAATAGTCAGGAATGTGCCATTTATAACATGTTCATTTAGTTAACAGTTGATATTATAAATAAGACATGAAACTTGGAATAAAGATCATCATTCCCCATAAGAACGGGTAACTAGAGATTCTTAATAATACAATCAATAAGGCATAAGTCATGACCTAATACATGATTGTGATTTGGCATCAAAAACATGTCATACATGTCATTTCATTCATTGTTCATTTCGAGTCTTAGTCTGTAGTTGACATTCCTACGTTTTAATTCAACTATCAATCCACGTTTAATATGAACCAACAACCTAAAAGCACATTCATGGAGAACCTCTCAAAAACCCATGTATCTCTCAATGTGTAGTATAACATCCCTTCTATTCATGTCCATCCATGTAGTTCTACCATAGGATCCCAAACAACACCCATGTCTATATAAATCAAATTATTTTTATTCTATCCATGGAATTATCACATGAATCCATATATCGCTCGATATATAAGGCATGCCTCAAAGTCCATCCTTGGTAGTACAATAGGGATTCCAAGTATCACTCAAGAATAATCAATGTTCAAACCAATAGATTCTGTCCAAGGACTTGTTAATAGAAATTCATGTATCACCCATGTCATATAATCAATTAATCAATTAAAACCATTATTGTAATCCATTTTAAATTCCACGTTAATTTCCAAGAGATGAAATTCAATCTCACCTAATTAGGTGTCTCAAGTAACTATCCAAGCATAGAAGGCTTCACTTCCAAATACTCATAAGGGAAAATATTTTTAACAAGCTTCTCATGCTTAAAGAAATAGTTATATTGAAAAGTATTTGTTTATCACACATGGGTATAATAACACAATGGAAAATTAAACCTTAATCAACTAATTTCAGAATAAAGGACAATAATAGAAGGATTGGATTTAACTAAACATAGTTGAATAACAATATATCTAACATCAAATGCATAACAATATATTACATGGAATATAAACCAATTAAATCACTTGGAAATATAAAATAAAATAGTATATCAATATTACTGATGAATTTACTTAATATGGGTTGAGGGCCATGCCATTCATCCCATCACATTACTCCATTTTATTTAAAATATTATTTCAGTTCAAATCATATATCAACTCATCATTTGACAATTCAAAAACCATTATCAATTCAATTTCAACATCCCATGATCAAAGGTAGGGGAAACACCCTAAGGTATCCCGGTTAAAAGAAGCACACGGTGGTCCATCTGTATAACCAACACACTCTAGGGGTGGTTCTATTTAATGAAATGTTCTCAACCTATAAATAAATAAATAATCCTCCTTAATTACATAATCCAATACCATAAATTATTTAATTCAATTTTATTTTAAGGGCACACTCAAACAATGCGTATGTTGCATGACAACCTATATAAAAAACTCGAAATTATGAAAAAGGCATGAGACCACCTACCTTATGTCTGTATTCGATAGCCCATCTAGTATCCATTCTTGATTCAGCTCATATTAGGAGAAATTCAACGAATGGAAGAAGAAATGAATAATAGTTATAATTATCTTGCACCTAAATATTGCAACTAATGCCAAACCAAAAGATGACTGGCAATAAAGGAAACAAGGCCTTGATTTTTTGGATATTATGCTTTCGATGGATCTTAATTCTAATTTTAGATGAAGACCATACCTCAAATACATGTTTAGTCAAGGAGGAGATATTTAAAATATTTCATATTCCTTGTGGGATATGAAAACTATTTTATATTTATAGAATAATTTATTTTAATTAGAAACTATTGAAATTTAAAAAAATTAAGGGGTCACATGGTTTGTGAAATTGGTTTGAAAAACTGTGCGCTAACCATGCACATTTTGATTTAGAAGAAGGGGTGAGGAATAGTAACCTAACATAGTTTTAAAAACCCTACAAAATATAGGAAAACCACCACTATTAATATTTCCAAGGGAGATGCATGATCGTGTAGCACGAAGTGCACAGTTTTTCTGAATTCATGTGTCTTATATTTTATCCCTGCCCCTACCTCTCAGAATTTATAATCCCATGTCTCATTCCTTGCACAGTTTACTATAACTATGTTCCTGACCATTTTCACCTAAAGGGTTGGGTTTCGGGCACTGAACCAGCCCCAGACACCCCCCGAAATTTCAATGACCTCAATGGGAGGTAACATTAGGCCAGATTTAATCATTTAAAATGAAAATTGATAGAAATAAAATGATATTCACCCTAATGAGGAACATGGTTCATACATTAAACAAGTGAATTATAATTAAAAAATTCTAGAATATGTAATGCTTAAGGTCGGGTCATTACAATAATTGTTCATGGAATCAGTTCATGATGGGTTTTCCATGATGAGTTTTTATTTCCTAGTTATTTAATCTACCTCTAACAAATTAGCATGGGTTTTTATTTCAATATTTATTTTCTATCCATTTGTTTTCAATTTTTTTAATTAACCAGAACAACATAGTAAATCATAACCACCCACTTCACCACCCAACATGACCAAGGCTAGCTAACTCACCCATACCTCTCAGTTTCATTACCTGTTAGCCCACCACCTAGCTCGACCTACCTGCTCAACTCTACCACTCAACCCTCTCAAATCGACCCTCAGCTAATATTGACTCACTCAACCTGCACGTTCAAACTATTGGGCATGTTTACTCATCCCTCTAGACTGCATAACATGCAAGATCACTGACCAGCCCGAACTGCTTACTCAACTCTAATGTTAGACCCTCTCAAATCAACCCAACGATAATATTGACTCACTCATCCAGCACATTCAAAGTATCGAGCCTGATTTCCCGACCTGTCTGCCCTCCCATCCTATCTTCCTTAACTGGCCCAAAAAATTTCATTATCCTAATGACTAGTATTGTATTTGATACTTTTACCACTTTGTTTTTCTAAAAACCCTTTACCACTCCACCAAGTCCTTTATCTGTTAATTAAACAGAACATAAGAGTCATATATATGTATATATTCATTAAATATGTGTAAATAAATAAATATTTTAAAATATAATTATAATATATATAAATAAATACACACAAAAGTAAACCCACATATATATTAATATATATAAATATATATAAGTATAAATATGTAAATACATTTACATACAAATATATATAACTATATATAAATATATAAAAATAGAAATATATATATATATATATATTTAACTATACAAATATATACATATATATATACATATTTATAGGCATGTAGAAATATATAGTTAAGATATATATATACTTATATAGAGAGAGAGAGCGATATATGTATGTACATACAATTTATGGATATGAAAATAGATTTGTTTATATACTTATATACATACTAAAATATTTGTAAATGTATATAAATATCTATTAATATATAAATATAAATATATATAAAACATATAATTAAATATATATATATATAAGTAAATAAATATATAAATAAATAAAATAAAAAATTGAAATATAGAGTTATAAAAATATATATATTTAAAAATTTAAGTATATATAGAGATGTATAAATATACTTAGTTTTATATAATTGTAAAATAATAGAATTATATATATTTTTAAATAATTCTATTTTTATATATTAACCTATATATCTATATAGTTCGATATATAATTATTAATATATAATTTTAACAATAAAATTATTAGAGAATTATAAAATTTTATATATCTATATCGATTTAAATATATATTCACATTTTTTAATATATTTATATTTGGACACTCATATATGTATGTATATAATCATATATATTTATATCTAATTGAATATTTATAGTTATATATATATATATCATTAATATATTTAAATCTATTTATATGTTTCTATTATATATTAGTATGATTTTATATATATATATTAATTATACATGACATATTGTTAAAACTAATTGATAAAAAGTAACTAATATTTTAATATTTACTATTTACAAATTCTGTTCAATCATATATAATAATAATAAATAATATATATCTAATAGTTAAAAATGACTAATTACTAATAAAAAATAATATTATTACAATTAAATTTTTATTAATGATTGAATATTAGAAATGAATTATTTATCACTAAATACTAATTATTTATTATATAAAACAATTAATTATTAATTATTAATAAATTTAATAAATTTGGAGCATAATTTTTTTAAAAAAAATCACCGCTATAATTAAGTAAAAACATCTACATTTAAAAAAATATTTAGCTACCGCAAATTTTAGTTATTTTTTTTAAAAACCACAACAATTTATTATTGATCTTCTAAAACATCAATAACAAAAATTAAAATGAATCATTTTTCCCTGTTTTCAAAACCCCTTCTAAAAAATTGTCTTTAAATGATCTTTTTGTTGTAGTGAATAATGAATTATTTTGAGATTTATCATTAAACTATGACTATAAATATTTGGCTGAATCTACAATCTCCTTGTTTTGAGTTCTAAATGTTAAATAAAGTTTTATATTATGTTAGTAATTTTTTATAAATATGAATTTCATTTGTAATTATTTAAATTTTAAAAGTTATGTTAAATGGAAACAATAGGGGTATAAGGTTTTAATTGGACTTAAAAGGTTGTGATATAATAATTTCATTTAGTATTAGAAGATTTTATATTTTTTGATTTGTGTTGATTTTTTTATATTTATAGGTCAATTAAAAGAAGAATGAGTATATATCCTAATGGTGTGGTTATCAGGTCATGAAAAATTAATTTGGAGATGTTTGGTATTTAATTATTGATATACTGTTGTAGAAAATTATAATCCTTAGCCAAAATATTTTGGGAGGGAATAAAGGTTCATTAATTGATATAAATGTATTGAATACTTAATTGAAACTATTATTTGATTATATTTATTTTTTTAATACTTATAAAAATGGATAATGAAATTATAATGAATTATGGGAATATCTTGTGGTTGGATATTGGTAGGCTTTTAGTAGTCATGAGAGTCACCTTTTGATGAATATGATTCATTTTACAATGGTATGTGTAATTGTAAAAAATATTTAAAATTTATTTTGACTAGTTATACATGATTTTTTAGTATTACCATAAAGGAATATTTGAATTTTACCATGTCATCACCTTAAGGGTAGATGTTTCTGAAAAAAGATAAGGAATAGTTGGAGTTAAATTATTCGATGGGAGATAGACAGTTGTAACGCCCTGAGAATTTTTTATTTATTTTCATTCAAATTAATTTAATATTTTGATATTTTACATTTCACAAAACATTGGACATTACTTTTGTTATATGAAATCAACATGTAAGGATTTAATTATATATGAGACCAAGTCAACCTTATTCTACCTAAAACAATTATATTAACTTCCAATACATTAAAAACTATGTTATTATTACGTTACAAAAAATATTGTTTCCCTTTCATATCTTGAGTGACACACAAGTCCATGTTTTAACAAACTATAATATAATTTTAATAATTGTTTTTAAAATATCATTATATAATCAACCCAGCTATTACATTGAATGTTAAGAATAAGTTTAATGAAATTTTGAACATATCATCATAGAGTTTATATAAATTAAATCATTTGGTTTTCATTTTTTTATTAAAAAATTTATGAATTATTTAAGAATGAAGAAATTATTTTTCTATGAAAATTATTTTTCAATGTAGAAAAAATTATCTGAATAAATTAATCAGACCACTTTTAATTAATTTTTTAAATAAAATGTACATATTACATATTCAATTAATATTTTTTTATACTCATCTAAAATATTTATACGTATAAGATAAGAATAAATTAAATTTTATGAATAAAAAGTTTTGTTTTTTCAAAAAGAAAATTTCACAACATTTTAATAGGGAGAACAATTTAAGTATTATGTTTGAAACATTCTTAATTTTTATTTGAAAAATAATCTTCATTTTGGAAGATTAATATAAAAATTTATTGTGGGTTAATTTTTGGTATTTTTCTGAGAAGTTACATTTGTTTTTGAATCATGAAAAACATTAAATTTTAATTCAAAACTATTTTTTTGTCTAATTTATTTATATAGTTAAATTATAATTTATTATTATTTTAAAGTATAATTAGATCAATTATACACCAATTAATCCAATTGAGTTCATTAAAATTATTTTCATATTGAAATTGGGTATAACAAATGAATAATCATTTAAACATTATTATACTAATTACTCGCTTTGTCGTACCATCTGTGGCGTTAATTTTAAATTAATTTCTACCACTTCTGTGATTAGAATTTGGAAAAATTGAATAAATAATTTGAATAAGCATAAATTTTAATGTCTAATAAGATGAACTTTGTTTTTAACTATAAATATTAGTGAATGTGATTAATATTATTAAATATGATTAAGAGAAAAATTAGATTAAGAAAGGAAAAAACCATAAACATATGGAAAAACTAGCTTATAAAATTTTCCAAAATCTATTTAATGTTCATATTTATAACTAATCCTCCAGTTTTGTAAAATTTGTACCATTATTTGAGCCACGTGAAATATGAAAACATTCGTTTGAATTCCCTTTTAAAAAATATACAAGAATTCCCTTCATTCTCCACTATAAATATACACTCAACCATCCCACATCCTCACACCTCTAAACCCATTTTTCGCAGCCAAAAACTACTAAAATATCCTCCATAAATACCTACCATTATCCTTGATTCCTCACTTTAGGAATAAATCTAACCAAGCAAGCTATTTGGGGAAATCCAAAACGTGTTACCCAATAAAGATATAACAACCTTCCTCAAGGCCATTTCTTTTATTTTCATTATCCACCACCTCAACCCATATTAATCCATGATTATATGATAAAATATAATCATTTATATATTTATTTAGTTTAAATTATAAGGTATTAAATTAAATTTACACAAAATTCTACCTAATGGGTAACAAACTTACCATTCCTTTGTATGGAGAACTACCACTTCATGAAACAATGATGTTTGTTTTTCCTTTACCACCTCTCATGGGTGGGAGTTATGATGTAAACTCTATTTTTATATTAAATATTTGATATTTATTGTTTATTTATGGTTTTGAAATTATTATATAAATAATAAATTCATGGTTTTCCTATTGTAGATATACGATAACTTCATTTGTGGATGTGTGGACTACCTCCTCCTCAATGTGATGTGATTTATCCAAAATTTACATGGAAAGTATTATATTTGGTTATAGTGACCATATATGATATAAATTACATAATAAAAATAATATTATATATATATTTATACATTTAATCTACCTTGTTTATTTCAATATGACATGAAAACGAAAAAACGTGCATCCATACGTATGACCTACCGTCTCCTTAAACGATGTATTTAATTTAATATCCATATACAGGATAGATTATTATACATACATATATACTGAATATATATTATATTTATATAGTTTTTTAATTCATAATATATGAATATAATTAACAATGTAAGAGTACCATGAATAATAAGCCAAAAATGTATAGAAAATAGGGTGGTTATCACAAAAAATGTAACTTTAACATGGAGTAATTAATAAATGGGTAATATAATGTTTTATGTAAATAATATATGGTATCATATATATTAATATTTTTATCTATTTTATTTATAACTAACATATACTAAAAATAATGGTGGTTTTAATGAGTATGATGACATTCAAGTCACACGGTAAGGGTTTTCTCGTCTCGCATTTATTTTCTGGGAGACACAATCCATGTTTATCTCCTATTTCATAAATTTTGTGTGTATAATTATCATGGATGTATTATATGGTTATTATACATAAATATTTTTGTATTTACATATCCATATCATGGTATTTCATTCAATGGGATTATGTTTCAAAATTTACCAAATTTTTAAAGTAATTTTTTCTCAAATTTCCTTTTTTGAGACACATGCCATGTAATGCCCCTATATTATCAATAATGTGTATATAAGACCTTTGAAATTATATATAATGAATCTAATTATTTTCATGTTATATTATTATTCATTTAATTCAATTAATTTCATTGTATTATGATTCAATTTTATGTGGTAACCGTTTGTCGCTAAAATATCATCCTTTATCAAGATTGTTTATGAGTATGATTCCATTGATGAAATCATTTCATCCATCTCCCAAGAACTCTCATGAATTTTTTTACCCCATATTTATTCATGTTATATCCATGTAATTATACCATTTTCTCATACTTTTGTATTTATGAAAATGAAGAAAATGTTTTTAAGAAAATATGACTTTATTTCACCTTTCAGTCATAAAACTATGTTCATTCAATATTATGTTTTGTAAAACAAAATTGAAAAAAAGTAATTTTTAAAGGTGTTTTATATTATTTAATGATTCATTTACATGTTTTAAAATTCATTTCAAATATAAAAATTTCTAAATGACTTCCATTATAAGTTTATATGTTTTCAAGGAAAACTATTTTCAATAAGGATTTAAATCTTATTTTATAAGTTTTCAGGGAAAAAAGCATTGAAAATATTTTCAAGATTATCATAAATTTTTTGAATAAAAAAAATTTCAATATGTTTTAAATATTCCATTATATGTTTTAAATTTAATTTTAAAATAACAATATTTTCAAATCGATTCATTTTTTAAAGAGAATTTTTGAAAGAAGAAAAGATATTTTCCTCAAGAAATGTTTTCAACAGATATTTCAAAATTATTTTTCATATATAATTAAATTCATTGATGTTACTCATTCATTAATGGGAGATGATACAAATGTTCCATTCATATTATTTCTCTAAAAGATTAATATTTTTAGGGAATGATGTTTCTGAATCCCATTTCTCTTTCATGGGTTATATATTTATGAAACACATTTCTATTTCATGGGTTATATGTTTATGAAACCTTTTCCTTTTATCATGGATTATATTCTTATGAAACTATATTTGTTTCATGGGTTATAAAATTATTAAATGATTATTAAATTTTTATCCTTTTTCACATGTTATGATAGGATTACATGTTTACGTTTCCCATTTCATTTCATGGGTTATAATATGATTATTTATGATCTTGTGGAACATGTATTCATGATATTATTATAAGATGATTAGGAACTATATAAACCTATAATTCATTGGGTAATGTTTTTTATCTCATGAGTATGATATAGTTATAATTTGAGTGAACTCCATACAATAATATAGATATGGAATTACGAAAGAACTCAGTTCATTAATAAATGACTGGAACATTATGTGAACTCGATTCAGAAATACATGGCTGGAATAAGGAGTGATATTGATTATGTAATAAATGGTCATAATAAGAAGTGATCCCAATTCTGTATTATATTAAACGAATGAAGAGTGAACTTAGTTCAGTAATACATGGATTGAACGGGAAGTGAACCCAGTTTAGTAATATTGGGCTTGAACAATGATTGATCCAAGATCAGTATAAGTCTTTTTCCACTAATATATTCCTGGTAGTGAAACTTTACTAATAATATGGTATGGTGATTCATCCAATTTACCTAATATGGCCTTTTAATTAATCCTTTACTACCATGGAAATCATTTTATATACTTATCTGTCTTCTAAAAATTATGTCTTATTCCTATGTTATTATTTCATGGATTATTATCCTGATTTCCTTATGATTCATGTATTATAAACTAAAAATATTTATGACATGAATCATGAATATTATAATTGATATGAATTGTATAATCTTAAAATATTATTATTATATTCTCACACCCTTATAAAAATGTTATACTAAAGTATCTCTTTTGTTTAGTCTTACTTAACTTATAAGCTCACACCTTTCTTATATTTCCATTACCAGGATATGAGGAAAGGTTTTAAACATTATCTTTAATGGTAAATATCTTTTAGGTAAACATTTTATATCCTTTAACAAATTATAATATTTTTTTCCAGGTTTCCAAATACACTAAACTATTATGGTCCTCGAGTAAGTATTTTTGTAATGTTTTGAATATACATCTAAAATAATTCAATATCCATGTTTGTTAAGACTAAGTCCCAATAGTTAGTATCAAAGGATAGGATTATTCATATATTGGAAATTATGATGTGAAAACTTTACTGATATTCCTAGAAATATTTCTAAGGATGTGTATAGGGATGTCCATTTGTATATGTCTAAGGATAAGGAATAGTATATAAAAATGTACTCGTATTTTGGTAAAGGATAGAGTGAGTGGTTTCCTAAAAATGTGTCCTTATCTAGACAATATAATTGGATGTGAATATGGAACATTTTTTCCTAGGGATAACAATATGAAAAGGTGCATTAAGTCCAACCTAACCATAACCTATAACATGATAATGGGCTTTGTTACACACCTTGTTTGACACTCTTGGGGGATATGATTTTGGAATTCCCAAAATCATTAATAAACATCATGAAGTATTTAAATAGAATATGAGTATTAATTAGTTAGGATAAACCTAACATTTCAAAGATTTATGAGGTTGGTATCATGATTTAGACAACATATCAATATTGTTTTCCATGATTATGTGGTTTTTAGCTACGATTAGAGTTACTAACACTATGATATCTAATGTTAGTCAACAAAAGGCACATTAAAGAACCTATTTAACATTTAATGATTCATATTTGGAATGTATGTGAATTATAAAAATAAATTTTCTAAGTAGAGATCCAATAGAGATATTCCAGAAGGTGGAATGAGTATTTTTTATACATATGAAGATAAAGAGAATGAAAATGACATGCGAAAGGTATATGATGTCCTATAATTATTTCTTACAATAAACATAAGAAGAGTTATTAGATTGAGGTTGAGGAATTGTTTTTCCTGATATATATTTCATATTCTAGGAAAATGTGTATTAATGAATAAGATGATTAAGATTGTGTGATTGTTTAAGAATTAAATTGGATAATTGAAGTGTATATGTTTTGGATTTAAAAGATTATATTATTTTAATCATGAAAAATATAATTATTTCCAGTATATTGTTTTATTTATTGATAAGAATATGCTAAATGGTGATGAATGCAAAGAAAATTTATTTATTGGAAAAGAGATATTTTCAATTATGTGAAGGTAACCCTTAAAGTGTTTAATAAGTTAAAGGAATTGTGCTTATCTTGGATAAATAGATGATGTATTTGGATAAAGTAAATTGGATAATATTTATAAGCACAGTAATGAGAAAGTATTTGTTAAAAAAATATTATATGTTATAATGGATTAATTTTATAACTTCTTGGATTTAAGGAATATATACAGTAATCATCAGGATATGTAAGAATGAATGTTTTCCAAAAGGATTATTGGTAATTAAGGTTATTACCATGTTTCCCTATAACATATGATGAGGGTATTCACAAGATTGAAATGTGAAAACCAAGAGGTACTTTTTGATATATGGGGGATAAATTTTACACTAATTTCCTGATATTTTCTATAATTATTTGGATTTTAATCTTCTATAAGGGTTATAAGATTAACCATTATGGAATGGTTTATGTTAAACATCCAATGTGGTTTTAGAGATAAATGTATTATGTTTCCATATGTGGATTTATGTATATTTGATAACATGTGATATCCTTTTTTATTGTATATAGAGTGAACTATCATTTCTTTTTTGCATCTCATTATCTTATAATGCTTCAATAATGAAAAATTCACTTTCATTTCTTAATATAAGATATAATGTTGAAATTGGTCAATGAAAAACAAATATTTCGGTTTATCTGAAATCATAAACATGATTCAATAAATGAAAATTTATCAACATTATGAAAATAAAATAAAAATTAAATGATGTCATAATAAATTATTTTTTGATGAACAGATGGGATTTTAAATCATCAAATATTTATGACTTTGAGGCCCTAAACATTCCATTGAAAATTCAATTGTTTTTTATTGATGCAATCAATAAGCCACTATAAATATGTATTTAATTTCCCCAATGTCCATGTTTTAACATTCCACCAATGTTCTGACATGTGGAATACTAGTTATGTGTTACTCTTGGTAGCTGTTATGATTAAATTTTTCTTTTTAAAAGGGTGTTTTAAAATTCATTTTTACGATGTGGGTTTCTATGAACGAAAAATTAATGCATTAAAACATTCATAATCCAAACTAATTTTGAGGGTAAAATTTATTTTAAGGGGGTAGAATGTGACACCCTGAGATTTTTCAAATTATTTTTTTAAATTAATTTAATATTTTGATATTTTACTTTTCAGGAAACACTAAATATATAATTTGTTATATGAATGTAATATGTGTGGTTTGTGTTATATGGAACAACATGTAATTATTTATATACACAAATAACTTATATTATCTTGCAGTATACAAAACACAATGTTTTTCTTCTATTATACCGAATTCTGAGTTAATTCATTAAATTTCCTTAAACACAAGAAAATTTTTACTAAACTAAATTATTCAATTGAAAATATTTTTAAAATATTATTACAGTTACCTCATATCAATTGAAATAGATTTTATGAATATGATTAATTAAATTATGAAAATATTATAAAAACATGAATATAAAATGATTCCTTTATTTTTCAATTTGTTAAAAATGAATGTAAGAACTATTTCTAAATAAAGAAATTCTTTTTCTATGAAAACTATTTTTCTATGCATAAACAAAATTGTATCACAATAAATAAAAAATAAATTTTAAATAATGTTTTCAATATATTTATATATATTATGTATTCAACTAATATTGTTTCACACACATCTAATATATTTGATTGATATAAGATAAGAATAAATCCCATTTTATTAAAAAAATGAATTTTTAAAAAAGGTAATTTTACCAAATTTTAATGGAGAACCCATTTCAAAAACTAGTATTAAAATTTTTATAATTATTTTTTTAATAAAATGGAAATTATTTTTAGAATCATAATATAAAAATTGACTTTTGATTCATTTTTTATATTTTTATGAGAAGTTTCATTTTTCATAAATAGTGGAAAACACTGATTCCAATTAAAAACATATTTTTTCATATAATTTATCTTTATAGTTACATTAAAGTTTATTTTTTGTTTAATGTTTAATTAGATCAAATTGTAATCAATTAATCCAAAAAATATCATTAGAATCAATTTCAAATTTTAATTGGATATAAAAATATAGCAAACATTTTAGCATTTTTACATTAAAAACTTTCTTTTTAGTCCCATCTATGAGATTAATTATAAATTAATTTTTGTCACATATGTAATTGGAATATGTAATTTTTTTCCATATCTCAAATTTGAATAATTTAATTTTTTAATAATTTATACTTAGTTTTGGACCACAAATATCAATGAAGCTGATTAATATCAATTACAATGATTAAAAAAAATTATCTGAACAAAGAAATAAACATAAATCTTAAGGACCAAAATGACCTATAAACTTTTCTAAATGCTATATTATGTTCATATATTGAACATATAGTCCCTTTAATATAACATGTACCATTATTTTATCCAACTTTCATTGAAAAAACGTGGAAGTAATTCACTTTTACAAAATATTCAATAATTCCACTCATCATCCACTATAATAAAAAACCCATCCCTCCCACATCCTAACACCTCTCCTGCAATTTTTCTCACACAAAATATATCAAATTATCATCCCCAAATCCATAAATTCATCATTTAATCCACTCTTTGAGAGGAAATCTAACCAAGGAATCACATTGGTGAAAACCAAAAAGAGTTACCCAAAAGATGAGTTAACATCCTTCCTCAAGATCTTTTATTTTATTTTCATTATACACCAACATTATTGTTATTATTACATTATTATATAATAAAATATGTATCCTAAATATACTAATATGTTTTTACTGTAAGGGTTCTACCTATACATACATGAACTTCCATCTAATCTGTCACAAATATACCGTTCTGTTGTGTGGTGAACTACTGATTCACGAAATGATGTTGTTCATTTTTCATTTACAGACTCTCATAGGATTTGATTATGATGTAAACCATGTTTTTATATTATATAAATAATATTTATTATTTATTTATTCCTCTTTAATTGTTATATATAACTTATCTTCATTATTTCCATGTTTTTGATAACGGATCACTTTGTTTGTGGACGTGTGGATAACTACCTCCTCAAAGTGATGTAATTCATTCACACATTACATTGATTTTATTATAGAATGTTTTAGTGAAAATATATGATATATATATGTAATAATAACTATATTATTATTATATTATATATATTTATTTGTATACAACTTTTACATTTATTCATTCATTGTGATTGTAAAATGGAAACAATATTCTTGCGTACGTATGACCAACAATATCTATGAATGAGTTATATCATTTAATATTGATATATTTTATAGATTATTATAAATAAATATAAAATTAATAAATAATATATTTATATCATTTTTTACATTCTGGAAATAAGTAAATCATGATTTAAGTAAAAGGATCAAGAATAACAAGTCAACACATTTTCGAAAAATAAGGTAGTTATTAATAAAAACGGGAATTTAACATGGAGTAATTAATAAATGGGAAATATAAATTCATAGGTAAATAAAATATTTAATTATATATAATAATATTGTTCTATTATATATTTATAATTAACTTATACTCAATATACATGAGTTTTTAACAAGTTCGATCATAGTCAAGACAAAATGTAAGGGTTTTGTCATCTACATTTTATTTGCTATGAGCTACAAGTCATGTTAACCTTTCATTTTGTATATCTGGTGTGTATAAGTAAAATGTATTTATTATATTATTATTATACATAAATTTATGGTTATTTATAAATCCACTTTATGATCTTTCTTTTATGATGTTTACGTTTCAAAAGTTACCAAATTGGAAATATAATTTTGTCTCAATTTCATTCTTTGAGACCCATTCCATGTTTTGAACCTAAGTATTTCTATAAGGTTTATATACTAACATTTAAATGTTATATTAGGAATATCCTTAATTACATGGTATTTTAATGTTAATGTAATGTTATTATTTCCATTTTATTGTGATTAAATGTTATCAAAGTTGTTATGGTTTATTGCTATAATCTCGTCATTTATTGAGACTGTTTATGAGTATGATTCAACTGAAGAACTATTATGATATATATATCATTAAATATCATGGTTTTCATTACCCTTTGGTTATTCATTTTCTATCCAAGTAATTATTCCATGTTCCCACTCTATGGTACTTAATATAATTAAATATATTTTATGAAAACCTAACTTTATTTCTCTTTTCATTAGAAAATATATGTTCATTAAAAACCATGTTTTCTAAATAGGGTTTAAAAAAAATTTATATTTTAAATGTTTTTAAATAATTTCATGCTTCTATTATAAGTTTTTAAATTATTTTCAGTCCTTTTTTTCAAAATGGTTTTCAATATTGTTTTAAATGTTTTCACAGAAAAAGGTTCTCAAAAATGGTTTTATGCAACTTTTATAAGTTTTAAAGAAAAAAAATTTAAAAATGTTTTCATGATTCTATTATAGGTTTTGAAGGAAAATGTTTTTCAATATATTTTCAATATTCATTTTTAATGAGTTATGACTATTTAAAAAAAATTAAAATGGCATAATTTTTAGATGGATTTTTATTAAAGTTGAAAATAAATTTTAATCACGAAATGTTTTCAAAAGATATTGGATATTAGTTTCCTTATAATACAATATTAATGTATTTTTCTTCTTCCATTTCAAAAATTGATCCAATGGTTTCATTTATATTCTTTATTTGGTATTTTTTTGATGGCATAATGTTTATAAAACATATTTCTCTTTCATGGGAAATATGTTTATGATTCCCATCTCTCATTCATGGATTATATTTTTTTGAGGCTGGTTTCCATTATCATGGGTTATATACTTAAGATACCCTCTTCATTTCAATAGTTAACATCTAATGAAATGATACAAATCTTGTTTATTTATCTATAGGTTATCATATGATTACATGTTTATGATACCCATTTAATTTCATGGGTCATGATATGACCGTTTAGGATCTTGTGGAACATGCATTTAAGATTTAATTATGAGATTGGTAGGACCTATTTATCCCTATAATGAATTGTGTAATGATTTGTATATAATGAGTACGATAGGTCTAGAACAGGAGTTGAACACGATTCAGTAATATACGGATGGAATTAATAATGAACTCATTTCAGAAATACATACCTAGAACATGTAGTGATATGGGTCAAGTAATTATAGTTTGGAATGAGGGAACTAGTTTCAGAAATACATGGCTAAATGGTAAGTGAACTCAGTTCAGCAATATAACGGTAAAATGAGGAGTGAAATATGTTCAGATATACATCGCTAGATTTGGAAGGGAACCCAGTTCAGTAATATTTTGTTGGAATGGGGAGGAAACCTAGTTTTTTAGTGGAATTTTTCTTCTAATATTATACTTGGAGTGAACCATAACAACTAATATAGTTTTGGGTGTGAACCCATTCCACGAATATTGACTTGACATTAATCCTTGACTATAATTGAAATCATTTTTTATGCTTATATGTCTGCCAAAAATTCTATGTCTTATTCCCATGATATTCTTTCATGGATTATTATACTGATTCCCTTATGATTTATTAATTATGAACTACCAATATTTATGACATGACTCATGTATATGATCTTTGATATGCGAGGTGTGATCTTCAAATGTCATTATGATATTATCAAACCATTGTTATCATGTTATGAACATGTTTCCCTTTTGTTTACCCTTAATGAGAATCTAAGATCACCCCTTTATAATGTTTTGTTTCCCCAAATTATGATGAATGGTTTTAAATATTTTTTATAAGGGGGGGTGGTGATTTTTTTTGTGAACCATTTAACATATTTCACTATGTTTGAATATTTTTTCCATGTTTCCAAAGTCACTTAAAAAATAATGTCCCTAAGAATGTTTTTTTGTAATGTGATGAATATTATTCTAAAATGGTGTAATATACATGTATCTTAAGGCTATGTTTATATATAATTATATCACTTTTAACTTGTAATAGGTGTGGAATTGAGGAATGAATTAACGTCGACTTCACTATTTAGTTTCCATAAATTTATAAAACATTCTGGGACCATAGCTTTGTTCTGAGTGATTGAGGATGATTGATAATTAATTTTCTTTTTGTTTAACATTTTTTTCTATAATTAAAACTACTAATGGTTACAACATCCATAACACTGTAAGGAGTTACTTTCCAGATGTTGGAAATTATATGGGGATTCATACCTAACAAAGCTTAGGAAGTCACATTACCTGAGAGGATGGGAGGTTCAGCCCATGACAACCATTATGGGGAATTATTTCCTACTCTAGGACTCTCTTATATATTTATGATATGTTTATGAAATAAATAATAGGCCATGAAACTAGGCTGGTTACCCATGTGTCAATAACATGATTAAAACTTTTAATTGATGAGAATAACTATGTTTATATAAAAGGTTCTTTATAATTATCTTTACTATTTATGGTTGATTAATTTAAAACCATGTTTTATATCCCTCATGTTTATTCCCATCCAGCGAGGCAGTTGGTATCTAGGATATGGCAACGAACCTCTATGAGGGGCTTACATATCCTGTAAGAATTAGAATGAAAACATACATAGTTTGTTTGATGTAGTTTAAGGTCATGTAACTGTACTAATCAACACATCTTAACGTCATAAGATTCAGAACATAAATAAAAGAATTTATCCTCAAGGAGGCATCCTAAATATACCATTATTACATTAATCACATTCAACATTGTTTGTGTCTATATAAAATGATATTTGAAAATAGAGGCTTGGGGTTGGACTTATATATAAAAGACATCCCTGGGTTACCTCAACAAGAGTATGGACCATTGATTGAATATGAGATGTAATCATAATTACATCCTAATGGTGTTTCTAGATCGGGGTCATCATCATCATGCTATTACTAGAATCATCATCTCTCTCTAAGCCCATTTGATTAAGGCTTTGTTTGAGAAGAACGATTAGTGTAAAACTAGACTCATCAAATAAGTGGATATTTTCAAGAGGAATACAAATTGATGTTTGACATTAAGAATTATGATTACTAGTATGGAGAGGATATGGTATGGATCTTGGAACTTATATAGATGTCCTATTTAGCTTTTTAATAATATTAATTAGATTCATCTATGTTTGATTTGTCCTTAAACCACTGATGGGATTGAGGTATTTAAGGGCATGGTCGGGTTCTACACATAAATGTTTTCTAGTGTATAGACCAATTTCTCTTGTGTTTATGGGTGATGAATAATGGTGGAATCATGGTATATTTCAACCCCACAATTTTTGAATATTTGGGGATATGATGGGATATAAAATGGGTGGATTCCTATTGATGTTTTGGCATTAGGAAGGTGTCCTAAATATATAATTTTGAATGAAATTGATGTTATTGTACTTTATTTGAACTCCTAACCTACTTACTGGTTTGTGTCTGTTCCTATAATTAGACAAATTATTTTCCCCTTAAATCTATGGAATGTTGGGTACTATAAAAGGATAGATGCCCAATTTCATATCCTTTCTCTATATTCTGATAGCTAATGAGAGATGGAGACTATGAATGTGATATTAGATATTCTTAGTATGATATAGATGGAATGTTTGAGAGAATGACACAAATAGGGTGTCATATGTTTGTAACCCAAAACCATTGAGGATAACCCCCTTATAAAGGGGGTATGTGACTGAAGGTTCTTATATGGGGGATCACATGATATAACTCTGATTTGGTTTATCAGATGAAATTTTCATATCCTAGGAGATCATACAGACATATTTTTATTTTCTAATAGACATTTGTGTACATTCTATCCAACTTGTTTTGGGTGTCATACCAACATGAAACACCCATCCAATGATGTTGCCTGACATTCCCAAGATTATTTTCATGATCAAAATGGACATGTCAATGCTCATTAACATGATCATCTTGTTTTTCCATGATTTCTTCACATGAGCAAATAGTTTTTCCAGTACAACCTTACATGATCATGGAAGACATATCCAGGGTCATTCGCATGATCAGCTATAATATTTGAGATGTCATCGCATGATCAAAGTGAAATATCTAGGATGTCTTCTCATGAAAAACCTACATTTTCCTAGGCCTATATTATTTCAAAGTGAATCATCCATGGCCACCCAATAGAATCGAGAAACCAGTGAGGAATCTAGAGATCATGCAATTTCAAGAGACTCAAGCGATGAAGTCTTTCAAACATATCTAGGATCACAAAAAAATCCAAATATTGGATTTCAAATTTAAAGGGATCATGCCTCACCCTCATGTAAAACATTTATCATGGGAATCAAAATGCATGACCAAGGGTTCACTTACTATCCACACCTACTGGGGATTTTACAATAAGGGGGTGGATTTCTATTAGTTTATATTTATTCCAAGGGGGTTCCCGCATGATGACATCACATGATTAAAAATATCCCATGTGATTTCCTCTCAAGTATTGAAATTTTTTCTTTTAAATTGTTTATAGGAATAATATTGATTCCACACACATGGATGGGGTTCATGGAAAATTAGGTTTATAGATGAGGGTCTGTATATCATGGACATGAATCCCATGGCCTGCATAGATGTGAAAAAGTTTTTTGGTGTATTTTTTTGATGCAATCATGGGATTTCCAATTGTACAAGAGCATACACTATGTTTCTTAATAGTGTAATCATGAGACTGAGGGATATTTCTCTTCAATATGCATGGAAAATAGGCTCATTTATGATATTCACAAATACAAAGCATTATAATGGACACATGACCATCTTGAAGGCACATGATCTTTATGTGATCATGAGATGGGAACTATGTACTTATGCTAGCACTGCTAGCTTGTGTCACTTACATGGATGATATCATGCACAACGGAGTTTTGAATCCACTGAGATATCACAAAATCATATAAATATCATGAATAAACTAGGTGGTGCAAGATATTCCTTTCATAATGTGATCACATGATCTTCAAGGGATTATGTGACAAGTTTTCTGTGATAACCTGAAGAAGTTATCTAAGAGTGGTAGCCAGTGTTGGCCCGATTACTTTAATTATCTTTCTACCTAATCTTCATCCCCCCTTACCCCCACATGTTCCTTTTTTATATGTATTTGGTTTTATATATGTGATGAAAGTCTATTGTAGTTCCACTTTTCATTATAAAGGTGCCCCATGATCTCGATGGAGGTATTGGATGATTCACAGGAAAAACATCATACGATCAATAGATTCAATGATGGGTACTTTATGGGGATTCAAATGAAAGATTGGATGATTATATTGATCCAAATATGTGCTTCCTTTATGGAATAGAGGTATGTTATACTTCATGAAAATCTTGTGATTCCCAAAAGGATTCGTGTGATCATTACCATCTCATCACATGATCATTGAAACTCTCATAATGGATTTCATACAGTCGTAGGATAACTTCATTTGATAGAACACAATGTTCTTTTGACAGCATTGGTGATCATCAATATATATATTTTACAATGAAACATGATTTCATGATGGTTTTGTGATCATATTTATTAGATTTTGTGATCCATCACAAATCTTGTGATGGCTTCATGTGTTGACTGGGTTAGAAACATGCATAGGAAATCCATATGTATGTATTTGAGATGTCAAGGATAATTTTACGTATTGGGATTTATTATTAGAGATAGAAAGTCATAGATAGAACTGGAGTGTCAGGGTGAAGGATATCAGTTATCACACTATAATAATAAGATCTTATGAATAGTGAATTTTAAAGATGATGGTTGAAGCTGATTGGATTTCCAGAATTATCTACATCACCTGTACCTTATTTTATGAATATTTTTTAATGTATAAAAATTACCCATGATATTCCCATTCTACATAATTTTTACATATGGACAGAGTGTGCTTAATAAGATATTCTGTGGTAGCATCACCTTGTGATGGTAATGTGGTCGACACCCATAGCACTTCAACCTTTCCCTCATTGTACACACCCTCCTATTGTGTAGACCGCATAGGAAAAAATGCTCAAACACTATGTGTGAATTACATGATCTATGCTTTCCCACAATATTTCCATTGTTCTTTCCAGGTGGGCGGATCCTAGGTCATAGTTGAGGAAAATTACACAAGTTCCCATGGATGAGATGGACGACTGGTAAGCTTGAATAGCCTATTTTTCACCTAGGGGTTCCCATGATCACATATAAAAAATTATCTATGTAGAATGGAAAAAATAATGGACCTAACCTTATTAAAATAAACCCATTTTTATCCACTCTCCAACCCAAATTCCACCTCCATATCCTTTTCACAATGTGAACTGTATTTACACATGATTCAATCATCCAAAATCATTACTAAAAAATTATATGGTGAAAAATTATTGGTGCATAAAATTTCCTTGTTGAATTAGATTCAATCAAAATGAAAAGAATACAATTCAACTAAAAATATAAATCATGTTTTCAAAAATTCAGACATATAATTGACATTGGAATTGAGACCTAGGAGATAATTTTTCAAGGGCGTGTTGAATGTGGTATTTCAAGTGCTATCAAGAGGAGACTACCAACCATGAGTGACTAGAGGAATCAAAGATAGATATTATCCATACAATGGGTCACAAAAACACTATAAAAAGAATGTGTATAAATAAAAGGGTAGAAAGTGGATTTTGTGGAATGTAACCTATAGAAAGATTCAAATTAATTTACCTAGATGTTGTTGCATATCTGATGAGAATGGGAATCAATCCTTATATAGTTTTGAAATATACAACTAGGCAGCTGAAACTCATGCATATATAATAGAGGTTCATGGATGATGGAATGTATGATGAATGTAATTATGTACATGTAGCACATATATTGGTATCGGGACATCTATATATTGTGATGAAACACTAGGTAGAGACCCTGGTTTTGGGAGGTATGCTGTATGGATCTTTAATGATACCCATCCATTATGTATTAACATATAAACACAAATTCATATATTTAGTGCTAACTGGAAACATATTTTCCTTGAGAAATGATCATTAATCATCACCAACATGAGATTCCATTTTTAGGCACCTGATCCTATTTTATTGAGATCACCATACGTAAAATTATTAATTTGGTGAGATATATATCCTATAGGGATAATTCTATAATTTCAACATATGTTAGTGGACTTAGCGAGAAAAGATCAATTTTTTTCGATAGAAAATTAATAGTCCATTAAATCATTATTTCTTCTATTTTATTTCCATTACCTAAATTGATCCTTATCTTCATATGAAGAAAAAATTAAAGGGAATGAGATTCTATTTTTCACATGCCTTCCACTTATGGGGTTTTAGCTGACATGTTTTGTGCCTCTTCTCATTAATAAATTCTACACATTTCCTAGATCACCTGAAGATTATCTACATCGAGAGGAGACACATGTTTTTTCATGGATTTAATTTTCATGTTTTCAACCTAGTGAGAATTGTTTCTCATTCAGTTGTCTAATTTAAGTTCATGAAAATAAAACCATTGATTTGATTTAGATTAAGTTAATCTAGATAGGAACTTCTATTGTTGGTATTTTAGATTCCCCTACCTCATGTTTTCTACAATATATAGTTTAGAGTCCTATAGATCAAACGTTATACAGTTGTAGATTAGGGTATCATAGATCAAACATTCTATTTCTATAGTTTTGGACCTTTTAGCTAAGAAATTATACTGCTTTAGTATAGTTAATTTTATCTAGAACCATCAGCAACTGTATTTTAGGGTATTTTAGATTAGACCTTTTTTCTTATAGTTGAGGGTATTTGATCTCATAACTTTTATTTATGTAGTTTATGGTATTTAAGATCCATCCTAATATTACTATAGTTTAGGGTTTTTTATCTCTATCCTTATACTACTATATTATATGTTCTTTTTTATCACACCCATTAGTACCAATGATTTGGTTTTTTTGGATAGTACCTTGAGCATTTATATTTTATGGCATTTTTTCTCAGACATTTTATTTCAATATTGTTGTGTCGTCTCATATAGACTATATACTACTATAGTTTAAGATCTTTTACTTCCGAAAATATATTTCTATAGTTTTTGGTAATTTATTTTGGACCATATAGTGTGTTAGTTTGTTTATTTTAGATTGGATCTTCTACTGTGGTATTTTAGGGTCTTTTGTATCAGAACATATATATCTCTAGTTTAGGTCCATTTGGACCAGAGAATATACTAAAATTTTAGGGTTCTTTGGATCATACCTTCTTTGGCATTAGATTAGGATCTTCTAGATTAGACCATATATTGATATAGTTTAGGGTATTCTGCATCAGATATTTATTTATTGTAGTTTATGATATTTTATCTCAAACCTTATGTTGTTAATAGTGAGGTATTGGGATTCATGAAGGGTTCAATGACCCTATGTCCCTGATGGAACTATATGAAACATGTTTTCATGAAGCGTTCTAACACCCTTCATGTTTAGTTGTCATTACGAGGAATGAATGCTCATCAAGGGATCTGATACCCTATACTCATGTAGAAATCAGGGTTGAATATTCATTATAAGTGATGGAATATTGCATCGTTAACACATAGGGTGTTGGGGGATTATAAAATATTTTGGAAGTTGAGTCCACCCAGATATATGGAATAAGTGTTGAGTAAGTAATTACTGAAATGTTTGAATCAATGAATATAGAATAGTGTATACATGCTAAGGGTGAACTAAAACACCATATTGTGTTAATATATTGTGTATTGTTATCAGGTATCATGAGGATTGGAGTTCCATTCTTGAAAATATGGGACGTATCTAGTTGTTTGGTCAAATTAAATTATGCACGAGTCCTTTGGGATTACAAGAATGGTCATGTAGAGGTGATCCCCACTCTCTTTTAATGGCCAAGAATGATTTTTAGAGACTCAAATTTCAATATAATGAAGTTAGGAATAGAGTAAATGATTATTTTGGAAGGGTTCTAGGACCGTAGGATGGTTTATCAATTATTTGGTAATCTTGGCACAAACACCTTATTATTTTGAGTCATGGGGTTGGTTCATCAAAAGGTTCGAGAATGGAGTGTCACATTCCTACTTTGAGAAAGTGTAGAAAACACATTTTCATAATGTCATGGATGCAAAATAATCTTGAATATTTTTCTTACATGTGTTGTAAATCATGGTTCATAGCTATCGAGTCATGTGAATATTATGGGACAATCAAATCAGGGATGTCTCAGAACACCCAGAGGTGATGGGTTTTTCTATGGAGAGGTCTTGGCACACAATGATCAGAAATACCTTTTTAAAGATAATTTTTCTTTTTTGATGATCTATATATTTCTTGTAAGAAATATTGGTATAAGTGCATAGTAAAACAAAGGGTGTCTCGAAGATTATTATCAAGTTCCAAGGTCTACAGAAGGTTGGGGTAATATGTGGTGTTGAAGAAATGAATTGTTATTTACAGAAAAAATAATAAACGAGATCATTTTGATCACCCTAACATCTTTGTCACCACCAAGTGAACACATTATCATGGTGAATAGATGTTGAAAACAATTAATATAACTCATTCCAGGACCAATGGGTCAAAAAGTAATGGATTGACTTTCACTAGTGAAAAAATGAGGACCTATTAAATTTATGCCTTATTCATTTGCATTAAAATGTTTTCATAATATATAGAGATGAAGATATTAGTGAGCATAGACATGAATTTTTCCCAGTTATCCCCTTGAAGGTATTCATCCTACCATGTTATTTGTCCCTTTTACTAGCAGTATTGGGTCTTCAAATCTTGACAATAAAAGGATAAAGTTCATGATTGTATAGATTTGACCAATGTATACATAGTTTAAGGTTGTGACATACATGGAATTGATATTATAATAATATTTCACAGTAGCCAAATTAGGATACCAAAGGTCAAGTGTACATCATCCTTCATATGAGTGGGAGATTAAAATATTGTAAATCATCAGTCGAGGTTCCCAATCCATGAGTAATGATATAAGAAAATCATAAAGGGGATGGCCTTGAACACCCTAGGGTGATGAGTTCTTCCATAGTTACTTTAGGCTCACATGGATTTGAATTCCCTTCTTGATGTGGCACATTGTAACTAGTTGGTAGGTCAATGGACATTATGCATCAGTAACTTGATAAAATAGAGATATCTCTTTCGTAACACCTTGATACCAGTAGCCCATAACTGGTGCATTATTTTGGTACATTGACTTGATTAAAAGAAATCAAATCCCGATGGAGAGAATGGTTTAGTAGTCTTGGATGACCATATTACATTCATATTCTCAGCATTTAAACATGAAAATAAAACAAATATAGAAATTCCTTTGACAACATTTACAACTACTTGGTTTTACTTTCATGTGATTTATAATAAACCTCTTCATGTCCTTGGAATATGAAACATAAGAATGGGGTATGATCAAATGATTATTATTGGTAAGAAATACATATAAAGATACCATATGAATAAACATTAGGCATGGTGAATAATTATAAACATATGCCTTTAAAAAACATTAACACATTACAGAAGTAATAAGAGATGAATAAATAATGCTATAAAAAAGCATAATTATGGGCATTATACTAGTCGAATGATGACATGAACATTCAACTACTAGTTTCATAATGAGGGAATGAATAATGCAGGATATCATACCCATGCCATAAAGTCCTCATGCTAAGACCATAAATATCCATTTTGAAAAGGCCTAATTCCAAGACCATAATTTGTCTCATGAGACCTACGGATGCACTGAGGGGCTAAAGGAGGCCCCACATTGAAACATTCAAATAATAATACCTTAAGATATTTTGAGAATTAGAAGACTCGTGATATGATATACCAAGGGTCAGTACATACATCAAATTTAAGGAATGATGTGTGAACAAGGCATATATCCATAAAAGATAATGTCATGTGAGAGAAATCCATATTACTTTAAGAAGAAGCATTCTTTTGGAAAATAATTTGAATTTGTCATAGTTATGGTTTTAAACATGTATATCCAAAAAATGAAAAGGGAAGGACACTGAGATTATATTTGAGGCATAAATGATGTTCCACAGAAGTGAAATCATGTAAAAAGTGTTTTTGACGATGCTGTCGAATTAAAACATTTTAGTATCGTTTAAATAATTCATCAAATAGATTTTAATGTGAAAATTCATGATTGTATTCATAAAACCAGAAATGACCCAAAATAGATTTTTCATGTTAAAATTTGTGATTTTAGAATGATAAATATTTATTAAATGATATTGTAGATATAAATTCAAATTAGGTATGAATTTTATAAGTTCCTTGAATCAGGCTTGAATTTCGGACGATTTTTTTTAGAAAAAGTATTTTAAAACACGTAAATCCCCATAAAATTAATAAATATTATGATTGGTACACATATATGAAACATTAAAATATAATTTATGCAGAGTAAATAGGAATAAATAATAAATTTGTATAGGTGATTAGAGAATAAGAGAAACCCGAATGAAAATAGAGGTTCTTGTAGAAAATACAAAAAACCTTGTAATCATTTGAATTGTATGCCCCGAAGTAAATAGTCAAAAAACGAAAAATTTTATACCATGAAAATAAATAGATTCATTATATGATACCTAAATGGGAATTATACATACAACATACACAATTAGTAGTATTGAAAATAGAGTATCTCACAAAAATGGATGTGAGATGAACAAACACTTTGTTTAAGTTCGAATGTGTTCTCCAATTTATTTTATTATCTAGAATAATGAAATTTAGGTTCATTAATTAATAATTAAAGTACCTTATATTTATTTAATTGATTTATTATAAAATTATTAAGTTAATTCTTGGCTTTTTGATGCGTTAATAGGTTCAATTACACTGTTCGTGTCCATTTTTTTCATGATCGGTATACTTATATACATGAACGAAGAATCGTGTAAAATGTTTATGGGTCTGAATAATTGAATTTATATGTTATTATTGAATGTAAACAAAATTAAATAGTTTTAAATTTAATTTTCTTACATGGAGTGAAGATGAATCATTATATAAATTATTTATGGATTACTGTTTGGGTTAATTAGTGGTTTTTGAACACAAAAAACTCATTTCTCGTTATAAATCAAGACCATGTCAATAAAAAGATTCCATAACCATATAAGAGACTTATTAAATATATTATAGTCTTTTTTAACTGTAATAATGATTTCATTCCAGAATTGAATATGGTAATAGAAATTGAAAACTCATCGTCATTGAATATGGTAAATTAGAACATCTCATATGGTCTTTTTTTACTACGTGAATAAATGAAGGGTAAAGAAGAGATGATAATAAAATGTTACATAATCATAAAAAAATTAAAGTAAATTTATGGTAGTAATGTTTTCCTAAAACTTTTATGATTATAGGAAAGGATAGAAAAGAAAACAGTGGAACCTGAAAAGAAAGTAATTGAATTGAAAAGAGGAATTTACCTCTTGAATTAATATTCCTTGAGGGACCATTTAGGAGAGAGGATTTTGACTTTTGAGGGGACCAAGATATTTTGGAAGTGTGGGAGAATGTTGGTAGGGTATTTTGGTAGAATTTAGAAAATTGAAGAGGCTCAAGAGGAGTGAATTGAGGAGGGAGTGAGGGTGGTCTTATTGTGGAGGACATTAGTGAATTTTGAATATATAATTTATTATTATATTATTTTTCACAATACAAGAAATAGTGATTGATTCTTGGGACTAAAAATATTAATAAAAACATTTTAGTTTTAACCAATAGACATTTACATCATCCATGACTCAATAATGATGCATAAATTCATTTATTTTGCATATTTCCTAAACTATTGAATTTAATTATTCACAGAAAAATCTAGTATTTCAGATAAATAGTAAAAATTCATCCAAACAATTTTTTATGTTTAGATTTAAAAAATTAAAGACAATTTATCAAAATATTTTTCTATAGAAGAGAAATTTTATTTATAATTGATATCATTATTTAATTAACAAATACAGATTTTAAATTTAAAATTGATATTTTAATATGTTCAAAAATTAACTAAGTTCTCATAAAATTATCCGAAAATAAAAAGACAACCGAATATTTATTTAGGAACACATTTTATGAAAATGAATTAATTTTTTATTTTAATATTTTAATTAAATAGTTATCACTCAAAAAATATGAATACTTAATTAATAATTTATTAAATATTTTAATTAATTTATATGGTGTGTAATTTTTTTATACTTTAATTTGTGAGGTTAGTATTTATAAGGGTTATATTACTATTTATAAGGGTAAAATTACTATTCATAAGGTTATATTACTATTAGCAAGTGCAGGTTACTATTCATAAGGGTAGGTTATTATTCACCAAAAATTAGGTTCGTTCTATCAGACATCCAAAACCACCAGGAAAACTATAGTTTATGTCATATTTTTGAAATTCAAATCACTGAAGTAGAAACATTATGTTTTTTTTCATATTTATAACAATGTGTTGTTTTATAGAGACTATGTTTTTCATTCTTTCAATATTAAATTTATTTCTAAATCCTTTGGGTGTTACATTCTCCCCTCATTATAGAAATTTCATCATCAAAATTTTGTAATTGAATTTCGAAAGATAATGGTTGATACGTGAAAATTTTGTTTTGGTAAACCAAAATTAGAAATTTGGTAAAAATATCCTCTTAACATGAGGGAAATGGAAATGCATCAGTTACTACAAAAATAAGAATTATAATTTGATACCATAGTCCTAGAAGAATAATGAAACCATTATGTTCTGATGGAAAGTGATAGAGAACATGCCCAAATAAAAGATCATTACTAAAAAACCATAAAGATTAACATTCATGATTTTTAATTAAACACATAAACTTTATTTATTACACAAAATATTGACTTGATACAAGATAGAATTTTGATAGGTCTAGTGTCTTTGGGGATTCAGAAAATTACATAACAACTTAGAACATGAAACACAACATCTTCAATGAAAACTTTTATTACATGACCACTACATTCACTCATACATTTAATTTCATGGGATAACCAGATGACATGAATAAGAATAGGGCTAGTTATAAAGAAATGTAAGGGAGTAAACAAGGAATAACATGAACAATACAACACATGATAGGAAATATACATATCAATGGAGCATAAAATAAACTTGAACATAATGGCATGATATAGCTTCATTATCATAACGTTGAATGTGGCGACAACACTTAACATGGTATTAACATGATCTAAGGTTCATTTCACATGGATAATGAATAAAACCTCATTTCACTAGAATTATCATGAGTAAACCCTCATTTCACTTGACATATCATGATACTAATCATTACCTAATGCATTGGAGCGTTATCAGGGCGCACCCTTCTTAAACATTTTATTTCATGCATTAGTGTGCCACATTGATCATACAACCGAGAATAATTCATCATAATTTATTCCATGATAAAAATATGTGGAATACATTCATTAATATTTTAAATTAATAAGTTAATCTTCAAAAAGGTTAATACTCTTGATAGAGAAATGGTCAGTGTATTCACTACAAAATGACATTGGCTTGGAAAATCGGGGCAATTTCGGCAGCGTAATAGCATGCCATAAGAATTCATAAAAATGGTTTATGAGAGAAAAATGGGTTTCTCATCATATATAAATGAAATTTAAAGTAAGGGGTCATATGGATTCAATTCCCAACATAGGTAATAGAATTTAGATTCATAATACAAAATAATTTCCTGAATATAAATGGGGGAGAGAAAAATTCCTTACAAAATTTCTGTATGGTTACATGTATACATGGAAGGAACCGATGAGAGCGAAAGGGGAATATCATCATTAAAAAATATATAAGAATGTATATGTGTGCTACGGAATAATAACCTACCCTTGATAATGGAAAATAAAAGATCAAAACAATAATAATAAACTTGGATAAAATGAGAAAATAAGGAATACCATACATGGAAGTGTGATCCAAAAGGCTTGGGAGAGGTTTGAGAGAGGCTTCTTGGGAGCTTGGGGCACCTTGGTAGGTTTCTATAGAGAGGAGGTCAGAGTTTGGAAGAACATACAAGTCTATTAGTGAAGAGGAAGTTAGAGCATGGGTGGGTATATATAGGAAAGGACAAGGAATTAGTTATTATTTAGGTTTGGGACACCACACATTAAACTTATCAAAACCACAAACCATACCATGGTTTTCCTTGGTTTTCTTCCAAAGGAGAGTGTAAAAAAATATTTTATAAGAAAAATTTCTGAAATTCTTCAAAAATAGGGTTTTTAATGTGGAGGTGAGTCAGACTCTCAAGGAAATCAATTTAAAAAGATAAAACGATTCATAAGTCTTGGAGTGTCCACTAAAGCATAGGAATAAAAATCAGACAAATATTAAATCACATTGTTTTAACGGTAAAACTTATATATTCTGAAAATATTTTTTATAGTGTTTTAATACATTACAATTGCGTTATTATGATTTTATAAAACACCTTATATATTTAAAGGGTATAAAAATGTTTACACAAAAAATCGACTATCTCTAGAAAATTATGAAAAAACCACCATTGAATATTTTTGACATCCTGATTCCAAAAATAAAATTAATTTTATCCAAAAAATTTCTAAATATGTGAATTTTCACTTTTTAAAAAATGATAATTATTGAAAAATCAAGGGTTTTGAAAAAAAAATCATTCAAACCATAATAAAAATTACAATTGTATTCATAAAAATTATACATAAATTATTTTTAACAAAAAAGTAATATAATAATTCTATTTTATTAAAATATTATTTAATTCAAAAATACATTAATTTATCAAAATAGATTCCTCATTTGAATATTAACTAAAATACTAGTTGTGCTTTTGAAACGGTATACAAAGTAACAATAATAAAATGAATGCATATTCTTTATTCCATTCAAAAATAATTCACATAATCGTAGTTCTAGGTTTTTTGTTACATAACCCCTTAAAAACCCAGGAAAAGTCCTTATGGTAAGGTGCAAAATGATGACAGACTCTTGGGGTGGCTTGGATAACATCACTTGGGTGGTAATCTCTATCAACTTCCACTTCTCTCATAGGCGGTTCCGCATGACATTAATGTATTAAAGCTCAGCATTGGAATGGTAAATATGGAAGCCCAATGAAACCACCTCCTTTTTGAGCTCCGATAAATGGGATTCTAACGAGGAAAGTCTAATGGATGAGGCCATCGCTTGATTTTTCTGAGTAAATTGGATTTGTTAAATCCATATATTTATACTAATCGCGTGATCACTATTTAATGGATATAATAGCAATGGTCCAAATACATAATAGTATTTTAAAACCAGAAACATAAAACCAAGGAATCGCATATTTTATAAATCGATATTTCATATTAAGAAATTTTATTAGATCAAGAGAAATTTTCATTGATAAAAGTGTGGGCCATTAATATAATACCCCATTATGAAATTCCCCCTTCAAAATTTCCTTTTCTTACACAAAAATAGATGTGGGTAACTCTGCTTCATCACTTCCACTGATTCCCACATCACTTCTTCAAATGTGTTGTTTCAGCACAACACCTCGGTGAGGGACATTGTCTTATTTCGTAAAAAAATTTCTCTATGATGTATGATATTTGCATGTTTCTCTTTGAAAGAAGGATCATCCTTTAACATTACTATATATGAAGATAGTACATGTGTTGTTTTTGGTATATACTTTTTTAAGAGGGATACATGAAAGACATCGTGTACTTTGGCCAGGGTGGGTGGAAGTGTTAGTCGATAGGCCAGAACCCTAACACGATCAAGAATATCGAAAGGCCCGATATACCAAGGACTTAGCACCCCTTTCTTTCCAAACCCCATGACTTTCATCCATAGAGATATGCATAGAAATACCATGTCACTAACATTGAACTCAAGGTCTCATCAATGGTTATCTTCAAAACTCTAATGGAGACTTTGGGCTACCTTGATATGCTGCTGAATGGTTTTCACCTTCTCCAAAATTTCGTTGACAATTTCATGTCCACGAATCGTACGCTCACTATATTCATCCCAAAACACCAGTTTTATTCACCTGTTCTCATAAAGGGATTTATATGGGGCCAATAGGATGCTCGAGTTGAAACTGTTATTGTAGGAGAATTCAAGCAGTGAAAGATATTGGCAAATTCCTCCTCTGACTTCCATTGAACATGATCTTAACATATCTTCCAGTGTATGAATAGATTTCTCTAATTTTTGATCAGTTTGGGGAATATTGGCTGTATTGATGTTCAGTTCAGTTCATAGATAATGCTAAATAATTTTCTGAAACATCTAGGTGAATCTTATATCATGATCGGATACAATAAATAGTGGTACTCCATGTAGCCTTACAGATTATTTGATGTAAATCATTTCATGATGGTCCAATGATAAGTCCTCTCGAATCATGATAAAGTGATTTGTCTTCATAAGATGATCCACAACGGCCCATATAACATTGTTTTCTCTAGATATCCTAGGATGTCTAGTGACAAATTCCATGGTAATACTGTCCCAATTCCATATTGTTATGGGTAGAGGTTTCATCATCCCCTTATACTTTTTCCTCTCACCCTTCAGTTGCTGACATACCAATCTCTTTAATGTATATTCAACAATCTCCCTTTTAATATTTTCCCACCAAAAGTTTTCTCGGAGATCTTGATTCATCATAGTGCTCCCCGGGCGAATAGAGATTGTTTAGGTATGTACATCATTCAGAACCTCATTCTTTATCTCTAGATCGAATGGTACACATAATCGTGAACCAAATCTAAGAATTTCTTCCTTGTCAACCCCGATCTTTGAGGATTTCCCATTTATGATATCTTCCACCTTTTTCAAAATCTCCACATCCTTTCTTTGACCATCATTTATTTTCTCAGTGAGGGAAGGTTGGGAAATCATTTGAGAAATGATTGATGATGTTCATCCTTTAATTATTCAATGTCCATCCTCTGTAAATCTAAGAAGATTGGATCCGTTGCAATTCTCATCAATGAGAATGATGTATAATTCTTTAAACATTTAGAATCTGGGACTTTTTTTCCTTACCAGGATGGTAGTGGATCGAGTAGTCATAATCCTTGATAAGTTATATCCATCCTCGATGGTGTATATTAAGCTCTATTTGTGTGAATATATATTTTAGGATTTTTTTATCAGTATATATCTCACAATTCTCCCTATAGAGATAATGTCACCAGATTTTCAACACGAAGATCACAACCACCAACTCCAGATCAGGTGTGGGATAGTTTTTCTCATGACTTTTAGCTGCCTTGAGGTGTAGACTTCACTTTATCATTTTGCATCAACACACAACCCATGACCTTCTTCTAAGTATCACTGAATACCACCAAACATTTTCCACTTGTGGGTCAAGTGAGCATGGGCACAAAGATATGACTCCTTTTCAAATCCTTGAATCTCTCTTCGCATTCATCACTCCATGAAATCCCTAATCCCTTTTGATTTTTCTAGATAAGAGGTTTGGAAAATCATGAGAAATTTCTCACAAATCTCTGATAATATCCAACTAACCCCAAGAATCTACGGATATCTGTTATCAATGTTGGCCTCTGCCATCCCTCAATTTTAGTTGTCTTGAATGTATCCACAGATATCCCATTTCTTGTGATGATATGAACCATGAATGATACCCCATCAACTTGAACTCACACTTTTTGTACTTTTCATAGAGCTTCTCCTTAGGCAAGGTCTCTAGTATAGTTCATAGATTCTCCTCATGATCCTCCTTGTTTTTTGAGTATATTATAATATCTTCAACAATTACATCCACAAATTGGTCAAGGTAATATCTAAAGACTCTATTCATCATGTACATGATGATTTATAGGGCATTAGTGAGTCTGAAAGGAATTACTATGAATTCATAGTGCCTGTGTCTTGTACAAAAAGCAGTCTTGGGGATACCTTCCTTCTTCACCCTTACTTGATAATATACTGACTGTAAATCCACATTGGAGAAGTATTGTGCTCCATGCAGCTAATCAAAAAAGACATCAATTTCTGGTAGAGAAAACCTATTTTTATTTGTGATTTTGTTGAGCTCATGATAATCACTTCAAAGGCAGATTGACCCATCATTCTTCATGACGAAGAGGACTGGTTCACCCCATGGTGAATCACATGGGGCAATAAACACTTTATTAAAATTCACTTTTAGTTGTTTCTTAAGCTTCTCAAGATCCACAATAGCCATTCTATATGGAGGCTTGGATATTGGAAATTCCACAAGTATAAGGTCAATTGATAATTCAACATCTCTTCTAGGAGGAAGTCCCTGCAATTTTTCAAGAAACTCTTCAGGAAATTCCCTCAAAATATCCATGTTTTAAAGGATGGTTTCTTCCTTAGACTCAATCATCTGAGCTAGATAAACGTGATCATAGGGCAGTAATATCCAGGCTTGAGATGATGGTGCTAAATAATATTCATCTACCTCTATGAACTTGTATAGAATCAGAGGTCGGATCTCCATATGGAGAGTGATTTCCCTCTTATGGAGATTTATGTTAGATCTATATATGGAAATCCAATCCATGTCAATAATTTCCTAAAATTATACCAGAGGGAGTATGCTGAGGTTCACCGGGATGCTCACTCTAAAAATTATGATAGGGGAGGAGTTATTTTCATGGGATGCGATGATTGCGCCATTTTCCATTCCAATTGACATATTTACTTCCATGATTTTTGAAGGTGATGGTATTGTTCTGCTAAACATTTGGGATATAAAAGAATGCATATAACCATAATAAAAAAGTATGTTATCTATTCTTGAATGAATAACTAGCATACCTGTCACCATTTCGTTGTCGGGGATCGCTTCGGCATTAGTGATGGAAAAAGCTCACCCATGCTGCCTTGGAGGTAGATGGTTGCTTCCGAAAGCACTTGGCTTAGGGCACTGATTTTCAAGGATTCTTGGTTCTTTGCAGTTGAAACAATGAACAATGCGTTGAGGGTCAAATTGAGTGTTCCTATCATCTATCATAGCCTAATGATTTTTTGTCAGTAGTTAATGGCTAGGTTCCCTTCTCTTCCACACCTAAATAATTTCCTCTTCCCTTTTAGTCAATTTTCAGGGTTCTTATTTCTGCACCTTAGGAAAGTGCGGTGCTGGGTTTTCTTTAAAATGATTTATTATATAAAATCTAAAATTTATAAAAGATAGAGGATCTATAGGTATAGTGTATTTGGGGATTAGGAACATTAGATAATGACTTAGAACATGAAACACAACAACTTTGTTGAAAGCATCATTTACATGACCACTACATTCCCATGTACATAGCATTGCATGGGATAACCTAAAGACATGCATAAGAAAAGTTTGAGCTATAAACCCCAGTAAGAGTGTAAAAAAGGAATAAAATGAATAATAAAATACATTTTTGGAAATAGAAATTTCAATGTATAATAAAAGAAACATGAACAAAAAGGCATGATATATCTTGATAATCATAACATGGAAATGTGGCAACAACATTTAACATGTATTAGCATGAGAAAAGGATCATTGCACATCAAGCATGAGTAAAACCTCATTGAAATGGAATTATCATGAGGAAACTCTCATTCCACATGATGTATCATGATACTAATCTTTACCCAATGCATTGTAGCGCTATTAGGTCACACCCTTCTTAAACATTTAATTTCATGCATAATTGTGCCACATGGATCATACAACATGGAATCATTAATCATCATTTATTCAAAAATAAAGGTATGTGGAACCAATACATTAATATTTATAATCAATAAGTAAATGTTCCGAGAGGATAATTCCCTTGATAGAGAAATGGGCATGGTATTTAATACACAATGACATTGGCTTGGAAAATCGGTGCAATTTCGACAGTGTAATGGCGTGACATAATAATTCACAAAAATTCTTGATGAGAGATAAAGGGGTGTCTTATCATATATTCATGAAATGGATAGTAAGGTGGTCATATGTATACATGTACCAACATAGGTAAAGCAATTTAGATTTATAATACAAAATAATTTCATTAATGTAAATAAGGGGAGAGAAATTCATTACAAAATTTCTATATTGTAACAAGTATACATGGGAAGGCGCTGATGAGAGAGTTATGGCTCTCTAATCATTAAAACATAACGTAAATGTATAAGGAAGGTGATAAATCATGCCCCAACATTTATAATTGAAAATAAAAGGGCATAACAATTTTATAAAACTTTCATAAAATGAGAAAAGAAGGAATCCCTTACTTGGAAGTGTGATCCCAAAGTCTTCGGGGTGGGTTGATAGGGGCTTCTTGGGATCATGGGGTGATTTAAAAGGATTATAGTGATATGAGGAAATAGGTTGGATAAAATCAAAAGTATTTGAGTGAAGAGGATGTGGGAGCTTGGGTGGGTTTATATAGGAAATGAGATGGAATTCTTTAATATTTAAGTTTGGGACACCACATAGTAAACTAATCAAAACCACAAACCATAACATGGTTTTTGCCCATTATTTTTTACAAATGGGAGTTTAAAACTATATTTTATAAGTTCAATGGCTGAACATCTTAAAATAACAGGGTTTACTTATGTGGAGGTGAGTCCCACTCTGAAGGAAATCAATTTAAAAAGCTAAAATATTTTAAATGGAGGGTTCACTAAAGCTTTGTAAATTAAATTGAACAAATATAAAATCACATTATTTTAATGGTAAAAAATATATTGGCTGAAAAAAAGTCTTTGGTATTTTATTACATCAATATTGGGTCATTATGATGTCATAAAAAACATTATACATTTTAACGGTATTTAATTTTTCACCTAAAATATGACTATCTCAGAAAATTATGAAACATTAATCATTGGATACTTTCATTATCGTGATTCCAAAAATAATATTAATTTTATCCAAATAATTTTCTAAATATGTAAATTTTAAATATTAAAATAGAATTTGACATTTCTCGAAAATTCATGTTTTTTTGACAAAAAGAGCTTTCAAACCTTAATAAAAATTACAATTGTATTCATAAAACATTTATAATCATTTATACTTAATAAAAATTAATTTAATAATAATATTTTATTAAAATATTATTTAATTCCAAAATCCATGAATTTATCTAATTATATTCCGTAGATGAATATTAACAAATATACTATATGTGCAATTAAAACTATTTACAAAGTCACAATATTAAAATGAATGTATATTATTTATTATATAAAAAACTAATGCTCACAATAATTGTTCTATGTTATTGTTACATAACCCCTTAAAACCCCAATATGACCTTAGGTTAAGGTGCACGATGGTGGAAGACTCTTGGGGTGGATCAGATAACATCCTTAGGGTGGTAATCTCTATCAACTTCCACTTCTCTCGTAGGCAGTTCCACATGAGCTTAACGTATTCAAGATCATAATGGTATTGGTAAATATATAATCCCAATGAAGCCACCTCTTTTTCAAGCTCTGAAAAATGGGCTTCATACGGGGAAAGTCTACTAAATAAGGTTGTCGCTTCCTTTGTCTGTGTATATTAGATTTGTTAAATCCCTTTATTTATACTAATCATGCAATCACTGTTTAACGAAAATATTAGTAATTGTCACAATTCATAATGGTATTTTAATGTACAAAAACATAAAACCAAGTAAGTGAATATTTTATATAACCATTTTTCATAATAATACATTTAATTAGATCAAGATAAATATTCATTGATAAAAGTTTGGGTCGTTACATAAACTATAGTAATAAAAAAATGATTATAGGGAAAAAATTTATTTAATCCTCTTTTCATAGACTTGAGGAATTATTTTACTCTATAAGAGTATAATTATATGGTTCTATTTAATACAAACAATCTTATCCTTTTTTTATTCATTGAACTATATGTACTTCATCTCTTAGCATAGGTTGCATCATTTGGTGACATTAAACTATATATCCTTATACAATGATCAACATAAACAATTTCATAAATGGTTTAAAATTACAATAGATCATAACACAAAACATCAGAATCATTCTCATATCTATCCTTGCTAGATCCATGTACACAAGGTAATTAGAAATCTTCAATTATCAGAACTCCATGATCTATCATGCTCAATGCATCTTCTTCCTTATTTTCATTTAATCAACATGAAGCAACCCAAAATTTTTACATTCCAAACATGTGAATATCTTCATCATGTATCCTCTTGAAATATGGTAATAACTCAAATTACCGTTAAATTGTATTGTAAACATGAATTCATCGTTAAACATGATATGGGATATATTCCTTATATCCATAAATATTTTAAACATCATAAATGATTGTATAGATCACTTGCATACAAGTCAATATCCTATTTTGAGGAAGTGTGTACTAATCATAATAAAAAAATTATTTATCATTTATTCATCATTTTCTTAATCATCATGAATATATCCAGGGTTGTCTTTCCCTCATATATATACTTTCCCATGATATTAAATTTTTAATAAGTCTCTTATACTTGGTAAAATTCATCATTCGACCTCTAATTCATAATGAAATAGTATTACAGGACATTCATCATTTATTCCATATTTATTATAAAATGTACATTGCTGATAAAATATTTCAATGAAATTATTATGAAGAGGCATATTAATAATTCTACTTTATCTGTGGTAGTATCATGACCTGATCATTATCCAGTAACATCATTTGGGGAATATTCAATTGATGCTTGGGACATTGATTCACATAGTGTCTCATTTCCTTTTAGTTGAAGCACTATACATTGAATAATATTTTATTTACCTTGGAATCAAGAATTATTTTTCCCTTTTCTCCAAACTTGTAACATACTCTTTACCCTTTTAATCATGATTTGGGGTGTTTCCTTTCACAAGTACCACATGTTAGAGAACTAACATTTTTATTCTTACCATTATCCATTCATTCCTCTCTAACCATCTTCTTCTATTTCATCCCTTCAAATCCATAGGATTCATAGAATTATTTATATACCTTTTTAACATATGATATTATATCCTCAAATGATGAGGATAGTTTAGAGAATATCTTCGTTTAATATTATGGCATAAGAATGTAAGAGATATAACCCTTATTACACTTTGTGTCATGTGAATTGGTGAAATTATCATTACTTATACTAGGAACCATTTCTAATCAATTACATTAACTAAATTATATCATAAAATTATAACATCTATATAACCAAAAACATGGTATTGTACATAACATAAACATATTCATTACAAATCCTAAAACCATATACTATGGATACTTTATGGGTATAAATAATTTTTAATTTCTTGTAATGAAAATGTAAATTATTCTAATTATATCTACTAAGGGTGTCAAACCAGGTGTGCAGTAAGGCCTGTTGTCATATACATGGATACCTCAGTTAAAGGCCGAAACTCCATTTCAAAGTTTTCACTCCTAAGTAAATATGTTCCAGAACCACGTCAACTTATAGTATCCTGGGAGAGATGTATTTTTTTAGAAAGATCGAAATAATCTATTCCATGCCAAATTATTGGTTTCTCTGGTACATTTATCCTCAATGTATATCATAGATTTTTTTTCCCTAATCAATTTTGTTCAATTCCTATTTCATATTTTTCTATTAAAATTCATTTGATATAACCTATAACGCCCTGACCCTAGAAGCTCAGAGATGGTGCAATATTTTATTGCACTGGAATGACTATAAGGAAACAAACCTCAAAGGAATGAATAGTTTATCAGTCAATAAAGACCATATTATATTCATAAGTTCAACATTATAACTTTAACAAAATAAAAATATAGAAATTCCATTGATGACATCCATAACTCTAATGTCATCCCTACATGTCCATCATAATAAACCTCTTCATGTCCTAGGAAAATGAAACATAAGAAATTGGTGATCTGAAACTCTCAGTAAGGTTAAGAAATAAAATATAATATATCATAAGTATAAAAATTAATCATTTTGAATAACTAAAAACAGATGTGTTTAAAAAAATAAACTTGAACACATTATGGTAGTAATAATTGCTAAATAAATAATGACATGACAAAGAATAATCATGGTTATTCTAAAAGTTTAATAACAACAAAAACATACAATTTCTAATTTCATACTGAGGGAATCCAAAATGAGTGACATCAGAAATATACCGTCAAGTCCTCGTGCCAAGACCATAAATGAAAATTTTTTCAAGGCCATATGCCAAGATAATAGCTTGTCTCATGAGACATACTAATGCACCGAGGGGATATAGCCCCCCCCCCCCAAACTCACAAATTCCAATTCATTCCTATTATGAATTGTGATAAACATACTAAATATATACATTTATATTGAAACTAACATATTAAATGTTAATAACATTCCACAGTCATTAAACATAAACACTATCAATTCTATGTAATATGGTGAATGGTATCAAGAAAAAACATCCACATTAAAAATAATTAGAAACCCTTAAACAAAATATTTTGTAGATTATATCATAGTTTACAAACCTCTATGAAATTCAAGATTAATCAAATGTTTTTTATATAAATAATTATACTTTTAAATGATACCACTGGAAAATTCTTGAGGAAATATTCCTTAAACATTCCAATGTGTCCCATAGAACCCTGAAACATTCGAACCATAATCACTTAGAATATAATGAGAATTAATAGACTCTTATTATGATATAACAAGGGGTAGTACATACCTAAAAATGAAGGATTAAGTGTTGAACAAGACATATAGATCATAATTGTTAAATGAGGTGGGACGAATCCATATTAATTTGGAAAGAAGAGTTATTTTGGAAAATAATTTGTATTCACCAAAACTATGGATTTAAAAATATATATCCATGAAATGATTTAGTAAGGACATTGAGGTTTCATTTGATACATTAATTATAACCCATTGAATTGAAAGCATGTAAAGTGTGTTTTTATTGAATCTTTATAATTAAAACATTATACTTTAGTTTAAGGAATTCATTAAAGGGGGTTTAAAGTGCAATGGAAAGCTTGCATTCATAAAACAAAAAATGAACCAATATTTATATTTTATGATAAAATGTGGGATTTTAGATAGAAAAATATGTATTAAAACAAATTATATAGTTAATGTAAAAATAGGTATGAATTTTTTAAATTCATTGAATTGGGATTTCATTTCCGAACAATATTTTGTTATATTTTTTTAAAACATATATCTCCCCACAAAATAAAGAAGTATTCCAATTGGTAAAAATATATATATAATTAAAATATAATTTATTAGGAGTAAAAATGAATGAAAAATAATTTCATTGTGGTGAGTATAGAATAATAGCAACACGAATGAAAATGGAGGTTCGAGAAGAAAATACATAAAACATTACAATCAATTTAATTTTATGCCCCATAATTAATATTAATAAAATGATAAATTTAATATCATGAATATATATATATATATATATGATATGATACATTAATGGGAAGTATACGTACACCATACAAAAGTATTAGTAGTGAATATATAATATCTCTAAAAAATGGAAGTATGACGAATAAATCCTTACCTTAAGTTCGAAGGTGTTCTCCACTTGATCTTAATGTCATGAATAATAAAATTTAGGTTCCTTAATTAATAATTCAGGAACATAATATTCATGTAATTTATTTATTATAACCTTATTATGTTCATTCATTGAATTTTTTATGGGTCAAGAGGTTCGATTTTATTGTTTGGGTCTGTTTGTTACAAGATTGGTATACTTATTTACATGAATAGAGAATCATGAAAAATGAGGATGGTTGTAAAGAATTGAAGACATATTTTATTATTTAATACCCAGATGGTTACATAGTGTTAAATTTTATTTGGTTACTTTGACTGAAGATTAGTCATTATATAAATTATTTAATGATAACTATTTTGGTTGATTAGCAGTTTTTGAACACAACGAACTCAATTTTCTTTATAAATCAAAACCATGTGTAAATCAATTATAGAACCATATATGAGAAATAATAGATATATATTATATACTAATTCAACGATATTAATGGTTTCATATCCATAATTGAATACAATAATAGAAATCGAAAGCTCATCATCCTTGAATGTGGTAAAGTAGCACATCTCGGGGGGTATTTTTTTCTACTAGCATAAATGAAGTGTAAATGAGAGATGATAATAAATTCATCCATCATCATTAAAACATTAAATTAAATTTAAGGTAATTAATTGTTTTTATCATTTGGATGAGTATATTTGGGGATAGAAAAGAAAACAAAGGAACTTGAAATGACACAAAAAGAATTTAAAAGCGGAATTTACCTATTTAATTAATCTTACTTGAGAGACTCTTTAGGGGAAATGATTTGGTCTTTTGAGGAGAAAAAGGGATTATGTACAAGGATTTGGATCTTGGGATTATATTTGGATTGAATTTATACAAGTAAAGTTGCTTTAGAAGAATAAATAGAAGAGGGAGTGAGAGGGGTTTTATAGTGGAGGAGAGGAGTACATTTTCACTATTTGACTCATTATTTAATTATTTTTCTCCAGAACAGAAATAATAATTGATCAATGTGACTAAAAACATTAATAAATTTATGTGAGTTCTATAAAAATTCCATTTACAACATCCATTACTCGAGCATGATTCATAAATTCATTTATTTAGTGTATTTCATAAATTATTAAATTTCACTATTCACAAAAAGACATGTATTTCAAAAAAAAAATTCAAATAACCATCCTAACCATTTTATACCCGTATAATTAAATATATATATATTTTTTATAACATTAAATTTATAAATAATAGAGATATAATTTTTAAATAAAATTATTGTTTAATTAAAAATATGGATTTCAAATTTAAAACAGATTTTATAATACATTCCAAAATTAACTGAGGTCTCATAAATTTATCATAAAATCACAGGACAAAAAAATATTTATCTAGGAACCAATTTTATAGAAATTAATTAATTTATAAATTTAAAATTTTAATTAAATATTTATGATTGAAAAAAACGTTAATACTTAATTAATAAATTATAAAATACTCTACTATATTTATTACGAGCTGAAATTTTATTTATACTTTCATGGGTGAGGTTACTATTCATAAATGTCTTTTTACTATTCATAAGAGTAACATTACTATTCATATGGATATAATACTGTTCATAATGGTAGGTAACTATTCATAAAAGTCGGTTACTATTCATAAAAAAGTATGTTTATTCTACCAGACTCAAAAAATCACCTTGAACGCAACCATATATGATAGATTTTTGAAATTCAAATAACATTAGTGAAAAATTATGTTTGTTGGCTAGGTTATAATAAAGTGTTGTTTTTTAGAGAATCATTTTTTCAATCATTCAATATTAAATTTATTTTTAAATCCTTGGGGAGTAACATTCTTATATCCTTACAAAAATTTCTTCCTAGAAATTGTGATATTAAATTTCCAATTTTAATGGTTGATGCATGAAAATTCCATTTTGGGAAACCTGAATTAGAAATATGATTAAAATATTCTATTAATAAGAGGTAAAGAGAAATTAATCAGCTACTACAATACTAGACATTTTAATTTCATTACATGGTCCTGGAATAATAATCAAACCATCATGTTCTATTGAAAACTGATAGAAAACATTCTTAGATGAAATTTCATTACCACAAAACCATAAATTATCGTCATGAAAAATTTTTAATAGGAAAACATTTTTTTAATACTCTTTTCCAAGAGTTGAGGAATTATTCTACTCTATAAGGGTATAAATATACGTTTCTATTTCATAAACCCAGTATTGTCATTTTTTTGTTCCTAGAACTATCTGTACTTCATCTCTTAGCACAGGTTGCATCATGTGGTGATATAAAACTCTAAATCCTCATATAATGATCAAATTAAACCATTTAATAAATGGTTTAACATTCAAATATATCATGATCCCACACTTTAAAATAATTTAAATATCGATCCTTGCTAGATCCAAGTACACGGGGTCCTTGGCAGTCTTCATCTTGACTACAACTCCATGATCCATCCAGATCAATCCATATTCTACCTAATTTTCCATTAATCAACACGATGTAACACTAAATTAACACAATCCAAACCCGGGAATATCTTCATCATATATCCTCTTAAAATATGGTATCAAATAAAAGTACCATAAAACATTATTGGGAACATGCATTCACCCTTAAATATGTTACTGTATATATTCCTTATATCCCAAAATGTTGTAAAATCATTCAAGGACATCATAGACCACTTGTAGACAAGTCAATAATCAATTTTGAGGTAGTGAGTAATTATTTGCGTCAATAATTTCTTCCTCATTGTATTAATCGTCAGGAACCTATTTACGGTGTTCTTTACCTCATCCATATACTTTCCTAAGTTATTATCTTTCTTCTGAGACACTTATCCTTGTTAAAATTCATCATATGACCTTATATTATAAATGAAATAGTATAGTAATACAATCTTCATTTATTCCATAATTAATATAATTAGTAAATTTCTGATAAAATATTCAAATGTCATGGTTCTCTATAAGGAATACTAATCTTTCCACTTCATCTACGGTAGTATCATGACTTGATCATTATCCAGAAACATTATTTGGGGAATATTACTTTGACGCTTGGGGAATTGATTCGCATAATGTCTCATTTACTTGTATTTGAAGCACTGTAAATTGAATAATATTTTATTACCCTTGAAATCATGAACTCTGGAAACCTTTTCTACACACTTTTAACAAACTATTTTTTATTTTATATAGGCTTCATGGTTTTTCCTTCCACAAGTACCACTTGTTGGAAAACTATCCTTTTTACACTTCCCATTATCCATTCATTCTTTTTCCTAAATCTTCTTCCCCAATTTACCTTCAAAGCCATATGACTCAAATTATTCTCTATATACCTCGTTAACACATTATATTATCTCCTCATACGAGGATGATTCATTGTAGACTATCTTCTATCGAAATGACGGATTAAGCCCATAAGATACGTGGACCTTGTTACTCTTTGCATCAAGTGAATTGGTGATGTTCCCATTCCTTCTTCTAGGTGCCATTTCGAATCAATTACATATATTAAATTAGATCCTAAATTTATAAACTCAATATAACCCTAAATATGGTTCAATATATAATATAAATTTATGCATCACAAATACAAGAACCATATACTTTGGATACTTAAGGGGAATAAAGACTTCATAATCACTTATAATGGTAATTTGAATTATCCTAATCATTTCCCAAGACTGTATAAAAAGAGGTGTGCATTAAGGCCCATTGACATATACCAAGATAACCCAGGTCATGTCTGAAACTCCTTTTCAGAGTTTTATCTCATAGGTAAATATGTGGCAGAACCACATCCACTTATAGTATCCATTCAAGGATTTATTTTCTAGAATGATCTAGATAATTTATTCCTTAAAAAAATTCATGGATGTTCTTGTACGTTTATCCTCAAAGTATAACATAGTTTTTTCCCTAATATAGGTTTTATAAATATAGTTTCTGTTTTTTCTATTAAATAACCTTTGATACAAACTGTAACACCTTTACCCTAGTAGCCCGGAGCCAGAGCATTATTTTATTACATTGGCATGATTATAAGGAATCAAATCACAAAGAGCCGAAAAAATTTGCTATCATGGAAGAACAAATTACATTAATAAGTTCAACATTACAATTTGAATGAAAACAAATATAGAAATTCTTTTTAAGACATTCATAACTCTTATTTTATCCCAGAATTTCATTTATAGTAATCCTCTTCATGTCTTGGGAAAATGAATCATAAGAAAGGGGTGAGCTCAAATTCATAGTAAGGGTAAGAAAAATAGTGGAAGAAATCATGATCATAAACATTATTCATGGTTAATAACTAAAAACCATGCCTTTAAAAAATAAACTTAATCAAATTATTCATAGAACAAGATTTGAATAAATAATTCCATAACAAAGAATAATCAAGGGAATTTTACTAGTCGAATAAACACATGAAAATTAAATTATTAGTTCATAATTAGGTCATGAATAATGTGGTACATCAAAACATACCATCAATGCCTCATGGATAGACCATAAATTTCCATTTTGTCAAGGCCCTAGGCCAAGAAAAAAGTTTGAATCATGAGACCTTACAATGCACTGGGGGTCGATAGAGGGCCCAACATAAATCGTACCATGTCTAATGCATTCCACTTATGGATGGGGGTAAGAATAAATAACAAATACATTCATATGGAAACTAACATATTAAATGTAAATAAATTTCCTCAGTCATTAAACATAAACACTATCCATTTAGAGAAATATGGTGAATGGTATCAAGATAGAACATCCACATTAAAACTAATACAAAACCCTTCAAAAAAATATTTTTTTTGATGATATCATAAAATATATAACTATATGAAATAAATGATTCATCAAATTATTTTGACATAAATAAATATACTTTTAAATGATTCTATTGAAAAAATATTGAGGAAATATTCATTATATATTACAATGTATCCCATACCACCTTGACACATTTAAATCATAGTCCATTTTAATATCACAAGAATAAATATACGATTGATATTATATACCAAGGGGTAGTATATACACTACATGTAAGGAGTAAGTGGGGAAAAATGAAAATATCTCACAAATGATAAAGTGAGGTTAGAAAAATACATTTTACTTTGGAAAGAATTGTTCTATTGGAAAATTATTGTTATTTCCCACAAATATGTTTTTAAACATGTATATCCAAAAAATAAAAGTTAAGTACATTTAGATTACATTTGAGGCATAAATAATGTCCCATTGATCTGAAATCACGTAAAAAGTGTTTTTAAAGAATCATTAGAATTAAATAATTTTAGTGTAGTTTAAGGAATTCATTAAAGAGATATTAAAGCACGAAGGAATGTTGGATTTCATAAAATCAGAAATGAGAAAAAATTTATTTTTCAGGTCAACATGTGTGATTTTATAAAGATAAATATTTCTTAAAATAAATTATTATCTATTCTTTTAAATAGGTTAAAATTTTAGAAGACCCTTAAATCGGGCATGCATTCCAGAACTATTTTTGAATTATTTTTTTAAAACAACTAACTAATCATAAAATAAATAAGGATTATGATTGGTAAAAGTATATAAATCATTCATAAATAATTTATAAGAAGTACATAGGATTAAAAAATAATTTCATTAAGGTGATTAGAGAAGAAGAGAAACCTGAAATAAAATTGATGGTTTTGGTAGAAAATAATAAAAACATGGTAATCAATTGAATAGTATTGCCCAAATTTAATTGACATAAAATAATAAATTGAATACTATGAAAATAAATAGATTCATGATATGATTCATCAAATTATATTATAGACACACCATACACAAGTAGTAGTAGAGAATATAGAATATCTCCCAAAAAATGGAAATGAGATGAAGAAACCCTTGCCTTAAGTCCGAAGGTATTCTCCACATAATTTTAATGACCTGAATAATCCAATTTAAGTTCATTATTTACTATTTATAGTACCTAATTATCATTTAATTGATTAATTATAACATTATTATGTTCATTCATGTCCTTTTTTATGGGTTTTGAGGTTTAATTTCAATATTCAGGTCTGTTTGTTTCCTTATTTGTAAACTTATATATGTGAACATAGAATCATTTAAAATGAGGATGGTTGTCCAAAATTGAAGATAAAATTTTTTTAGTGAACATATAGAAGGTTTAATGGTTTTAAATTTAATTTTTTACTTGGAGTGATGATTAATAATTATATAAATATTTAATGATAACTGTTAGGGTTAATTACCTGTTTTTGAACACAACAAAATCATTTTTCTTTATAAATCAATGCCATGTTTATAAAAAAGATTCAAGAACTATAGATGAGAAATAATAAATATATTATATTCCTAATAACCTATAAGAATGGTTACATGACCCTGAGTGAAGATGGTAATAGAAGTTTAAAACCCATAGTCCTTGAATATAAAAAATTAACACATCTCGGATGGTGTTTTTTTACTACTAGCATAAATTAAGGGTAAATGAGATATGATAATAAATTATTCCATAATAAAAATAGCATCATAGTTAATTTATGGAACTAAATTTATCATAAAATATTTATTTTTATAGGTTGGGATATCAAAGAAAACAAAGGAACATGAAAAGAAATTAGAAGAATTGAAAAGAGGAATTTACATCTTGAATTAATATTCCCTGAGAGCCTTTGTAGGGGAAAGGATTCGGTCTTATGAGGAGAAAAAGGGATTATGGACATGTGGTGAGCTTTGGAGGATATTTGGGAAGAATTTAGACAAGTTATGTGGATTTCTATTAGTGAAGATAAAAGGGAGTGAGGGGGGTTATAGTGGAGGAAATTAGTGAATTTTAAATATTTAATTCATTATTTAATTATTTTGATCATGAAAAGAAATAGTGTTTGATTATTATGACTAAAAAAGTAATAAGTGTATGTGAGTTCTAAACAATGGCCATTTACATCATCAATGACTCAAGCATTATGTAGAAATTCATTTATTTTGCGTATTTTTTAAATTATCAAATTTCACTATTCACAGAGATTCTTCTATTCTAGAATTAAATCCCAAAAAATTATACACACCATTTTGTGACATTTAAAATTGAAAAATTAACTCAATTTTATCAAAATAATTTTAAAAATATGAGAAATTTAATTTTTAAATAAAATCATTATTTAATTATAAAATACAGATTTTAAATTTAAAACATATTTTATAATATGTAAAAAAACTAACCTAGGTCTCATAAATTTGTCGTAAAATCATAAGACAAAAAAATAATTAATTAGGGACCCATTTTAATAGAATGAATGAATTTATTAATTTAATGTTGAAATAAAATATTTATCCCTCAAAAAAAATATGGATACTTAATTAATAATTTATAAAATATTCTACTTCATTTATAAGCTTCCTAAATTTTATTTATAGTTTAATGGGTTATGTTACTTTCATAAGGGTTATGTTACTATTCATAATGATATAATTACTATTCAAAAGGGTATATTACTATTTATAATGGTAGATTTCTATTCGTATGGGTAGGTTACTATTCTCTAAACATTATGTTTGTTCTGTCAGAGTCCAAAAATGACCTAGAACACAATGGCGTATGTCATGTTTTTAAAATATTAATCACAAAAGTGGAAAAAATGTGTTTATTGGCTAGGTTATATCAAATTGCCGTTTTGTATATACTTACTGTTTCATGCACCCATTATTAGATTTATTTTTAAATACATGGGGTTTCACATCTATTCATTTATAAGGGCTATGAAAGGATTATAGTAACATGAGGTACTCGATACGTGAAGAGTGATTTATTGGTTCAGGTGCTTAGAATGTCGATGGAAGCACCCCATTCACTATTTCACCAGGGTCAGGAACTTGTAATCATTTGACGAGGACTGATGAAGGTTGAAGACCTAAATATTTAACATAATGATGTGGGGATGTATATAGTGTGTAGTTTAATTTCACAAGACAAAGAAAATTTCCTTGTATATTATTTTAATGTAGTATGAATGTTCCATTCTTTGCAGATTAATGTCATGCCATAAGGGCTTGGGTACTGGATGCGAAAAATGTTCAAGATATCCTTGGGGTTAAATTTCACAATTCTTACGGAATTTAAAACTATGGAACATATTGTATCCATTCATATTATCATTTATGTGTAACCATATTTTAGATTCCTTATATAGATCTATCATGCACATACTAAATCCATACATATATATAAATCGTGAAAAGAAAGAATGATATTTTATGTCTCAAACCGCTTAAAATAAAATATTCTTATTTTATGTTTTTTCAATGTGAAGGCCTATTGGTATGAATATTCACATCACGGAAAGTTGAAATTTTAGTTGCATCTAAACCCGAGACTAATTATATGGATGTTACAACATATCCTGTAATGGAAGGAATCATGTTTCATGTCGTTATTCTATGAAATATTCATGTGAATTTCATAAACATAAAAAGGGATTGAGGATAATTCTCAATATTGATGTTGAACACAGTATTGGATATACTCTTTCCTCCATATATCATGTTATAACAGGAATCAAGCCACATACAGTTTTTAGACGGGAAACTCTCAATCAAGGTCTAGCCCATATTTTGTGGGGGTCATTATTACGGTCGATTATTGCAGCATGGCTCATTACTAGATATCTAGGTTCACTAAATATCCTATGATGATAGGAATAAATCCACACATAGTCCTTCAATAATACTCTATTTATGGAGTTCTAACCCAGAAAAAAATTGGGTAATTATTCCCAATGATTATTGAAAATGGACCATGTTCTGGAGATCGATGCATCACTATGTACCATATTTTGACTAGAATCAACCAACACATAGTTTGTTAACATGAAACTACCCAGAAAAGTCTAATCCATACATATTAGGGGAAATTGTTTCCATTTAATGTTTCAGCTGGATCCATGATTAGAGATTCGGAGTCAATACATAACATATGATGAACAGATTAAATCCCCTTAATGTTATTTAGAGTCCATGTAGTTTAATGTCCTATAGATAGGATATAGATTCACCGATATTAAAAAGAAATATTGTGTCTTGGCTCAATACTAGAGATTTAGATGTCACTATGTATTATACGATGGTAAGAATCGACCCACATGTAGTTCTAGAACAGAGGTGTGGTGGGCGACTAACACCAAGGATACTGGTCGACTTGGCAAAGGTACTTTGTAATTCACAGTTTTATGTCATGAAAGAGAGACCAACCTTATAGTTTAACATCATTCATCAAATACATATGTTGTTCATTATATGTTATTATATCTAGGTCCAATATAACCCTATTGGGAATATATATGTCTCAATAATACGGGGAAGCCCTTACCAAAATTATGAATTCCATACGAGTTATAGTCGGTTTGGAAAACAATGAATGAAAAATATTTCTCTCTCCACACAATTGAAATTAAGGACATGGGAATTTTGTTTCTTTTAGTGGATGGGACACAATAGAATACGTAACCCCCCAAGCTTCCATGGAACACTTCCTTTTTAAATAATTCAATAGCAGGTGATGTAGGCAACCCAGAGTTCAAGTTCACCACGACCTATCAAAATAGCCATTTAAAAAGTGGTTGTGAATAATATTAAAATCATTTTGAATTTTTTATATCCCATATAATTTTAAAAAGCATAAATTGTGTTTCTTAGACATAATATAAGGACAAATTCAATTTTTTATATAAAAGAAGTATTTTTCAAAAAATGAAGTTTTCCTCATTTTAATGAAGAACACTATTTAAATAAAACATTTGAAACTTTTATATATTAAATTTTATTAAATTAAATTATTTTTAAGATGTGGGACATAAAAATTTAGTTTTGATAATGTATTGGTACTTTTCTTACAACTTTAATATTTTGTTGAATAGTGAAAAAATAATAAATTTTAATTGAAAACAATTTTTTTGGTCGAAATAATTTCTAGTGATAAATTTTACATTTGATTGGGTTTAAATTATATTATGTTTTATTTTTATAATTTAATATAATTTAGTTCATTTGATGTAATTTCACATTTAAATTGAAAAAAAACACATGTCATTCTTTGGATAATTTTTACATTTTAACAACTTGCTCTCTTGTTTTAACAATGGGAATTAATTTTAAATTTCTATCTTCCAATTTTGTGATTATAATTTGTAAATGAAGATTCTATATTTAGAATCTTAAGGTCCAAATAGTTTAAATATTTACCTTTTAATGTTTGACATTATGTATAGTAACATTAGTGATTATTTTTATTTACTGTGGTTAAAGGGTGAAGTAGGTAAATAGGGGTAAAAAATACTATTATACTAATATTAAACTACCCTAACACATATCCTAATCCAATGTTTTGAGATATATACAACAATGGGCGTTTTTTGAAGATTTTAGGATCACTTGGGTCTGATAATGACAAGTTATATGAATTACTATAAAGTAATGATAATTATAACATAAACATGTATCTTTTACTAAATCTATTTTAATACAGGGTTATATGACTGATATCTTTGACTATAATTAGTAATTAGAATTATAAATATATTTCTTACATCATGGTATTGTATTTATTATTTTTAGACATTAGATAACTATATTTATTTATGAAACAATGATGATGTAGTGATTACCTAAGTAATGAATGATTCAAATAAATGAATTTATTCATAATAAAATAAATGCAATTTGAACATTTTGATGTTATCCATGAAATTTATGGATGAAATTGAAATATTGTGTGGGTTAATGACTTTTTTAATGAATAATTTTGTTATGACTTTATCAACAATTAATTATTAAATATTATCATAATTGACATAAATGGGTTTTTAAAACACATAATATTTTATTAAATGATATAAAAACCTAAAAATCTAGGATTCAGCCATCACAAATAGATAATGTTACAAATTTCCTTAATTATCCACTTTAGGTTCTCTTGGAATTTTATATTAAATAAATTAACCCTATTTTATAGAAATACAAGAAGACATGGTAAGTGTTAAACTGTTTAACAAAGGGTTAATCCCAAAAGATTAGGTTAATTTCATGAACAAAACTTCTCTAAAAATATATTAATGGGAGGATTGAGACTCATCCTCACCGTATCATTGAAATAAATTACATTTTAGATATTATAAACCGATAATAAATTTATAATAAAAAAATATTTCATGTTTTTTCTAAAGTACCCATCACCTCTCTTATAAAAGGGAACCTTCCTTTCTCATTAATTCCCACCTCCAAATCTCCTTTTCTCAGACAAACCTTTCCAATTAATCCTCCAAACCAACCTTAAATCATTCTAGATGCTACAAGTTTTGGCGAAATCCATCTTATTAACTCATGTCGTGCAAATCAAAAGGAGACACACGAAAGAGATGTAATCATTTTATCCCTTATTTCAAAATTATTTTCATCTTCTACTTTATGTTTCCATATTGTTTCCATACTAAAATAATAAATCCAGTATATTAAACATTCATAGATTTGATTATATATTTTTTACAACCATATTAATACTTTTAATCTTCCTTCAAAAAACAATATCACTATGTGTGCGTACGTACGACTTACCATCTCCACGTTGTGGTGTAAATTGTTTTTCATATACACTATATTTATATGGATATAACGATGAATATAGTGGATGTAAATAATAAATATAATAATATATTATTTCTATAAAATTCATTTTCTGTCCAATTATATACCATTTTACTATTATAGAAATGATATAGTTTATCATTCGTACTTATGACTTACTGTCTCGATGACACGATGAAATTCATTATCCACTTTAACCATTTATGAATTTTTATAAAAATATTTAATATTCATAATTATAAAATATATGACTTAATAAGTCTGCGGTTATGATATATATATTTATATTCACATATATACCATTCAGTTACTTCCATTAAATGCGATAAGAAAATGAAAACAACTTTAGTGTGTATGTTTGGCCTACCATCTCCATGTACGGTGTATTAAAATTCCTATATATATCAATTATATATGCACATATTAGGAATATATATGACATATAAATAATACTATATACTATGGAAGTAATTAAATAATTATATATGTTATATGATCAAGAATAAAAAGTCAAAACACATCCAATATACGAAGTGATTATTACCCATAATGTTGCATTAAAATATAAAATTTAAAAAAATGGTAATATAAATTCATAAAAAGAATCATATATGATATAATATACATTATTATGATTCTGATATAAGTTAATAATATGTTTAACAATATTTCAATGGAGTTTTAGTCACATATGAAGAGTATCAGGCCTAAGTTAAGGTTTAATTCCCCAATCTCATTATTATCCATGATTGTTTTTTGTGTAAGTGTTTATTAAGAAATATTTATCATCCATTTACATGTTACATAAAAATATTTTCAAATGTAATATTTAATGGTTTTATGGATGAGTCTCTTTAACTTGATCATCATTTTAACTATTTTAAATATTTATTTCTCTATGTCTATTTAATTAATGTCCATGTTTTTAAAATTATTTTGAGGATTTATTTTTATAGGCATGATTGTTTAAAATTGTTAATTAATATCCAATGCTTCAAAGTGGAATGGGATACATTGATTCAAAAATATCATTTAATCAAATTCAATTATAAATGGTGTCAATTTTATATTATTTTATGTAAAATGGATATTTCTCTCAAAGCACTTTATAGTTCATTTTCAAATATGTCAACATCCTTTAAAAGATATTATTATTGATTGAGGTTGATTTTTTATAATAAGATCTTCCATATTGTAATGAATGAGTTATGATATGTTTGAATATGGATGTTCTATTTTTATACCATTCATGGTTTATAGTTAATGTATTGACATTTCATATGCTAATTTTAATACAAATTATAATGTTATGTTTCACCCTTTTCATATGAGGAATGTATTATAAATAGTATGTTCTGGGTGGGGGCCGATATAGCCCGTTGATGCATCAATAGGTCTCATTATACAAACTAGTTTCTTGGAAGAAGGCCTCAACAGAATATTTGTGTATCGTATGGGCATCAGTCCTTGACTTAGTGGTTTAGATTTCTGGTATTATTCATTACCTAATTATGAGACTAGTTATTGATTTTACATGTGGTTATTCAACTAGTAGAATATCTGTGTGCATGTTTATGAGGTATTGTTTGATTTAGTCATTCCATATTATATTGTAGATAATGTTTTAAAAGGCTTGTGTTCAAATTTTGTACCTTTCCTTAAAATTTTATGATTATTTATGATAGATTCCACTATGTTTTTTATTCTTACGGGGCATTTGAGCTCAACCATTTATTACATTTTATTTTCCCAAGATGCCATGAAGTTCTTAATTATTGAAATACAGGGATAAATTAGGGGATTAATTTCATTCTATAAGGATTATCTATGTTTTTTATGTTATAAATTAAAATTTAAATTTAATGTATGTAATATATTTTGCAAAACTACTAAATGGATTGGTCCTTTGAAACATGATTCCTTTTATCGTGAAAATGTATTAAAATAAAGCACCAACTCTAGAATTCTGTAGTTGGGTTGTTACAATTGGTATCATAGGACGTTTAGAAACAACCATGGATATAAATTTAAAAAACATATATTAGGGATCATAACACTAAGATAGACTTTGTGGTTAAGTATAAAAGAACCCCCTAGAATTTTGGTAACGATAATGGATAACCTAAGATTAAACCTAAAATGTAATATATTGAATGTACCTTCCCTTGATTATGAGGTTTTTTTAAATGATATGTTTTTCTCACCATTTTCTTTCTGGTCTTAGTTAATGGAGGAAACCAGAAGTAATTGGATTAACATTGAGTCTGATTAAAATATGGTGATTTTGAGCAACAAAATTGTATAATGATGGGTGAGAAACATATTGTGATTACGAAAAATAAGTTATCATGATATATGATTTACAATGTGATCTTTTATGAATTTACCAAGACATTATTTTAGAGGAATGTGAACATTTATAAATGTTAAAATTTTAAAAATCATAGAGTAATGAAGGTCCAGCTTCCCACTTTTCATGAGGAAGGGAAGAAGATCCTTAAAGAATGCCTCAAATTGAAGAGAAGATGTTATATATGGGGGGAAAAGGGTCATTTAGTGACCACTAGTTATGGATTTCAATGTCTCATATATGGAAATCATTGTCATTACCCAACTCCACACCCAGACATAAGAATATAACTCTAATAAAATGAATGAACTATTCCATGCCAACCAATAAATTTGAAGGATTGAAGTATTTATGTATTGGGATCCATGAATTATGAATATGTGAATTATATAAGGAGTATTCAGTTTATGTTTTTTTCAAAGTATTTTTAGGAATATACTGAATAGTTATAATGGACTATAAAATTAATTTAAGGGTAAAATTTAATTTCTATAACATATGATTAAGGTAAAGATATCTCTTGATATGTTCCTTATGTTATGATAATGATGTTTGGATATAAATATTTCGGATTGGAACAATTTAATTGGATGATTCTAGTTTCTTGAGAACTACTTATTTATTTATTGATAAGTGGGTTATGATATCATGGATGATGTATAAAACTTGTTTGGACTTAAGGAATAATTCACTATGTTTTGGAACAAGGAAACATGAATGTTTTCAGTAAGGATATCTGATAATTCATGTTGTTCCTGTGACTCATGAAAATACATAATGAATTTGTTCACATGTTTAGAATGTGACAACCAATAATTACCCTATGAGATATGTGAGATCAATGCTAAACTGATTTGGTTCACCTGTTCCAAAAGTTGTAGATTTTCAGTTTTTTAATTCATTGTATGGTTATCCATTTATGGATTGAACAAGTTACACTCTAGTTAATCCTTGTTATATTAATGTATTATCCCACTATAGTTGGACATATGAATATATGATAAACTATGATAACACTTTTTTTAGATAGATGAAATGACCTATAATTCTATTTATGGATCACATGATCTTATAACACTTCAAGAATGAAAAATTCAATTTTGTTTCCTTGAATAAGAGATAAATTAGAAATTTCCTATGAATGATAAGAAAGACGAAGAAGATAACCCAATATCCAATGAAGAGGATATGAATAATTGTCCATGACTAATTAAAAATGAACATACATCAGGATTAGAATGTAAGTGATATGTGTTTTATATTTAAACAAAGGATAAAAGGAAAATTCATACCTCATGTAAATCATGAATGATAAGTGATATTGAGGAATGTGAAAATTCTTGTATTAATCTTCCATAAGAAAAATATCATAACATATGAGGTGAGGTCGATCAATCTAAAAATTTTAAAGATATATGAGGTGAAATATTTAATAATATTCTTTATTATGTTCCTATCTAAATAATATCCCTTATTTTTTGGATCTTTTGAGGTATATAGGAAGATTTATCCAAGAAGTAATAAAAATTAGATAACATTTGGAAGGGTTTGGAAGATTAATTTCAAGAATGTATAAATATCTCCAAATATTTTAGCACCACTGAAGCATAAAATGTGGATCAAGAAATTAGTTACTAGTATTATTTAAAAAATGAATCAAGTAAGATGATGTAAAATATGGATTCAAGAAGATTTTATAATAAAATATACATGATCTAGATGAATTGTTAAAAAATACAATTGATATTGATGATTTTATATTGGATGTGAAATCCAAGAAGAACAAGGAACTACACTCTTTGTTAAAAAACTATGATAAGATTAATGAAGACTAATTTTAATGAATATAGAGTATTTGTGAAGAGAAGGTGATTATTATTGATGATTATAAAAACACCATGAATATAAAATTTCTAGAAATGGATATTTAGTTATTTAATTTTGAGAAGATACATATTGAGAGTTCATAAATTTAATGGATTGTTTATGCTTCTACGCCACGATCATTAATGTATTATAAGGTTAAAAGGCCATCAATATTTGATAATATTATCATGAAATCTTTTAATGACATATTTCAATAAGTTGTGAAAAAGAGGTATTGTCCATAATATCATGATATAATGTTTCAAAATATTTTTTCATGTATAGTGAAGCATTATAAATAAAATCTTTATAATTATATATTAATAATGGATACAATAATCCTACCACCATGATAGTGGTGTATAGAAAACAGATTTTGGATGATGGTTCCTCATAAAGAGCCAAAACTTTTATGTTAAAAACCAAAAAATATACTATGAAATAAATATGATTATCATGGTTTAGGGAAAAATGTTGGTGATATAACATATTTTAGAGTTATAAATTAGATTTTTGGTACCATACTTTAAATAAAAAATCAGAATTGAATCACAAGACAATGGGAATAAATCCAACATTAAATAAGAAACATAAAAAACCAATGAAAATCATTATATATAAACTACATTTGGAAAAAATTAAAATATCTTTGATGCATTAATTTATAGTGGTCGCAATAATGCTGCATGAACATCCTCACATGTATCCGAATCATATTGGACAATAAGAACACAAAATTTTGATAAGAATGATGAAAGAACCTTGATAATAATCCCTTAAAATTTTATAACCCAATTCCTCTATGAAGGTAACAAAAAAGTAAAATGAGAAGATCATGGATTCTAAAGAAAAAAATTTGAAAACAAATGTTGTATTCAAAATAACAAATAATAATGATCAAACCTAGAACAATCAATGATAAAAAATCCAAAGTTTCGGTAAACATCGCTAATGATATTTTAGTAATATGTCTAAAGTATTTAGAATTAACTAGAAAAATAGATGAATAATTTGAAGAGGATAGCGTAAAAATAAATGAAAATATTTCACATAAAGATAAAGAAGTTTTATTGTTGAGAAAAAACCTAGATAGTCACACTCCAATATATTTTTCTACAATAAATTTAGAAAAAGATGAAATATGTAAAAAATTGAAAATTTCAAAAGGTGATAAAAGTACTGAAAAATCTCTTAAAGAAATAAATTTAATAAAATATGAAATTAAATAAGTGAAAATATTGATATATCCTAAATCAGCGTTTAATTTTAAATGCGTAAGAATGAATAATAAAGAAAATGGAGAAACATGGTTTTGAAAATATCGTAATTTTTTTTGTTCACATTAATAATCATGAAAGATCCAACTTATTTCCTTAATTTGTTATTTTCATTTTTTTCTTATAATTTTGGGAATTGAAGGTGAAAAAAGTTCATAGGTGGAGAGGCCGACAAGCAGTTAGTTCTATCTATTCTTGATTACAAAGATGAAAAATTAATTGTTAGATTGGAATATACATATATATACAAGTCGGGGTGAATTTTGTCATTTCAGCTTTTTCTGAATCCTTCACAATTCATCCTCTTGATGTCGACTGATTTTTTTGCGGATAAATAGTGTTTATCATCTGTATAAAATTATTATAAGTGGATAAAACAAAAATACAGAACACAACTGTTTATAGTGGTTCGGGGCACGAATATCCCCTAGTCCACTCCACCAATTACTATCTCTACAAGTTTGGTGAATTTCAGTAGTCAGGTCCTTGTATCATAAGACCAATCCACAACTGAGTGAAGGCAGTTAACACCCATTAGAAACATGGCTAAAAATAGATCCTTCATGTTCATTAACAGATAACCAATAAACAACATCGTAGATCAAGAAGATAATACTCCACCACAATAGAGTATGAGTATTTTAAACTCTCAATAAAAAGATATTGATTAAATAGGTTCTTATTGAACTTCACAGTTGAAACATAAACTGATGGTAGATGGATATTCTTCTTCTGAAAATAGTTTCTTCAACAAAGAGATGTTTTGAAGTGATATATTTGAAATATATCTTTGAAATAAAAATAGTAATGAATAGCATCACTAGACTCACAACAAATACTAAATTCAAAATATGTTTATCTCCACAATAGCCTCTTCTATAGAAAACAAAGTCTAATAAATCATTGTAGTTGAGATATAAATGTTCTTCACAAGAATTTAGTTTTAATCATGAATAAATGTTGAAATATATGGATCAATATATATCTCAATATATAACTTCTTTTTTGAACCATAGATATATATATAAGAATTATAAACTGATAGAATAAATAGAGTAGGGTACCTTTTTTTAAATTTCAGATCCCTGATAATTGCATGATAAATATTATGAATTGATATTCATAAGACAAATCATAGTATTCATAACTTAACATATGAATAGGAAATAATTTATATAGATAATACTATTACTTGAATCAATCATAACATGATTTGAGCCATTCAATGAAATTATCCTTAAAACAGCATGATATTCTGTAAAGACCATTGAACGAAACTCCGATAAAAATGTAAATTCAAATTTCTAATGACAAAAAGTCAAACGTTAGTTTTCTTCACAAAAAGTAAAAATTCCAAACAAAGGGTTTAACTAAATAGAATTCATTGTCCAAACATAATGTTGAAAATGTAACGTCGAGAACAAAAGTAAGGTTGATGATCTATATATTTTCTTCTCAAATTTATGGATACATATTTTTAGAGGGTTCTATAACCATAATATTTCCCTTTTTCAAATGTAAGGGTTTATCCAAATGTAAGGTTCTTTAAAAATATTTTTTATATCAATGTAAATTTGATTAACCATATGAGTTGATCAATCAACAAAAGGTTTAATACAAATTTAGGGTTTCTTTTCCTTACATTATTTTCTTTAATGTATGGTATGAACAGTGTTTCCAGAACACGCTTAAGAGTGTTTCAAACAGTATAATGAATTTTCCAGGTGAATAATAATCTTTCATATAATTCCTCAATAAGGAATATACTAAATATTATTTTTCTGAAATACACATAATGTGATATCATTGTTAAAACAAATAAGGGTATTTAACAGCATTAAAATCAATATGATTTATAGGGTATTGTTGGGACAATACATGCCTTAAAATCCCCACCTTTTGATGATCACAAAACCCATAAAATTATTAAAAAACATTATAATATGGATACAATATAATTCTAAATTAGAAATTACAGAATTATCTTGATAAAATTAAATGTTGTGTTTACCCAAATTTCCCCCTATTTTGTGGTCAAAAATAATGTATAGAAAATAATTTAAATACATTTAATTTTGGACAGATCTATAATTGAAGGTTATAATAGTCAATTTAAATAAATATGACTGGATATTTGGATTTCGGACATAAACATATAATAATATTAAATAACATAGACATAAAATCTAAATAAGAATATTTTATTTATCCAAAAATGTATAAATACAATAATCCGTATGACTGGGAAACAATTTTATTCAACTAGAATGGTTAGGGTACAAAAGATTGTGTATGAGTTTCCTCAATTAAGGTTATAATGATTTTGAGTAGCTTTAAAAATTTCATTCAACTCTACCATCTTTAACCAAAACTTATTAAATAAACCACCCTCCAATTTCATAATGAAAACTCTAGAATCTTGAATAATATGAAAATTCTCAACAAGATTGACATTCAAAAAGTCCGGAAAACTCTCCTCTTGCTGTGTAAACTGATCTAACTTTTCTATGAATTTTATCAGTAGAAACATAGTACCCAGTTCATTCTGTGTTAGTTTATCAACTAGAAATTTTTGAATATCCAAAAGAACAAACATAGGAGAACTATTGTACTGTTTATTTTGAATATCATCATTCATATATACCATGATAGAAGTGATATTCAAAAATCATTGAATTAGATCTAGACTGGTAGTAGCAGCAGAGGTAGATATACTAGTCTGAACAATAGTAATCCTGATTGAGTCAAATTGACTACCCAAACACAACATTAGATCAGAAAATCATGACATAGAAGTAACTTCATACCTTATGTTTCCAACTTCTTTCATAATTTTCATCTTAAAAGCATAAAATTATTTCTCGTAAACATATTTTTTATAAAGATCCAGTAACTTTTTCATTGAAACATCGAGCTCTTTGTGAATATTGACATTATTTTCCTGAGACATATTAAACATCAGTAAAAGATCCTCAACCAAATTTTACTGGGAATCAGATGTCCCTTCATCCATATGTTGTGAATATCCAACTACTGCAATTTTTAGATTTCTTGAATGAGATTTTTTTTCACGTACTCCTCCAATGGGTTTTCTATCACAAGCCATCCCAGGTACCCTGGTAACCTGATAACCGAGCTAACCCTGACATAGCTCGAAGGGAGATTTTGAACCCCACGGGTCGACGAATTGCACCTGGAATCGTAGAACATTTATTTGGTAACGATTTTTCGACAATAATGTGGAAGAAAAATAAAACAAAGATGTTTGCATAATAAAAAAACTCCACATAGAGTGACGTGCCGGAATAAAACATGGCATAAAAAGACCGAAGTAATAAAACCCTAGTAAAAAATTGGAAACAACAACTCCAAGGTCCCTAAGGACCCAACTCACTAATACCAAAGCTCAACGCTGACAAGGGTTCCAAAACTCTGGAAAAGTCAGGCACAAACCTTCTGTAGTAATCGGAAAAAACCATAAAACTCCACACCTCAATCACTCTCCTAGGTGGCTCCCAAGAAAGCAGAGCCTCAATCATTTTAGGATCCACCATAATTCTTACCTCTGTGATAATGTTTCCCAATAATTGAACCTCTCGGATCCAAAACATATACTTCGAGAGCTTACCATAATTCTGGTGCTCTCGAAGTGTGTCCAGAACTATCTGTAGATGATAGGCATGCTCTTCCACCATTGCTGAGTATATCAGGATGTAGTCGATGAAGATTATCACAAAAAGATAAAGGTATGGATGGAATATCATTTTCATGAGTCCCATTAACACTGTTGGGGCGTTGGTCACGCCGAATGGCATAATCAAGAACTCATAGTGGCCATACTGACATTTGAAGGTCGTTTTCTGCACATCCGCTTCTCGTACCCTGAGCTGGTGACAACCTGATATGAGTTCTATCATTGAAAACCACCATACTCCCATCATCTGATGAGAGATATCATCAATCCTCATGAGTGGGTACTTGTTCTTCATGTTCACCAGGTTCAGGCCCTGGTAGTCCACACATAGTCTCAAAATCCCATCCGCCTTCATGGAAAAAAAATTGGGGCTGCCCAAGGAGAAACACTAGGCCTAATGAACCCCTTGTTTTTCAAGTCCCCTAGCTCTACTCTTAGCTCCCAAATCTCTGCGGGAGCCTTTCGATATGCTGGTGTAGATATCGATGTCGTCCCGGGGTACAAGTCGATGTAAAAGTCCACCTCTCTACGAGGAGGTAGACAAAGAACATCATCTTGAAAAACATTAGTGTAATGGTCTACCACAATAGGATAGCTTAGACTCTCACCATCAACCACACCGAGGGTAAGTCTATCTAACTAATGTGTGATCGGTTGTACCCTCTTCCAGGTAAGTCCATCCCATGCTGCAAAGGTTCCCATCTTACTGGCGAAGGAAAACCAAGTCCCATTAGTACGAACACACCACACATTGCACCTAATATAGTCAATCTGAGCATGGAGAGTAGATAACCAGTCCATACGCAAGATGTTTTCATAATGCATCAACACCACTACTAGAATATCATAGCCGGAGATTTTTCATCCTAGAGTAAATTCACACCACTATCACCAGTGCATAAACATCGAATCTACACCTATAGAAGACTCTAGACGTAATGATCGATCCAACAACTGCACCGGTATCTCCGAACTCGGAATGAGGGCTGTGGAAATAAAATAATAAATGTAAACCGTGTCTATAAGTACTGTAGCTAAGGTATAGTTGATAGAGATCATAACTTGAATCATCTCTGTAGCATCATGGTCGTAATCCTCAGCTGCCTAGAGCTGAGCACGCCCATGTCCACATTCTCCCTTTGGTCAGGGCGGACCACCTGGAGTTTGTGGCAATAGAACCTCGAATCAGCATCCATCGCCTTCAACATGGATTGGTACTCTACCATATCCGCCTCCTGCCTGTAGACCTCCCTGGTATAATATTCATCTCTGCCTAGGAAATCCTTTGACCGTCTACTGGTCGTCCGTATAGCAGGTCTGGCTGTTGCAATCCAAGTGACCCTGCACGCCGCACGAGTAACACTGCCTATCACTCGCCTGCCCTACTCTGTCTCGAGATACCTTCACCACAGACCCTATATCCTGCATTCGTCTACCTGTAGGTTTTGTCCTCTTAGACCTCTACGTCATATGTCTACTGCCAGCTGTAGATTACTCTACTACGTGTCATCCGGTGGTGGGTCTCACCTCAAGTGACTACTCAACAAGTAATCCCTCCACTAAGAGTCTTTGATCTAACACCCCCACCTGCATCGGTGTGATGAGAGAACCCATCGATGCACTAATCTCTCGTCTGCGCCCCAGATCGATGGTTCGTGCCCTGAAGAATGGGTCCTGCACCGTGTTAGTGGAGTAGCACAGGGGGCCAGTGAACTTCATAGAATACTGAGCCATGATCATGCTACCCTACTGTAAGTGGAAGATCTATTGTATAGGCAATGAGCGTAAGGTCACTGGACAAACGCAGACCTAAAAAATCTATTAATGTCTACCCATATGAATTTCAACTCATAGGGAACATAATGCATCAATCTCAACCATCTTCTCACTGTGCCTAAAGAAGACCAGCGGCATGGATCACTATGAGATCGACTGGTGTCCCTACTAGTCGAAAAACTCTAACCATGGCCTCTAGCAAGTCCTCAACCACCCGTGGATCTTTCTCGCCCCGGAACCTCAGTTGTGTCTAGCATTGGAACTCGAGGCATTCGATCAAGCGACATGCACCATCTTCTATTGGGGATGGTGGCATCAACTGCCCAATGGGTAGTGGAGCTATGGGTACACCACCCGATGGTACAACTGACGTAAGGGGGCCCTGCAACAAAAACTCGTTGCTCGGTGGGAGGTCATCACGTACTCTACTTGGAACCATAGATGGATTTATTTGTGGAGGCATCCAAAAAAAGGTGCTCCTTGGTCATTAATTTTACACCTAGTGAGTTGACTCATTGATATAAAAAAAAAACATTCCAAAAAAACATACGCAGTTAGTGTTTTCATGCACTAAGTGGGAAACCAGTGGTCAGGGTCCTGGTGTATGGATACATCAGCCGTTGCACAAACACTGGATTCCCCAAACTAAAAACCCAACTCGTCACTCATAACACTATTTCCACAAAGAAATATTAGAGTTCTAGTTCTTAGGTAGAATCGACTCCTATGATACCAATTTATCACGACCCGTCCCTTGGGGCCCATGCCGTGACTACCCCAAGCACACCTTCCATAGGCCAGGGGATGACGACAAGCACCAAAATGCATATTACATAAAAGTGTAAGGCATTGCCTCTATAAAATGTAAACTCACAAAAACCATGCATATATAAAAATACAAGAACAAAGTAAACTATATAGTAAAATTGGTGTGTACAGAAAGTAAATGGACCAGAATACAATCCCAATTTGAATGTATAAGTAAATCTGGAAAGTACAAGTAAAACTGAAAACCGCGCCTGTGAACACCTTCCAAGGATCCTACCAGAAGGGTAGGTACAACTCTTAAATGGTCATCTCTATGTTACACCCCATCTAAGTTTCACCTTTGAGTAGTCTCCTATCCTGGTACCCTCGTCCTCAGTCAGTGTTGTCTGTCGTCTGCACTAGACACAACAAGGTTTGGGTGTAGCCCGTGTAGGAAAAAACATGGAAACAAAAGTCAACCCAACATATGCATATTCCCATACATATAACTATGTTATCAAGGTATACACATCTCACAAAAAAGTAAATAATACCACAAAGGTAAAACCATGAAGGTAGAAGTACAACATAGGTATTAGTATGAAGGTAGGAGAACCACACAAGTAACACCACGATTATATAATACCAAAAAGGTACACCATAAAGATATAAGACTCATCTCACAGAGGTATAAGTAATGTATAGAAGTACAGATGATTAGTCATGAACCTAGATCATCTTATTCTGTCATGAGGTACGTTTGTTGATTATACGGAATCTGAACCACACAGGATCGATAGGTACTAACCCCTGCAATGACCCACATAGAATTTTACCCACATAGGATTTGTATGAACTGACCCACAAAGGATGGTTGAGTGCTCCCTATACAAAATCTGACCCACAGAGGATTGGTATGCATTTGACCCACACAGGATGGCTGAGCACTGACCCACATGGGATCTGACCCACAAAGGATCGGTATGCGCTGACCCACATCGGATCACTGAGCGCTGACCCACACATGGTAGATAGTTACTAACCACCATAATTACCCACATAGGATCCGACCCACCCAGAGTCGATAGGTTACAAATCTCTGTATTATCCGTCTCCAACCTCCGCCTCACTGCCAACCACTGGATTCCTTGCACCCAGTGTAATTGAGTTCTTTATAATTCATACATCAAGATATCATTCGTACCACTACCACCATAGAATTCCCATGGAGAAGTATACCAAATTTCCATCACGTTATAAGGGATCCAACATGACAGGGAAAGAATCAATCGAACGCCCGGTCTGTATGTTATTAGTGTTTCCGCTCCGAGGGCCCGGTTGGATTCGGGGATCGATCCAACCCGGTTAAACTCCAAAGTTGTCCAAAAATCAATTGGAGTGTACCAAATGGACCGTATCGGTCCCAATATTATGGTTCTGTAGGCAGTTTGTCAAACGGAAGCCCGGTTCTCAAGATATGGCCACCAAGGCGTATCTAGGCCTAGAGGGGCCCGTGTCTGGTCGGACCTGGTAGGACCGACCCGGCCCGACCTGGCCGAGGATGAACTGAACCGGTTTGGGTCAACTCAGTGGCCTCGGCCGTGTTGGACTCGGCCTTTAGGGCCGTGGTCTAGCCCGACCCGTGAAGGAGGCGGCCCGGCCTGGCCCGCTGTGCGCAGCCCAGAGGTGCGGCCCGCAGTTGGGGGACCGCCTTGGAGGCATCCCCCTAGCTGACGCCTGGGAGGGAGATGCCTCCCAAGTCACCCAAAGGGCCAAAGGGTCGTTTGAAATTTGGAAGCAGGACCCGTAGGAGTGGGTTCTACTCGGTGCACCACGGTCGTCCGATACGTCGACCGATCCTCGACCTCCCAATGGTGTGACGACGCCGCTTTCCTCCGCGATCAGCTGGGTTTCGGCCACCCTTCGGCCTCCACCGCGGTCAAGTAGTCGTTTCCTCTTGCGCCTCTGGTGGCGCAGACACATGCCACCACTCATCCATGCCGCTGGCCGAATGCCGGACTCCACCCAGCTCCACCATTGCAGATGGACCTCGCCCTCCTATTCAACTGGCGATGCGGACGCGCTTCGCCCATCCTTTCCTTGTGGTCAGCCGAGTGATTGCTGATAACTTCTTCCGCTTTCCATCGCGGTCATATTCTAAATCCTCATGTTGAGGGATCCATGTCCATATGTCATTCTCAACAAAAAATTTTGTTTCCAGAGTCATTAATTATTTGGCATTGATGAACGCATGAAGAACGCACGAAGAACAGAAGGAAAGGGCCAAGGTATATGTGAGGAATGATGGCCAGGTATGTTTGGCCATCGTCTTTGTGAATCCATAATACGAAGAATTATAAAATAAATTCAATCATAAATAAAAGTAAATCCACTACCTTTACATTCATTGGAGATGTCGTGAGGAAGAAGACGAAGTTGATGAAACAGACGTCAGCATACGTCGCACTCAAAAGATGTTTCTGATGTCAGTTCCTCGTTCTTCGTTCAGAAGTCATTCTTCATTGAAGGATATTTCTCCAAAGATCCTCCCAATCATTCCTTTCCCTTGCCAACAATTTCTACCATGAAATGGGTGTTTCCAAATTAATAACATTAAGTTTATTAATTAAACAAAAATAGATGGCACATCAATTGAATTGAAGTTGGCACATTAACTAGGGGGAATTCCAAGGGTTAACTTCATATTAAGAGGGGTTCAGGTGGTCCCCACCCCCAAATTCAAAGTGGGAGGTTTCAATTTCAAAAATAAAAAAAATCTTGTTTATTTTATTTTCTCCCATGAAATGTAATTTATGCCCTCGACCTACTGCGGTCAAGGTGAATCTCACTAAAAGAGAATATCAACACTGAGAGTTCAACAGTGCCCTCATATTTCAATTATGGGCAACAGTTTGAAAGTTAAAAAATTTCACTCATGTGTTTAATAAATGTACCTGAAAAAAAGTTCAAAAATTCATTCCGGGTACAACGGGACTCGGAATCCAGCGCCATCAATTTTCACGGACTCCTAATATTTCAATTTTTTTAAAAAAAGAAAATTAAATGAAAAAATACGGGTCTTTACTAACAAGTATAACTACCTCACCTACCTCTAACTAATACATTGGTAGACATCATGGTGAACCCAAAAGGGACTCATCAATATCCATAATAATAATTTCATAGAAGCTGTGGTTGTAGGAATCCCCACGAAAAGGTATGTGATTTTCTCATGATGCTTAGAAATAAAGGACATGGGCCTAAAAACTATCATCTAACACCTGAATAATTCACTCCTACTGGACATTAGTCTAATAATGATATGTTGTAATCAAGAGCACCTATAATTATAGGGCCTTATGTAACCCTTTCCATAATGTGAGGTAAACTAAGCATCTCATCCCGATATGATAGAAGGGGGACCACCATGAAGTCACACAATATCCTGAATATTAATACTCCCAAAATGAATAATTAAGAAGGTATCTTGTATTGGTAGGAAGTGTGCTACATTATTCAACATATCAATGGTCATCCATACTGTATTGCGGCCTAATGGGGATATGGGAAATCCCATCACAAAGTCCATAGTGATGTCATTCAAGTTTCACTCGTGAATGGATAAAGGTTATATAATTCTAGTTGGTAGATGGTTCTCTTCCATCACCAGTTGATAGGTGTAGCAATGAGTGATAAAACCTACAATCCACATTTTCATGCCTAGACACCAATACAGAAAAAGTGGTTCTCGTTATATCTTTGTAAGACTAGGGTGAACTTCCCAAATAGAGTGATGGGATTCCCTTAACAATGCTATCTGTATATTAGAGGGCACCGATAAAAACCCATGCAATAGTATAGTTTCATTATCATTAACAAACCAACCATGAGTTGGTTTATCACCTTATCGATCTCCCTCATGACAAGTCCCTCAAAATCAGATAGCTACCTCATTCAGACCCACTCCAAAAGGGTGGATGTCACTAAAAGATATTCAATAATACCTTATAAGTGCTATTCTTGATCCTCAAGGTATATCCTAGAAAAAACCCATCATCTTCCAATCACAGATAGTATCCTAGAAGGCATGTGTCTGAGTCTTTGTGGAGAAGGAATCAGCCACTACATTTCACTTTCCAAATGTATAAGAAAGCTCAATTTTGATGTACCACTTTAACTGACCCACCTACATTTCCTCATATTTAATGCTGATTGTATAGATATATATTTGAGGTCTTATAGTCCATGTAGGTAATGGAATGCTCTCCGAAAAGGTAGTTCCACCAAAATCATTATTCATGAACCACAATTGCTAGCTCGAGGTCATGTGTAGTGTAATTCTTCTAATTAAGCCTTAGCTAGTAGGGCCCATATGCTATAACTCGATCACCCTACATCAGAACTGCTCCAAGACTAATACCAAAAGCATCACAATAGACTATATTAACTCTATCGGACTCCAATATAATTAGTATAGATGATGAAGTTATTATTCCACTCAAAACATAAACATCAGTCTCACATGCCTTTGACTACTTGAATTTAACGCCCTTATAAGTCAATCCTATAAGCAGTGCTAAAAGGTCTGATAAAACCTATATTTTCCTATGTAATAACCACAGACTACTAATTATCTACATATATCAAATATATTCTTTAGATGTTAAAATGAAACCAGGAAGCGCACCTTCTCCAGCTCAACAAATATGCCATCCTATGAAATATTATAACCCAGGAAGTGAAACATAGTTATTTAGAAGTGAAATTTTCTGAGAATCACTTATAAATAGTACTCAATCAATGAATTCAACACAATATCAAGACAATTAGATTGGATTTTTTCAATTTTTTAAAAAAAATTAGATGCCCTCTATGAAGACCACAAAAATTTAAACCATGTATGGGTGTCAAACCCAATTATTCAGAGCCATACTGATTTCTAGATAATTTATAAGATAAAAAGGCATAAAAATATACACATAAGATCCATACCAACTCCTAAATTATAAATGTGTAATGCATGATGTCCTCACACATGCCTAATAGAAGCCAAGCGACAAATCAATCTTGTGGAAAACTGTTGCACCTCATAGCTAGTCAAAGAAGTTGTTTATATGAGATAGAGGATACGATTTCATCAATGTCTTCTGGTCAATTATTTGAAATCCATTCAAAATATAGAGGGTACCATATTACTTCTTCAAAAAAATAAATGGTTTACCCCATTGAAAATTTATGTGTCAGATTAAAACATTTTTTTCAAGAACATGCACCAACACCATTTGTTCCTAGAGCTCTGTAGAATCCTCCCTAGAAAGAGTAATGAAAACTCATCTTGTGCATGGAACAAGTACCATGGTTAATTCGACCTCTCCCTTAGGAGGTTATTTTGAGAAATATTCAGGGAATACATCCCTAAATTGATCCAAAAATTTATGAAATCCCATTAGTTCCATTCGTTTCTTTCTCATGAAGTGACATTCCATTTGAGTTGTCACCCTGCCCAGCCCTTGATGCTCTTCTCTTGGTCAGATAGCTTTAGTATACCATTCACCTTAATGGATATAAATTCTACTCTCAGGTGATGTAAAGTAAACCCTCTTGTGATTGAAATTAACATTAGCATGATATTTCACAAGCTGGTCCATGACGAGAATGAAATTGAAGTTAGTCATCTCAAGGAAGAGGAAATTCTATAGGAAACGATACCCAACTATCACATGGGGAAATATTAAATCAAGCATATGCACACAAATTGGAACCATATTAGTTTATTGAGAGACATGATGTAGTATAATTAATGTGTTTATAAGTCCAAACTATCCACAATAGAAACAAATATAAAAGTGTTTGATGAAACTATATCTAGTAAAGAAGAAATTAATGTAGAGGCTAGCAGAATAGTACCTATGACAGCAGATTTCCTTGGGAAATTCCTCTCATGCATAATATGCATTTTATAAACATGTCTTGAACCATGAAACTAAAATGTAGCATGAAAAGACTAGGTAGGTCCATTCTCCGGGAGATGAGCCTCTAAATCATTACTCTCTCAACCATTACCACATGACTAGACAAATTGGGTTGTAGAAGACCAAATCCCATCCAACTGGGGAGTCATTGATCCTATACCTAATGGTGGTGTTGGTAGAGATCCTAGATCACATTGAATTTGAGGAAATGATTGAAAAAACACATTAGGTGACCCAACCTTCTGCAAGGTCGATACTCGTTTGGGTTTCACACACATTAGCAATTTTGTCCATGTCGTTCCACAACTGAGACACACAATTGTGTCCTCTAGAAATGGGGATGACCTTGTTTGTATAAAATTAAAACATTCCAATCAATTTCTAATGGGTTTATTCATAGAAACGGAAACATCCAATGATTTTATATCCATTTGGACCTACATTCCAAAGGTAGATGCTCATTAGTTGTGGACCGATGAAGTTTAAGAATTTTCATTGGTCGAGAGGATGGGAGGTCAGACTCTGCACACCTTTTTTAGGGGAATTATTGTCTACTCTGGGATTCACTTTATAGATTTAAGTTATGTTCGTGAATCCTTATTACACTACCAAGATTGAAAATGAGCTTTCCTTAAGATATGACAATCAATGATTAATATGTATGAGAATTAGAGAATATTTTATATGTATTGGAAGTTCTTCATCGATAGAGAATCATCTATATTTGTTAGATATTCAGTGTCAATGGTATCCTTAAACATATTATATAAAGATCTCTTGGTCATTATTATAACCATACTAGTTTTAAAGACACTCAAAGGGGAACGTGATGTTTATTGTCATTCAGAAGGACATGGGGTATTTCAAAGTTAGGATCGTACCTGCAGATGGGCTACCTAAGTATCCTTCATAGAAAAGGAATCATAACCCACGTAGTTTGGGAAATAATATATAGTTTAATGTCATATGGGATGGATGATAATTAATGAGTTATGGTATTGAACCTCAGAAAGTCTTCTTACGTACTACACTTTTAAGGTAGAGATCAAAGTCCACGTAGTTCGGTTGGGAATTGTGGGGATTATGTATGATTAAAGGCCCAAAGAGATGTGTCGTGGTTACTTTTACACTCTAAGATCATGTGAGTCATGCTCGGTGTGAGAAACAAGTGGTATTAGTAAACCTGACAATTTTTTCCAAGAAAGAAGCGATCACAAGGAATGATATGGGTCTTACGTATGTGTGATTTCCCAAATAGATAATGATCGGGACTTACTTTAGAGAAGAAGTCCGGAAACAAGGTCAATAAAGGTATATGTGCTTTATAGAGATTTTGATACTCTAACATGGGGCTTACTCCTGAGGAGGATGCCCAAATTAAGAGGGGAATTCTGATTGGGTTTTATTCCTGAGAAGGAAGCCAAAATCAAAAGAAGTTAATACTAGTAAACATAAATTCTGAATGGGGCTTATTCTTGAGAAGGAGGACCAGGTTAAGGGACTTGGGAACTGGGGCTTACTCCTGGGAAGGAGGCCCAGGTTAAAGGGACTTGAGAACTAGGGCTTACTCCTGAGAAGGAGGCCCAGGTTAAAGCTACTTGAGAACTGAGGATTACTCCATAGAAGGATGCCCAGGTTAAAGGGACTTCATATATGGGACTTAGTCCTGAGAAAGAGGACAAAAATTAGGGGAACATGAAGACTGGGGCTTACTCCTGAATAGGATGCCCATATTTGGGAACATGGGGCTTACTCTTGAGGAGGATGCCTAAGAATAGGGGAATTGGGGCTTACTTCTAATGAGGATGCCCATAATAAATATCTTTTCATCTTAAAGGATGAGGTTGAAGGAATGAAATCTCTAACCTTAATGACATAATGATATGTAAATCACTAGGTTTTGAGAGATATTCCACAGAATTTTTTTCAGATAAGGAAGCCAACCAAGAAATCATGCCATAAATGGCTTTGAAGAGGATTTTAATGTCTAAATCATAAAGAGGATAGGTAGATTTGAAGAAAATAGATGAATAAATATTAGGGGTACCCAAAAGAAGGTATGCACGCATGTCCTGTTTGGGCGCGCAGGTCCTGGTCGCGTAGGTATACCTGCGCGACAAAGGTATACTTTCGCGATGGTCAACCCAGAGGGTAAAACATGGTAGAATCTTGGCTCAAGCCCTTAGTGTTATCCCTAAATACTTTTAAATGAGTGTTGCAGAAGTTCTGTTGAAGGGATAAGGTGGCGCACAAGTGTCTTCAATTCCCTAAAGGGTTAGACACTTAGGCGCACAGGTGTTGATGAATTTCAACACTTAGGCCTTGTTCCCTCTCTTTAGACCTTCCATTAAAGGTAAGAAATTACATTATAAGTGTTCGGAAGGATTTTAGAAGAGACTAGGGAACTGGGAGCTCAAATATGAGTTTCTGGATTTTTTTCCCTGCAATGGGGGGCCCACCAAAGTTATTTATAGGCCTTTGAAGACCTTGGGAGAAAATAACATAGGGTGCACAAGTCACCTGTGTGACCATTATGAGGCATGCAAGTATACTTGTGCGGCCATGATAAAACCTGTGCGACCCATGTGTATACAAATCCATGTTCATGACTTAGTAAATTTTTTATGTTTTTCCAAGGTTGAATCACTTTGTGTTAAGGTATTTTCCTTTTTCAGTCATTAGATTCTATGATGGAAAGGAGCGTCAACAAAACTCCCCCCTCAGAGTTGGATATGAAAGGAATGAGGATGTGACTCTGAGGTAAAGAAAAAGACCAAGGAAGGGCGACCCACAAGTTTTGAGCACGCAGATATTAGCGCACTGATGGCGTCACACAGGCTTCAGCACGCAGGGGTGCGACCTAGCCTAAAAATATGCGCCTCATTATAGCGAAAAGCACCTCGATTTTAAACTTTAGAGCTCTCACCACTCATGTTTCCTTTATCGCGCATGTTACTTTTTTTACGCTGGTTCTTTGTATCGTGCTTCTGTAGAGGTATTTGGACTTGCACGATGATACTTGTGCGCCCGAAACATGCGCGACACAACTATACTTGCGTGCCAAAACTGGACTTGTTCTCCTTAATTCCTTAGCCATTTTTTCATTTTTTCTTCACAAATTTTATGAAAAATAAACTCACTTAAGAGTTAATTATTCAACCTTTGTGAAGATTCAATGGCTCCTAGAAGAATCGGAACTGCTGATGAACTGGCGAGCAAGTGGATTGATGATATGATGAACATTATAGGCCATGATTACTATGATCTATGCAAGAGAACTCTTCTAGATTTGGACAGGTACTTGAAGAAGTATTATCGTGACTTTCCATAGAGCATCTACTTGCCTCTGTATGGTCATGGTCATCTGTAATACGTCAACATTTCAGAGGAAAAGAACTATCTCCCAAATTCTTGGTTTCAAAATTACACCAACTTTGATTCCGCAAATATCTCAAGTGGAGGAGAGTTTTTAAATAATGGAACAATGGAGAAGGCCTATATGATGCATCATTGCCCTTGTGCGCCAGATCTGAAACCTCACAAGCTCGAGCTGCAACCACATTGTTATCCTGCAATCTTCCTAAATTCTCAGATGGATCAATCCAAAGGCTGGAAGAAGAGTTGGGACTTCCGTCCTGGAGGAGGATTGAAGCCACCTTGGATGTGGGCATACTGGGTGCGTCAAACCTGGGAAGAGTTTGTGGAGGATTTGAATGAAGTTGTGATATATGAAGTAGTGTGGGCTGGGAAAACATATGTCTACCGGAATGATGAGTTTGTGCTTGAGCTAATCAGCCTCTGGAGCCCAAAAACCAATTCTTTCCATCTGAATCATGGAGAAGTAGGCATCAGTTTGTAGGATGTCTACAAGATCTCAGGGGCTCTAATTCTGGGTGGCATGTATGAGGAATTCATCCCCCACAAGGCTACTTATAATGATTCTGAGAAGACTTCGGCTTTGGCTCGAGAGTTATGGAAAATCTTCCACAAGATCATGAATTCAAAGAACTCCCTAACTCATTCTAGAATTGATATTCATACATAGGAGTGGATGAATATGTATCTTACCAGGAAAAATGAGAAGTATTCGAGTAGGAAGGATCCCACCTGTACTCGCCCTACAACCTTCCCCAGAACAGAAAAGAGGGGTGCTCTTGGCACGTTCTGGCCGACCCTGGAAGCTGGAGAATTAGAGAAGTGTGGATATGATGTAAATCAGAGAATCCAAAATAAGACCCATCTATCGGGATTCTTATCCTTGTGGATCAATGTTTATCTTCTTCTACTTAGGGATTCGAAGGGAGGCGGCAAGCCAGGGACCTTATTGTGGCAGCAAGGTTGGCTGAGAAGAAAATGGTTGGGTTGGCCACGCCCATTTTGGTGAATATTCACAGGTTCTTACACGATGTCTTTGTGGGTAAGTCTCCTTTGAGAATAGTGGGACCATTCCATGATTTATGGGGATGGATCACCACTCATTTCAAGACATATGTTGTACAGAATGGAGTACAGGTTCTTGGGAGCTCTTTTAGCCAATCAGTGCAAGCATATTCTGGAATTGCTCTGTTAGCTCTCAACATCTATGATATGATGGTGAGGTTGATCAGGTTTAAGGAATTCAATTTATTTCTTTATGGAAACCCGCCAACTGGGTGGTTTATTGATGATGGTACTGCCGACCTGGAATTGAGGTCGTACATGCTGGCTTGCAGAGATGGTGTACTGGCCACCAGGATTGACAGAGATTTTATGCGAGGCCTATGCCCCATACAGATTTGTACGCTAATTCAAATGTCTAAAGATGACTAATGCATCCCCTATTGTGCATGTCAGGTTAGACTAGCATCCAATGGTTTCCTGACAACTATAGTTTCTGACACTTATGGAGAAGACTGGGGAAATGTTTGATCTACCGGTTCATAAAGCGGCGAGTAACTTGACTACATGGTATGCCAAGAACTGGATAGCATCATACCCTGAAGGGGTGTTGAATCGTCCTTTTTATTAAGTGGGGAAAAAGAAAGGAACTGTAGAGAATGAAACCCTTCATCGGAAAGGTGATGCTTCCTCACCTGGAGATGATTCACTAGGTTCCTCACTTAGGGCTGAATCGTCAGATTCCCAATATGGGGATGATAAGGCACAGCATTTGGAAAAGAGGCCTCATTCCAGATATAATCCTCCTGCCAGAATCAAGAGACCAACTCCATCAACACCTAGTGAGTTACTTCATTGGGGAAATTTAATCATCATTACATTATAGAGCAACAAGTCTTATTTTCTTATCCTTTATCTGTAGTTATATTAGCTGGGAAGAAGCTGATGTCAACGATTGTAGGACCCTCCTTGCAGCCTTCTGGTACACATTTTGAATATTTACGACCAGAGGATATCTAGACATGGCGATGTTTATATTGAGATGATGAAACTGCCTGACTAGATCTGTGCGAGGGGCTACAAATCCCTGGAATAGGGAATAGTTGGGCTTATACAGATATCTATTACAAGGATAACCCCGATATAGTGTGGGCTTACATCAGAGATCTAGAGATGCTCATATATACCATCGATTATTCCATTCATGTCACCAAGTGTGTGAAGGAAATGATAGATCGTGGCGCCACTGAGGGGAATAGTGGTTCTGGAGATGAGAAGTGGCACAATTATGTGACTCCTGAATATGTAATATTATTTCCATATTTACTTTGAATTTTAATTTCAGTCAAAGCTTTGTTACTCAAGAAAATTACATTCTTCATCCTGCTGCTTTCAAAGAAAGGAACTGCTAAGGTTCCTTCACCATTGTATAGCCCTAGTGGTAATTCCATCGGGGCTAATGAATCTCCTCACAAGCCGGGAGAGATATCTCCAGGTCAGCAAGCCATGGAGGAGGAGTTGGACATGTCTTTTCATTATCCAATTCCTATATTTGGAGAAGATGATGTCAACACTCCTAAGAAGCCAAAGAATAAAAGGCATCGAAGAAGGAAGTCCACAGCTAAATGTTTCATTGGTTGCGGTAAGTCCTTCAGATATTCATGAGTCTTAACCCCTAAAAATATTTCTCATACTTCTTGGGATTGCAGGGTCATCTACAATTTCATCTCTATGGGAGAGTACTGACCCTCCTTTGAGGACGACGAAAGGTGCTGGTGAAAAATCACATGTTTAGGCTAATTTGGCTGCTCTTGGAGTAGAGCCAACAACTATTCCCAGTACACCTCCTCCTACTATTGCAAGGAGAGAAGAGTATGCTTCTAGTAAATTAATAGTGCTTCCTAAGATATTGAATGAAAACATAAAATGACATCTATTATGTGATACTTTAGGTTCAACCCCTACACCAGAACAATTAGCAGCCACTACAAATGATGCTGCAATTTTATCTGAAGATGTTGTCCGAGATCAGTGACCGCCGCATGATGGTTTCCAAGAAAATGTATCGAATTCTCCCACTGGTGAGACTTACCCGGAATCTGAGATAACATTGGATGAAATTATGGAACTTGGTGCATCTTTTGAATATTTTTTAGATAATGTTAAATTAGAATGTAATTTAAAATATTTTGGACGTGATTGTTATCCTTCATCTTGTTAAAATAACATCTTATTACATCTCTTACCTTTATTGGTTCAAATTTGTAGTTCCATCTGATCAAGCTGCCGAACTGCCAATACCTGAAGGGTGTACAAATAACCCAACAATTGGAGAGACACTGGCTCAAGTGGAGCTGAACCCAGTAGAGCTTCCTCAAACTCGTCATGAAGATCCTGTTGAAGCTAGGGATGATCGGGAGGATCCTTCTCCTGTTGCTGATCTAACGTTGGGTAATAGATAACAATATTTATCGCTGATTTCCAATAAACTTTTATTATCCTTTTAAACTAACAAAAAACATTCAATTAACTGTGCTGGGCAGTCAATTTCAGTGGCTAGATCTAGAGGTGAAGCCTCACCCTCCGTCCCGAAGGTAATAGAAGTAACAAGAGTCAGGGGGGAAGAGCAGAACAGGGCACTTCTCTAAGTGCATTAATCCCAGATTATATTCCCCCTTGTGACAGGGATGCTGAGTCAGACACAAATTTACAAAAGGAGATCCAATTTTAATGATGCAAGGCATGGAAGAACATATAGATGATCATATCTGATGTGCCTCTTGAAGAGCTGTCATCGAAGATCATGTGATTGTGATCCCTGTTTGTCATGTTGGGACTTGGCGGTTTTGGATGTCAAGAGATCCGTGATGTGGTAAAACAATTCATCTTAAAAAGGGAGAAGGAGAAAAGTACCATCAAGATTTGACCAGGTTAAGGCTGTCAGCCAATATCAATGAATTTTAGGCTGCGGTATCCCGAGATGAGGCTGATCATGTTTCCAAGTTAAAGGAGCTGAAGTATAAGATCAATGAGAAATTTGTCCAGCAGATTCACCTTTATCAACAGTTAGATTCTATTGTTGGGGAACATGAACAGCTTAATAATTCATTGGAAGGAGTTCAAACAAATGTTATGAAATCCATTTCAGATTCCAAGAATGCACTCCATCAAGCTGAAAATAGTGAATCTGGTCGAGTGCATGAGATTCATGTGGCTGCTGATGAAGCTCGGGATGTCGTAAATCAAATAAATATTTATGTTGACAGCCTTGTGTAATTCTCAGGAAAGGGAAGAGAATCCAATCTATGTATATCCTTCTAACTCTTGTGCATTAAATGAAAAACACTTCCATCTTCAATCATTTGTTCTTGCATTCTTTTGCTTCCTGCTTTAAATTTTTACCTAAGCCAATGGGCCTAGTAAGCATAGTTTGAATATTTTTCTAGGATTATAAAAATAACCCTACAAAAATTGAATCCTTTTAATTGCTCGATATTAACTAAATCATACAATGTATATTTTTAGTGAGCCGGGACTTGACTTTTGTTCAGAGTTCCCTTGTCTTTTTTGATCAGTTTAAAGTCATGCTCATCGAACATAAAAACGAAAATTTTTATGGTCGATATAGCTTTGAATGAATGGATTAAAATTGACTCAATTCCTTGATAATTTATCTGAAAACATATTACCACACTCAAGTTTGGGGTAAAACATGGAAACTATGACATAAGAAATATTGAATATGAGGAATGATATGAGAAAACAGATAAAAGGAATTAGAAGAAGTATTTCCCAACAATGAAGTTAACAGTATTTAACAAACCCGTTAGGGGGTTGAATTTTTCAAGGACACCTAAGGGCATTGATTTCATAGTCAAATAGTATCATCTTTTGGTTGAGAGGTTCATTATGTAGACTGTTTATGCAAGGCCGCCTAAGGGCATGTGCTGTATATTCAGACAAAATAACTCTCTGAAATTTACCTTTCTACTGCTAAAAATCTAGTAGATTTTTATAGAGATTCAAATATTCCAAATCACAGAGTCTGTTGTATGGAAATAAGTACTTGAATATGGAGATGATATTTCCAATCATGATTATCAAATAATTGGATGAATGTCACTCATGCGAAGGTCTGAACCAAATGTAGGGAATGAAAATATAAACCATAGACTTGAACACTTTCAGATCATGAAAACGAGTATGAGAAAAATATGTTAAGGATGGATATTTTTGTTGATCCCTACATATTGTCATTAAGGCAATTAAGGAAAAAAGAAGTTTTCCTCCCTAGAATGAAGTTACCACTATTTGAAAAACCCGTAAGGGGGTTGAATTATGCATGTCCGCCTATGGGAATTGGATGCATACTCAAATAATAGCATCTATTGGCTGACAGGTCTATTATGTAGATTGTTTATGCAAGGCCGCCTACAGGCACGTGCTGCATAGTCGGAAAAAAAAATTCTCGGGTATCATACATTTTGTGTCCAGAAGTCGAGAAAAGGTTTACAGAGATCTGGAAGTATTTAAGGATAGGAGTATGATACATTAAAATGGGCATTGTCCAATGCATGTAGAAGATAAATAAGACAATGCTAACCATAGTCATGTTGTGTCTGGGTCCTGAATTGAGGTTCTAGACTTCACCACGTATCCCATAAGGATGGAAATCAAACCATACATAGTTCTTAAAATACAGTTTAACGTCATGTGGGATGAGAGTGTAGGAGATCATAGTATATGGTCATAGAGCTCGAACCATAATAAGGAATACACATTGTGTGTTTTATAAAACTTATGTGAATGAAGACCAGGGTTTTTATACCACATTCATGTTTTCATAGGTGATATTTTCAGCCAAGGTACTGAAAGTGGAATTTGGGGTTAGGTCCAAATAGTTGGCGTTGTATTCAAGGGATGCTCAAACATTCCTACATATCCCATAAGGATAGGAATAAAGCCACACATAGTTCTTGAAATATACTTTCTACATATTTGGTTCGTACAAGTGATGGGTGAAAGGGGACTTTAGTGCAATGATGGTTTGACCCAAGATAAAATATTCGGGCATTTCCATGTATGCACGTAGTCTTTAGAATATAACATGATTGGAGATCAACGTAAATAATGATTCCCTCTCAGGTGAGAGTGTAAAAGAATGTTGTAGTTTATTGTCGCACGAGACAAAAAGTGTGAATAGGTTAACGTCATATATAAAGGATGATGGTTAACCGATGTAAAGAAATTTTGGTTCTGGGGGCTGCGTCATAGATCAACATCATATGTGATGGAGGTGAACCGATGTGAAGAGATTGGTTTTGGGCTTGAACCTCGGGAGGATGCCTATGTACCCAGTCTAGAAGGTAAGGATCAAAGTCCGCGAAGTTTAATTAAAGAATGAATTGGTGATCAAGTTTTTCTTGAGGACAATGACCTAAAAAATGGTGTAGGGACTTACAACTGGTTAGAGACCCATATAGGGTGTTATGATTGGTGTTTACTCTAAGATCACATGATTCATACTCGGTGTGAGAAACAAAAGGTAGAAAAAACCCTAACGATGCACAGTTTAGTTTCATGTAGGACATATGAAGGGACTATGCAGTTTAAAGTCCTGTAGTGAGGACTATTGGTGCTTAACACTTTAGTGACATGTGGCAGGGACAAAATACAGTTTAATGTCATGTACGAAAAATATAGAGACACGGTTTAACGTCATGTTGGACGTGAACACAGTTTTGCATCATGTTGGACAATAAGGGTGCTGTACAGTTTAGCGTCCTGTAGCTAAGACGATGGGGACGATACAGTTTAACATCATGTTGGACGAAAGGGGGACTCTGCAGTTTAATGTCATGCAGTAAGGACAAAATATGACACAATTTAATGTCATGTTGGACTTATTAGGGACTTTTTCATAGTTTAACGTCATGTTGGACGATGGAACAGTTTAACGTCATGTTGGACGATGGTGCGAATAGTTTAAGGTCATATGCATGGACCAGTGATTATGCAGTTTAATGTCTTCCTAGACGTAAGGGACTTTTGTATAGTTTAGCATCATATAGCTAGGAAAACATAGTTTAACATCGTGTTTGGACATATGTTCAAATAGTTTAAGATCAAATGCATGGACCGTATAGTTTAACGTCGTGTTGGACGTAAGTGCAAATAGTTTAAGGTCATATGCATGGACCGAACAGTTTAACGTTGTGTTGAACGTAATTGAAAATAGTTTAAGGTCATATTCATGGACCGATTATTATTTGTATTATACAAAATACTTCTTCATAAATCTGGCATTGGTTGGAGTATTGATGAGTTCTCCATCCATTGTTATTAAAGAATAAGATCCATTAGAGTAGACCTTATGTATTAAATAAGGTCTTTCCCATTTTGGCTCTAGAATGGGAGGTTTCTTTCCTAGTATCATTTAAGTTTTAATAACCAATACCAATTCTCCCTGAATGATTGAACAAAGATGAAACTTTTTGTTGAAAGCTCATGCTATTCGATTCTGATAGACTTCCAAGTGGTGTAAGGTGCACAATGTTTTCTCATCTAATCATTCCAATTCTTCCAATCACATTTGAGATTGTTCATCTATAGATGAATGATCACAAATGGATACCCTGAGTGAGTGTAATTGAACCTCAGTGGGCAAGAATTCTTCTGTTCCATATACCAATGAATATGGAGTTGACCGCGTTCCAGTGCGGGTGGTTGTCTGATAAGCCCATAAAGCATGAAAGAGTTTATCAGTCCATGATTTCATATCTTTATCCACCATCTATTGCAGTATATTTGAAAGAGTCTTGTTGAAGGATTCTATTTGGCCATTTTCCAATGCATGATATTGAGAGGAATGGTTGGATTTGATGATGTATTCTTGATACAACCTCCTTACCTCGGATGAACAGAATTTGGTTCCAATGTCCATCAATATGGTATGAGGGACACCAAATAAGGTGTTGATGTTAGACTTGATGAAGCTAAAAATGGTTTTAGAAATAACTTCTTTGAGAGGTATTGTCTCTGCCCATTTGGAAAAGAAGTCAGTAGAAGTAAGAATGTACTTAAACTACTTGGTTTTAGCTGAAGGATAAGGTCCAACTACATCCATTCCCCATATGGAAAATGGCCACGAGTATTTAGCTATAGTAAGAAACTCTGGGGGTTGATGAATGAAGTTGGAATTTACATAGACAAAATGAAACTTCGTTGTGAAATCAACCCAATCTTGTATCATTGAATGCCAAAAGTATCCAAGCCTTCAAATTTGATCAGATAGTCTATGTCGAGACTGGTGGGCACCGCAGACCCCTGCATGAAATTCTTTCATGATATCCATTGTCTCTTCACCGTCAATGCATCTGATGATAATTACATGAAAACCTCTTTTGTAGATAATTTTTTCTAGGTGATCTGAGCTATCATGAAGAGTAAAATTGACCACACTTCATCAGATTTGTTATTTCTCGGCTCTATTAGGTGGACGTGTTCCATTTTGAAGGAATTCCCTTATAGGTGTCATCCATCCTGTAGTATAACCATATGGTTCAGGAATGGAACTAATTTGATTGATTTCCTCTGTTTGGGTTAGAACATAAGGTGAAGTTGTACGATGGTGGGAAATACTGATGATTGCCTCGTCCCAAATTTGCTCTGGAAAAGCAGTGGCTATATTAGCCAGTGCATCAGCTTGTGCATTTTCTGATCTTGTAAAATAAGAAAATGTCGGGTCTGAAGGAAATTCCTCTATTAACTCTCTGACATAATAATACAAAGGGATTAGTTCTTCTTTTCTGATTGTATAATCTCCATTGACTTGTTTGATTACCATGTCTGAATCACCTTTCATATTTAAGTGATTCACTTGTTCGTGAAGCGCCAACTTTAATCCTGTGATGAGGTCATAATATTCTTCTTCATTATTTGTATCACCTCCCAAAAATGAGAAGTAATAAGGTAGCACTGCCTTTTCTGGGGAAATAAGTACAACTCTTAATCCAACTTTTTTGAATTTTGGATCATCCATTTTCTTCCCTGTTGTACTTCTGGAAGCACCATCAAAGTACATTTCCCATGTTTGAAGAATATCTTAAATAGAAAAGACTTCTTCTTTAGGATGTTTAATATCTAAAGATGTATCTTCTTCTGAAGGGTGTTCAACAAGGAGATTAGCCAGAGCATGACCTTTTATTTCCTTTTGAGACACATACTGGATATCAAATTACTGCAAAATAACTTCCCACCTTTCTAAACGTCCTGTAAGAATTGGAAAAATAAGGATGAATTTGAGCAGGTTATTTCGAGATACTAATTGGACCTCATGATGTTGCAGGGAGTGTCTCAATTTTTGAACCGCAATGATTAATTCTAGGAAACACTTCTCAATATTTGAATATCGGGTTTCTACTTCAAGCATAGTCCGACTGAGATAGTAATGGTTTTTTTTATTCCCAACACCATTCTTCTGGGAAAGGAAGGCACCAAATGATCACTCTAAAGCTATCACATAATGAATCAATAGCCTTACTTCAACAGTTGGCATTAATACAGGTGGACTCAAGAGAATTTTTTTGAGTATATCAGATGCCTCTTGACATTCTTCAGACCACTGGTAAGTGACTCCCTTCTTCATCAATTTGGTGAGGGGTAAACTTTTTCCTACCATATTGGAAATGAAACACTGAATATAGGCTAAGTGTCCTTGAATTACTCTCAATTATTTCAAATTCCGAGGAGGTGACATACCAAGGATTGACTTTTTCTTGTCAAGATCAACTTCGATACCACAATGGCGTACAACAAAGTAGAGAAATGTTCCTGAGGTTACCCCAAAAGCACATTTCAAGGGGTTTATCTTAAAATTATGTTGCCGATGTTTGTGGAATATGACTTATAAATCAGCCAAGTGATTAGAACATTGTCTGGATTTAACCACAAAATCATCCGCCAACATTCAACAAATTCCCCTAAAAAGGGTTTGAATATATGGTGCATGGAACGTTGATATGTTGTGCCTATATTCTTCAAGCAAAAGGGCATTAGCCGATAGCAAAACACACCCTGAGGGGCTCTGAAGACTGTAGATTCTTCATCTTCTAGATACATTTGGATTTGATTATACCCGGAAAATCCATCCATGAAATAAAGTGCTTCATAGCCAGCTATTGCATCAAACAAGAGTTCTGTAATCGGAACGGGAAAATCATCCTTTGGACAGTGCCGATTATGATCTCTAAAATCAATGCAAACTCTAATGTTTCCATTATTCTTTTTCACTGGGACAATATTAGCCAACCATTTGGGATATTGAACTTCTCTGACGAATTTATCTTTGATAAGCTTATCCACTTCATCATAAATTTTGGAAGCACAAGTTGGGTCTGGTCTTCTTACGGCTTGCTTAAATCCTCGATGTTCTTCTGAAAAACCCATATGATGAGTGGTGACATCGGTATCAAGTCTTCTAATTTCTATATAGTTCCAACCAAATATATCTTGATTTTTCTTTAAAAATGAAATATACAATTCTTTCTATTCATGTTTCATGGCCACAGAAATTAAATTGGGGCATGGATCTCCTTTTGTACCCCGAATTATTTCTCTAAGTTCATCCACTGTGGTAGAGATAACCTCCTCAAAAGCTGGAGGTGAATCTATGAGATCTTCCTCTTCTTCTTCAACATGTGTTACTTCTTCTATTTCTACTTGCATAGTAGACGATGAAGCAAAATTTCCATGATTAGGAGAGATGTTAAAATTGAACATCTTGAAGAAGAGGCTTCCGATATTGACCCTATTGATGATGAATGGTCTTCCTTAGGTAATAAATAAGAGATGATGGACTGAGAATCGACAACATCGTTCACTTCTGATATTGCTATATCTTCTTATGGCCTGGTTGGTGAAGTATAGACTTGCGGGATTTCAGCAGATGAAATGAATACATCTCCATTTGAGATTTCATCATTGTTTGGTGAATCACCAATTTCTCCCATGCTGTCTGGCTTGATTGCCGTAATTGACATTATGGAACTTTTCAAATGAGTATTCAAATTCAGGTCTATCCTGCCAATTTTACTGATAGGAAACACATAATATGTACTCACATGTGTGAATGGGTTTACTGGAATCTTTTCCAAACCATATAGAGCATTAACCTTGGTAACCTCCCTTATTGTGGATTTTTCCTTACCCTTCATGTGATAAAATTCTGCCTCAATGTTTTGAGATTCACATGTTTTTAAGGGGGTTTTATCACCATAAAATGTTCCAATTTGACCATCGAAACAATATTTGAGACATTGATGGTATGATGAAGGGATAGCCGCATGTTGATGTTGCCAAGGTCATCCATGAAAAACATTCAAGGCTGCATCGTGATCAACAAAAATGAAATCTCAATCGGATAAAATGTCTCCAAACTGAGTTCTTAGTGTAATCTTGCCTAGTGGTTCTTGTCCATTTTTATCATATCCTTGCAAAATCAGAGTAGAAGGAGATAAATCAGATTCTTTGAGGCCCAATAGACGAAGTGTACGAATGGGGATGAGGTTGACTCCTGAACCATTATCAGTGAGATCTCCTCATATGTACACACCAATGACCTTCCAGGATAAATACAAAGGTATGATATGTCCATGCATGACATCATCTTCATCTTCATCTATAATAGATATTACTGCATGGAATTCTGCAGGATTATTCTATACATGATAGAATTCAGTCGCAATAATTTCAGTTTCAAACTCTTGAGGACTGGACAAAGCCTCAATGAGTGCCACCTAAAGATCCTTGGATAGATTCAAGGCATCCAGAATTGATAACATGGCCAGTACATTGGCCAAATATTTCAAAACATCATATTTTTGATCAAATGATCTGTGTTTTACAACATGAACAAAATGTTTTGTAGGTGCCTTAGAGGTTGATGCTTATTGTATCGGGGTAGGAGTTGAAAATAATTCTGGCTTTGGAAGATTAGACTGAATAGGTCTATTTACTTGCTGAGAAGTAGAAGGCGGATCCTCTAACTGATCCTCCAGAATAACTGCACCAGGAATGAATCTACTATTGGTGGATGAATTTTTTTTGTTCTTATTGATCCCACTGAAGGTCTCTACCACAAGTTTCTGCTAAATACACAGTTCTAGAAGGTGTAGAAATGGAATAGTGGTTTCTGGGATATCAACGTCTTCCTTTGTATCCCATACCTTTGGAACTCCCTCTGTTTTCTCTGATTGATACAGAGAACTCAGGCTCACCAAGATCGAAGCTGTGATTGGTATAAGGATATATTAAATGAATCATGTTAAAAAAACCAAAGATAAATTCTTCATCTGATGAATATTATGCCAGATTAGCCCATTTAGGCTGTACCGTTTTGTGGGGCGGTGCCCGTGGCTTTGATGTAGATAGCATAAAATCTTCCATAGTCCATGACAACTTTTTCCTTGATACGATCTCATCTTCTTCTGATTGTTCATATTTCTTTGAATTGTGCCTTTTCTTTGAGTATTTCCCCTCTTATGAAGAGGGTTCTTCATTGTCATTCATAGAATAAGTCACAATTGGTTTCTTTAATTGCGTTCAAAAAATGGCATGAGTTTGGTTGGTCTTTTTTCTGAACATCCAATACTCATATTTCAGTGCATTTTTTTTGACTTTTTTCCACTCGCCTTCTTCCTCTAGATTTGTAGCAGTAACACATGCTACCTGAGTTGAAGAACCTTTCAATTTGACTTGTCCCAAGTCCACCATCTTTTGAAGGAGGTATTCAAAGACAAAACACTCCTAAATGGGATTCCAAATCATCTGATGAAATGGTAAATAATTTGGACGGTCTTCATCTCCTTCCCTATTAGGCCTTTTGGGCCTCTCCAATTGAACCAAATTATTTTCCGGAGCTAAAATGAAGTAACCAAGAACTAGTTCATTTCAGAAAGAGTAAACCTTTCTCTTTATATCCTCAAATTGTTTTCGTTTTTGATCTCTTTGATATTCTTGAATAAACGGCCTCTGTTGTTGATGCTCAAGAGTTAGAGCCCTTTGAGAAGATGGAGTCCTTGAAGTTGAAGCAGGTACAGGTTCTTGTTTAAGCACAACTGTAGCAATCTCTAATTTAACCATTCTCCTTCCTGAAGCTAGTGGAATTACATGAGCTTTATCCTTAGTCATTATAAGATAGTCTTCAATCTGTTGAGCGATTGAAGTAAGGTCTCGAAACCCTCTTGTGTATTTCATAGGGATCAACGGTGTGCGTAATTCATCACGCAGATTTTCCACACAAATTGGCAAAAAATCTTCTTCAGGGAGTGATAAACTTAGGGAATATGTAAATCCCTTCTAGCGACCAATGTTATCTGAAACCATTTCATTCTCCCTTTTCATACAATTTGTAAGAACAAAAAACTATTCTCTTTGGAAAAGTTGAGATGAAATCAAGAAGGAATTACTGATGAAGATCCTCCCACTCGGTAATTGATCGGGATTCCAAGCTTTAATACCAGACAAAAGAAGGCCCTTGAAATGATTATACAAAACACCTGAGCCTAACTGCTTCTTGTTGCTGAGGGGTTCCCATCACAGGATCGAAACAAGAAACAAAATGTGTTAAGTGTTGCTTTGGGCCTCCTGAACCATTAATGATTGGGAATGTGGTACTTTCAAAATTTGATGGGGGATGAATTGCATCTACCCATACTGGGTAAGCTCCCTTCTCCGGTTGAACCAGTGCATGCTTTCCTTCCATAGCTTCCAACCAAGCTTTTAATGACTAAATGGTAGTCATTAAATTTTGAGAAACATCCGGTTGAGCATGTACCTATGCAGGTGAAATAACTGGAGCTTGGATAGGTGTGGCGACCGAGACTGCCACTGAGGGTATTATTGCTGGTTGTTGTTGCGTATAACCCATAGGATTAGACCTGTGAGGGTGTACTGGTAAAGGTGGATTTTCTTGATCCGTCTCAGTAGCCACAAAAAAATACCTTGGCTAACTGACTCCAGCATGCATAGGAGGAATACTACATTGAAGTAGTTCTGCATTAAACCTCCTTAATTCCTTCATTTCTGCCTCTTGTTGTGTGAATATTTTCTTTTTTGAGAGTGATTGGCCTTCTTCAGAGGAAGGGTATGCAACCTGATTCTTATCTTTCCCTTTGTTGGGAGCCTTTTGGAGAGGGGGAAGTTGGTTATTTAAAGGAATACCTAAATTCTGGGTAAGCCTTTGATTTCTTGTACGCACACCTTCTTCATTTGTGTCTGTGTGTAGAACTTCTTGAGTAGGAACCTCTTCATCTGACCCCTCTGAGTTACCCTCATATTCTTGAGGACCAGCAACAACATCATTGATGAAATTTATTGATGCATAATGCATTTCATACCTTCTATCAGCATTTCTGAGATACTGTCTTTTTCCATGACCTTGATGAGACACTGCCTTTTGCTGATTTGATCCCTCAGGAACTTCTTGATGAACCATAATTTGGAGGGAATCTCTTGATAATTTTTCTCTGCGTTCCTCTTGGGGTTTCTTCCCTAATCAAGAAAAGACTGAATTTCTATGAGGAAGAGATTGAGGATTTGAAAAAGTCCCTAGTCCAGTGGACTGAGGTTGTTCCGGCTACTTCTGTTCAACTCCTTGAATACTATTTGTTGATTCTGAGGGTTGGGTTAAATGATTTCTCAGTCTAGAAAGCGCAGGGTGGTTCTTGAGTTACTATATCTGAGACTTTCGTAAACTCTCTCCGGATCTTGATGACTTTAGTCTGGAAATTGGCTAGATGCATTAACCTACATCCACTTAAATCACCTCGTTCAAATGACCATTGGATGATTTCTGACACTTCTGTCACTTGATGATGTGCATGCTCTAAATGAGAAGCTTGTTCGATATTCTCCTTTTCTTGATGCAAGAGTAATTCGACAACATTTTCTCTGTATTCCTATCAACATCTCTGGAATTTCATACTGAGAGTCAGCCAAAGGACAAAAAATGACCGGTACTTCACCTTTCGTCAGTTGTTTTCTCATATTCAGTACATCCTCTTTATCGTTCAATGCAGTTTATTTTACCTGATTAGACCCAAGATGGTGCTTATTTGTTGCTTCATCAGATTCAAAAATATTGGTAGAGAATTCATTTATCGAATTGGCAGATGCATGAATCACGGGTGGTTCGGAGAATGACTTACACCCCGGTCTATCTTCTGGTTTAGAATGTATTTCACCTGCTAGTGGTAAAGCATCAGACATGACTGGCTTCACATTTGAAAGTGCCTCAAGATAATAGGGATTTCTCGTCACTACATTTTCCATTAGAGCATTTTTAGGCAATGTCAATTATTACTGCGGAGAGGAAATTCACAGCTAGATTCATCATCACGGGGAGGACCACCATCATGTGTTACAACAAAAGATAAAACCTTTTGCTCCATAATCTTCTGTCCATGTAGAGGGTTATCATGGTTGTCATCTGAAGATGATACCTCGAGATCGACTGAACTATCATGAATCAAGCCTTCATGAAGATGTGTCTGATACAGTCATTCAGAATTAATGTTCCTACTATTGGGAACTCGGAGAGTAGAATCTTGAGTTGCAACAAATAATTGTATAAGTGCATCATGAACTACAACAACGAGTAAGGCCTTATTATAGATTGGCCCTTGATTTATTGACTATGCGGGATAGTTCTTTTTCTTATATGCCTTCTTACTCACTTTGTGAACCACTTGTTGAATAAAGTGGTTATTATGGGCAGGTGTATGTGCCTGCTCAGGAGAAATAGTTATGTTAGGCTGATTATATCCACTCAAATCAAGTGTATGTTCCTAACTTGGTTGTCTTTATGATATGGGGGAGTAGGCCCCACAACCCTCTTGGACTGGAACAGATGTTTGTGTCTATTTTGGAGTAATTTGTTGATGTGTCACTCCACTGGTAGGGACAAATTTTCATTTCTTTCCCATTGATTCTGTTGAAGCTATTATAATATCCTAGAAGGCATCCAGAATATGAGGAGGGATTTGCTTCTACTCCTTCACCATTGTCAGAATGTGCTTGGTGACTTTAGCTGCCGGAATGAGAATATATGTTCATTCCATATTTGGATTAGGTGTGTGTTCCTACTCCTGACCTCCTTTTCCTATCAGTGAGTTCTAACAGTACTTTCGTGTGGGGACATAGATTTGAGTCTGACTCCAGTTTGTCATTGGGGCTTTCCAATTTACTTCTCTGGGTGCTACCAAACAAGAATGTTGGTAGGATTGATCAATACTAGCAGGTGTATGTGCATGCTGATTTCACTCCACCGAACGTGGTTTATAAACTTCTTTCAATACTGGCAGATGAGACTGCTGGTAGGATTGATGAGTGTAAGCAGGTGTATGTTCCTCTTTACTAGTGGTCAATACATTAGGTTGGTGGGATTCATCGTTTGTATTCAGACGAGCCTACGGACTAGCTGATGATTTATAAACAAGTGTATGTTCCTGTCTATAGTACTCTTCTAGAATTTCTTGGAGGGATTGGCGTGTTGCTTCCAGATGAGTCTGCTGGGCAGTAACATTAGGACGGATGGGTGAAAGTGCCCGCTCGTTTCATTCCTCCAAGATAGGTTGGTGGACTTCTCTGGAGATGGAAGATATAATAACCTACTCAGTATTGACTAATCATCACCTCTGGTGGTTCGTCTTTCCTACTCGGGTTCGAGGAACTTAAGCTGATTGCCTGGAGACGATACCCTCATCATGTTGAGGGTGCACTGTCGCAAGAGTCTGGCGGCGATTGTTGGTGGGAGACCTCGAGAAGAACTCATGTTTCCTTGAATTAAGGCCTTGAGTGACTTTCTCATTCACCTCCTCATAATATGGGAGGGAATTGTGATTGCGTTCTGTGGATAACGACCCGAAATGGTTGGAGGCGGTGGTTGGCACCACCTGCTTCTTGATTGCTATTCATCACTATCCAGACGACCAGGGTGAATTATTGACTTGGAGGGCTTTTTGAAGAGCCTCCAGAGTTGGAATGGTACTGTGTCGATGGTATTCCTTAAATAGTGCATTTGATACCCAACGTTGAAGATGCTGAGTAGGTGATGTCATCCTCAGAGTGGACGACGATCCAATAGGAGTAGAAGTAGAGGCATTCACAGCAGAGGCATTCACAGCTGTGATGTTAAGAGAGGCCGTTTCTGTAATGTAGAAGATATTTGAAAAGAGAGTTCCTGTTTGATAAAACAGACATAATTAATATAATCTCGGCCACCACATCTTTTGGATGAGCACATATTTTATTTATTTTTTTGGCCCCCTTGTTGAGTTTAAATTGGGGCCTAAAAATAAGTAAAACATCATTTTAACTTGGTTAAGGATTCATGTCGGGATCACCATTTTTTGTTTCCTCTGGAAATGGGTATGACCTTGTTTGATTAAGGTTCAAACATTCCAATCGGTTTTTAACAGGTTTATTCATTGAACCTGAAACATCCAATGATTTTATATCCATTTGGACCTACTTTCCAATGGTAGGTGCTAATTAGTTGTGGACAGATGGGGCTTAAGAATTTGCATTGGTCGAGAGGATGGGAGGTCGGACTCCTCACACATTTTTGAGGGGAATTATTGTTTACTACGGGACTCTCTTTATATATTTAAATTATGTTCATGAATCCTTATTACACTACCATGTATGAAAATGAGCTTTCCTTAAGATCTAACAATCAATGGTTAATATGTATGAGATTTAAGGAATATTTTATATGTATTTGAATTTCTTTATCGATAGAGTATCATCTGTGTTTGTTAGAGATTCTTATTCAATAGTATCCTTCAACAAATTATATAAAGATCTCTTGGTCATTATGATAACCATACTGGTTTTAAAGCCACTCAGCGGGGTACTTGATGTTTATTATCATTCAGAAGGGCACGTGGTAGTTTAGAGTTGGGATCATACCCATAGATGGGGTACCTACGTATCCTTGTTAGAAAAATAATTAGAACCCCCATAGTTTGGGAGTTAAGATATAGTTTAACATCATATGGGACAGATGGGAATTAATGGGTGATGGGCTTGAACCTCAGAAAAGCTTCCTACGTACTCCACTTTTAAGGTAGAGATCAAAGTCCACAAATTTCGGTTGGGAATTGTGGGTCTTACGTATGATTAACAGCCCAAAGAGATGTGTCTTGGTTACATTTACAATCTATGCTCACGTGAGTCACGCTTGGTGTGGGAAACAAGAGGTATTAGTAAACATGACAATTTATGCCACGAAAGTTGTGGTAACAATGAATGATATGGGGCTTACATATGTATGATTTCCAAAATAGATAAAGATCGGGACTTACATTAGAGAAGAAGTCCGGGAACAAGGTCCATAAAGGTATATGTGATTTATGGGTATTTGGATACTCTTACATGGGGCTTACTCTTGAGGAGGATGCCCAAATTAGGAGGGGACTTGTGATTGGGTTTTATTTCTAAGAAGGAATCCCAAATCAAAAGAAGTTAAGACTGGTTAAGAGAAATTATGGTTGGGGCTTATTCCTGAGAAGGAGGCCCAGGTTAAGGGACTTAAGAACTGGGGCTTACTCCTGAGATGGAGTCCCAGGTTAAAGGGACATGAGAACTAGGGCTTAATCTTGAGAAGGAGGCCAAGGTTAAAGGGACATGAGAACTGGGGATTACTCATGATAAGGAGGCCCAGGTTAAAGGGACATGATGATTGGGACATAATCCTCAGAAGGAGGGCCAAAATTAGGGGAACATGCAGACTGGGGCTTACTACTGAAGAGGATTCCCATATTTGGGAACTTGCGGTTTACTCTGGAGGAGGATGCCCAAGAATAAGGGACTTGGGGATTAATCCTAAAGAACATGTCCATTCTAATGATTTTCTCATCTTAAAGGATGAGGTTGAATGAATGAAATATTTAACCTCAATGACATAACGATATGTAAATCCCTTGGTTTGGAGAGATGTTCCACAGAATTCCTCTCAGATAAGGAACCCAACCAGGGAATCATGACGTAAATGGCTTTAAAGAGGATTCTGAAGGCTAAATCATGGAGAGGAGAGGTATATTTGATGATAAGAGATGAATGGATAGGACGGGCACCCAAAAAAAGGTAGGCGCGCAGGTCCTATTTGGGCGCGCAGGTCCTGGTCGCGCAGGTATACCTGTGCGACAAAGTTATACGTGTGCGACGGTCAACCAATAGGGTAAAACGTGGGCAAAGCTGGGCTTAATCCCTTAGTGTACTCCCTAAAGACTTTTAAATGACAGGCACACAAGTTCTGTGTAAGGGATAAGGCGACGCACAAGTGTCTTCAATTCCCTGAAGGGTTAGACACTTAGGCGCACATGTTTTGATGAATTTCAACACTTAGGCCTTGTTAAATCTCTTTAGACCTTCCATTCTAGTTAAGAAATTACCTTAGATGTGTTCGGAAGGCTTTGAGAAGAGACTAGGGTGTCAAGAGCTCAGAACTGAGTTTCTGGATTTTTCATCCCCAAAATGGTGGCCCACCATGGGTATATGTCGGCCTTTTAAGTCCTTGGGAGAAAATAACATAGGTAGGGAAAGTCACCTGCGCGACCAATATGAGGGGCGCAAGTATACTTTCATGGCCATGATGAAACTTGCGCAACCCAAGTGTAAACAATTCCCTGTTCATGCCTTTGTAAATTTTTTATGTTTTTTCAAAGGATGAATCACTTTGTGTTAAGGTATTTCCCTTTTTCAGCCATTAGATTATGTGATGGAAAGGAGCGTCAACAACCATATAACTCTTAGTGCAGTCCACCTGGTTGGAACTAACTATGTATGTGGTCTTAAAATTATTTTTCCTACCAATGGATAACCCCTTAATCTATCTGGAAGATGAACCTCTAGGTACCACATTGTTAGATTCTCTACGATTAGTCATTGTGATGAGGGATGGTACATTATCTATGTAATTGTGTTCACCCAAAATAATCTCACATATGACTAGATAGCTTAATAAATACCTTCCTCAAATCAACTTGTAGTCTTCAACTCATCAACACACAAGGTCTGGGAAAAATCCATATTTTAGTGACGTGATCAAAATAATATATAAATGAAATGTAACATTTCTGAAGGTGCATTAATCCCTGAAAATGGCATGTTCTTAGCTTCTACTGAGGAGACAATGCTATATGTAATTCCAACCATAGCATAACCTAATATAGACCAACCTGAGTAAGTACATCCAACTAATATTTGGTGAAGTCATGTAAGATATAGGCGTCGATCATGAACATCCTCTTTAAAGGAATTTCAATGTGATCTATGATATAAAACATGGACTCTAGCCAAGAATCATCATCTTCTGGTCTTGAATCCTCAAATAAGGTGGGAGGATGCTACTGATGGAACTCATGGGTCTCTAATTCATGGTAGGGTAAGGTCATAGAGGACCATTCACTAATTTGATGAAACAAAATATGTTTTCATGGAAGTGAGCATCAATATCCCATGGATGATCTTCATGAGGTGCCTTAGGTGGAACTATAAGAGGTATCATTTGTGGCATTGGGCCCACCATATCTATAGTGTTCTCATCACCACTCTCTATGTTTACAATGTGAGGATGTTGTTGTGAAATAACTATACAGTTTATAGTCCCATGCCATAGATTGTATTTCTATTAGATTAGAAGATTAATATCAATAATGGATAGGTAAAATGCCTTTCCATAGTGAAATACAACCCTCGACCTCTTCTTATATTCTGGTCTAGGTGATAAGGAATAGTCACAAAATAATCAGGAGACAGAACCTACATCCCAATACTAAGGTCAGGTCAAGGTCATGGTCTTGTATTACACATATATGATAACCCTTTCATTTTAAAGGGTTTATTATTTTTAAATCCATACTCATTTTGGTATTTAAATATCATTAAATGGTTTAATAATATGGGTCACTATTTCAAATTTATAAGGTCTCACACATCATATAAATTGGAATGTGACATCCCCATAATCATAACCATAACTCATTCTAGACCATGTGACTAATAGTCTATGGTTCAATGTTCCATAAATGAACACTTATGGTTTTTTTAAACTATGTAGGAAAAAATTATTAGGTTTAGATAGACCCATTAGTTATCGATTATGTTTTCTCATTCCTATATAAAATGACAACACAATCCCATATATATTAATAGATGCATTATAACAAGAACATGTATCATAAGAAATTCATGTGGAAAAGTAAATATGGTATGAAAATATTCAAGACATTTCAGTCCTATGGTGCCTAATATTATGTATTATTTTTAATATTCCCTTATATCCTCGGCCCAGGAAAATGTAATAAATAATATTATAAATTTATTAAATAATAATAACATCATAATCCAAGAGTGTTACTAAATGGTGAAATCCATGAAACTATAAGAATCACAAACAATAAAATAATTTACCAGTCCACGATAATTTGAGTTTCCCTTGTATATGGGTTATCTACTCCAAGGAATAATATTATTAAAAAATTCCAATATCCTAGTACCATGTATAATCCCTAATTAGTAATACAAAAGGAAAAATTCCACTAATATGACATTATAGATTCCCATCTCTGATGCCACTTAGCAGTGTTGAGGGATGGTGTCTTCAAGACCTGAAGAACATATTCCCGTGTTCCAATGGATATTGAAATGAAGAAAAGGAAAATGGTTTTCCCATGGGAATACTATAAAATCACATCTCATTGAGTAGAGCATTGGAATTTAGACATATAAAAAAGGATATATCAAAATAAGACACTAAGAAAACAAAACCAATAACCTTTCATAGTATAAGCATCAATAATATACAAACAGTAAATAAATAATAATGATAAACCATGTAACATAACGAAGCAAAGGACGCTCCATAAAAATAGATGAAAATAATGACGATGTCCATGGGGTCATTTTAGGGTTAAAAAATTAAGGAAATGGGATATGGGGTAGAAGGAATTTACCACATATTACATCAAAAGAAATAAATGCCAAAACAAGATACTACTAGCATCGTGAGCATAGGCTTGATCCTTATATCTCATACTACATCCTATTATTGGTAATTAAGAATCAGAAGTTTGATGCTTCCCTTTATCTATACCTAACACCATGTAGTCTACTTGGGTACCAAGGGAAGACCAACCAAGTTTTGATATATACTCAATAGGTCACGACCAACGATTTTAGATGAAACTGTTTCATGAAATATACAATTTGGAGTGTGAAAAAAATTAATAAATGAAAATAAATTAATATATAAGATGTGATGGACTGGGATCCACTTGGAAACACATACAGTCACTAAATAATTTTGCATATAATGGATATCTCTGAACTGAAGTGACCTTCACAAGGGTGAAATATGGTAATAGCTACAAAGTACAATATAAATTATTGACCCCACAAGCATTTTATTTTTCTGGTGGGTGCGTCCTAGGTGTTGTAAGTCCACATTCTCATTCAATAGTTCAATTAAAGTCTATAAAATTATTAATAAGATAACTAGTCCCATCAACGGTGATCCTAAAGGAATATTGAGTATAACATTAGGTGCTCTAAATAGTTCTAATGCCAAGGGAGTCTATCCCAGGTGACCTATAAATGAGATCCCATGTGTCAATCCTAGAATGGTGTGTAAACAACAATAAATAATGTTTTTGTCTATCATTGGTATCAAAAAAGGAGTTCGAGTCTCTCTCATGGCATGGTACGACCGTTGCACCACTGAGTCCATCCACAGGTTCTCCCCAAGGGAACCAATGTCACTTGTCTTTATGTAAAAGTAAGACACATGGTGATCCCATCCCAATAATAGTAAGATTCTCCACGGGTGCATTTACAATGTAACTAAAATCTAAATATAAGGAACGATGGTCCCACTGAATGATTTGATAAGTTAAAACCCCTTTTTTCACATAGATACGAAGATGATGACATGATTTGGTTAGCAAAACCATACGATTTAGAATAAAAAATCATTAAAAGATTATGATACATTCAACCATTTTATTTAGATCACAAATACAATTATGTTATGATGGGTAAGGTCCTAACTATAGCAACCCATGCTTAATATAGATCAATATTACGTCATATTATAGGAATATTATACATAATACCAATGTACATTCCCAAGGACCATAATAGTTTAGTGTCTTTGGACACATGAAACAAAATATTCACACAAGGTGAATGATATTCATTTTTTTCCACAAAGATCATTACCATTTTTACTTCTTTAAAATCCATTCTTCATAACTCAAAGAAGGAAACATAATAAAGGGGTGTGCAATGATTTTTAGTAACTATAAACAAAGGTGATGCATAAGAATAAAATTAGTATAGTAGTGAGATAACATGAGAAAATTTTTTTAGATCATAACATAATAGATAAAGATCATTTACATAAATCATGAAATAAAGATTGGAAGTTCGTAATATATGAGTCATAAGGGTGAAGATTCACCATTACTCAATCATGAATCAAAAGCTCATGTAATACAATTATAGAATAATCATATGTATAGAAAACCATTTCATGTGTCTTGGTTAACTTCAAAGTCCATAAAAATAGTGGATAAACGACACACCTATTTCCCATAGTGGATCAGGGAACAACTATTTGTTATAGTGGGTTTGGTTGTACCGGTTTCCCATAGTGGATCAGGACACACATGATTCCCATAGTGGATCAGGACACACATGTTTCCTATGGTGGTTCAATCTTATTGACTTGTTTCCTATAATAATATCATGAGATATAAATATTTATATATTTAATTTATGGGAAATATACGTCCAACCCATATCATAATGAAACAATACATTCATGTTCCATAATAAATTCATCTTATCATGACCCATAATATCTGATGGGGTTCATAAAAATAATATCATAACTCATGATATAAAATTGGTATCAGAAACATTTAATCATATCATATCATATATAAAATAGATATGTTTTGGAATTATTTCATCATAGTGTAACCCATGAAAGGATGACTGTTTCCTAATAATTTTTATTGTATAACCCATTAAAGAGAAAATTGAGTTATAAAATATAAGAAATGAAAATAAAAACCATTCAAAAAATTAATATGAATGATATCCTTATATCAAATCCCTAGTACAACATAATATATTACCAAGGATTTAATATTATATAGAGAATGATTTTCATCAATCACTTGTAAAATAAAAATTCCATTAATATAAATTTTAAAAACATATATATTCTCCCATATATTTGTTCTTGAAACCACATTTAAAACAAATAAAGGAATAAAAAAATTGTTTTTTAAAAATTTCTTGAAGAAAACATCCTTTATTCTTTGAAAATATATTTTTTAAAAACCTAATAAATTGTAACATATGTTTTCTATGAAAATAAACATGGAAAGTTATAAAGGGACATATATAACCATATTTCCAAAAAGAAAATAAAATATTCCTGAAAACATTTTTAATATGATTTTCCTTGAAAACATTTAAAAATATTCTTGTGAACATATTAAAAAAAGTTTCACTGAAAATATTTAAAATAAGAATATAAATATTTTGAAAATAAATTTCCTTAAAAACATATAATATAATATTCAAAACATTTCTAAAACAATTTTACATTGAAAAAAAATCTTGAAGTCATTTTTATAAATTATTATCTTGAAGGAAGATTAATTTACGACCTTAGAGGGAGAAAATGTGTAATTGTCATAAAAACAATTTCTTAATTATATTAAGTAAAAGAAGAGTGGTAAAAGGTACCAATACATGAGGAAACAATTAATAAACATAGGATAATAAATTTAATGAGTGTTATTGATATATGGATCATAATATTTCATCAATGGATGCATAATCATAAACAATTCTGCAAAATGAAGAGAGTTTAGCAATAAACATTTACCACTTTGGTAACTCTAATCCACAAACATGAAATTCTAAAATTATATGAAGCATATATTATGATTAAATGATGATATTAATGATATAACATGTCAAAGGATATTATATATATCCTATATAAATATATAGATGAATAATATGGCATGTATCTCAAAAGAAGGGAAATTGAGACAAAATTAATTTTCTGATTTGGTAACTTTTGAACCATAAACCACAAGAATAAAGATCATATAATGATATGTAAATACCCATAAATTTAAGGATAAAAATTAATATAATATATTCGTGGTCAGTATATATTTCTCACAAAATAAATGAGTGATGAATAAGTCATAAATTTATCAATAATAAAAGTGAGATGACAAAGCCCTTACCTAATGTCTTGAGTATTGTTGTACTCATACAAATATCATGTATAATAATTATAATATTACTATAAATATAAAAAATAAACATATTATTATATATATAGTACCATATATTATCTGGTAATGGCTTTATATTACCTGTTTTTTTATCAATTTCAGGTTAATGTTACCTTTTTAGGTTTTATCTGCTTTATTTTTCCTATATGTTCAGGCTTATTATTCTTGATCATATTACTTGGATCATGATTTAGATATTTATAGTATTTAAAACATGATATAAATATAATATATATTTTGAATATATATATTTATAATAGTCCTTAAAATGTACAAATAAAATTGAAATACACCGTTCATTGAGGTGGTAGGTTGTAAGTGTGCACGAACATTGTTTCCATTTTATTATTATTTAGGGAAAAGGTAAATTAAATATATATATATAATTAAAATATAATAATTTTTTCATATTTATCATATATTTTTCCTAAATCCATCTTTAATACATTCCCTATAAAGGGTTAACAAATCACATCACCTTAAGGAGGTGACAGTTCATAGGTTCACAAACGAAGTTATAATATTAAGTAAAATATTAGAACCATGACGATATGTTCTATATAATAATATCATAAGAATAGAGTCATCATAAATATTTTATATATCATGTTAAAACAGATTTTCTATACAAATTTTCAATCAAGAGAGGTCATAAAGAAAAAATGATCAATATCGTTTCTTGAGGCGGTAATTCTTCATACAAAGAACTGTATGTTCGTTATCGAACAGATAGAAGTGTATGAATGTGTAGGTTGAATATCCTTATAATTATTTTATTAATGTTTTAATATAATAATGTAACTATAATATTTTATGGGGTTTATAATGACACTAAAAAAATATCTTCAGGGAGGATGTTACCTCTTATTTGGGAAGCTCCTATAAGTTTTCACCAAAAAATTCCCTGGTAGACTGTTTATAGAAAGTGATTAATCGAGGACGAATGTAGGGATGTTGGTAGGTTATTTGGGTGTTGTTATTCCAATAAATTGTTTAATTATATGTGTTATTGAGTGTGTGGGGGGGGGGGGATGTTCCCTTTCATAGTGGTGGAGGAGTGGCATTCTTATAAATATAAATAGCTAAACACTTTTGATAAGTTTACAATAAATCATGAGCCACCAATAATTTTTAGAATTATGAAAAATAGGTTAATTGGTTTAAATTTGTACATAAAATTTATTTGGACATGATTATATTTCATTAGGTTTCACAAGATTTTCTTTAAACTATTATGTAATCTTTTTTTACCTTATTCACTGTAATTAAGTTTCATTAATTTCACTAATAATTTGGGTAAAAATGAAATTGAAAATATTATAAATTATAAAGTATAATTATTCATAATATGTAATCCATTTTTCTAAATTAATGTCCAAAAATTGGTATAAATTAATTTTATGTTAATCATGCAGATGGGATGACACGATTTGTTTTTAAAGCAAAAAGATCCAAAAACATGAATAGATTTTTTTGTCATACTTCATATAGAAATTTGTTAAAATGAACTAAAATGGATTAATTGATGTATAATGAATCTAATTATCCTTTAAATCTAATTTAAAATATAATATATAAATATAAATAAATTTTATGAAATATAAATTTGGAATTAAAATTCACTATTTTTCACTACTCATCAAAAATTGAAACATCTTAGAAAAATACCAAAAATTTATCCACTATAAATGATCATAATAATATTAGAAAAATGAGGTTAATTTTTTGATTAAAAATAAAAAAAGTGTAAAAATATATATTTAAAATGGTATCGACCTTTAAAGTTAGAAAAATTATCACTTAAAAAATACATATTTTTATTCAAAAACATGGATTCTTTATTATCTTATAACTATCACATATATTGAATGAGTCTCAAAAAATGATTGAATATATAGTATATAATTTCTTTAAAACATTTATCAATAGTGGTTTGTTTAATTTATTGTGATGAAGTGGTCTTTTTTATATAGAAAATAATTTTATTAGAAAATTGAATTTCATTGTTTTCACGGATTTTTTACATTCACAACTTCAAATTGAGAACCAAAAAGTAATTTTATATACATAAGTAAATAATATTTTTAAATTTTAGTTTATCTTATTCATAACATCCATTTCAATGGCTTTGTGACAGTGATAATTATATTGTAATAATCATGTTAATAGTATACTGAAGTTTGGTAAAAGTAGGCCTTGTGTGTAGCACAATCTATCAAAAATATTCAGAATGGTTTGTAACAAAATCCAAAGATCGTGTTTTTTGTACCAAAATCTTGTCATAGTGTAGCACAAAGAGTAATATTAACTCGGTGTTGCATATAGAAATATCAAAATATAATGTTTTTGTATTAAAACCTATATATAGTATTGCATGAAACTAAAAATATTGAAAAGATTAAATTAATTCAAAAAAATAATTCTCAAAATATTAACATATTATACTAACTTATGTATTACCCTTTCGATATGATTTAATTTATTCATTTGATTCCTATATTATATTGTAGCACACCTAATTAGGTGTTTATGAAATTTTGAATATTTTGGTGATAGGTTATCATCAGATATGAACACCTATAGGGGTGGCCCATTTCATAAAAATTGACCAAGGAGGTTATTTTTTAACTAGTGGGATCATATTAATCAAGATAAATCATTTAGATTAATTTATTTTACATTTTTGGGTTTCTTTAGTAAGGTTCTTCATGTACAAAAATGAGAAATAATGTAAATGAAAAAACATTGAGAAGTAAACAATATAATATATCCTTGGTTAATAAAAGAAAACATGACTGTTTTTGGCCATTGAATCGAGTTAGAGAAAATCATATTGGATGAACAGAATAAAAGCATGAAAATAGGGTAAATCAGCTCACACAAAAAAAATTGAGAAAGTGGAAGGAAGATAAACTAGAAATATAATAAAGAATAGTGGAGACGTTAACTTGTAGAATCCAACGCCTCCATAATTGAAGAGAATGATTTATGAATGGAGAATATCTATTGATTCCACGATGAGGAATGGAGGATGTCTCTCTCACATCTCCCCTTTTCTATGGGAGTAGAAAAGTATCCCCTTTTAAAAAAGGGTTTAGCATTTTTCATTAAAAAATATGGTCAACAAGTTATATGATGTTTAAATTAATTACTCATTGTGTAATACTCGATTCTTTTTCCTCGGGTAGAAGAAATTGAATGACATGTAACCTTATTTCATGTCGTGTAATGTTTGGGATCATTCCCTATGGGGAAATATTTTAAACGAAGTGAAAGGAGTTTGAAAAAAAAATACATATGATGTATTCAATAGAAATCATGTATATAAATATACACAATGTATTTGGTATGTATCTTTGTTATGGGGAACCTTTAACCTCTATTATAAAAAAATGTACCAAACCTTGGAGAGATTTTCAAGGTTTAACAAAATCTAAAATAAACTATACATCGCATAAAATCATAGATGTTATAGGGATCATATTCATTCATTATAGAACATACTCTCAATTCAATTATAAGAAAATTACTTATCATACTTGTGAAAGGAAACATAAGAATATATTGACATTATATTATTTATAAGGGAATTCTTAGAGAATAATATAAATATATAATGGACAATATGGAAGGAAAAAAAGGTCTAATAATGCCACATAAATAATCAAATTAGAATGAAACATATATGAGGATATAAAAACAATAAAAATAAAATCATGGGAATCAATAAATGATTTAATAATGATGGAATATATAATATTAGACATCTTAATATTCCATCGAGGCCTTGTTCCAATATATCTAAAACATACTATAAAGGCATCATGCCAAGATATCATATATAAATGGGTAAGGCCATAGACAAATACCAAATATAGTTTATCTCATGAGACCCATAGATGCATCATGGGGATATTTAATTATAGGCCCCACTCCCCAGATAATATGTACAATGTATTGATTCATGTGAATAATAAAAACCACATAATCATCATTCCTTGAAAATTAATAATTATCAGTATTAGAAGAACCAATATATGGAATATTGATAATTTTCCTAGTAAATTTGATCATAAAACATCCAATGTGTTTTGTTCTTTTTTTTAAGTAAATTTATAACATTATAAATCCATAAAATTCAAAAAAGTTTATTAATATAGATGAAAATACTTTCAAGAGATTAGTATAAAACTTCTTGTGTAAAATAACCATTTCAACATTGAAAATACATATATATAATCTAAAAATGTCAAAAATACTACAAAAATAAATTATTGAAAACAAAATCATAAACATTTATAATATTATTTATGTTAATGAGTATTTATGAATGTGGGAAATTTTAATAATGATAAATATTCAAAAAACATTCATTTAAATCATTTTAATATGGTGAAAACATACTTTGTTCATAAAATTTTAAAAATATATTCATTTTAAAACATGCTCAAAGACATCAAAATGGGTAGAAATTTATTTAATTAATATCATAGAAATATTAAAAATATCGTATTGACATTTTAATGAAAATATAGACATGGAATGGAAATATTCCCGACAGAGTAGAAAAATAATGTCAATTTTCTTAATGAACATTATTTCAATATATTGAGAATTTAAATGTAGGAAAATGTATTGAAAAATTATAACTTAAATAAATAAAAATAGGATAAGAGAATTAATTTGGTCTTAGATATAAATATAAATATTTCTTTAGTGGAGAATGAAACATAAATTATCCCAAATAATGATGTGATTGTGAAATAAACCCTTACATCAATAAAAAGTACTTTTATATGTGTCCTAAAATTATGTATAATAAATTAAAATATATAATATAAATATATTATAGAACTCTAAAAATAAATATAATTCTATATATTTTTTATATAAAATCTATTATTACATGTTGGTTTAATAATTCTTTGTTAAATACACTATCTCAGGTAATAACAGATTCGTTTTTCATGTATGTTTTCATTTTCTAGTTTACATTATTTTAATTTTATCATATTTCCTTCCTTTTTATAATTTTAAAAAATATATAAATATCATATATATTCATCATATAATTTTTTGAAGAAAAATTTAACAAATAGATTTAAAAAAATGAAATACACTATTTTTGATGATGGTGGGTCGTACATACACATAAATTTGTATTTCACATTTTGATTGATGAAACAAAATACAGGTTAATAATAAATTTTCTGTTAATTAATCATTATTATAACATATAAATTTTATATAATTTTTAAATATTTTATTATTATTATCGGTAAAAAATCAAGATGAAAAAGGAATCACATCACTTTGTGGAAATGGCAGTCCACACATACACACGAACTACTTTATCATTTTCCAATTGATTATAATGTTATATGGTAGATAAGATATTATAATTAAAGGAGAATAATTATATTTCAATTAGAATATAAAATAATTAAAAACAACATATAAATCTTCCATGTATGATTTTTATGAAAAATTAATTATATTTATATGTTGATAGGGTTACCTCTACATACGCACGAGTGATACATTCACTTTAAATTTGGTGGAAAGAGAATGGATAAATATGGATTCAAAATAATAAAAATATTATTATATATAGGGTACATAATTTATTATCATATTATAAACACCATATATTTAAAAGAGTTAAAACAAGATATAAATTGAAAGTGGTTGGGTAGGATGAATGTCGCTTCTTCGGGGGACCTCATTTGGATAATTTCTTCTGGATAATAGGGTTGAAATTTTAAAGAGATATACAAATATATAGTGTGTATTAATATTTTTAAAAGATAATGAGGAACAAAAAAGATATTCTAGGTTTCTAAAATTGGGGTATATAAGTGAAGGAAGTGGTGTCATTTTATAAGGGAGGGAAAGACACATATAGAATTATTAAAATATTAAAATATAACTATGTCATTATCAATAAAAATTCTTTCACATTTCCGTGTACTATAATATTAGGTATTACATTGCTGATATATACTCAACCAATACAATTTTGATATTTTTAAATCGTATTTTTAATAATACCATTTGGTTTTTCCCCTTAGTAATCTTATTTTGACCATAACTATAGTAACATATTTTCTACACCTTTGATTATTTAATTTTACTTATAAGATTAAAATTTTATTATAATTGAAAATTAATTGAAATTTTATTATATATATTTTCCCAATTTTCATTTACATGATATTATTTGTTTTTAAATAAATTAATAAAATTTTGATTCCAATAAATATATTTTTTTAATTTTTATCTCTACTAATTTAATTTTACATAAAATAAATAAATAGAGGGTTTCATATAAAATTTAACCATTATGAATATCCCTATTATGTTATATTTATATATATAAATTCATATATCAAAATAAATGACACAAATTTTATTTCTATTAATATTTTTAAAATAGTTTATATTATTTTTTTCATTAATTAAATAAATTTTGTGTCTCCATTGCATTAGAATTGAAGGTAATTCTATAAGAACTATAAATTATAAAAAAATTAAAATAATTAAAATAATTTTATTATTCTCAATTTTATAATTTATATTCATTAAACACTACCTATTTTCTTTGTGTAATCACGTAAGATATATTTAAAACAAAGAGAGTCATATTTTTTTATTATTATTTGATTTACATATTATATATCAAATTCCAAAGGAAAAGTTCTCTTAAAAAGTTTTATTTAATGAATAATGGGATAATTTTCTAATATCATTCATCCAATAGTAATTTGGATGAAAAATATTTGCATTAACTATAAGGACCCGGCCTTAAAACATTATATAATCTTGAATTAAACGAATAATTCACATTGAGAATCTTTTCAGGTTTAGAGTTTTAGATAATTAGGACATAACTATTACATTTCTTTTCAAATACAATGTAGACACTCTAAACAATTTCCATTTTTTTCATAAAATATAAACTCTTCAAAAACCTAGTCATGTCTAGTTCCATGATTAAGACAACATGACTTTTCTATGATCCCATCCTTGACCCTATACAACGTTATTTCATGTGAAAAAATTTCAAAAACTTGGGATGATCATAAAAATCATAGTAAGGGATACACAATGAAAGAAAACGGTTCGTTTTTCAAAACAACAGGTAAACCATGAATACTTTATCATATGTAATACTTTTCACCTTTATGAAGTAGTAAATACTCTTCACTAAAATAAAAAATTATTAATTACCATTTTGTAACCAAAATATTACCATAAAACCCATATAAAGAACACATAAAATATAAAGGTAAAATGATACATAAACATAATTAAATGGAATAACCATACGATCAACTTCTACACATATCACTAAATAGAATATCCATACAGCCGACTTCCATACCCAATGAATTGGATGTTATAACGTAACCACCTGTCCTTGTATTCATGGAACCACCCGTCATTTGGTTTATCATGTAACCACCCGTCAAATGTCCAAGTACCATTATAATATCATAATACATAAAACAAATATAAAGGAAAGAAAACATTTCTACATTTCAATCACAATATATCACTTAAATATATTTACTCAACAAATCCATTATCAAAACCATTTTCAATACCAAAATTCAGAAAAGAACATATGGTGTTTATTTTCTTTTAAAAACATTATGACTTATTGAGGAAGCTGAAGATCAAATAATAAACGCGGCGGCTGAAAAGGTCGTTTTCACTGCTTAAGTTAAAAGAAACATTCCTTTTTGTCATTTAGTAAAACGCTTCGTAGAAAATTATTCCTTTTGAAAAATCAAGGGTGTTTATACATCGTATAAATGAAAGTCATGTATTAAATCAGGATATTCCTTAATGAAAGGAGATTGAGATGAAGTCCCTTTCCTCATGTCTGACTTGACTCGATCTTTCTTTATTCTCTTGAATAATAAACTAAAGTTAATTTATACTTTCTTAAGAACCATTTTCAAGTTTATTATTCTTTTAAATCTCTTATTACCATTTTATAAATATTATGAAGGCATTTAAGTTAATAACGTCCATTTTGTCAATATTTGGTACTTGATTAAAAAATGAACACCTTATATTTACATGTTTTACATGTGGTAAATAATCCAGTATATCCAGAATTTTATTCATGATTTAGATATCATATATATAATATATATCCAGTACATAAGTGTATTTTTAATAGTACATAACATTTGGAGTTAAGAAATGAAATGCACCGTTCAAGGAGACGGTAAGCTGTATGTACGCATGAACGCTACATTCCTTTTTATTTCTTATTTTAATGGAATTCAAACATAACGATACATAGGTATATTATAATTATAGTATAATATAATATATAATATCATTAACTCTATCCTTTATACATCCCACATAAGGAATTAACAAGTCACATCACATTGAGGGGGTGGTAGTCCGTACTTCCTCAAATGAGATTATCGTATTTACCCTCTATGGAAACCATAAAGGAGTGATATAAATGGAAAATACAGATGAAAAATAAAAACATAAAAATAATATATATCATATTTAAATACAGTTCCACCATAATGGATACCATGAGAGGCGGTAAGAGTTAATTGAACAATCATTGTTTCGAGAGGCGTTAATTATCCACCCACAAAAACATTATGTTCTTCATCCATTATATGGAGGTGTGTGTAAGTGTAGTTATAATAATTGTAATAACAACATCATAGTATATCTAGGATACTGAATTTGTTAAAAAAGAAAGGAATAAAAATATTTTAGGGGTTGGAGAAGTAAAATAAAAGAAAACAATTTAAGAGAAATTGTTACCTTTAATTTGGGCAACTCCCTTTGGTTTGAAGTAAATGATTTCTTGAAGTTTTTTATGCCTAAGGTAAGGTTTCTAGGGGGAGGAGAGAGATGTAGGGATCTTAATTGGGTAGAGTTTGGATGATCCAAAAGGCTTTAGTGGTGTGAGGAATTGATTATAAGTGGTCTCCTTTTATAAGGGAGAGGAGGGGCTCTTTAGGAAAGTGTGGAAATATTATTTTATTATATAATGATTTTCAGTTTCAAAAGGTCCAAAAATCATTAAGGTCGAATATAATGTAACTCATATTCGAAATAATATTATCCCATCATAATTGGATATGTTTTGGATAATAGTTTAATCATTATTAGCTTATTTAATTAAATCATTTATTAATGAGTTAAATATTGAATCATTATTGTGTCATAAATAATTTAATTTATTTGATGTCTAAAAATATATAAAAAATACCATGATTTAGGAAATATTTTTTTCCTTGCAATTAATATTTATAGTAAAAAAATTTACTAATTTAACACTATAAAAAAATAAATTACTAAATGATTTTTGTTTATGTCATTTTGGCCATTACTTTGAATTAATTAATTTAAATTGTCATTATCACTCCCACGTGGCTCAAAGGGATCCAAAAATAGACCCCAAGATGTCCATTGTCGTTAATTACTCAACCAATATGTTTTTGACAAGTATTAAGGTATCTTTGAATTATTATAATATTTTGTTTACCTTGAATTAGCCTATTTACCTTTAACCATGGTAAATAAAAGTCAAAAGTTACTATTCACCAATAATTATTTTCATCTTATTGAACCGAATTTTACTTACTAATAACAACCAGTTATGTTATATTTTTGAAATTCAATTCATTGAAGAGGTAAAATTTCATTTAAATGAAAATGTATGTTTTTTAACTAATACTAAGTGATTTCACTATTCATCAAAAATTGATGTTTTTCAGAAAAATACAAAAAATTCATCCTATGCTTTATTTGATATTCTGAATTCAAAAATTATGTTTATTTTTCCAAATTCAAAACATAAAAGTGTCATTAAATAATTTTAAATTTTATTCATGTTGTTAAAACAAATAGCGTGTTTTTGTGAAACAATAACTATCAAAAGATCGACACTTGTTTATGTCCAATTTCAAAGTGAAATTAATTCCAATGACAAAAATTGTATTAAATGGTAAAAATATATTATAATTACACTTTGAAACTAATTAAAAAGATAATCTAACTATATAAATAAATTAGATTAAAAGGAACTTTTCAATTAAAATACAATATTTTCCACTATTCATTAAAAATGAACTTTATACGAAAAATACCAAAAAACATTTCCAAAGTAAAATTCAATGTTCTAAATCATAAAAATTAATTTATTTGGTCAAATAAAACATATAAAAATGACCAAAACTATATTTAAAGAGGGTTCTCCATTAAAAGGTGGTAAGTCGGCCTTTTAATGTAAATTATGCTAAAAATTATATTCATTCACATTTTAATCCTCTAACTTTTATTGGATAAAAGTAAATACATCTAACAAACATGTAAAATCAAATTTTAGTTATTTCTATTCATTCCTGCCAATACAATGACTTGGAGTTAACTACCATTTAAAATAATAATATTATATTATTTGTGTGCAATGAAAGATTTCAATGAAACTCGTTGTTGCGTATCGAGTACGCTATCGAACATAGAGACCCCTTTAATGTAAACATAATATTTATTTAAAAGATATTAAAAAATATGAAAATCTCTTATTCTTCATTTATCTTGGATGTTACATCCTTCCCCCCTTTTGGAAATTGCATCCTCGCAATTTTTATTCACTTATCAAAATAAGTGGGGGTATTTATCCCTTATAAAATTTTCAGATTCCCACGTTGCCTCTTCAGACATATAGTTTTTCAAAAAAAACATTACTTTGTGAATTACCTTATTCTGCAACACTTACTCTATACAATCAAGAATCTGGACTGGTTGTTCTTCATATGAGAGATTCTCTTCCAACTGAATTACTTATGGGCTCAAAACATGAGATGGATCTGGCACATACTTTCTCAACATTGAAACATGAAAAACATTGTGTACTTGGGATAAACATGGAGGTAAAGAAACTCTATACGCAACTGATCTATCATTATCATGGATTTCATAATGTCCAATGATCCTCGGACTCTATATTCCCTTCTTACCAAAACTCATCACACTTTTCCATGGAAAACTTTGAGAAAGTCATGATCACCAACCTCAAAAGAAAGATCCTTCATCCAGTTATCTACATAACTTTGCTATCTTCTATGAGATGTTCTCATGTTCTTCTGAATCTACTTCAATTTTTCTACCATCTCTTCTACCAATTCTGGTCCCATCAGTTTCCATTCACCTACTTCATCCCAATGAGTTGGAGTTCGACATCGCTTTCCACATAATTCCTCAAATAGAACCATCTATATACTGGAATGTAAACTAGTAATATAAGAAAATTCAATCAAATAAAGATGTTGGTACTAACTTCCCTGATAATATATTGAGCAAGAATGTAACATATCCTCTAATGTTCAAATTTTTCATTCTGATTTCTTATCTGATTGAGGATGAAACGTTGTACTAAAATTTAATTCATTACCCAATGACTTCTGAAGGCCTTTCCAAAATTTAGATGTAAACCTGAGATCACTATCAGATACAATGGAGAGGGGAACTCTATGAAAACTGAATATATCTTTGATATACAACCAATAAAGATTATCTAGAGATAATGTATCCCGAATAGGAAGTAAATGAGTAGATTTAGTCAATAGATCAACAATAACCCAGATTGCATTATTACATATAGATGTCTTTGGTAATCCCACAACAAAGTCAATGGATATATTTTCCAATTTCCACTCTGGCACTGGTAACGGATGAAGAATCTCTTTCAGTAATTGTTTCTCTTCTTTAACCAGCTGACAAGTGAAACACTTAACAGTAAAATCACCAATATCACTTTTCATTCCATCCCACCAGTAATACTTCCGAAGATCTCTGTTTGTCTTAGTACTACCATGATGAACTGAAAACCGAGAACTATGAGATTCACATAACAACTAATTCTTCAACTGATAATCATAAGTCACACATAATCTCTACCCAAAATTCAAAACACAATCATTATAAATGTTAAAATCAGGAAACATACTATTCTGAACCAACTCCACTTTTTTCTACAACTCACCGTCTTCTTTTTGCGCTTTCATTATTATGTTGGATAGGGATGATTTCACTGACACCTGATACAAAATAAGAGAATTTCCAGCACCAACAAATTCTATCCCAAAGTTCAAAAAATAAAAACCATTGGATCTTGTTCCAAATGTATCATATTTAGTAAAGCATTACTTTTTCGACTCAATGTGTCAGCCACTTTATTTGCTTTTCCAGGATGGTAATGGACCATGCCAACATAATCATTAATTAATTCCAAACATCTTCTCTGTCTCATTTTCAATTGTTTTTGAGTGAATATATACTTCATTCTTTTTTGATCAGTATATATTTCACACTTTACTCCATAAAAATGATGCCTTCAAATTTTTTACGAAAAAAAGAAAACAGTAGCTAATTCCAAATCTTGTGTAGGGTAATTTAACTCATGGGGTTTTAACTGACGTGAACCGTAAGCAATTACCTGATCATTCAGCATAAGGACACATCCAAGTCCTTTCAATGAAGCATCACTATAAACAACAAACTCACCATTTATGGAAGGCAGTGCTAAAACTAGAGCATTCACCAATCTTCTTTTCAATTACTGAAAAAAATCATCACATTATTTTATCCAAATGAACTTAACACATTCTCGAGTTATCTTAGTCAATGGATCAGATAAACCTACAAAAGTTTCAACAAACCTCTAGTAATAACCTGCCAAACGAAGAAAACTACAAATCTTGGTTATATTTTTGGGTCCTGGCCATTCATCAACAACTTTTGTTTTAGCAGTATCAACAATTATGCCATTTTTTGAAATAATGTGACCAAGGAAAGAAATTTTTTGTAACCAAAACTCACACTTGCTGAATTTACCATAAATTTTCTTTTATTTTAATGTTTGAAAGCCAAACCATAAATGAATTTCATATTCCTCTTTACTTTTAAAATAAACCAAAATATCATCAATGAACACAACCACTATTTATCACCTGATTCAACTGACCCATCACTGCAAAAACGTATTCAATTCTGATTTCGACCATCTCCGAATACTGATTTTGAAATTCCATTTCCCTTTGTATTCCTTCCTAACATAGCTTCCCTATTTCCTCTATGAAAAAACCATTCTTAACACATAAATATTTTAGTCAAAGCAACATGGTAATCGGTAAATGCTATATCATTTCAGTATTACGATAAATTAATTTATGGACATTTATTTAACAACACCCTATCACCTAATGATATCTAATCTGACCTCTAATCCCAACTATAAGGACCCGACCTTAAAACATTACATAATATTTAATTAAACAAATAATTCACATTGAGGATCTTTTCAGGTTTAGAGTTTTAGAGAATTAGGACATAACTGTTACATATCATTTAAAATACAAAGTAGACACTTCTACACAATTTCCATTTTTTCATGAAATATAAACTCTTGAAAAAAAGGGTCATGTCTAGTTCCATGTTTAAGCAAGAATGACTTTTCCTTGATCCCATCCTTGACCCTAATCCACATTATGTCTTGTGAAAAACATTTCAAAAACCTGGGATGGGCATAAAAAGCTCAGTAAGGGATACACAAAGAAGGAAAACTGTTAGTTTTTGCAAAACAATAGGTAAACCATGAATAATTTATCATAAGTAATAATTTTTCACCTTTATGAAGTAGTAAATACTATTTAGTGAATAAAAGATCTTCACATACCCTTTTGTAACCAAAATATTACCATAAAACCCATATAAAGAACACATAACATATAACCATAATTTGTGAAAAAAACATACATAAATGGAATAACCATACGATCTACTTCTACACATATCACTAAATGGAATAGCCATACAGCCAAATTCCATACCCAATGCATTGGAGGATATAACGTAACCACCCATCCTGGTCTTCACAGCACCACCCGTCATTTGGTTTATCACGTAACCACCCATCAAATGTCCAATTACCATTATAAAATCATAAGACATAAAACAAATATAAAGGAAAGAAAACATTTCCACATTTCAATCACAATATATCAATTAAATATATATACACAAAGAATACATTTGTAAAACCATTTTCAATACCAAAATACATAAAATATTATATATTATTTATTTTCATTTAAAAAAATTAGGGCTTGTTGATGAATCCAAAGATCAAATAATACTCACGGTGGTGAAAAAAGGTAGTTTTCACAACTTACGTTAAAAGAAAAATTCCTTTTTGTCGTTTAGTAAAATGATTCATAGAAAAATATTCCCTTATAAATATCAATGGTGTTTATATAGAATATAAAATAATGTCTTGTATTAAAACAAAATATGGCTCAATGAAAGGAGATTGAGACGAAGTCCCTTACCTCATGTCCGACTTGACTCGATCATTCTTTAATCTCCTGAATAATAAACTAAATTTAATTTCAACTTTCTTGAGAACCTTTTTCAAGTATATTATTACTTTTATATCATTTATTACCATGTTATAAATATTGTGTAGTCATTTAAGTTAGTAACGTCCATTTTGTCGATATTTGGTACTTTAGTAAAAAATGAACACCTTATATTTACAGGTTGTCCATGTGGTCAATAGTCCATTATATCTAGAATGATATTCATGATTTAGATATCATATGTATAATATATATCATGTATATACATGTATTTAAAACAGTACATAACATTTGGACGTAAGAAATGAAATGCACCGTTCATGGAGACAGTAAACCGTAAGTACACATAAATGCTACTTTCATTTCTATTTCTTATTTTAATAGAATTTAAACATAATGATACATAGTTATATTATAATTACATTATAATATCATATATAATATCATTAACTCTATCCTTTATACATCCTTCATAAGAAATTAACAAGTCACATCACTTCGAGGGGGGTGGTAGTTCGCACTTCCTCAAATGAGATTATCGTATTTACCCTCTATGGAAACCATAAAGGCATTCTATAAATGGAAAATACAGAAGCATAAAGAAAACATAAACATAATATATATCATATATAAATATAGTTCCATCATAATGGACACCATGGGAGGTGGTAATAGTAAATTTAATAATCATCGTTTCGTGAGGCGTTAGTTTTCCATCCATAGAAACATTATGTTCTTCATCCATTATATTGAGGTGTGTGTAAGTGTAGATCAAATACCTCTCATAACAACATCCTAGTATATTTAGGATACTGGTGTTGTTAAAAAAGAAAGGAATAAAAATATTTTAGGAGTTGGAGAATTAAAATAAAAGAAAACAATTTAAGAGAAACTATTAACGTTAATTTGGGTAACTTCATTTGGTTTGAACCGATGGACTTCTTGAAGTGCCTTATGCCTAAGGTAAGGCCTTTAAGGGGAGAATAGGGATTTAGGGAATTTAATTGGGTAGAGTCTGGATGAGCCCAAAGTCTTGATAGGTGTCAAGAATTGATATAAGTGGTCTCCTTTTACAAGGGAGAGGAGGGGCTCTTTTGGAAAGTGTGAAAATATTATTTTATTATATATTGATATTCGGTTTCATAATGTCCAAAAACCATTAAGGTTGAAGATAAGGTGACTAATATTCGAAAAAAATCATCTTATCAGAATTGGACATTTTTTGTATAATATTATAACCATTATAATCTTATTTAATTAAATCATTTATTAATGAGGTAAATACTCCATCATTATTGTGTCATCAGTAATTTAATTTATTTAATGTCTAAAAATTTTAGAAAACATTCCATGATGTAGGAAATTGTTTTATATTTATAATAAATATTAATAGTAAAAAATATTACTTATATAACACCATATAAAAAATAATTACTAAATGATTTTTGTTTATGTCATTTTGGTCTTTACTTTAAATTAATTAATTTAAATTGTCATTATCACTCTCAAGTGGTTCAAAGGGGTCCCAAAATCGACCCAAAGATGACCATGGTCGTTAATGACTCAGCCAGTAAGGTTTGAACAACTGTAAAAGTAATTTAGAATTATTATAATATTCTTTTTACCTTGAATTAACCTATTTACCTTTAACCGTGGTAAATAAAAGTCAAAAGTTACTATTCAAAAAAAATTATTTTCATATTATTGAACAACATTTTAATTCCTGATAAAAACCATGTATGTTGGATTTTTTAAATTCAATTCACTGATGTGGTAATATTTCATTTAAATGAAAAAGTCAGTATTTTTACTACTACTATTTGATTTCACTATTCATCAAAAATTGATGTTTTTCAGAAATATTCCAAATATTCAGCCCATGCTTTATTTGATATTCCAAATTCAAAAATGATGTTTGTTTTTCCAAATTCAAAACATAAAAGTGTCATTAATTAATTTTAAAATTTATTCACATTGTTAAAACAGATAGCGTGTTTTTAAGAAACAATAACTATCAAAAGATCGACACTTCTTTTTGTTCAATTTCAAAGTGAAATTAATTCCAATGACCAAAATTGGATTAAATGGTAAAAATATATCATATTTAAACTTTAAAATCTATTAAAAAGATAATATAACCATATAAATAAATTATATTAAAAGACACTTTTGAATTAAAATACAATATTTTCCACTATTCATTAAAAAATGAACATTATCTGAAAAATACCCAAAAAAATTCCCAATGTAAAATTAGATGTACCAAATCAAAAGAAGAATTTTATTTAGTCAAATAGAACATATAAAAATGACCAAAAGTATATTTAAATAGGGTTTTCCATTTAAAGGCGGTAAATCGACCTTTTAATGTAAATTAATGAAAAAATTAGATTCTTACACATTTTAAGCCTCTAACTTTTATTGGATAAAACTAAATACATCTAAAAAACAGGTATAATCACATTTTAGTTATTTATATTCATTTTTTCCAATACAACAGCTAGAAGTTAACTATCATTTGAAATAATAATATTATATTATTAGCGTGCAACGTAAGATTTCAAAAAAACCCGTTGTTGCGTATAAGGTACGCTATAGAACATATCAACCTTTTTAATGGATCATTCATACATAACTTCGTTTTGAGGATGATATAATATGCTAAAACCCATCTTTGTATCGAAAGCCCACTAAAGATTTCTCCAAAACAACAATGTAAACCTTAGATCACCATTAGATATAACAAAAATTGGTACTCCATGAAACCTTAATGCATACATACTATATATTCATGAAATTTGAACAAGATAGATATGTTCTCTGATAGAAATGATGTTTGATAAGATTGTAAGTTGTTTGAATACATCACAAACAATATTATGACTTTTTAATTCTTTGGGGTGTCCAACGAAAAATACATGTTGTGGATTTACTAATTCCATTCTAGTATTGGTAATGGTTGTAACACAATTTTATACTTTATTATATCATCCTTAACATTTTTACATACCCATATATGAGATACACACTGTACAAAAATTATCTTCATGTTATCCCACTAAAAATATCAATTTATATCTTTATACATCTTCATACTTTTAGGATGAATATAGAATGATGAAATATGTGACTCATCCAATAAATACTTATTAAATTATAGTATTTATTAGAAACATACTTGGTTCTTAAAGCGTATTATCCTAGAAGTGTCACAGTTGAACTAAGGAACATTCCTTACATTCTTAAATGGTTCCATATCTTACTTATACACCTTCTTAATCCTCTCACGGAAGGATGTTTTTACATTAATTTGATAATGGTAATATATTTCCCACTTACTAATGTTTTAAGATCCTTATTCTATAAATCTATAAATATTAGATAACTTTTTGTTCTCATCGTGGATAAACATCCATGGTCTTTCTTACTTAATGCATCAACCACCTTCTTTTCCTTGCCGTGGAAGTAACATATTAAGAAATCATAATCATTGAATTTATCTAACCATATTATCTATAACCTATTAATATAATTTTGTGCACATATATATTTCATAAATTTATAATAAACAAATATAAAACAATATTCACCATTCAGATAATTTCTCTATATCAGTAATGAAACAATTATTGGTGATAACTCCAATTCACGAGTCAGATAATTTTACTCAAAAACCTTGCATCTGAATAATGGATAAGATATCACCATATCCTTCTGAACGAGGATGCAACCAATTACATTATTTTATGCATCATTATCATATAAAAATCCATATCCATTATAAGGTAGTGTATAAATTCGAATGTTGACCAAAATTATCATTAATTAACTTTAAATCTCATCACATTCATCAATCCACATGAATTTAACCCCCTTAAAAGTTAACATGGACATTTTATTATATAGTCATGATAAATCTCTCATAAATCTTCAGTAGAATCCATCTAAACCAATAAAACTACATATTTTGATTAATGTAGTTTGTTTAATCTATTTCTCAATAACAATAATGATTGAATGATCCACCAATATAACCTCACTTGAAATTATTTGAGCTAGAAATGAAATATTTTGAAGTTAAAATTATTATTTTCTATATTTACTTTTTAAAGATTCCTTCCACAATGACATCATTGAAATTATCAAATGTTCTTCATGATGTTCCATTCTATTTGATTACATAAGAATATCATATATAAAGACTTCCACAAAAAAATCAAGGTAATATCTAATGAATATATTATTTAAGTACCTTAATATAGAAGTATAATTGGTTTTTCCAAATGGAATTAATATTAATTCATAATGACTATACATTATATTAAAGTCTATATTTAGTGTCTTCGCCTTCTTGATCTTTAGTTTTGACATCCAAATCAAATATTAATCATTGAAATATATTTATCTCATCATAACTGAATTAACTTATCATCAATATAGATTATATGATACTTTTAATTAATATTAAATTTTTATGTTCTAGATAGTCAATAAAAGACCCATTGACCCATTAGACATCATAACAAATAGAATAGGTTCCCTCCACAGTGAAACACATAGTTTAATGAATACATTATCAATATTATCTTGTATTTTCTTCTTCAATTCTTGAAAATCAATTAGGGATTTTGGATAAGGTTACATTAAATATTTTGAGAACCATGTTTGATTTCAAATAAAAACTATACATCCCTGTTCTTGTGAAGACTAGGCTAGTACTAAATAACATCATCATAATACTAAAAAATAGGAACATTTTCAATGTTTAGTTTCTCACATATGATATTAGATACATATACCAAAAGAAAATGTATTAAAACCCAAATGATATAATTTATTTCCATTAGGTTTTCAGGTTCATCATTGCACTGATATTTGATTGATGACTGATTTAAAATATGAAATGTAACTTCGATACCATGAATGTTATTATGGGATCTACAATGGGAGAGATAATCCACAATAAAATTAAATTGAATTAAAATTATATAAGAATATCAACATTCAAGGTAATAAATATCCCAAAAAATATTTATAATAGGAGTTATAGAGATGAGATTCAGTCATCCTAACATTTGGAGTATCCTCTACAAAATCAATTACTAATCATTAAGGTGCTGACAATATACCATTATAAAATTATTCAAAAATAAAAGAGAAAATAGAACTATAAAAAGTAAATATATATATATAAACGTTTAGTGGATGATATGTGAAACTTTCACCACAGATATTGGAAAATCCAAGCTAGATGTAAAAATTTTATATGCCTTCCCTTCACCCATTAGCCACTTTTCTAATAATTTATCTTGATGTTTTCTGAATCAGTTGGAAGTGTGTCACATATTATTATAATTAATGTATTATACACTGTTGGTTTCTCCCATACCATTGCATTTATTATACTGATTTTCTTTGTCTATACATGTAATGAATTCTAATTTTTCTTTGAGGCATGTGCCATGGTTTTACATTCCACATTTATAAAATGTTAGAAAATTATTCAATCCCTTATTCCCCTTATGATTTTTTCTATTCTATCCTAGAAATCTATTATATTTCTTATTATCCATACACTTTGATAAATGTTTTAGTTTCTAAATGAAAAACTGATGCTCTATCCTCACATAATGAAAATATTTTGAAGATCAGGGTCCTTCAATGTATTGATTTTCACCAACAATTTAAATTTTCAATATTTCTATTTGGATTATATATTTAGTTCAAAAATCAAATTCTAACATTGTAATGTTAAATTCATACTTATGAACATAATTATTTTCCATTTTTATAGACCCTATAATTTTAACAAGATATAAGCTTGTAGTTGTTCTAAAAATATTATTAAAAAGTAAACTTAAAATACTCTTATTCTATTATCATTGTTTTTCCTCATACATTATGATTTGGATAAATGACAAAAATTGATCAAAATAAATTAATATATTTTAAACAACCTAGAAATTCTTATCCCTTTCATTACATACCAATTCACGAAACAACTTCCCTAATAACTTTTCCTTTAATCAGATACAAATATAATCATGGTATTATTGAATAGTGGATGTTTCTGACACATAATGGAGTATTATATTATTACCCTATGTTGTAGATCACTAGGATCCTCCAAACTAGTATGGTTATTTGTCATTACTTGTGTCATATTCCTTAGTATAGTAATATTACATTATATCCAGATATAAATCCAGAATTCTTCGTTATCATTACTAGGAGGTAAATCCTTGTATGGATTACGTGAATTGATAAAGATACCATTTCATCTTCATGATTTAATTTCAATACAATTTCACTCAGTATTATGGATCATTAAATTATTAATCATAATTTAAATCATCAAAATATTGAAACACATAACATAAATTAAGAATTTATGTATAACTCAAATCAAAATAATAATCTCTGTTTCATTGGAATATTCTCAAGGCCCTTCATAGGATTAAGTTATATAATCTATGTTTTACAAAATATAGTAGCCATTTTTCTACTAAAATTTATTTTAATAAAAATCATAAATACATCAATAATAGAATTCTATATATGGTCATTACATTATCACATTGGTACTAAATACAATCAATCTAATCTTAGATGACTGAATAGTTTTGTTGTCATGGTATCCTAGATACGTACTCGAATATAATAATAAATTTGGAAAAATAAAAATACAAAATAGTATTTCATTTAGGATCATATTTATTCTCTATAGAATATCATTTAATTTATATCATAAATTTTTTCATGGAACCCTATGAAATAGAAAAAAAAATTATGAGTGGAGATCAGATGCCCAGTAAAGGAATACATACCGTAGAATCATTATAAGGCATGTAAAATATTAAAATAATATGTGATGTTCCAATAATTCCTGATAAATAATACCATGATCTTGAATCATATTCAATGATATAAATAAAATAGAAAAACTCTTGGGAAAAAAGAACTGATAGCATAATGATAAAATTCAATATATCAGACATATGAAGATATCTACGAGGCTTAAACCATTAAATATACAACATATTTTCAATTACTCATGATAAGAAATATTATATAAATGGTTACAGAATTAGTAAAATTTCCAAAAAAAATTTCTCATTATAATACTAATTCATCAATGAGATACATAATTCTAGGGCATACTCATCAGTTAATTAGTTGAATTCATTCATCATAACAATATTCAATAGAATATTATCAATATGCCTAAAAATCAATAATTTTCAGTTTTAGATGAACTATAACACATAATTTCAATATTTTACCTAGTTAAGATGAAAAAAAAGTATATTGTGAAAATCAGAGGACATGAGGGGTTTTGTTTTGGGTAATCTATGATATTTTTCTGATGGCAGCGACTACTATGTCGGTCCATACTCCATTGGCATGAGAGTAAAATATGGAATCTTAAAAAGGATTAGTTTCATCATTTTATACTTGTATCCAACCTTTGAATCCTTCCTATTTTACCACCTGATTCTTTGTAACTGAAATTTTTGTATTTTCTTGATGGATTCCATATCCTCCTGATATAGGCCATTGAGTTCATTGGAACATCGATACTCATGAATCTCACATTGATTTCTCAATTTAAGTAGAGATTCCCATCATTCGTTGTGTTTGACATGCATGTCTTCTGATCCTGGAGATTTCTAGGAGGGGGAGGTTGTGGGTCTACTGTACATGCACCATATCATGATTTTTTTTCCAGAGGATGATATAATTGTCTCTCGACATTCATATGAAATAATATCCTCCTAAAATGTATATTTTAGTGCCTTTTCCCAATATCCCCTTACCATTTCAAAAACACACTTTTATTAGAATTCTTGGGAACCTTGTTGGTAGATATTTGTGCTCAAATACCCTTATTGAGTCTATTTTTTATACTATTATCTCACTTGTTTGTGTTGAAATGGATGGGTCAAGAGTGCCATTTGATTATGTATGGATTACTGTTGGTGAGGATTATCGATCCAAACAATGCATGATCTATGAATCATGGACTGATTTTTATTTTATCTTCATGTAGGTAGGAAACATGGTGTATAATTTTCTACGGGGGTCTCAGTTTCTCGCAACGAATATGGGAAACAATAGTGGGATGGAATAAAAGGAATGTGTTGAAGATAGTTTTTCAGGATAGATACCCCTAGTTATATAATTTAGAGTTCTGGGAATTAATCCTCCAGGGACTGATGTCTTTTGTAGTTTTTGGAATTATATTGGCACTCCTTAGTAGCCACTACAAGTGGAGGAGGAGTGACCTTATAGTGTCTCAGTGGATTGAAATGGGTCGTATAATGCTTGTGATGGTTTGGTACAAAATGATAAAAAAGATACTAGTTTTAATTTTTCAAGCGCAGATTTGGTGATGCAGGAAGTGGTGTTTCAGGACAACCCAAAGGTCTCTAATGTATTTAATAGGTTGAGATAAGGCCTGGCTAGTCCTTCCACTCATAATCCAGAAAACCCAAATGATAGTGCAAGTGTGTGCGCTAGATTTTTCTAGAGTGATGTGTCTTGAATAGAAATCCAAGTGATTGTGATTAAAGATACTATGGTACATTAGGATGGTCGTGAGGTGTATTTTTATGATGATTCTTTTAATGAGGTTTTATGTTTGGGTAATGGTTACTTGTGGAAGGGAAATAAAGGGGTTCTCTGGACATTTATTATCATATCGTAGTTTGAATGTTTGGGGGTTCTAACCCAATGAACCAGACATAAATTAATTTTAAAAACATCATTGAAGGAATTATAGTGAATGGTTTGAGCACTGATATTACTGACATGATATATAATGATAGTGTTTGTGTGAATAAAACCAATGAAAACTGTCCTAGTATTTCTATAGATGAAGCTTCCATCCTGTCAAGTAATAGGAGATACAGGAGGAGGAATGGTGGGAAGTATTACTCCTCTATACAACCAGTTTTGTAGAATAATTGAGCAAAAAATATATATGATATGATGATAGATAGTGAGGTTGTGTACTAACAGAAATCAGGTGGCATGATTGACCAATCCTTGCATTCTCTTTTGAATTATAAAGAAAAGTGGTCGAGTTGGTTTTGTAACTCAATCATACTAAAGTGAAGGTGCTTAAATTATGGAGAGTTCACCGAGGGTGACTCTCAATGAGAAGAAATACACCTGGATTGAAAATAAAAACCTAATTCTCCTTGGGGAATTAATCAAGGGGAATACCAGACTCAATGAGTACATCCCGTCCCGGGACAAGTTAGCCTTTGAGCTAGAAGATCTGATAATTGATGAACCAAGCACTCAGGTAACGTGTATCTATGAGAAATTGTTTAGGGAAATTAATATTGTAGACATAAATTTCACATCATTAACTATGTTTTATCCTTTTGTGTATGAAATTTTGGTTTCACACTTTTTCTTTAAAATTTATTGATTTAATAAAAATATAGTTTTCAATCAAACTGATAAAAAACCATAAAAAGGGAAATCTTGGATGGTTTAATAATATTTTAATTCCAAAAAAATGAAATTTATCAAATAATGTGACATAGATGATTCTTTTTTTGAAAACACACTAGAAAAAATCTTGATTAAAATACCATTTCTCTATTTTCAAAAACCTATTTAATGTGTAAAATATTACTAAATACCTAGGAAAAAGTATTCATTGAATATGAAATTTTTTCCACATAAATTATATTCATAGGAATGAGAAGTAAGGATTTTGAGAAATTCATTTCATGTGGTTTGAATTTAAAAAAATATTCATTTCACACATTTTAAAAATGGTCAAAAAGTACTTAATTCAAAAAATGTCTAGTATATCACTTTAATTATTTTATGTAAAAATAATTAAACACCGGTAAAGCATTTTTTAATAAATTATTGGATAATATTAGAATTTTTTTTGTAGATATTTTAAGGAAAATTTGGATATGGAAGAGAATGATTCCCGACGGTGTGGAAAACAAGGGGAGTTTTCCTTAAAAACATTATATTAGTATCTTGAGTACATAAAGGGAGAAAAAATATTTCAAAACACATAATTTTTATAAATTAAAAAATTATAAGAAAAGAATTTTTGATTAATATTTTAATATCATATATTTCCCCCAAAAAAGATTTAAAAACATAAAATCTCAAATAATGATGAGATTTTGAAATAAATAATTACATTAGGTTCAAATTCCATTATATGTATTGAAAAAACCTATATAATAAATTTAGAGTTATTATACATCTATTTTATAACCATTATCATATATATCATACTATATGTGATTTAATTATAAACTTTTTTCACCTTTAGGATAAAGATGCATTTTTAAAATCACTCTATAGGTTAATAATAACTTCTTTTTTCATGAATGTTTTTTTTCTATAGTTTCAGTGATTTGATATTTATCATAGTTATATCATATCCATAATTTTATACAGGATATAAATTTCATATTTATATATATTATTAATAATTATATTTTTATTTATATTAATCCGTAAAATATAGAGATAGAAATATCACATACAATATTCTTGGAAATGGTTGGTGGTACGTACACCTTAATACTATGTTCAATTTTCATCGAATATAATGAATAAAATTTAAATGAAAATTAACCTTTCCAAATCAGTATTATAACATATATTTCATTTCTATTAATTAAATATATATCTATTATCATCCATATAAAAAAGAAATGAAAAACTTATCACACTGCTTTGTGGAGGTGGTGGTCCACACGTACACACGAGCGACATTATCATTTTCAAAAAAACATAAAGGTACTAGGGTGGATATTATATTATAATTACTAAAGAATAATTATATCATAAATATAATATATAAATATTAAATCCATCATAATATGCATCCATATGTAAAATTAATGAAAAATTACTTGTTTTTCTACCTAGAGATGACATCCCGTTTCTATGCACGAGTGATAGTTTCACTTTCTATTTAATGGAAAATGGGGTGGGAAAATATGCTTTCATAATCATAATAAAATATTATTATATTTATGAATATTTATTTATTATTATATAGTAAGTAATATATATTTTGTGGATTGAAAAGATTAAATGGATTGAAAGTGGTCAGGTATAATGATTACCTCTTCATAAGAAGACATCCTTTAGATAATTTATTATGGAATATAGGTTTGGTGTTTTCTGTATACCAGAACCATGAGATATAAGATAATTTTTAAAAAAATTATAATTATAATATAATGTACAATCTAGGATTCTCAATTTTGTTTAAATATGTGATTGAAGGGGTGATATATTATGAGGGAGGAAACATACACACTAAGAATTATTAAATATGTTGTAATAAAACTAAGTAAACATGATTAAAAATAAAAAATAGACTATGATATGGTTTTATATGGTTTAAAAATGACCGAAAAAAATTTGGATATGTCCAAGTGGCGTTGTGAAGTGTATCATTTGGTGTACTCACATAATTCTCCAATTTTAACCCTTTCTATGATAACATCATTTTCACTCGTTAGGGGATATAATTTTACATATAAGATGAAAATTGGATAAAAATGGATAATTTTTAATATTTTAGTCAAATATATTATCCCCATTTTCATATTTTAACATTATAGTGATATTTAAATAATTTTATAAAATAGTATTTTCCTAAAATATTATTATTGTCATTTTAAAACTGTTAATGTAATTTGTCATAAAATATTTCAATCCATTATTGTAGTTCTAATATAAAAAATCCAAATATACCTAATATATTATATTTATCTAATAAATTAATTTATCATAATATATAACCCGAATATTATTACATGTAATATTTAATAATAGTTTATTTTATTTTTCCATTTATTAAATAAATAATCAGTTAGCATTGTGTAAGCATTTAAGGTTATTATATAATACATACATGTTAAAAAAATTCCATCCTATAAATAATTTTCTTATTATTAAATATAAATTTATATTCATTCATGATGTCCTCTTTTTCCTATGTAAATACTCAAGATATATTTAAAATAATGTAAGTGACATTGTGTATTTATCATTATATTAAATATTATATAGTTCATTTATATTTAAAACTATCACTTAAACATGTATATTTTAGTTATAAGCTGATAAGGGTAAAAAAATATTATAAGAATTTTGATGGAAAATGGAGACCGTGAAACATTGTATTATCGTAGACTATCCTAATTTACCCCTTATTTGGGTTATTAATTTTACCACGGTTACTATACATAATACCTAAAAAATTGACATATTTAAAAAGGATTAAGTGAATAATTCCAAAAATAGAATCCATTTTACCCAATTTAATAACTATATGTGGTAGAAATTAATTTTACAATATGTGTAAAAAACCTGTTGAAAACCACTTTTTTAGAAAAATACAATTTGCAAAAAACTTGATTTCAACCAATGTTATGACTATAAACATGACATGAATGTTAAAACATTTGGTTCAATATATTACATATAAATATCACTAAAATCATTCAACAGTTGTGATTAATTTAGTTAATTAATATAAATCCATAGTATTTGTAGAAAAATAGTTTGGCTAAAAACCCTATCTTTTACATTCAAATTATTTTTTATTTTCATTTTTAATCAGATTATAATAGATGAATTTGTTTCACACATATTTTTTTACATAATTTATTTTTTTCTACTAATATTCGACAATTTAATGTCTAGTTAATAAAGGTATACTATAGTATAGTTTATTCAGACACGAGGTTTCATATATCACATGCTATGTAATTTTGTATTTAAATAGAAATACATATTGATATACCAAGGTGTTACACAAAGTGGGAAAAATCTCTAAAAATCCCCAATTATTGTTTCTACATTCCTAAATTCTTGTGTTATTCCTTCTCCAATCATCATGACTAGTTAATTTATCTTTAATATTTTGTTTTTAAAAAACATTTATTATTCTAAATATTTTCAATGTATGTTTTGTATATTAGTATATGTTACAAGTATTAACTCCCAAAAAAGTGGTATTTTTGATTGATATTGTGTTTAATTATTTTCTTATCAAAAAATAAATTTATAATTTTAAAAAAATATAATACTTTATCTTTTTAGATAATTAAAATATGTATACTTTTGGTCATTAGTGGACTAGAAGATTCCTTATATTGTGCTATGAAAATGATCATCATTGTTTCCCCTAAAAGATATATTTTAACATGTTTTGTTGATATTGACCATGATATTATTTAAAAACATTAATTCATATTTTATATTTTGTAATGTAGTTGAATATTCATTTGTAAATACTTCTTAGATGAATACAGAACATTTTTATATGAATAAGTATCTCTATGAAATGATGTAGAAAATCATTATACTCCAAAATTTAAAAATAATCCGTGGAACATCATTATAAAATCATATATATGAATTTAATAAATAATTTATCGATGTAGAAATTTTCATTTGAATATTAGCGGCGAAGACAAGAAAATTTTCTTACAATCCTATAACAATAATTGGTACAATGCATGGAATAGTTATATGATATATGGAATTGAGACAATTAATCTCTATGAATTGAAGGATTCCTTATTTTTTATAGATCTTCAGACCCATGTTATAAGGATATATGCTAGTTTGGTTCTGTTGGAAGATGAACTGTTGAGTTTTATGTTCAATTGATGCACAATTAAGACAAAATTAAAAAAGGAGATCAATTTAATGATTTATGTGGTATCTATGTGGTAAAAATTGTCAGATGAAATGGTTATATCCTAAGTGTAATTTTTTGGATGGGGAAGCTCAAATTAATATGGAATAATACCCTATTCCTAACTGTGTAGATATCCTTTAGGGCCTACTTCTACCCAAGTATAGTTTTATTCAATAAATCGAGGCTATCGGTATTCTACAATAACATGATTTGATCGGGATATGATTCGTAGGGTTCCACGATTGTGTGGAACTGTATCTATGAAATCAGTTTTGTAAGAATCTTTTTGTTCTGATACATTATATTCTATTATCCCCATGTTGTGTTTTCATATAGTTTGTTTAAATTGTATGTAATTATTTAATTTTAGATTTCATATATCTTTAGTTCAATTATGATATTTTATCTATAAATAAGAATCTTATTGATTTAGCTATTTTTTATGATTGAAATTTATATTGACGTAAATAATAGAATATTTTCAACTATTATATAGAGAATAAAACATGTTGCAACTGTCATATAGAGATATGTATATGGGTAGTATGTTATTTATGTTTTATATTTCTAGTAATAAGATTCAAATTTTTCGAGCATGAGTGTATGTAGAGAAATTCACTAATATATTTAAACTCATTTCAATGAATCGAATGGAATATGAATGAAAATACATAGTATATTTGTTTTGTACATAAGATTTTCAATAAAATTAAAAACTATCCAAACTCATTGATAACTTATAGCTAAATCTCAAGAATATTTAACCATTTTTAAGTAAATTATTTTTTAATATTGGAATTTGTTAATATGGAATGCTCATTTTTTGTATAAATTGAATTATTTATTTCCATTATTGATTCTTTTTATCATCCATGATTAATTTTTTATATATTCCCATGGAATTTTTTATTATTATTCAATATCTTTTTTTGGGGATAGATTTTATTTAATCTTACTTGTATTATAAAATTTGTGTCATTTTCCCTAGGTTATATTCTTTTTCAACTGATCAAGTGTCTATAATATAGTATAAGAATGTATTATAATATATATTTAGTGTATTATTATTATATTGTGTCTATTATATGTTTTGATGTTAATTATGGTAATTCAATAACTCTTGATCGGTATTTTTGTGATTCTTTATCTGTTATTTTTTATTTGATTCTATGATTGTGTTTTATGAATGTATTGACAAAAACTTGAGCTTATCATGTGTCCCTATAGCTATTTTGATGAATTAAAATGGATAAACATCATTATTAATCATCCACCTATCTCCTTCAACCATGTACCTACCATAATATCTTTAGTCAACCATCATGATGATCTCACTCTTTTGAGTTCTATATGATAGATTTTAATATTTAGATTGAAATTTCATTTCTTCAAACTCATAAACATCCAATAGATAATCAGAGTGTGTTTTAGAGGGAATGATGACCGTTCAATTATCTTAGGTCCATTGAGTTTCAAATTATTTTATAGAAGAGTAGTTTTATCCTTAGGAGTCTATAGGAGGAAAGAAATTGCGATAGCCCCAATCATCCTTTAAGAAGTGTGCTACCTTGTTCATGGTGTATTCCATGGGGTTTTAATAATGTTATTCATATTATATCTATCATGTATTATAATATTTGTTTCTTATACCCTATTTTTCATGTGTGATTTGATATATAATTCTTCAATACTACACATCCTCGATATTATTTCATCATAAGTTTTTGCTATATAAAAATACGATAATTAAATAGTTAATATATTCCACATATTTTAGGTTTCTATTTTTAATTTTTTATATTTTTTCATAATAATAATTACTTGGGTGGTGTTATTTCTATTTTGGTACGTTTAAATTATTCCAAATCCCATAAAATCTCATGTGCCCATTTCTTCTACCATTTACTATACATGTTTTTATTTATCCTATCTTTTATTCTCATATCATTTTCGTTCATGTTCTATTTCATTGATAATTTCATTAGAAAAGTAATCTAAGTTTCCTTTTTAATGTTTTAATCTATGTTACATAGTATCCAACAACCAACAAGATTTAGTAGAGAGACTAGTAGGATTTATATCGCATTGGAAGATATTTTGAGTTTATAGAATGATGTTTTTACAATGTGGTGGATATCAATATACCATATATGTTTCAAATCGATTTTTAAATTGGAATGTCATAATTTTTAAGGAGGATGTAATCCATTTTATAAAGAAAATATTGTTTACCTTATTTTATAAAGGTTCACCGTGATGTGGTTTCATACTCACCAAGTCATGGTGAATTCATTTAAATTATATTATAAATTTAGTTTAACCAATAAATTTATTTAATTACATTCCCTTTCTATCGATCCCATATAATTTTCGGTATATTTTTTGTGTACTATTAATCTTTTTATAATTTATTCCTTCACTTTATGAGATCACCCCTTGAGACAAGGTCTATTATATTTCTTTTATCCTTAAACATTACAATTTATATACTTATTTTAAGCCAATGGTAGTGGATTGGCATCAATTGCATTTGGGATTCATAAAATTGTTGATGGAGGATTGATTTTTATATAATTTTTAGGTAATTATTTTAATTTTAAAGTTGATTGATACTTATTTACTTCTCACACTCAAAATATAGATATTTAAACACAATTTCGAGGTATGAGATTCAAATTCAATATCATTTATATTTTGTTATACGTGTAGTTACAATGATTTTATTTTATAAAAAAGATTTTGAATTTAACTAATGGTGATAATTAAAATATTTGGAATCTGATATCTAGAACGATATATACCATTGAATTATTATTGTTTTTTATATGCTAATAATATTATTAATAATGTTTTTAGGATTTTATATTGTTTTGATTTATTGGAGAAGTTTTTTAATTTGGTGAATATTCACAATCAGTTAATGGAAATGTGAAGTAGAAAATACGAAATTGATGTTTGATATTATTTTTAGATAAATTGTTAAATTACTACTAAATAGTGAATAAATGTGGTTGTTTAGTTTATTTTATACTGGTATGATATTTTTGAAATTTTCTATTATGTTTTAGGTTGTATTTGTGTGGTTGGATTTTTGAGGTCTGGTCGAGGATGATGGTATATTTATTTCATAATGGTAGTTGATGATATTGTTGTGAGATATTTAGGTTTTATTTACGTAGGTGGTTAAGATTATATTATTGGTTGTTAACATGTTTTACAAATTTGATAATGAGAGTAATCTATTATTGTTAGTTTTTGGCTATTTCCTTGGGATGTAGAAGAAATTATCTAAGGAAATAATTAAAAATTGAATAGGTATGGGTTATGCTAAGTAAGTGATGTTTTAAAAAGAATTAGAGTTATCCATGTTTTTTAGTACTTGTAATTATTTCTTGAATTTAATTACCATAAATGAAATTAAATTACTTCATGTATTATAGGTTATGTGATTAAATAATAGAAGGAATATTAATTTGTTAGTAAATTACTATGGATTGTAATTTATTATAGTTGAAAAATTCTATATATGAAATGTTATGAGGATTCTTGTTATAAAAACATAGTATAGCCTTATAATTTTGGATTGGTCTTATTCTGTAGTTATAGGTGGTTATAATTATTACTGATTTGTGTAGTGTATTATATTTATAAATATTTACTAGTAGGCATTTATCAGTCATTTATTTTGTTTCAAATTACATTATATATTCTATTTTATTATTTTTTAAGATATTCATTGACCTTCTTCACTAGGCCCCACTTGGACTATAATATGTCAAACATGATACCCCCAGTGCACCTCAAATATTATAGGGGATGATAACTATCATCGAGTAAGAATATCACAAACATTACAGGCCTTAACAAAAATAGACTATACATATGAACACATGTTAATACATATTTATTATTTTTAATTGTTTACCACTTATAAAAAATTTAAAGATAAAACCAATTACACATCAGTGTATGAAAAAAGTACAAAAAAATGATAAGGCCTAATGAAAGCCAACCATAACTATAAAAGGGGCCCACATACTTAAAAAAGTGGAGCTGCTATTAAGAGGGAAATCCTAGAAAAACTGGTGATTTTTCATGAGAATATTTGAACCAGCTTCTCACCATACATATAGGAATTTTCTGAAATTATTTTCATCTTCTTACTCCATGACAGATTTAGGTAGATCTGATTCATGGGAGAGTGTAAAAATTCCCACTAATAAAATGTGAAATCACCAAAAAAAATAATCAAGAGAGAGTGAGACCCATATCAATAAAAAACGTGAGTAAATTATAAGGAGGGAAAATAGTATCCTATTCAATATCATAAATATACACCATGTCTTAATGAAACGCAACAGACTCACTACTAGCTTAGGAATCAATTATATGGTCATTGGTCAAGGTTGTCTAAGGGAACTCACATGGAGAATATCAGTTACACATATGGAACTAACTTAATTGGTCCTACTAATTATGAAATAACATGTTTCACTATGTAGTACAAATCATTTGATATTGATATATAGGTAGGGGATCACATTGATTTCCTCTAATACCCCATGGTTTTATAATATATTAAATAAATTTAATTTCATTGAAAACATTATTAACATGAAACAATGGCATTAAATAATCCTTGGAAAACTATTAAATAATTATTATGTCACAAGTAAATCATTTTTCAGTTAATTATTATCTTATTTTGAACATATTTATTTTTGAAAAATATTTATTTATTAGTAAACATTGAAAAACACATTATTTTTAAAAATGTCATTTTGTTTCATTAAATTATGTAATTTAAGAGTCCCATTAGTTTTTATATTTGGTATTAATGATATATAAGATCCATTTGAGTTATAAAAATATAATTAGATCGTTAAAGATTATAATTTTACACGAATTAGATAAATGTTTATTGAAAGGTTTAAAAATAATTTTTTTGGAAATTCATTTTAATTAGATTTTATTCATATATTTCTAAATAAATTCATGAATCATATATGAATAGAATAGAATAAAATATATTACATATTTGAAAATAGTTGGATTAATTTTTTTAAATATGAAACTTTTATTTTTATTCATTATGATTTGTAAACATCGTAATTATTTTTACCTTTGTAAGGGTAAAAGAATAGGATAAGGCTTTAAAATTTCACACAAACATTTATTAATCTTGTTGGAATATATTAGAGTGGCCATTATCATCCATTTTTTTAAAAATATGGACACTTAGTGAAAATTTTATATGATATTGACCATTTTATTATTTTAAAAATACAATAAATACAAAATGTCACTCTCTTGAATTTAATTTCTTTAATATATTTCTAAATGTATAAAAGATATTATATTTAGTTTAAAAAGATTATTTGAAAAATGAAATATTTTTTATCACAGTTATTTATTTTTAATTTTTATGTTAGAAATATTTACCTTAAATGATTACATAATTCCAAATCAGTGCTAGCAGAAGCTGTAGAAAAATCCTGTGAATGATTTTGAAAACTCTAAATGATTTTTTTTGTGATTTATTGTTAACCATAAATATTATATAAAAATATATCATCTTATGGTTATATATAATATTTCTATTCAAATTTATTGATTTTATTAATTTTTATAAACACAAATTACATGAATATTGTGAAAATTTACATTAATGTTATTTTGTGAAGATAATATTATATTAAAATATTTTAAATTCATAAAAAAATTTAAATAAGAAAATTGGGATAATATATAGTATAAAATTTTATCCCATTGACTTTAATGTTCCAATTTTCACTATATAAGTAAATTTATAACCCTTTAATATTTAAGTAGATGATTTCATGGTTAAGATTAAAATGTTTAATGAACGAGTTAATAAAAAAATTTGGATTAAAATGATATATAAACTTATATAAATTTAATTGGATGATTTTATTAGTAACATATCATCATTATATTTGAATCCATGTAATATTGGAACCACATTTCCATGAATTTCATTTGATTAAATTTTAATATTTTAAAAAAATTACAAGAGTGACCCACCTCTCACTTATAAACGGTCACACATTGTCTCTTTTATTTACACAAATTTGACCCATATAGACCCTAAAAAACCTATCCAATTCCATTTTTATAATTTTATATAAATTAATTATATGTGATTATATTCCTTAAATACCATTCCAATAGTCCTTAATAAGAGATATAATGGAATTCCATAGAATAAGAAGTAATCATCTTTACTAACTCATTAAGGATTATATATTATTAAAATTAATATAAATATGTTATAAACATACTAAAAACATATATAATGTATTTTAAATATACAAATATTTGAATATTTTTATTGAAAATAAATTTTCCATCTCACCCCGTCCTATGAAAAGAGAAAACATCGGTTTTTCATATATACGACTTACTGTCTCCACTATTCGGTGCAATTTGGTTTCCAAATATATTTTACATTGATGTTAATAAATATGTAAGTAATGAATATATATGATATTTATGAAATATTACCCCATTAAAATTATATTATAATATCGGACATCTTAATTTACAATTGTTTTAAAAAAAAGATAACATCACTAAAGCATGCCTGCAGACTACCACCAATATGAAGCTATGTGATTCTTTTTTCATTTAAATTTTACATGGATGGTAATAAAAAATAATATGATGAATATATATGTTATATAAAATGTTATAATGACTCTGTAAATGTGAACTATTTGTTTACTTTCATTCAATCCATACATCCAATAGTGAAAAAGCATTCCTCTGTACGTATGAAAAACCACTTCATTGAATTGTTTAATTCATTTCTCAATATCAACCTTTTATGTATGAAAATATATTTATAACTATATATATATAATGAATATATATTATTGTTATATCATGAATTAAATTCTTTATATAATGTAAACATAATCAATGTAAAAGAAAAAAAATACTAAACCAAAAATCTCATGAAAATCGATGCACATTACAACCGAAACAACGACACTATTAAAAAATTGATAATAAAAAAGTTATAATATGTTATTAATAGATCATAAATAATATTATAGATATTTATATTATTATATTTTATAGACTAACAAATATAAATTTATTAGAAAGTATGGTAAAATTACATAAGAGTAATGATGAACATGAAGTATGAGATTTGTATCAATTACTACAATATTTAGACATATAGGTTACTGAAAACATATATATTTTTAAGTGGTATATATTATAACCCATTGAAATATTAAACATGGATATATATCTTTTCATGATTATTAATTATCTAGTGCATGTCTATTATTTTATGGGCTTATAATTTTACTATTACCAAATAGGTAAGAATATGTTTTACAATATATCATTATGGGATTTGCCCTATTTTTATTGAAGGAATATGATAATATATGATTTATAAAAAATATATATTTTCATAAATTCTATATATTTATAGCTATTCCTTATTTTTATTAAAATTTTATTCTAATTGGAACATTAATTGGGAAATGTAATTCTTAATCAAAATTTCTATATTATTTTCCTTTTTCATCGGGTATATTTCTATTCTATGTCCATATGTTTAAATATTGTTTAACAAAATTAATTTTTATTTTATCAAATGATTTATCATGGAAATTTTATTTTTTCCCTTTTCTTCTTACAAAGAATGAAAATAGTCTGTCTAATGTTTTAAAAAATGTTCATTTTCTAATTTCTGTTCAATAAATCAAAAGGGATGTCTTTTTAAGGTATAATGAATGAATGGATTTCCCTCCACCATTACCACCTAAAATATTTAGTTTGTTCTATAAAATTTAAATTATTTTAAATGAAATATCATTAATAAATTAATATCTAAATTTTATAATTCCATTTTCATTATTTTTTAAGTATATCATTTTATTAAAAAATATATTCCTAATGAATAGATGATTATCATTAATCTATTCTTAATTTTATGATCAATAAATTAATCAGGAAACATTTTCTTCTATGTAAATATTTTTCATTAGATATTAAATTTATATTAAATATAAATATTATTTCTGTAATGGATATATGTTTTCAGAAACCATATATGATTTTATAATATTCAATTTCACGTTGAAATAAATTTTACTGACTAATAAAATAATAATATTTTGTATATTTAATAAATATGGATATTTTTTGATAAGGTATTTTGTTTATGAATAAAATTTATCATTTAATATATGAGGAATGAATTAGACATGCAGTGATTGGTGGAGCCCAATTATACAATTTCCCTCAATGCATAAATATGTCTCCTATGAAAAACCAATTTTCAAAAATTAATAAATGTGTTTTTTCGTATACATACCCATTGACTAAACATTCTTGTCATAAGGATTTATAAGTAAAAATTTCATTATATCTAAGATATTTTTTTCCAAAAATTATTTATTTTCATAATTGAGAATTAAATTATTATAAACTATGAGATTAGTACATTGATATTATTAATATATTTATTTCATGCATAATTTACTTATTAAATGGAAGGTGTCTTCAATTATTTAACATACCATTTTCATTATTCCCTATTTAATCATGATATTTTCAAATGTATGAATTAATTGTTGAATATATGATATTACCCTTGTTCTTTTCCTTTAGCCCGATATAAAGTATGATATTATGAATAATATCAAGCTTTCAATAATGTTTCTTATGCAATGAATTTTTTATTTATAATGTAATATTAGAATAATATATTAATTTACTTCGACAAGATTACTAAACTGATCGATCCTTGAAGATGAGTCCCCCTGTATCAGATACCAATGTAATAATTTATACATTGGCTCTAGGATAATGGATTTGGGGTTTCTATAGTTGGTATTAGAGGTGGTTTAGTAGAAACACTACTAGAAATTCTCTATATACCCATGTTTTGAAACCATGAGTATAGCCTACAAAACTGTTGATATAGGTTATACCCACAATTTCAAGGAACTATGGGAAACCAAGGCATAGGTATAACATTGAGATATACCTAGTGTTTTAAACACATATACAAACATTTTCCAAAATGTGGTTGTAAGTGTATTCCACCATGTAATAAAACCTATACCCTTGGTTTTAAAACTGTGGGTATAGCTATTAAAAAATAATCCATTGTGAGAATCGATCATTAGACCTCAGGATTATAGTTTTAGTGCCTAACCACTAGAAAATTATCTCTTATTGGTATATAAATATATATTCTCTCATATATATTTATTTAAACCGTAGGAATAGGTGGAAATATATGGGTATAGGTGTTCCCAAAAAATGATTTCTCTGTCCAGCAGAATTTGTTTCCAGCAATAAAATAGGAAATCTATAAACATAGTTATGAAAAAACATGGATATATTTCTTCAAAAACAAAAAACACATATCCACAGATTTTGTAAAGCCATGGGTAGATGTCTTGAAAAAACCCCTAAAGCCACGATTTTGGAATACCTGTGGGTATATATCTTAAAAAACCTATACCCATGGTTTTGGAAAAAACTGTGGGTATAGGTTCCCATGATATATTTATACCCACAGTTTCCCAAAACCATTGGTATAGGGCCATTTTCCAGTATTCAAACCCTGGGAACTTGATTATAACATAACATATATATTATGAAAATTTTAATGATACATTTTAGTATTTAAATTTTTTTATAATTATAGGGGGTTTATTTTATGTATTTATATTCATGATGATTATGAGCTAACTATTATTGGTCTCTTGTTTAGTGATGGTTCCTAGTAGAAAAATCGAATGAGTAATATTTATCTATAAATAATCACCATACAGAGAATTCTAATATAGCTAGTGGTGGAACTGAGTAGATCATGGTAATATTACGCTAACACAATAATGTCATGATAAATAACATACACCTTAAGAATAAACCTATTGTTCAACATTTTGATTCCACTATGTTGGATCACATCATGTGATAGAGGCCTCCATCATTTACTAGAACTAGTAATCCATTTATAGTTGAAAAATGGATTATGTCCTTTGAATGATATTCTTTACTTTGAGAAGTTATATTAGATATTCAAAATCATCCCGTGAAAGTATATCATTGGAAGGAGAAATTGAAATACCATTGAAAATTACATCAATTATATATATTTCCCTAACTATTCACGAGGGATATTTATTTTACATAGTTGGGTACAATATCAACATTGATGATATTCATATACTAAGAAGTTTTATTGATATATTTCACGAATATTTTCCTTGTGTTCCCATAAATCATGAAGTTGATTTTTCCTTAAAATTTTTATATTGTGAGACACACATTTCAGGTAAACATCATCAAATTTTATCTACTGGGTTGTATGAATTAATGAAAAAATACAATCGAATATAGATATGGGATTCATTCATCCTAGTTCATCACCATGATATGCACACATTTTTTTATGAAGAAACATGGGTCAATGCATCTTTGAATTGGTTTTTAGAAACATGAAAAAATAACTTTTAAAAACAAGTATGATATACCCCATATTAGTGACCTATTTGATCAATTATGAGAAGATCAAAAAATTTCCAATATTGATCTTTGATCTACAAATCATCAGCCAATGGTCAAGAAGAAGGATATACCCAATACAACCATCCATATATGGTTTTGATCATACTGAATTATAGTGAATTTATTTTGACAATCCAATGATCATGCTATATTCTAGGATTTTATGACTACTGTGCATAGAGATTACCTTGATCATTTTTTGGTTTTATTTATAGGTGATATTATTATATACTTAAAGTTTAAGGAATAGAATGAATAACATTTGAGGTTTGTGATGATCACTCTGATGAAGGAAAATTTATATATGAAATTTTCCATGTATGAATTTTTCCTACAAAAATTCACATTCTTGGCTCATCTAATTTACATAGAGTTAATATTAGCGGGTCCCTTAAATTGAGATGTTATTTAGAGATAACCCAAAACAACCACGATAATCGAGATCTATAGTTTTTTTGGGTAGCCTAGATACATCAATTGATTTTCTAGATATTTATTCTGACTATAGTATCATCTCACAAGGTCTACATTGAATAGGTTCAAGTTATTATTTGAAAATAAATGGGAATATAATTTCATTGATCCTTTGTGATCTTTGGTTAGGATGTATGTTCTTACACTACACTTTAGTAGAGCACAATTTCCAATATACAATGTTGCATAAATTAATGGGATGGTTTGTATACTCCTGAACCATTATATAGTGATAGATTATGACACACCCTAATTGAATATTAATGGGGAAAACTACCAAACACATGATATGAAACTAATATTGTCATTTTTATCGTTGACTATATAGAGGAATTATCTATATGGTCAAATTTTGATGTATATATATATACAGATCATAAAATCATGAAATATATATTTATGAAGATAGAGTTGATTATTAACTAGAGAATATTTTTTGAACTGATCATTGATTATGAGTACTCAATACATTACATCCCCTATGAGAACTCAGTGGATGAACATTTGAGTTAGAAATTCAATGCTACGCTTTTCATGATAATGATTAAAGGTGATAAAATATTTATGGTTTTTGATAATTTATATCTTGAAATATTGAGGAAATGGGAAATGTTATATATTTTTCAAATTATTGTTCAAAAAATTAATCTATATGTGATTAATAAGAAACAAAATATAGATTTGGAATTACGTTAGAAGGTGAGGATTGATCTTGTATTCAACCTTTATTACGATGGAATGATAGGATTCAGAAATTGGTATATGTTCTTTCAATACAATATTTGAATAAAGAAATATTGGATAATGGATAATTGTTCTTCATTAAATATTTATTCTAGCCTTATAAAGAGTAATGGAGATACAAAATATTATTTCTAGTGGGAAAACATAAAATGGGATATAGTATATTATGTATCACGATAATTGGTTTTTTATTATGTTAAGGATTAGAGACAAAAGTATATATAGATATTACAATATTTACCCATACATAAATCGAAATGGAAAAACATTACTATAAGAATCTTCATAAAAATCAAACAAAAACATCTGAAGGGTACAATTCTACTGTTATTATATATGATTTCAATAAAAATTAGCACATTTTATCTTTATTGTAGGATTTTTTTATTGGTTAGTTTCCTTGGTTATGAACTAATGAAGTAGTGAGATTCCATGGATTTCCACTCTAAATAACATCTAATTTGGATTTGAGGTTTAGCTGAATGATATGTAGATGCCTTCAATAAGATCTAGATATAGGGTTGAGTATTAGTACTTATTATCATCCATATACATATGTTCAATTTGAGAGGGCTATTAAAACTCTATAAGAAATTTTGAGAGCCTTAACTATTTATTTTAATGGTTGTAGGGATAAGCACCATTCATTAGTAGAATTTTATTTTACAAAAAGGTTTCACTTGGATATTTAGATGAATCCTTATGAGGTACTATATGAAAGTACATTCATAACTCCATAATGTTGTAATGATGTTAGTGAATAAAATCTATTATGGCATGATCTGATAAGGGAAATAGAAAAGAATGTTATACCTATTAAACAGAACTTAACAAACGATTAGAGTAGACAAAAGTAATATACTGAAAATCCTTTTGGTGATCTATTGGTCAAATATAGTGAAATTTATTTTTAATGGATATCTATTTGGATGATAGTTATGAAATTAAAAAATAAAAGACTCTTGATCGCAAGATATATGTGTCCCATTGAAATTATCGATCGTCTCATGATGGTAGTTTATTTCCTGGTGATACCACCAAATATCTCTCTTGTCCATGATATGTTAAATGTATCTCTATTGATAAATTACATACCTTATAATTATCATTTAATAAAAACTCAAAGGTTTTATAACTGGAGAATGATCTATATTTGGAGGAACAACTAGAAGGGATTCTAGAACCTAGAGAGAAAGAGTTGTGAAACAAGAACAATCATATGGTCAATGTTTTTTAGTGAAATCCATAGATTGAGGTAGCTTAGTGGGACATAATAATTTGGTGAGACATAATTATCCTCTTTTGTTTATGTTATACTATGTAATTTCTTTTGAAAATTGTTATTGGGTGTAGAAAAAAAGACCCAACAATTTTAGGAAATATTAAATAAATTAATTTTCATGATAACATGATTTACACACAATAATATATTTAAAAAACTGAAGAAAAAATAGTTGAAATATTATTATATTATTTTTTTCAGTTTTTTATTTCATTAATATATTTTATTTATTTTTTCATATTTTTCTAATAAAATTAAATTTTCACTTAATAGTTAAAAATACCGATTCTCATAACCCTACATTTGATTTCTTTAAATCAAGTAATCTATAAGTATCATTTTATTTTTTGATTTGAATAAATGTGATATAATATAAATAGTAGTTATAATAATACAAATATTAATACTAGGATCATAATTTTTTATGATTTATATATAATATAATTATTATTATTAAAAACTCATTTTTCTGGAATATCATTTTCATATCATTATGTGGATTTTTTTGTAAATAAAAATTTGAAACTATTTGGAATAGAGTTAGAAAAATGGGTTCTATATTTTTATTTATAAGGGTAATATTTTTTAATATTTCACCTCTAATTTTATTCATTATTAATAGTAACTTACATTAATATTTATCTTCTTTTTAAGGGTAAAACCAGTAAAACACTGCTAAAACACAAAAATAAGGCTTCGAAATTTCACTATTTCATATATTTTTCTTATTTTATGAGTGTATTATGACCATTCAAAAATATGTATTGAAAATTCAGGTCATCTTATTTTTGTTTTTAATTGATAATGACCTTTATTCTATTTATAAAAAATATTAAATACAAAATTTCAATCAATTTGATTTAAAATTTATAATAATTTTCATAACAAAAAAACATTTAAATATATGTTTTAAAATTTTATACACAATATGGATTATTTTTTTCCTGGTAATATATTTTGAAATTTTAATTGTTAAATAATTACATTAAGATTCCCACACAAATCCAACTCAATGTTTGTGAATGTTTTAGAAAAATCCTGTAATTAATTCTAATAACTATAAAAGTAATATTTTCAGGGAGAGTTATAGTTACCCATAAATTGAATAGATAAATATAAAATATTTGTGATATGTGAACATTTTATATTATAATTACAAATTTTTCTCGATGCCATTAAATTCCAATTAAATTAATTGTGTCAAGATGAACTTAATGTTATTTTATGAAAACAACATTCTATTAAATGATTTTAAAATAATAAATAATATGAAACAAGAAAAGGGAGATAATACGTTGTCTAAAGTGGAATCCCATTTCCATTTATGAGAAAAATTTTACCTTATAAGTTAATTTATATCCAGTTAATATTGAAATAGTTGTTTCCATGGTTAAGGTAAACAATGCTTAATAAAAAGATTAATAAAAATGATAATGAAAAAAAATGATACACAATCCTATATAAATTCTATTACATGATTATATTCAGATGACAACCTCATTATATACAAATGAATTTATTTTTTAACAACACTACCATGAATGTGTATTAATTATATTTTAAAATGTTAAAAATATACAAGAGTATACCTCACATCAGTTATAAAAGTACACCAAATATAGAATTTCTTTATACCAATTTGAGAAACAAAGATTAGGAAATCCCAAAAAAATCCATTGTATACTTCTATATCCATGAAGTATTGGATATAGTTGTAGCATCCCATGTATTTATTGAATAATTATTTTTAATTATTATTTATAAATAATATATAAATTTTACGTTAAGTGGATGCATTTTTCGATAGCGTAGTCGACACATAATAATGGGTTTCTCGGAAATATTACATTGCACAGTACTATAATTTATACTGAAAAATGATACAATACTATTATTATTATTTTTAAATGGAAGTTAACACCTAACCGTTGTATTGGTGGTAGTGAAAAAAAACTAACTATACTATTATTTCACATGTTTTTCAAATATTTTTCATTTTTAAAATAAATTTTAGAAACCTAAAATTAGAATGAATCCAATTTTAATAAAAAAAATTCTCTGATAAATTTTAAAAGTCATTTTGCAGCCTTTAAATAAAGAACCATTTTCCAATATCATTTGGACTGTTTTTATGTCTTATTTTATAAAATAACCTTATTATTTTGAATTATCATATTAAAATTTACCTTCTTTTAATTTTTTTTATTTTTCTGATGAAATTCATATTTTTACGAATAGTGAAAAATACTGCATTTTAATCAAAATTACTTTTTCGTCAAATTTATTTATATAGTTAAATTATAAATTTAATTAGTTTTAAACTGTAATTGTATTAATTTTTTATCATTTAATCCAATATTAGTAATTTTATGTAATTTCACATTTAAATTGGACATAGACACATAACAATATTTTCATAGTTTTTACTTCCTAAAAAACAGATTTCTGGTTTTCACAATGGGAATTAATTTCAAATTATTTAATGTATATTATGTGTTTTAAATTTAGAAAAAAATGATTCTATATTTCTAATAAGAAGTTATGAATTATGTAAATTGTTACCTTTTATTTTTGGATATTATGAATAGTGATATTGGAAATTATTTTTATTTACCACGGTAAAAGGGTAAATTAGGTAAATAAGGTTAAAAATACTATTATTAAAATATAAAACAGACCTAACATGTGTTATAATATTTTTTATGAGTTAGGGAAAACCAAAATAATCTTTAGGAATAACCTTTGGTATTTCAGAGCCACTTGGTTATGGTAATGACATGTTATAATAATTAAGTTAAAGTAAAGATAAATATAACATAAACATGTATATTTTTACTAAAACAATATCTATAAAATTTTAAATAATTGATATATTTGACTATAAATATTCATTATAAATATAAAATTATTTCATACATTATGGTATTTTATTTCTAATTTTTATATATTAGATAAATGAATTTATTTATGACATAATGATGATACAGTGATTACCATATTAATGAAAAATTTAAATAAATTATATTATATTTTTTAAAATAAATGAAATTTATTATTTTTTATACCATCCATTAATTTTCATGATGATTTAGTTATATTATATTTTAGTTAATGTATTTTTTTTGAATTAATAATGGTTGTATGGATTTAAAAAAATCAATTACTAAATAGTGTCAAAATTGACATAAATGAGTTTTTAAACCAAATACTATTTTATTAAATGATATAACAGTAATTAAAATCAATTATTTGGAAAAAATACATAGATAATGTTACATATTTTCATAATGGTCTAGTTTATGTTTTCTAGGCATTTTATAGTATCTGTATTAATCATATAGTAGAAAATACAAGAAGATGTTGTAAGAATTAGTTTATTTAACAATGGATTAAATCTAAAAGATATGGTTATATTTGTGACCTAAAAATGTATATAATTTATTTACTGAGATTATTTAGACCTATCCTCATATTATCCTCGAATTATATCACTTTGGATCTTTTATAATTTGAATATAAATTGATAATAAAAATATATTTCCAGACCTTCTTAAAGCTACCCTCCACCCTCTTATAAAAGACCACCAACTCTACCAACTTACTCACTCCTCTAAACTCCAGGAATCATACAAATTATATTCATCTAATATCCCAAATCTCTCTTGTCCTCCTAGAATCCATACCATGGGATGAAGTCAAATAAATAAAGCTTTTTGGATCAATTCAAAAGGTATTACCTGATTTAGATGTACATTATTCTCTCAAGATCCTTTCAATTAATATTCTTCTCCAACCCCTAACCTCTATTTATTTTAATATTTTAAAAAAATTTATAATCAATATATTATTACATGTTCAGGATTAGTTTTAAAACTACACTTGTACACACCTCCATCTAATGGATATAGAAATTACTGTATATGTGTTTGGTGAACTAATCCCTTACAAAATGATAATTGCTCAATTTTCTCATTCTACCTCTCATGGTGGGTATCATGATTGAAATGTATTTATATATGATATATATTTTATTTATATTTACTTTTTTATTATGTATTATTTATTTATATCATACCATTTTTCTTTCCATAATGTGAAAAATAAGATAATTTCGTATTAGAAAGTGAGGACTTCCACCCCCACAAAGTGATATGACTTGTTAATTCACTAAATAGAACACATGAAGGATGGAATTAATTAAATTATGAAATATATATAACATAAATATTATACAAGAATTATAATATAAAAATGAATCATTTAGTTTTCATTTCATTAATATGACTAAGAAATGAAAGTAGAGTTCATGCATATGTACGACCTGCCATCTCCATGAACAGTGCATTCCATTTAATATCCCCAAATATCATCGATTATTATAAATAAACATATATTTGATATATATGATATTTAAATCATGAAATTTAGTTTTTAGATATTCGAATTTTGACCATATGGAAAATTTCTAATCATAACATGTTATTTTTTGACTCACGTACCAAGAATTGAAAAAATTTCCAATATGAACTAAAATAATTAACTAATTAATATAACACATAATAAGTAATATAAAATGCAAAATACACATGAAAAAATTCTAATGAAAGGTTAAATTAATATATTTTTATTATTCATGAATATGAATAATGAATGGGACAATTTGGATTCAAGGTAAGTGACTTCATGTCGATCTCATTTCATTGAGGAATATATTGATTTATACACGAAATTCTTTTATACAGTGCATAATAATCCACTTTTATATTTAAAGATATTCAAAAAAAATTCAAATAGATTATTTTTCTATGAATTGTTTTATTAAATCATAAAATGAATGTTTTTAACGTACGTGGCAACAGTGACCTTTCTACTGCCATAACCATTATTTTATATTTTGATTTCTATATAACACGTAATGTTTTTGTAAAAGAAAATTAAATACCAAAGTACCTGTCTAGGTATTTTGGTATCAAGAATTTTATTGGGAATGGATTGACTATACCATTATCTTGATATTATGTCTTAAGATTACAATGTGAAAATGTTATTTTTCTTTTATTCTTGTGTATGTGTTATGATTATTTTATGGTTCTTGAGTATTTTTATCTATATGTGATGTTACGTGATAAACCGAGGGGGTGAGCCTGTGATATCTCTCCAATTCATTAGGTACTGTGATGGAGTTAAAAATTAATGTTTCTCCTAATATAATTAGTTAATATACTATGATGGTTATTCCAAATGTAATCATGAAGGTTACTTCCAATTTTGCTGTGAAATATATATTGTAAGTATGATAAGACTGCCACAATTTAACTTTATGATTTATTATTTCTATGAAGTTTTCCTGATCATTATGAATTTATGAGTTTATAAATATTTATAAGCTTTAATTTTATTTCCTTATATTATCCCTCACTATGTTTTTATGCTCATCCCAAGTGTTTAAAAATGTTTTCCATGGGTACAAGGATGATTAAGGGAATGTATGAAGTCAAGAAGATTTTCAAGATAAAAAAATAATGTTTTATTTTTAAAAGGGGTTTCCTTTAGTGGTAAAATTTATAAAATTTGATAGTATCCTCTTGTATGATTGTGGGATGATATAAATTAATAATTAACCAATTCTCTAAAACTATAAATATGAAAATATCCCTAATGTAAATTATTAATTTAACTCAAGATTATGTAACATTTAAGGTTTGAGCCTTGTAGTTGGTATCAAAGGTCAAATTAAATTACATTTATGGCTAGAAAATTTTCATTATAATATCCATAAATTAATATTACATTATTATAAAATTGAAAGATCATTTTGGGATTACAATATTTCTTTGTCTAAGATATTTCTATTTATAATGTGTTTCTGCAGAGGAAACGGGGAAACTATACTAGGATGACATCCAAAGGAATAAAACCTTCCAAATAAGCAACCTGAGATAGTAAGAATCAATACTAAATTGTTTTTTTGTAGTGATGGAACACTTTAGTCACGCTATAAATGGATGTGGTATCCATTTGCAAGATCTACCAGATCTACCCGATATGAACATGTCAGTAGGTGATCATTTCATGAGGAAATGTCCTCCATCATTAAAAGGATAATATAACCCTATACAAGATAAATATTATATAAAATTCCTACAAATTATATTCAATGTAATGGGGTGTTCATATAATAAAATTTGTAGTCTTTTTTTAATCGTTTTGAATGTGAAACTGATCAGTGGTGGTCAATGGTTAGGATTATTGGGGAGATTTGGGAGATTTGTGATATTGATCAAGATAAATTAAAAATATTTTTAAGAAATATTTTCCTATGGCGGTTTGACTTAGGTTGGATAAACAATTATTATTTTTGAGTCAGGAGGATGACTCAATGAATTCTTTTGAAGAAAAATTCATTAGACTTCATGGTATGCCCCAAATTTCAAATGTGTTATTGATTGTAAAATTAATCATTTTTACTCAAGATTAAATCCAAAGTATCAAATATAATTGGATACTAAAGAGTTCAAAATATATTAAAAAATCATGTGATGTTCTAAGATGGTGGAAATGTAGTTTTCCAATGATCATGTGTTCTTTCAAAACATGTAGAACTAGAGGTCATGATGGAAGACCAAAGGAAAACATTCTTAAAAAAAGTCAGATGGTAAGAAAATTATGTTTACAATGTGTGAATATTGAAGTAAAAAACACCCAAGGTAATTCATTTTGAATTATGGTAAGTGCTTCTGGTGTGGTAAAATGGGGCATAAGTCTCGTAACTAAACTAAAATATATAATGGTAACACGAGATCCAATAAAAAATTAGTGAAATTTTTTAAATGTAACAAGATGGGTTAATATGAGAATGAGTGTCTGATGAAGAATTTGAATGATTGGAAGCAGATATATTATAAGAAAAAAGATCTGGTGATATCCTTTTAAACTATGTCAACAGATTTTGGTCCATCAAATGAAGTGGTATCTGGTATATGATTTGTTATTTAGATTATGGCAATGTATTTTTAGAATATATGCCTACAAATTCTTTAATTTGTTAGAAATTTTCTAATATATAAAGAATTAAATATCAGGAAATGAATTATGAATTTACATTAGAAACTCATAAGGGACATGTTGTGACAAAAATAAATTATAAGAATCATTCGTTCCTTGTATATGGAGTGAATATAAATGAATATATTATTGTTTTTCCTCTAGTAGAGATTGATGTCATTCAAGGTATGGACTGGATTTATATTAACCATCTTATGATTTATTATAGATATAAAGATGCTTTTTTTCGCAAAGACTTTTATTTAGTGTACAATAATGAACCCTTACCATTGATAACATATCAGGAAGCTAGGAAACTAGTAAAAGATGGAAATGAATGCTATCGTTCACGTATGACTGAAAACAAAACTACTCATATTAATGATGTTCCAGTGGTAAATGAGTATCTTGATGTTCATACTGATGATTTCCCTATAATTATAGTTAATTAGAATGTTGAATTTACTATTGAATTGGATTCTGATACTAAGATAATTTCAAAACCCCCTTATAGAATTGATCAAATTGAACTTTTAGAGTTAAAGAAGAAATTACTGGAGTTCTTAGAAAAATGTTTCATTCAACATTGAACAACACCATGGGGTGATCCTATCTTGTTTGTTAAAAATAAATATAGTTCAATGAGACTTTTCATTGATTATAGAGCCTTTAATATCATCACAATTAAGAAAAAGTATCATTTTCCATATATTTATGATTTTTTTGATTATATTTAGAGATATTAGTATTATTAGAAGGTTGACATGAGGCTGGGATACCATCCATAGAAAGTTAAGGAATTTAACATTCATACGGAATTGTTTCGTACCAGTTATGGTTATTATGAATTTGTAGTTCTGTTTTTTGGGTTAACTAATGAACCTGCTGAATTCATTGATCATATGAAAAGAATATTCCAAGAGTTCTTGGACGAGTTTTGGTTGTGTTTTTTGATGATATTTGGATATATTTTAAAATTAAATAAGAGTTAGAAATTCAGTTGAGGGTTTAAATTCAAACCTTATATGAAAATAAATTGTATGGGAAATTCAGTCATTGCGAGTTTTGGTTACAAAAAATTTCATTCCCTGTTCACATTGTTTCTAATGATCACATAACTATTGATCATACTAAAAAGAGTTGAAGAAGAATGTCTAAGACCACAAAATATGATCTATATTCTTAGTTTTCTTGCATTTGCAGGTTATTATAAGAGTTTTTTTTGAAAACTTTTCATCGTTATCTATCCCACTGACTAAGTTAACTCAAGACGGTTTTAATTTGATCTAGATAAGAGAATGTGGTGATTATTTATAGGAATTGAAAAGACAATTGGTGAATTCTCCAGTTTTGGAATTTCCTTCAATAAAAGGTGAATTTGTTATCGAAACTGATGATTTTTTAGAAGTACGTTGTTGTGACTTAATGAAAAATAAAAAGGTAATTGATTATTCATCAGGTCAATTGAAAAATCGTTAGTTAAATTACCCTATGCATGATTTTGAATTAACAGCTATTGTTTTTTTCTTTAAAAATTTATAGGTATCATCTGTATAGAGTAAAATGTGATTTATATACTAACCATAAAAAATTGAATTATATATTTACTCAGAAAGAATTTAACATGAGATAGAGAAGATGATAAGAATTTATCAATGATTATGATTCCAAGATTCATTACCATAATAGAAAATCCAAAAATATTGCTGATGCTTTGATTAAAAAAATTCTACATTAACCGTATTACATTTGGATCATGAACATTTGATTAATGAATTGAGGAAATTTGGCATGGAAGTTGTTTGTGAAGGAAATTACCCTATTTTGTTTATATTTTCAGTCAATTAGTCTCTATTACAATGAATTAAGAAAGTGCATAAGGAAGATAGTGAGTTGCCAAGAAAAAGGTAGTGTTGGTTCAGAATGGTATGTTTCATGAATTAAACATTGATAAATATTTTGTTTTGAGGTTTGGAAAGAGATTATGTGTGCCTTTTTATTCAATTTTGAATAAAGAGTTGTTATCTGAAACTCATCATTCTCTGATTTCAGTTAATCATTGACGCACTAAGTTGTATAGTAATATTTATGAGTATTACTAGTGATATGGAATGAAAATAGATATTGTTTAATTTACTATGAAGTGTTTGACTTGTCAATAGGTTATAGAAGATAGGTATTTATAAAAAGGGATGATTTATCCTTTAAGAGTACTGGTGTGTAAATGGTAAAATATATCCATGGATTTCGTAGTGATATTACCAATGAAATATCAAGGCCATTATACCATTTGAGTTATTGTTGATAGATTGACTAAATATTCTTATTTTATTCCTATTTTATATACACTATATGTAGCTTAGCTTTCTTGGTTGTATCATAAATAGATATTCAGGTTATATGGGGTTCTCTACTCCACTGTATCTGATCATGATTCAAGGATCACCTCATTTGGAAAGTCCATCATAAGAAATTGGGAACTGAATTATTTTTCAATACATCTTTTCATCCTCAATCATATGAAAATTCAGAATGAACAATTCAAACTATAGATGATATGATACATTCATGTTCAATGTATTACCAAGGATGTTGAGATCAAAATCATTCTTCAGTTGAGTTTTCTTATAACTATAGAATTTATTCCACAATTCAAATGGAGCATTTGAGGAATTATATGAAAAGTATTATTGAACTCCAGCTTTTTAAGATGAAGTAGGTGAAATGAAGTTAATGGGACCAAAATTCATTGAAGAGATGGTAGAAAAATTTTAGTTGATTTCAAAGAAAATGTGGACATCTCAGAGGAGGTATAAAATTTATGCAGATAACCTGAGGAAAGAACTATCATTTATGGTATGTGACCATATATTTACCAAAGATTATCCATGGAAAAGTGTGATGCATTTTGGTAAAAATGGAATACTGAGTCCGCTATTCATTAGACCATGTGATGTCCTATAAAAAACCGATCAGTTTCCTACAAAGTGGCTTTACCTCCAATTTTATCCTACGCACAATTTTTTTTTCATTTTTCAATGTTGAGAAATTATTTAACTTCTTCATCTCATGTTTTGACTCCAATGGTAGTTCAGTTGGATGAGAATATTCCATATGGGGAACAACCAGAACAAATTCATGACCAAAGACAGAATGTGTCAGAGAATAAGGTGATTCATCAGGTAAATGTTTTGTGGAACAACCATATGGTTGAAGAGGAATCATGGGAATCTGAAAATGATATGAGAGATAAATACCCCCACTTATTTGATAAGTGAATAACATTATGTGAACATAATTTAAATAAGTGGTGAATGATGTAACATCATAGGTATTTGTAAAATAATATCTTTTAATTAATATTTATAAATAATATATTAATTTTACATTATGTTGATTCTTTTTCTAATAGCTTAATCGACATGATAAATTAGGTTTCTCTGAAATCGTACATTGGACAAACATTTGAGTTATACCGTAAAAACGATTCAATACTAATATTATTATTTTAAATGGTATTTAACACCAAGTAGTTGTATTGGAATGACTGAACAGAAATAATTAAATTGTGATTAAACATGATTTTATATGTTTTTACATTTAACCATTAATTTTAGAGGTAAAGAAATGATAATTACTCCATGTTCAAGCTTAAAATATTCTAATATTTTTGAAAGACCATTTTACTGCCTTTTGATGGAGAACCCTTTTCAAATCTAGTTGTTGTAACTTTTAAATATTTTATTTGAAAAATAAACAACTTATTTAGCATCAGGAAATTTAAAATTACTTAGTTTTAATTTTTTATATTTTTTATGAAATTCATATTTTAATGAATAGTGAACAATACTGCATTTTAATTGAAAACTAAATTTTCTTCTAATTTATTTATATAATTATGTTATAATTTTAATTGTTTTTAAATTGTAATGTGATTATGTTTTTATCATTTAATCCAATTTTTTATTGTATGTAATTACACATTTAAATTGTGCATAAACACATGTCAATCTATTAATAGTTTTTACATCTTAAAAACACTCTTTCTAGTTTGGACAACATGAATTAATTATCATTTAATTAATGAATCATATATGTATTGAATTTATTAAAATGGTTCCATATTTGGAATCATAAGGTCCAAATTAGTTAAATCGGTACCATTTGTTGACATTATTAATAATAACATCAAAACTTATTTTTATTTACCATGGTTAAAAGTTAATTAGTTAAATATTGTAAATACCCCTAAATTTCAAGGGAAATTTTTTTTCTTAATTTTTTTTGGAATTATACGAGTACGCAGTTTCTGACGGCACATAATTCTGAGGCCCGGTGTGCCCGGAATCAATTTCCGAAGTTTAGCTCGGGTACGTTCAGTGAACGAATGAGCGGGGTTTTCTAAATTTAGATATGGTGCTCATAATTGAAATCTAAGGGCACCGATTAAACTGCAATTCCGGTAATTGCTTATGAAAACCCTTTCTGGTGTTGCGTTTGCCCGAGAGGTGTTGTTAATTAATTTTGTTAACTAAAGAGTGAAATAAAAATTTCTGCTACAATTTTTATTTCCATTCTAGTAGTTAACTTATGCATGGGAGTTGAGAGGGACCCACTAAAGCCCTAACACTTGGTAGGATATTAGTGAGGTGGGGCCCACACGAACCCCACCCCTTAAAATTCCCTAAACATCCCTCTTGCATTTATTTTGTAACTTACCCACTCCCCCACTTAATTTCATGCCAACTCTCTCATTATATGATTTGACTTAAGTTATTAAATTGATTATGAGTTTGAATTTTGAATTTGGAATTCATGGGATGGGATAATAAAATAAGGTTGAATCTTATTTTATTTTGGGTTGGTTGTGGTGTGCAGATAATTAAGGGAGAGCTCTTGTGTGTTTTCCGGAAGAACTACATCTTCTTCGTGAAGAACACCAGGTCTACAATGAAGAACTCCATCACCGCAAGGGGAGATCAATGTGCCCTCTCCTCTCTTATCCGCAGCCGGTGAGTGATGCCTATTCCAGAGAACAAAGATGTGCCCACATTTGATCTTCTTCCCTTGTCAAAGAAAGGGAGATGCCGTATCCTTCATTGGACGTATACTGATGACGTATACGGAGCCTTGTTCTGCGACGCCGTCATCCGCGATGCCATTTTTCTTGCGACGATCATCGATCGACTATTCATTTGAGGTAGGGAATTGTTTTACGTTTGAGATTAATTTACTTTCCTCGCTGTTGTTTGTTAAGCTGCCTATTATCGAATTAATGGGAGGAGGTCAGACCACACAAACACGACCGACCCTCCTCCCCATTGTTGTTTATTATTCACTATGGATTGCAACGGAGGTAACACAACACCATTGTGCTGCGCCGAAGCCGAAGAACCTACAGCCAAGGTCGTGTCGCGGTGGAGGGGTGCGGCACCGCCGCCCCGCGCCGGAGCATCAAGAAGGGTCACGGCAGGGGCGGGCCACGGTGGAGGGGCGCGGCGCCATCGCGTCGCGCCGGATGGACAAGGGCCGCCGCCTAAGATGCATCTGTGTAGGGGAGGGTGGCCAAAATCTCCAGCCGCTGGCAATTCGGAAGGGGGGGGGGCATGGGGTCCCACGGCAGCAGGACCGGCCGACCAACCGGGTCGGCCGTTCGGAGGAGGCCAGGGGTCGTAACCCGCAGCGGCAGGCAGGCGGGCCCCTTCCAAATGGGGGCCGCCGTTTCAAGACAAGTGGGGCGGTGCGCCCCATTTTCCACTCGGCTGAAACAGCTAAGTTGCTGGCCACGTGGGTCGTGCCCGCGTCAGGCTAACCGGCCGCGTCGAGCCTGACCAACCGCACCGGGCCAGACCGCTCGCGCCGGGCCGGGCCTCCGGCGCTGGGCCGAACCCCCACGTCATGTCGGGCCGTGCCGGCTGGGCTGGGTCACGCTAGCCATTCCGGCCCGCGCCCTAGTGGGACGGTCCCGGACCCGGGTTGTTTGGGCCGACCCAGGGGGTTAGGGGCCGGGTCGGTCTGGGCCCAAAACCCCCTAAAAATCGGATAGCTTTGTTCAAAGGCCCATAACGTGGGCTACAGACCTCCGATTGACGCACTGTCAGTTGCAATGATATTTTTGGATCAATACGATCGTTTCGGTATATTATATTCATGGTTTCGGAGAACTTTGGGTATGGACGGGTTGGTTCGAACACGAAACCAACTAGGCCCTCAGAGCGGAAACGCTTATAACATGAGATCCGGACGTCCGATTGACGTGTCGTCTACTTTGATGGTTTCCTCTTAGTGAGATGGTTCTTTTGGATTAATACGCTCGATGTTTGGACACAGTTGGAGTACGGTCGTGATGGTTTTGACTTAAAAACCAACCTGCCCCCTCGGGAGAAATGACCAATAACTCTCAGACCGGGCATCAGATTGACGCTCCGTCAGTCACATTGAGTTCCTATTGTCAAGAAGAAACTTTGGGATACATCAAATCCAGACTACGTTTCAGTTGATGAATCGACCCTCCTTGGCTCGTGGAGCGGACCCTCCTGGAATCGAGCATACTGTGTGTGGGAACCCTAGAGCTGGCTGCGAATGCGGCGATGATGAATTCCGTACTAGGATCCTCCGTGGGTTCGACGGGGACGACTACCGTACTAGGATCCTCCATGGGTTCGACGAGGATGACTACCATTCTAGGATCCTTTGTGGGTTCGACGAGGATGACTACCGTACTAGGATCCTCCGTGGGTTTGAGGAGGAGGACTACCTTACTAGTATCCTCCGTGGGTTCGACGAGGACGACTACCGTACTGGGATCCTCCGTGGGTTTGATGAGGACAACTACTGTACTGGGATCCTCTATGGGTTCGACAACGATGATGACCATACTGAAATCCTTCGTGGGTTCGACAGCGATGACTACTATTTTTGTATCCTATGTGGCTCCGGCAGTACGTGACTACTATTCTTGTGTCCTACGTGGGTCTTACAGTATTTGACTCTGTACTTGTATCCTACGTGGGTCGGGCAGAGTAGCTGGTCTTGTATCCTTTGTGGGTCCGACAGCTTAGTTGGTCTTGTATCCTTTGTGAGTCCGACAGCTTCGATGAATCAATGGCTACATCTGATCATCTCTATCGTCTTATGAAGAAGTATACCTATGTGATCTGAGTCTTGCCTTTCAATCATTATCTTTGATCTGATTGTTTTTCTATCCTGTGTGGATTGGGTTGTGCTTTCCTGTGTGGATTGGATTGTTCTATCCTGTGTGGACTAGATCGAACTTGTTCTTGGATGATGGAGCCAAACTAGAATTGATGACTTAGGTATATGTATGGGCATATACCTAAGTAGAGTTGGTTGTTACTTCGTGATTGCATCTTTCATTGTGGATTATCCTTCGTGAATTCTGGGAGACATTCAGGGGTCTCAGGGTCCCTATTGAGTAGCATATACTCACCCCTTCACGGGCTATGCCTGCACTACGTTGTGTAGGATGCAGACAATGGACATCGCTGATCGAGGTTGGTGCTCGTGGAGCTGGACGGTATCTGGAGGTGGATCACTGGACGAGACGTACACGGAGCGGACAGCTGGAGCCAGGGAGCGGAGGAGACTATCTGTACCCACCCATCAGGTGGGATTTCCATAGTATGGCTCTGTGTTGCTACTTTACTATTCTATCGTTGTACTCTCTTTTCAGTTGTACTTTAATTTCATTTTTGTTTGTATTCTGACCCATTTACTTTCCAGCACTCACCTTTGTACTCCGTTTACATAGTGATTACATCTTCTTTCTTACACTGAGGTGTTTTTATCTTACATAAAGGAAATGCCTTCCCTTATATTAGGATATACACCTTTGGTGCTAATGGCCAACCCCTGGCCTATGGAAGGCGGGCTTGGGGTAGTCACGGCACGGGTCCCGAGGACGGGTCGTGACAAATTGGTATCAGAGGAGTTCAGTTCTACCACAGAACTCAAGACTTTGATCATTATTCTATTTGAAGCAATAGTGTTAAGGGTATTGAGTGTGGTTATTAGTCCAGGGAGTCCAGTGTTGGTGCGGTGGCTGACTTATCCATACACCAGGACCCTGACTTCTGATTTCCGACTCAGTGCACGAAAACATTGATTGCGTGTGTGATTCAAAAGTTTTCTTTGTGATTACTTTGTGTCAGCTCACTAGATATACTGTATTTACTATGGCACACCTTTCTCTTTTCAGGATGGCCCCACGACGGTAGCCAGCTAGGGTTCTGAGCTTTGTACAAGACGAAAGCCCACCGAGTGATGAGGCCCCGGTGCTGGGACCTATTACAGTGGAGGCACCGGCGGTACCACTACCCGCCGAGCCACCAATGCACCCAACCCTAGCTGCTGAGAGTGTACGTCACCTTAGTTCACTTCATGAGTTTCAGCGTCCGAGACCGCCCAGGATCCACGGGGGGACGGACCCTCAGGCAGCAGAGGATTGGCTGGAGGCTGTTGTTCGAGTCTTCAGGTTAGTAGGGGCACCAGCTGATGTCATGGTGATCCTTGCGGCGAGTCCCCTGCACGTGGAAACAAGTAGATGATGGAGCCTAATTCTCCAGGTGCACGATGGGGCATCACTTCTTTGGACAGACTTCGAGAGTCTCTTCCTCTCAGAGTTCGTTTCAGCCACCCTCCGTGCGGTGTGCATTCAAGAGTTACTACAGCTGCAGCAGGGAAGCATGACTGTGGCCCAGTACTCGGAGAGGTTTACTGATCTCTCACGCTACTCCACAGATATGGTATGGGACCCATTCTTCAGGGCCCAAACATTAGAGTAGGGACTGAGGCATGAGATCAGAGCTTTGATGATCTCCCTCAACATCCTGACGCTGGCGAGGGTGTTGGAGAGAGCCCTTCTAGTAGAGAGTTTCCATGCCGAGCAGTCACCAACGGTGAGACCCTTCGTAGGAAGACCCATATCGGAGTCTTATACAGCTGGCAGTAGACCGTTGATGCATAGGTCCAAGTGGGCCAGACCATTATATGAGCAATCTCAGGATGCATATTTGATTATACGGGGCACACGAAGGAGAGCCAGCCACATGAAGAGTAGGCAGTGCTATGCATGCGGCAGGCATGGTCACATGGCTCGAGACTTCCCGACCCGTCCTGTAGATGAGCAGAAGGTGGTATAGGGACCTCCCAGGCAAAGGTTCGACCATGGCGGTCTGCATGGAGTAGGCGTACGCGACAGAGGAGATGGCCGAGTAGCAGTCGATGGGAAACGCTTTGAGGCCCTACCACCACCACCACCAGGAAGACCACCTCGACCATAGGGAACAGGTGGAAAGGGGAGAGCTCAGCTTCAGGAAACTAAGGATTACGACCATGGAGCTCCGGGAGCAGATGGACAGGAGCGGGACTAGCTTCAGACATGGAGAATTCTGTTTATGTTTCTTCTAGCTTTTTGGATGTTTTTTGTCTTTGTACCATGAGCTGCAGTAATAAAAGACACTTGTTCTTGTGATGTTTTCTTCCCTGTCCTTTTTATGTAGTAGATACTGAGAGGTTCCGGTTAAAACCGTTGAATTGACCGTCACATTTTAGATTCCTAATAGAGGAGTCCTAGTGATCACACACTACTGCCGACAGTGTGACTCGACCCTTGGAGGCAAGAGTAACGGTTGGATCTCTTAGTAGTAGCGTCTAGGCCTTACGATGTTGTTCATGGCATGAAATGGTACCGTTCCTCTCAGGATTGAATATTAGGCAAAGAAAGTTGTTAATCTAGGGAATGAGACCAGATTTCTCTTTCGGCAGAGGAGGAATCTCAGCAGATCTTGTAGATCGTAGAAGACGAAGGGTGGAGTTGAGATCCTACAAATGGCTAGTCTCACCAATTTTTCGTCGAGTGAACGGTTTACGGTTCTCGCCAACTCAATAGTCTCAGGTGTATATTTTCTCAGATGGACCTGAACCTAAGATAGCGGCGATGGATTGAGATTCTTCAGAACTATAGCATCGAGACAGTTTATATTCCTGGGAAGGGAAACGTTGCAGCGGATGCTCATAGTAGGGGATCTGGCATTCAACTGTTAGGAGTGGTGAGACAACAGCTGGCTTCGTTTTCAGATATCCTTTGTAGATAGTTTTGGAGTGAGTATGTGTAGAACCAAAGATGGTTCAAGTTACCACAAAGAAGGTCCAGGTCATGCAGGAGCAGATGAGGACAGCGTGGAACAGACAAAAGTCTTATGCTGACAGGAGGCGGGGACCACTAGAGTCTTAGGATTACGACCGCGTATTCTTATGGGCCTCACCTCAACGTGGATTACAGAGATTTAGCCGGGGTGACAAGTTATCTTTGTTCTTCATCGGACCATTCCAGGTTCTTAGTAGGATAGGTGAGGTGGATTATCGCCTGGCTCTACCACCTCAGTTGCAACGGGTGGATGACGTCTTCCACGTATATCAGCTGAGCAGATACGTGCACGACCCGACGCATATCATCGACCATTGGGTGCTGGACATCGATGACATGGAGAATTTTGCAGAGGTCCCAGTGGAGATCGAGGATTGACAGGATCGGGTCCTTCGTGGGCGGTCAAATACTCTTGTGCGCATCAGGTGGCCGCACGAAAACCTCCATGAGAGAACTTGGGAGCAGGAGGCTCATATGCATGCACAATTCCAACATTTGTTCCCCTAGTTTTTGATGTAGCTTTTCAGGGACGTAAAGCCCGGAGGTGGGAGTAATGCAAATTCCCGTAAATTTCAAGGGAATTTTTTTTCTTAATTTTTTTTGGAATTCTATGACTACACAGTTTCTGACGGCACCTGATTCTGAGACCCGGTGTAACCGAAATCAATTTACGAAGTTTAGCTTGGGTACGTATAGTGAACGAACGAGCGGGTTTTTTCGAAATTTTTATCCTGTGCTCGAAATTGAAATATGAGGGCACCAATGAAATTTCCATGCTGGTAATTGCTTATTTAGACCGTTTCTGGAGTTGCGTTTGCTCGGGAGGTGCTGTTAATTAATTGGGTTAACTAAAGAGTGAAATAAAAATTTGTCCTACAATTTTAATTTCCATTCTAATAGTTAATGTATGCATGAGAGTTGAGAGGGACCCACTAAAGTCCTAACACTTGGTAGGATATTAGTGAGGTGGTACCCACATGTACCCCAACCCTTAAAATTCCATAATCCTCCCTCTTGCATTTATTTTGTAACTTTACCACTCCCCCACTTAAATTCATGCCAACTCTCACTACAAAAAAAAATGGTTTAGCAGCGGTTTTGTGGCGGCGGTTCACAAAACCGCAGCTAAGCCTTTTTCAGTGAAGGTTTCGTGGCGGTTTTTTAATAAACCACCGTGAAACCTGAATTATTTTACATAGACGCCGACCATTTCCCCCTTCCCCTTCGCGATCCCTAACCCTCGCGCTCCGCACCCCCCGCGCTGCCGGCGACTCCCCACCCCCCGCGCTGCTGGAGACTCTTCACCCCCGTGCTCTCCGGCGAAACCCGCACCCCCGGCGCCCCGCCCGACCACCGGCGACCCCCTCGACCACCGGCGACCCCCGCGCCCCCTGCGCCCCCCGCGCCCTCCAGCGATCCTGGCACCCCCCACGCCCCCCGCGGCCTTCGGTGACCCCTGCACCTGTTTTGTAAGTTTTATATTCTTATATAGTGATACTGATGTTCATTTTGCTATAACATTCATCCATTACACATTGACGTTTAGGATCCACAGAGGATACTACTAAGTATAATTTTATCCTCAACTACTGTAAGTAATGTATTTTTAATTAGTTCATCCAGAGTTAGTTGGTTATTAGGCTGAATGTTAGTAGCACATTGTTTTTATGAGATGTTTGGTCTTTATGATAACTACCTTTTATGCCTTTTTCAAAATGTAGTATTAATTATGTTGTTATAGTACTACATAGAATTTAATCTTTTTAACATAATATTTCATTATATATATATGGTATTGTTTTGATTGGTTAATCATTATTTTCTATATCGTCTGCATTTCTTATAATAGGGCGCCACCTCTAATATATTCGCTTTATAGCATTTAATATTGTAACTTGCCCAGGAGCTACTAGAGACAAGACTCATTCAGTAACCATATCCCTTACCTAACATCCATATGATGAGGGGAACATTTTAGAGGGATGAGGTCATGATTAAAAGAAGGAAGGAAGTAGATTATCATAAGAATGTGAATGATTATAAGAGCATCATTTAACACACAACCTCACACTACAAAGATATGAAAATTGCTATTTTATCATCATAAATGACAGTGAATGGAAAATTTTTTCATTTTCAAGATTATTTTCCTAGTGTAGTGGATTTACATACGATATATATTATGAGTGTATGCAAATAAATAATTTTGAAAATTTCAATGTGTTAATTTACTCATCTTCGACTACTAATATATCATTATGCACACACCAATCCATATCTATTAAAAATGGTAGAGTTATAATATGTGAAGACATTTACCATTGTAGTAAAATTAAGGTTTTTAGTGATTTTTTTGTAAACAATATTATGGTAGTATAATATAAAAATTAATGTAAATATATTAATTCCCAAAATGAAATGTTTTCTAAAAATAATAGAAACTATATACGAAAAAATAGAATCAATCATGAATCACAATATCCAAGTCTCATCCACTGTACACAATTAAAGTCACAAAATAATCTCTAAACACCACCAAATCTACCATAGATTTATCTGAAATTTTTATAATACATGAACATTTTGTACAATAACAATGAAAGGATGATTAGTCACATACCCATTATAACATCTAGAAAATTGAATTTGGATAAATAAAAGACATTATATAAGAATTCAGAACTGCATAGAGAAATAATGAAATGGTACCCAATAATAAATATATATGTAAAATGATGAATCCCATAATAGAAAGACTGGGAATCTGTATCTATCCTACCAACCTAGGATGATGATTATTTTTATATCTTTAAAGATACATCGTTGATGACTAGTACCTCACTATTATATCCAAATAATTCATGAGGATGGATCCCACGTTTCCACTTCCCCACATGCCGATGGAGAGTAAACATTAAGGAAATATGACTCATTCTTGAGTGTGATGGTGGTGAATATATAGTACCTACACTCTAGTGTGATAGAGATAACTCTCTCCAAGGATAGGGGACCCATGCGCTTGGGTGATTTGAGTGTACTTCATCTCTATTTATATAATATGACTTGAAGTACCATTCTATATTGCACCAGGGTGTTGGTCCTATACCCATAAATATTGTATCCCCTTTCACACTAGGGTGTAGGTTCACAATAAACATTATGTAGAAATATATTATGTAATCCCTATAACCCTAGGAAGAGGGCCCTCCATCAAACATGATGGTTCTCCCCAGGAACATGTTTTGTGGATCCACCATACACATTATGCCGAAACAAAAGAGGTAATACACTATTACACAATGTAGAGATTCCTCAATCCACGGTTGTTATGATCCATAAGATTATAGAAAATTGATGAGGTGTTGGTCCTCCTCAATAATTCCCTGAACAAATTAGCATGATACCAGGCCTTGATGATATTTCATTAGAGAAGTTGTGAAACCATTATTTTGGACTGGTATTTGAGATAGATATAACCTTTCTCTCCTTTTCAGTTTTCATTGATGAGCATGTCTCTTTATTGTTGGGTTAGTTTTTCGTCAATCTTTAGGCTCAGATGTCTAATATTAACATGTTTTCTATTCCTCCTATATCGGGTTTGGATGCGGAAGGTTGGGTATATATGTTCTCAAACCTAATTGAGTTATTCCCACACATGTCATGTATATATAGATAATGTACAAATTAGTTGTGTATTATGTTGGGAAAAGGGATAATTGGGTTAATTTGACCTCACATGGTGGTCGGTGATTATAAATCAATAGTCGATCTCTCTATAATTCATTCATTTCATATTATTGTCAGGATATGTAATATTTCCCTATTAGGTGTATATTTTTTCCATTTGTTTTCATATTACCTATTGTACTATTTTTTATTCTCTAAAGTAAATAACATGATAGAATGTAAATATTTAGTTTATTTTCTCTTATTTTTATTATTATGAACATATTCATATATATGGTTGGGTGCATTCCTACATGTACATTATGAAAAGGCCTACCATTATAATTATTCATTCTCGTCACTTATCTTTAAAAAATGGCCTATGGTGGAAAGAATTGGGTTTTGGTGGCCTAGACTTCCACCGTGAGGAGGTCATTACTGCGTCGACTCTCAAAAAACCATAATGGGAAATAAAAACACATGGGTCATCAAAATAATGAAATATCTAAAAAATTATTTCAATTATGAAAAATATACATGCCACCTTATCAACAACTACATGACTTAAATATTTCAAAATTCCAACATATATTCCTATGATGTAGACATTGTTTTTGGGAGAGGAATATAGATAGAGAAGGGAAAGGGGAATAAATTATATGGTTAGGAAGAAGTATATGTAACCAACACATCAAAAAGGTGATGCTAATGTCAAATAGGAAATCATTTGATTATAAACTACTTGCATCAACCTTGGATAAATTCCTCTACATCATCATTCATGGCCATGGTTGGGGTCAAACATGTAGTGTTATTTCCATTATGTATGACTACATTTGATGTTACCTTTACATTGTTCTTCATTTATTTTTGGATTTTTTGGTTAGATTTTGGAGATTATTTACATTGGATCATTGTATAAATCATCTGATCTGATAATTATTTTTCTCAAAATCTGATATGAGATATCCCAACATTATTATCTCATGCTGTAACATGTCATTGGGTTAGAGGTACATCACCATTTATAATTTTTAAATAGTTTTAATTAAAATTAGATTAAGTTATGTTAATTTGTTGATTGACTTGGTTCAACTTCATAGGTAATTTTTTTGGGATAAAGATTGGAGTTCACCACAAACAATAAATAAGTGGTTGGTTATTATATAGGTGTGATGAGGTGGGATGGTGATTTTTAGGCAATTATTCCTTGTTGGTTTTAATTGAAATAAATTATAATTTTTATAAGAAAATTATATAATTAACTATATATTGTATATAATTATGTATTTGGTGTTGTGCCTTGAGATAGGTACTAAAGATATGATTTCAGATTTAAAAAATCATAGACAAGAGTTATAGGGTTGTTCTTAAAAAGTGAAAAAAATAGAATTGATGTGAGTAGTCCTTCTGCATTTCCCATGTGTTTATGAATTTGATGTATGTATGCGTTTTACATTCTCACCACTATAGTGATCAAACCCTCTTAAAAAATTAAATTTTTTTATTAAAACAAAATTCTTATAAATGAGAATAATAATGTTTCAATGTCTATGAAAACCCTTGAATAAAAAACTGGTTCTTTATATGTCGATGGTTGAAGACATGATTATAAATGTCTGACATGTAATACTCAAACCTAGAAAGGTGACACTTTGATGAATAAAGTGAACATAGTGTCCCTCTTTATAGTTGGTGTGTATGAAACCATTGAGAAATATCATTCCTCTTAGAGGACATCTAAGGTCAAGCCTAAACAATCACATAATGTCTCAGGTTTAAAATGTATTATGATCAGTTTCGATCACACATCAATGGGGTGTTGTTTGAGGCAACATAAATGTGTGATCGATTGTGTTATGATAAGTGTGTAGCCCGATATTCTTATTTCTCCTCAATGAGGTGTTGACGATGTCTCATATGGACCAAACTTGTTCTGTTGGTCTGAAGTGGTAAATGTGATCAATGAATCATCTTTATTATATTATGCATACTTTATGATCAATGGTTCATCTTTATTATATTATGTTTCTGTAATATTACACTATCGTATATTTTAGTTTAGGCACATTGTGATATACATGGATAAAAGCTAGATCACATTACCGAGGAACACACCTCAATATGTTAAGGGTTTGAATGATTTTTTAGATTTTGCAATTTCTAATCGATCTGTTGAAGGGAGAATAAGATGTCCATGTCCTAAATGTAAATTTAGAACATGGTTGAAGAGAGATGATGTTTATGAACATTTAATACTAAAGCAATTCCCTGATCAATATTTGTGTTGGATTTGGCATGGAGAATCAAACAATACAGAAAGATTGAGGACTGATGTTAATCCACATAATGAGGTCACAAGTTTGTCGCCATTGGAAAATGAAATGCAAAACCTCATAAATGATGCATTCGGCACTGCAAGACACCACTATGAGCATCAAAACATATCAGAACAACCAGAAGATGATGCTACAAATTGCAACGTGACAAGTGATGTTTTTGAGACTGTAACACAAGCAGATCAAGATTGTAACATATCATTGGATCCTCCTCTTGATTCTGTGGAGCCAAATATAATGGAAAACCTTAGTGAGGAAAATGCGTTTCATGATTTAGTTGACGATGGAAATCAAGAGTTATATAGTGGGTGTTTGAAATATTAAAAACTTTCATTTCTGCTGAAGTTGTACGATATCAAATGTCTTTGTGGAATTACAAATAAGGCAATGTCTATGTTATTTGAATTAATTCGTGATGCATTTCCTGAAGCAAAAATCCCAGAATCGTTTTATGAGATGAAAATAGTTGTAAACAAGCTTGGTCTGAATTATACAAAAATACAAGAGTGTTCCAATGATTGTATGCTTTACTGGGGAGAGGATTAAAGTAGATAGAATTGTAAGAAATGTACTTCTTCTAGATGGAAATCAAAGGGTAATGTTGGAAGAATGACTGAACATAATTTCATGGAGAAGAAGAAAAGGAACACACCTACAAAAGTTTTGCGTTACTTTCCTTTGATGCCTCAATTGCAAAGATTATTCATGTCATCAAAAACCGCCGAACACATGAAGTGGCATACTGTAGATAATAACAATTATGGGTTAATAAGACATCCAAGAGATTCCCAATCATGGAAGACATTTGATTCATTACATCCTGATTTCTCATCTGATCCTAGGAATGTTCGATTGGGATTGGCTGCCGATGGATTCAACCCATTTGGGTCATTGAGTACGAGTTATAGCATTTGGCCAGTTGTTTTGATCCCTTATAATCTGCCTCCGTGGATGTGTATGCAACAAACATCTTTTATCATTTCGATGATTATTCCAGGAAAACAAATGCCTGGAAATGATATTGATGTATACCTGCAGCCTTTGATTGAAGAATTGCAGGAGTTATGGAGCAACGGTGTTGAGACATTTGATGTTTCTTCTAAAACAATGTTCAAAATGCATGCTACTTTAATGTGGACCATTAGTGACTTCCCTGAGCTTGGGAATTTATCTGGTTGGAACCCTTAAACGGGTTTGGCTTGTCCCATTTGAAACATTGATTTCGAGCTCAAACGGCTACCTCACAGTAGAAAATGGTGATTCTTGTGCCATCGGAGATTTATTGATGCATCTCATAGATTTCGGCTGAACAAACCAAAACTTAATGGTTCCATTGATCGTAGACCACCTCCACAGTTGTTAACCGGTTCTGAAATATTGACATAGCTTGAAAATGTTAAAATAGAATTTGGGAAGGTTCATCATTTTAATGATAGAGGAAAATGAGTGCGAAGTGCATCGTCATGTGAAATCAGAACGCAACAATGGAAGAAAAAAAGTATATTCTTCAAACTTCCGTATTGGGAATTTAATTCTTTGCTCCACAATCTTGATGTGATGCATATTGAGAAGAATGTATGTGATAATTTTATTTTCACATTACTTAATGAGCATGGAAAGTCAAAGGATCATCTCAATGCTCGCAAAGACTTACAAGTAATGAACATAAAACGTGATCTCTGGCCAGATGAGAATGAAAAGTATGCTCCGGCCATTTTTTCAATGAAAAATAGGGATAAAGATACGTTCCTTCAAATTTTAAAGAATGTGAAGGTATCTGATGGGTATTCGAGTAACATCTCGAGGTGTGTTGACTTGAAGAATCATAAGTTATATGGATTGAAAAGTCACGATTCACATATTTTGTTACAACAGTTACTACCATTGGCATTGCGTACATTATTACCTGAAAAAGTTACTGCTGTTGTACTCCAATTCTGCACATTTTTCAGGAAATTATGTGAGAAAGCTCTACATCCATTTCAGCTTGACAACCTACAGGAGAGGTTTGTATTGACCCTTTGTGCAATGGAGATGATCTTTCCTCCATAATTTTTTACTGTCATGATGCATTTAACTGTGCATTTGGTTGACGAAGCTAAATTAGGAGGCCCTGTTCATTATCGATAGATGTATCCAATTGAGAGGTATTTTATTTATAAGTTTCCAGTTAAGTAAACAATTTTTGTAATTTAAAGAAATGTATAATATTTTTTTTTCACAGATATCTTGGGCATTTGAAAGCATACGTGAGAAATAAAGCTCAACCAGAAGGCTCTATTGCTAAAGGCTATTTGGCCGAGGAGTGTCTCACCTTTTGTTACAGATATTTGGATGATATTGAGACAAGATTTAATCGAGTTGGACATGTTGACGACACATCAACTCATTCTCAAATGCATCAGAAATCAAAAATATTTTCTGTTATTGGCCGATCAGTTGGGAGGACCTCATACGCGACACTAACAGAATTGGAATTATTAAAGGCACATAGATATGTGCTACTGAATAGTGAAATTGTAGATCCATTTATGGAAGAGTTGAGGATACAAACAAAGAGACTAATGAGAGGCCGAACATGAAATGAAAAAGATATAACGAAAGCTGTGAATAAAGAGCTGGTAGAATGGTTTGCACGTCGTGTAAGTTTATAAATATTGCAATAAATTCGAATATTAGTTTGACACATACAATTTGAAAAATCTATTAATTTTTTTTTTCAAATCATGAATACTGATACCTGAGCAGACATGTCAGAAGATTTGATGTTTCCTGCTAGAGGTCCTATAAAACAAGTTAGAAAGTTCGGCGCTTATAATGTGAATGGTTTTAGATTTCGTACAGTCGATCGAGAAGTGGGTTTGAAAACACAGATTAGTGGTATATTTACATTTGCTGAAGTGGAATACTATGGAAAGCTGCATGATATTATTGAATTAAACTACCACGGGAATTTTTCTGTTGTTTTATTCAAATGCAAATGGGTCGATATTATCAGAGGTGTTAAAAGAGATTCCTTGCAATTTACTTCTGTAAACTTCTCTCGCTTGATAGATGTTGGTGATCGTGAACTGCATGATCCATATATCTTAGCATCGCTGGAAAAAATGGTATATTATGTGAATGATGGTGTGGATGAAGGGTGGAGTGTAGTTACTCACGTAATACAAAGAGATTTGTATGATATGGGTGATGAAGTGGAAGATTTGACCTCTGCAATTGAATTTCATCAACAACAGGAAGCAGAATTATTTGTCCATCATGATATTGAAAATATTAGTCTAGAAAGGATGAATTAAGTGGATGAAGCAATGGAGCAGGAAACCGACATGATTGAAGGGGAAAATGATTGTATGTACAATTATTTATTCATTCAGCAACCACTTGTTTCATTTCTGAAGTCATTCATTATCATTGTTATATATATTTTGTTTGTTAGTACTGGGCATCTATTATCATTTTTTATTTTTTTCTGCATAAATTTATTGAAATATATATTCTGAACTTAATTTTATTTGATTAAATGACAGGAATTCCAAGGAAGAAGCGGTACACCATTCCTTCTACTTCTGCGACAGATGACGATCCGTCTGTCCCCACGACATCTGAGGCAGCAGCTGCCTATATCCCTGCATCCTCTCCCCCTGCACCATCTCTGACACCATCAGTGGATGCCTCATTAAAGGATGAGTCATCACCTCCCCCTACAGGAGCCTCAGTAGTGGGCCAGCGACATGCCCCTTCCAGTTCATCACGAACATTCTGGAGGGTCACAGTCATAGGTACAAATATTAATTAAATAAATTTATTGCATTTTGTTTATAGTAATTGTTTGCTCATTGTAGATGAAAACAATGCAAATGTGGAAAAACACATAAAATGTTATGATGTTTGGAACATGCATGGCGAGAAGATAGTGGTGCCATTTGATTCTTATGGGGTCCCGACGGATGACGCCGCAGGTTTACTTGGTCAGATTATAGGTCAGCTGGCAGCGGAGCCCATATCCATGCCTATTTCATATGATTATTGGAGGCATATGCCTCCAAACTGGAAAAATGAAGTTTATGATTCTCAGATGAAGGTAATTTTATTACTTTATGGATTAATTGAATGTCATGTTACTAATATATTCAAAATGAATTTCTGTATACAAATGTTCTTCCACTTTACCGTTGCTGATGTGATAGCATGGAAGTGGACATTGAAAAATCTTGGAAAAAATGGAAAGATTTCAAATGGAGGTTGTGGTGTGATGTCAACGATACATCATTGACCTTGCAGCAGATGTTTGAGAAGCTACCCAGTGGGGTACCGAAAGAATAGTGGAAGGATTTTGTCGATAAACATCGTGATGAGAAGCGGATGGTATTGAAATATATATTATTATATTATCCTCATTTTACATTTATACAAGTACATGAAGAGGATATAGACATTTAATACAATAGTGTTAAATTGAATTTTATTTATTTCAGGATCTCTCAAGACAGAATGCTTCAAACTTGGAAAAGCAGGTCATCCCGCACATTGCGGGTTCAAAAAGCATTTCAAGAAGCCGAATGTCATTGGAAATATTTTAATTAGTTTAAATATTTATAAGATAATATTATCTATTTAACATATTTAATTGTTGATTTATCTTTGTTTAATGCAGTCACAGAGTTTAGGGAATGACGCATCCCGAACAGAACTGTGGCTGGATGTTCATAAAAAAATAGATGGAAGTTTTGTTAATGAACCTTCCAGAGAAGTTGGGGTATAAAGCCAATTATTTATTATAATAACTTATTATCAGTTTTTACTGTGTTAATATATATTGATATTTGATTTATAGGTAAAAATTAAAGAAATATGGGATGCCAATCCTGGGAAATCCTACTCAGTCTCCCAGGATGACCTGGTTGGTAAAGTCCTTGGGAAGGAGCATCCTGGTAGAGTGCGCGGGATGGGTTTGGGACCTGTACCATCTAAGGTCTTTCGCATGCCATCATGGATTTCGGCTACATCTACTCCTGCTTATAGTCATTTCATACCTGAAGATGATCAGAGGGAGATGTCTTCTCTACAAAACACAGTTCACCAGCAGGGGGATCAGATATCTTCTTTGCCGAAAGAGTTTCTTGAAATACATCAGTATATGAGCATATATGCCCCCGGTGGTAGTGAATCGGGTAGTGGTGAGCAGGTAAATCACAAAAAAATAAAAAACATTTAGTTTTCAAACTTTTATTGGTTTTAAGTTTTATTATAAATATGCAACAATATTAAATTTTCAATAAAATGTTCTTACAGGTGGCAGCAGGTGGTGGAGATGAAGGTGGAGAGGGTGATGATGCAGCATCAGATAATGAGTAGTAGTATTGTTGATGTGTTGAAAAAGTATGATAACGGTTGGTTTGTATATGTAACATTTATGGTACATAGTTTCCACCAAACATTTCCATATATGTAACCCATATTAATACCATTTATACTATATAGAAGCATTCGGGTAGCCCCATTGTGTAAGCTCGATTCATAAATGGATTGGGTGTTCTGACATGCTGGTCAGGTTGGTTTCATCTTTTATGACAAATGTTATGGAGTTTGTGAGTGTGAATCAGATAAGTGTCACATGTGTGATTAAGGTGAATCTAACCTAGTTCTATTATGAGCAGTTGGTCTATCTCTTCTTTTCATGACTAGGACACTCCTAATTTGGGGAACATCGTGTCAGATATAGTAAAAATGTCGTTCTAGGTAGTAGAAGTGATGGAAGTGTCTTAGAGGTGATGGAAGTGTCTCCAATATTCTGATAATATTTATACTCTCTTAGTGTACTCCTGCTTAGCAATGAGCATGTCCCCTATCTTTACATCATCCTCGATCCACTAAGAGAGCATCAGTTATATGGTGGGTCTAAAATGTCTTCTGAGAAAGATTGTATGACTAGTATCAGTTAGACTGATTGGCATTTGACTGTTTCTTTATAGTAAGGTCCCTATTATTCCCTCAGAAGTATTTAGGATTTCCCAATTAGAGGAAAAATTCCAATAAAATCATTGGAAATAATTGGATATTATTTATAGGAAATTACAATAGTGTATAATACTATGGTTCATAATTTTCTGTTAATGTTAAAACCTATGGTGGGGAGCACCATCGGTTGGATGCTTAAAGGTATGACGATGTGATCATTTATCTAGTTGAACGGGCCTAGGTAAGAACCAAAAATATCAAGTTTGGGTGGTATGATAGGTGCACACAGTTTGTCTAAAACTATGCGAACCTGTAGTAGAAAACCATGCGGCTGGAGTAGGTGAGAAGAAGTGCCCCACACGGGCTGCACACAGTTTTCCAAACTGTGTTCCTAGCTCACATGGTTAGTGCCACTTAGGCATTATTATCACACAATTCATTACACATTTGTCACATGGTTAGGGTAAACTATGTGGGGAAACCATGTGAGGTAGGATTCCTAAGTAGTGGGAGTCTCACGGTTGGTGTACGGTTTGGAAATTCATATAGCCAAACCATGTGAACTATTCTTAAGGGTGAAATTACCATTTTTCCATTAATAGGTTAAATGTTTTAACTCCATTTATTTCCTCCTCCTTCTTCTCCAGTATTCACAGATCCCTCCTCTATGGGTTTATCCACCTCCCTCCATTAGGATTTGATGGTTCTCCCTCATCCATCATCAGATTTTATCACCATCGATCCGTAATTTATCAAGTTACAATATCTTTTCCCCTATTTTCAAGGTGGATGTATGTTTCTTAGATTTCTTCCCTTAGGGATTTTAGTTATTTTATTTATTCGTGTACTATTGTGTATCATGATACCTTATATATGTATACTATTTTTTAGTTTTTTATCTTCATATGGACATGAATTCATGGTTGTAAATTGTCATTGGCCTTTTATATTTAGTTTATATTATTCATCCAATTCTTTGTCTTTCATTTATTGTTGATTTAATTATTGTATGTTGTTTCTCTATTTATTATACCGCTATCCTACACTAACAAGAAGGGGGTCGAGATCCCAATGAAACCTAGTTGATCTCTATATTCTGGTTTGATTTATTTTTCAGGGCAGTGGTGTAGTAGAACAAAAATTATTTTTTTTCCAGTTCAGCATTTAGCAGCGGTTTTAACCGCCGCTAATGCCATACATGGTAGTATTTAGCGGCGGTTAAAACCACTACTAAATGCCTTGCTGGGCAGCATTTAGTGGTGGTTTTAACCACCGCTAAATATATTACATTTATATTTAGCGGCGGTTTTTACCGCCGCAAAATAGGCACATCAAATGGCATAATTTTGCGGCGGTTAAAACCGCCGTGAATAAAAAAGTGTGGCATACCCATAAAACCGCCGCTAAATGGAGAGAAACTGCCAGGAAATGAGGCATCTACGAAACATTTTGTAAACCGCCGTAGAATCGAAAAAACTTCCGCTAAAAGATTACCGACGGTAAGTTTAGCGGCGGTTTTTGTAAACCGCCGCCAACCCATTTAGCGGCGGTTTAAACCGCCGCTAAGGGATGCTTTTGTTGTAGTGTCACTCATTAAATGATTTGACTTAAGTTATTCAAATGATTATGAGTTTGAATTTTGAATTTGGAATTCATGGCACAAGATAATAAAATAAGGTTGAATCTTATTTTATTTTGGGTTGGTTGTGGTGTGAGGATAATTAAGGGAGAGCTCTTGTGTGTTTTCTGGAAGAACTTCATCTTCTTCGCGAAGAATGCCAGGTCTATGACGAAGAACTCTATCACCGAAAGGGGAGGTCAACGTGTCATCTCCTCTCCTTTCCATATCCGGTGAGTGATGCCTATTCCGGAGAAAGTCAATGCGCCCACTTTCGATCTTCTTCCCGCGTCAAAGAATGAGAGATGCTGCATCCTTCATCGGACGTACACCAATGACATATACGGAGCCTCGTTCCACGATGCCATCTTCCACGACGTCGTTTTCCAGTGATGATCATCGATCGACTATTTCTTTGAGGTAGGGAATTGTTTTACATTTAAGATTAATTTACGTTCCTCGCTGTTGTTTATTAAGCCTCCTGTTATCGAATTAACGGGAGGAGGCCGGACTACACAAACACGTATGACACTCCTCCCCATTGTTTTTGATTATTTACAATGGATTGGAACGGAGGTAATGTGGTGTCGACGCACTGCGCAGAAATGAGGGAATCGTGGCTGGAGCGGACCGCGGTGAAGAAGCGTGGCATCATCGCGTCGCGCCGAAGCTGAAGAACCCGCGGACAAGGTTGGGCCGCGGCGGAGGGGTGCGGCGCCGTGGCGACGTGCCATACAGAAAACAGTTATGGCCTAAGCCGCAGCTGTAAAGGGGAGGGAGGCTGGAATCACTGGCTGTCGGTGCTTGGGATGGGGGGGACCGCGGGGTCCCGCGGCGGCGGTACCTGCCGGCCAACCGGGTCAGCCGTTTGGAGGAGGCCGGGGGTCGTAACCCACTGCGGCAGGCAGGCGGGCCCCCTCCATGTGGGGGGGCCGCCATTTTGAGACAAGGGGGGAAGCGCCCCCCATTTTCTGCTCGGCCAAAACGGTCGAGCTTCTGTCCACGCGGGTGGCGCCCGCCCTAGGCCAACCGGCCGCGCCGAGCCGAACTGGTCGCACCAGGCCGGACCGCCCGCGTTGGGCCGGGCCGCCCGCACCGGGACGGACCCCCGCACCCTGCTGGGCCGCGCCGGCTGGGCTGGGCCATTCCCTAGTGGGCCGGACCAGGACCCAGGTCGTTCGGGCCGACCCATGGGGTCTTGGGCCGGGTCGGTCCGGACCAAAACCCCCCTAAAAATTAGACAGCTTCATTCAAAGGCCCATAACATGGGCTAAGGACCTCCGATTGACGCACCGTCAGTTGTGATGTGATCCTTGGATCGAGGCGGTCATTTCGGTATATTATACTGAAAGTTTCAAGGAACATTATATATGACCGGGTTTGTTCGAGAATGAAAGCAACCGGGCACTCGAAGCGGAAACACTTATAACTTGAGCTTTGGACGTCCGATTGACATGAAACCGACTATGATGGTTTCCTCTTAGTGAGACTGTTCTTTTGGATTACTCCAATCAAGGTTTGGATGATGTTGGAGTATGTTTGGGTTGGTTTTGACTTAAAAACCATCCGGGCCCCTGGGACGAAAAAGCCAATAACTCTCAGACCGGGTGTCCGATTGACACGTCGTCGGTCATATTGAGTTTCTATTGTCCAGAAGGAACATTGGGATACATCAACTCCGGACTACGTGTCAGTTGATTTATCAAACACCCTTGGCTCGTGAAGTGGACCCTCCTAGAATCGAGCATGTTGTGTGCAGGAACCCTAGAGCTGGCTACGACAACGGCGATGATGACTTCCGTACTAGGATCCTCCATGGGTTCGATGAGGAGGACTATCGTACTAGGATACTCCGTGGGTTCGATGAGGATGAATAACGTACTAGGATCCTCCATGGGTTCGACGAGGATGACTACTGTGCTAGCATCCTCTGTGGGTTCGACGAGGATGACTACCGTACTAGGATCCTACTTGGGTTCGACGAGGATGACTACCATACTGGGATCCTCCGTCGGTTCGAAGAGGATGACTACGGTACTGGGATCCTCCGTGGGTTCGTCTGCGATGACGACCGTACTGAAATCTTCCATGGGTTCGACGATGATTACTACTGTTCTTGTACCCTATGTTGGTCTGGCAGTACGTGACTACTGTTCTTGTATCCTACGTGGGTCCACCAGTATTTGACTATGTACTAAGTGGGTCCGGAGGAGTAGCTGTTCTTGTATCCTTTGTGGGTCCGACAGCTTAGCTGGTCTTGTATCCTTTGTGGGTCTGACAACTTAGATGAATTAGTGGCTACATCTGATCATCTCTATCTCCTTACGAAGAAGTATACATGTGTGAGCTGAGTCTTGACTTTCAATCATTATCTTCTATATGATTGTTTTGCTATCCTGTGTGGATTGGGTTGTGATTTTCTGTGTGGATTGGATTGTAATATCCTGTGTGGACTAGATTGAACTTGGGCTCGGATGATGGAGTTGAAATGGAAATGATGACTTAAGTATATGTATGAGCATATACCTAAGTAGAGTTGGTTGTTACTTCGTGATTGTATCTTTATTTGTGGATTATCCTTCGTGGATTCTGGGAGACCTTCAGGGGTCTCAGGGTCCCTACTAAGTAGCGTATACTCACTCCTGCATGGGCTATTACCACAATACATTGTGTTGGATGCAGACGATGGACAATGTTGATCAATGTAGGAGATCATGGAGATAGACGGTACCTGGAGGTGGATCACTAGACGAGATGTTCACGGAGCGGACGGCTAGGGCCGAGGAGTGGAGGAGACTATCTATACCCACCCTTCAGGTGGGTTTTCCAGAGGATGGCTCACTGTTGCTGATTTACTTTTCTACCGTTGTACTCTCTTTTCAGTTGTACTTTACTTTCAGTTGGGTTTCTATTCTGGCCCATTTACTTTCTAGTACTCACCTTTGTACTCAGTTTACTTAGTGTTTACTTCTGCATGCTTACTCTATGGTATTTGTTATCTTACATAAAGAAAATGCCTTCACTTATATCAAGATATACGCCTTTGGTGCTAGTCGGCAACCCCTGGCCTATGGAAGGTGGTCTTGGGGTAGTCACGACACATGTCCCGAGGACGGGTCCTGACAAATAAGGGTAAAAATAATATTATAATAATATAAAAAAACCCTGAAAAGTCGTAATATTATTGTATTATTTATAGGAGACTAAAGAATTCTTATTCATAACTTTTATCATTTGGGATCCACCTAGGTGTGATAAAGAGATGTTATAACAATTAATTTAATGTAAAGATAAATATAACATTAACATTTATGTTTCTGAAAAAACATTTTTAATATAGGATTATATAACACCTAATTTTTACTATATATAGTAATTATAAAGATAAAAATAATTCCTACACTATAGTATTTAATTTATAGTTTTTCTACATGGAATAAAAAAATTTATTTATAACATAACGATGATGAAATGATTATCTTATTAATTAATGTAAAAAAAATGATATTATATATATTAAAATAAATTTAATTTAAAAATTTTATGCCCTAAACCACTTGGAGGGATGATTATGACATGTTATATTTGATTTAATTTAATTTTTTGGAATGAATAATGTTTTATGGGTTTAACAAAATCAATTAATAAATAGTGTCAAAATTGATATATTGAGTTTTTAGTACAAATAATATTTTATTAAATGATATAGTAGTCATTAAAATCAATGATTCAGAAAAATGACTTAGATAATGATGCAGATGTCTTTAACTTTCAATTTTATGGTCTTTTTTCATTCTATAATAATGATATTAATCATATTGTTTAAAAATACATGGAGATATGGTAAGAGTTATTTTATTTAACTAAGGATTAAATACAACTGATAAGGATAAATTTGTGTCCTACACATTTCTAAAACCTATTGGTTGAGAGGATTTAGAAATCCTCATCTTATCCATGAAATATATCTATTTAAAACTATATGAATTTGAAAATCAATTTATAATAAAATAATATTTCATGATTTTCCTAAAGTTCCCCTCATCCCTCTTATTAAAGTCCACTACCTCTACCAACTTAATCAAACATCTCAAGCCACGTGGATAATCCAAACTCTACTAAAAAATATCCCAAAAAACATCTCTTCCTCATAGAAGCCATACCTTAGTTATAATTCAATTCAGGAAAGCCATTTGGATCAAATTAAAAACAGTTACATGATTTATAGGTAATATTTACTCTCAAGGTTCTTTAAATTATATTCATTATACATACCACTAATTGCTTTATAATCAATTATTTGTTAACAAAAAATGTATCCTTAATAATATAGGATGTTTTATGCTAAGTATTCGACCTACACTTATAAAGACCCCAATCTAATGTATATAGAACATACTATTTTTCTGTACGATGAAATATTGCCTCACGAAATGAAAATTGTTCAATTTTATCTTACAACATATCATGGTGGCCATTATGACAGAACTTTATTAATATATGATATATATTATATTTATATTGTGTTTATTATTATTTAATTTATATTTAAGACATACCTTTATGCATTCTATAATGTGTAAGTATGATAATTTCATTTAAGGAATTGTGGACTACCACCCCTCAATGTGATACGACTCGTTCATTCCATACACAGAATATATAAAGGATGGAGTTAATGAAATAATGTAACATATATAAAATATATATTATACTCTAACTATAATGAACCTATTTATCAACTAGTTTTTATTCCATTTTTATGTCAACGAAATGAAAGTAGCATTCATCCATACATACGTCTTACCACCTCTAAGAACGGTGAATTTCATTTCTTATCCCAAATATTATGGATTATTTTAAATAAATATATATTGGATATATAAGATATTTAAATATTTAATTCTATTTTTTAGATAATAGAATTTGGACCACATAGATAGTTTTTAATCATAACAAGTTCTTATTTCACTCATGTACAGAATATTGAAAAAGCGTCCAATATGAATTAAAATAATTAACAAATTTCTATAACATGGTAATAAGTAATACAAATTGAATAAAAAACATGAAAAACGTTATTAATAAAGTAAAAATTAATTTATTTATATTATTCTAGAATATAAATACTGAAAGAGACAAGTCGAATTCATGGTGAGTGTCTTCATCACAATATTCTTTTCATTGAGGAATATTTTTTTTTACACGACCTTCTTGTATATAGTGTATAATAAACCCCTTAGACTTTTAAAAATATTAAATGGTTATCAAAAGGAATAATTTTCTTTTAAGTGTTTTACTATATGAAAAAGGGTTATTTTTTATTGTACGCAGTGACAACGGCCTTTCTATCGTCATAACCATTATTTTGTATTTGGAATCCTCTACAAGCAATAATATTTTTAATAAGAAAAGTAAATACCATATTCTTTTTTTTGGTAATTTGGTATTGAGAATAGGTTTGACAATTGATTTATTATATCAATATCTTTAAATGATGTATTATGATTAGAATGTGGAAATGTTATTTTTCCATTATTCTTGTAAATGTGTTATGATTATGTTATAGTTATTCGGAATTTCCATTATATACAGGTGGTTCAATGATAAATCAGGGGGGGTGAGCCCGTAATAGATCTCCAATGCATTGGGTAATATGATGTAGGTAAATGGTCATGTTTCTCCTAAGATATTTAAGAAATATACTATAATGGGTCTTGCAAACATAACCATGAAGGTTACTTCCTATTTAGATGTGAAAGATATTATGTAAGTGTGATAGGAATACCATAATTAACCTTTCTGATTTATGATTACTATACTTTTTTAAATGATTCTTAAAAATTCATGGGTTTGTAAATATTCATGGACTATGGATTTATTTCATTATTTTTTCCATTTTCGAGTTTTTATGATCATATCAGGTGTTTAAGATGGTTTCACAGGGTATAAGGATGAGTAAGATAAAGGAATATGTCAAGTAGTTTTCTATCAAGAAAATATATCATGTTTATTTATCTAAAATGGGTTTACATTAGTTGAAAAAATAGATATTGTATGATAGTATCCTCTTGTAGGATTATTGTATAATATCTATTAATAATAGACTAATTCTGTAAAACTATAAGCCTGAAAATATCCTGAATGTTAGTTCTTGATTTAACTCAAGGTTATGTAATGTTTAAGGTTGGGGCTTTATAATGGTATTCTTAAAATTCCATTCTATTGGTCCTTCAAAAGGTATCCAAAAGAATAATACCAAAGATATAATCATCGTTACTGACTCATTTATGTTTAATTATTCTTATACATCCCCTAAATATATTTTACCCATTTTAAAATAATGAATCTAGTATTATAGATATACTAAAATATAATTATTATTATGGGAAAACAAATGTTCAACCCATGTCCATCATATCGAATGAAAAAAAATTCTTCTATGAACGTACAACTTACCTTCTCAATATAGCGGAATAATTTTTATTATCACCATTTTACATAGATTTTTATAAATGTAAAAATAATTAATATATATGATAATTATCACATAATTATTCTTATGGATTTTTAATATCATACATAACTTATTACCTTTGAATACATTCTCATAATATAATGTTGCTCGTCCGTAGGTGTAGACTTCCACCTCTAAAGAGCAATGTAATTCATTTTTTATTTCAATTAAAAAATTTATTTTATTAAGTTTTTTTTGATTAATAAATATGATATATATGATAAAATAATTATTCTATAAATTTTAATTATTATTTACCATTCACTGATTCCAGTTCTCAAAACATGTAAATAAAGTTCATGTGTATGTACTACATGTATTCTCTATGAATGGTGTAATTTATTTTTCTATCAGTTAATTGTATAAATTACTAAAAATATATAAATAATGAATATAAATTATACTTATATTAATATTAAACTTATTGATATGATAGATCCAAAAAAACTATTAGTAGCAAAACAACCAAATCAAAATTCTTTTAAAAATAAAGCTGTTAACTCCTAAAAAATGGTGAAAATAAGATATTGTCATACATGATGATATAGACTGTATAAGATAATGTTTAAAGGTATATTCTTATTTCTTGTAATTACAATAAATCTAAATTTGTTATATAGGATGAAAAAATCCCTTAGGAGGAAATCAAAAATGAGGAAAGACATTTTGTCCCCATTTCCACTCCATAATGACAAATTTTGTATTATGAACCTATTAATTTTTATTTGGTTTATAGAATAAAAATATGAAGTAATTAACATTTATATATATATATATATTTATTATTATTAATGCTAAAATTAATTTTTTTTTCTGAATGGGTAACAATTTTATTGCAACCAAAGAGTTAAGAATTTGTTTTACAATATCATTTTTAGGATTACCTTTAATTGTTATTATTAAATCTTATAATCGTACCTGAATAAACTCCATTATTTTTATACAATCAATATAATTATAGAGTTTTTTTATTTTATTATAACATTCAATATTTTTGGATGTTGAATCATGATATGTAATATTTAATTGAAAAAATTATTGTATTTCTCTTTTTTGATTGGGTATATTTTCCTTCCACATTGATATTTTTCAATTTTATGACAAAGTATTATTTATTTATTAATATGGTTTATAATGTAACATTTATGTCATACTTGGTTGTTTTCATGGTTTGAAAATAATATTTATAATAATTCTGGAAAGCATCATTTCCAAAGTTCCCTACAAAAAGTCAAATATAATGTCTTTTTAAAGTATATGAAATTGAAATATTTTCCCATTTCCATAACCATTTTAAAATATTTGTATTGTCGAATATTTTTAATATGTTAATCAAATATTTAACTATTTATTATTCAAAAATGTTACTTCTATTTTTTTATATTTACAAATTAAATAATTTTATTACCAAACTTTTCTATTTGATGATTTAATGGTAATATTTTATCCATTAAAAATTTTTTGGTCATTAAATTTTCTTGTAAAATTCACTTTATTGAAATAAATTTACCATAGAAATTACATTTTACTTCAATATGTATATATATATATATATATATTAATTTTATCATATATATGAGTATTTCATAAACAATAGACCATTTTTATTGATTGTGTTTTACTATTAAATCTATTTGATTTATTGGAGAAATAATGATAGTTTTTATTCATTACTAAATACATATACTTGTTGGAAAGACATATTATTTATGAATTGAATTAATAAATCAATATATGAGGAATCCATTTTAAATGATGTGATGGATGGGACATGTTTCTTTGTAACCCTCTATTGCAATGACTGGTCCCATGAGACAAACCATATGGCCAAAATTATTAAATGGGGTTTTGGTGTATACCATCCCATTGATTAAACATTATTTTCACAATGACTTGTTGATAATGATATTCTAATGTATAAGCTCACAATATCCAACCATAAAAATATAATTTTTTAGTATTTATTTATTATTAACCATGAGTTTACTACATTCATATTATCTATACATGTATTTTATTATCATGATATTGATTAATTTTCACGTGTTTTTAGTTATTTACATTGTATATTGATTATCTATTATTCTAATTTTATAGATTATATAATATGTAGCTCTTTATGATAATCTATTCTTAACATTTATTTATTTTTTCATTCCCTAGGATATGAATACGTATATATTTAATAATTTCAATGATGCTTGCGTTCTTTTATATGCAATGTAATTTTTATTCCAGTGTGATATTGAAATAATATATTTATCTAGTTTATAAAGACTAATAAGTTGATTGTTCCTTCAAAAAGAGATATGGTGTGTTTTATTTCAATGTAATAAATTAAAAATGAACTCTATGTTACTAGAGTTGTGGTTTCTCATAGGCCTTTAGGTGAATCATAACCCTATCTCGGATAATTCATTACGAAGGGGATCACAGACTCTGGATGTCAGGAAAATAATATATTACTAGACCTAAGGAATACTGATAGTGTATTACACACTAGGAAACCTGGATTTATACAAAATTTATACATAAATAATTCATCTATGGTATTTAACACCATTATATTTTATGATGTAAAATTTTAAAATTAATTTACATTATTGGATTGCATGTATTATATGAAACACCAAAATTTTATGTTCATTAATGTAGTGTATAATTATAAAATAGTTGTTAAATTTGTGTGTATTGAGAGTTAGGATTATATAATGAAATTTTTATGTCTTACATATTATTAAAATAGGTTATTTTAGTAATTGGATAGAAATGTAAAAAGTAATATCAATGTAGAGGAATAGTTTTTATGAAAATTTTATATTATGCATTCCATATGTTTGTATCATGATAAATTAAATTAATAACGTTTTTTCTGTTATATCAGTAATTTTAAATATTAAATATCCATTAAATTTTTTTATCATTAATCTAATATATTTTATATGCATGGTAAAAGAATAAATCAATTTCTATACTTAAAACTATATTTTCTAAAATATTTGTTTTATACCTTTTGCGCACTTATATTAATGTTATTATTTTTAAACTTTTTGATAATTTATTTGATAATATACAATTTATATAATAAAAACCAAGTTAAAACAATAATATATTTAATTATATATTATTTTCAATGTAGATTAATTTATCGATGAATATTGAAAATGATGATATTTGTTTTTAAATTAACTTTTCATTTAAATAATTTAAAAATATACATTTAATTTTAATATGGTTTTAAAAGTATAATTATTTAAATTATATTATTATTATCCTATTTTAGTTATTTTAATCAATTTAATTTAGAATTTTGGTATAAAAACATTTCATACTTATAATAAATTTTCCTTAACAATATGATGTTTTCATCATGATTGTAGGTTTAATTTTAAATAAAATTCATCTAATTATGTGAATGGTATCTGATAAAATTGATTTAAGGTTTTTAATAAAATAATTAATATTAATTAATAAGGTTATGTTAATTTATTCATAATGAATATTTAATGTAGTAAAAATTAATTATCGATGTTAATGTTAAAGCATAGTTTTGAGCATTACATGCACCTAAGTTAAAAATAATTTTCTACCCCCATATTTTTTTTAATTTATAATTTTATTTATAGATTTATAATTAGTGGGTTCAATTTATCTAATAATTTTTTTTATTTTTTTTAAATGAATAATTATATATGTAAAAGAAACTAGATACTTTGGTGAAATGTAAAATCATAAAAGTAATTAAACACTATGGTTAATAGAATACCATGAATAGAAAATATGTCTTTGATAGCGGTGAAGGTGTGGATAGACGATATATTCCGAAAATACATTATTTATTTATTTTTAAGGAAAATGTATCGGGAGGGATTTCTTATTTTGGAATAGTTTACAGTGTTTATGATATTACTCATTTTATCAGTTGTAAAAGGAACCCACATATCCTTCATTAATTATATATCAAAAATAAATTTGGATCTAAAAATACATAAAAAACATCCTTCCTTAATTACTTTAACACATCTTAAAATCATATATTTGATTGTAAAACACTCATTAGAAGGATTTTGGTGCAAACCTAAAGAAGTTGTCCGATGAGGAGTCATCGTTCATTAACGAGAATTTTTGTTTTCATTCTTCTGCCACCAACATAAAATACTCAATGAATATTATGAAATAATAAAGCCATTATCATACATAAAATGATATGTAATTATGTTAATGTGATAACCTATATCTATCTCCTACTCTATTAAATAAGAAACAAAATCATTGATGACGTGTAAGATGTACTGAACCTGCCGAACATATGTAAATTGTTTTCCATAACTACCACTGAGGAATGAATATAATGATTGATTTAAAGTATATATATGATATTTATAAGTTAATTATATTTTTATAATTATTATTCCACAAATAAATTATTACATTCTCATCCCATAGAAAAAGATAATGTCAATTTTGTGTACTTGTGGACTGGTGCCTCCACAAAGCGATATGATATATTGTTCATATTAATAAAAAATACATCATAATAAAGATAAATTTAATTAATTTATATGATATCTATGTTATTAAATTATTATATAAATATAAATTAATATATAACTTTCATTCATTTAATTTGGTAGAAACTGAAACCAGTGTTTATGCATATGCATGACCAACTATCTCCTTGAATGATGTAATTCATTTATATATATATATATATATTATTTCTATAAATACATATTTATATAATGAAAATTTATTATTTTTTATAATTAATATTATTTTTGAGATTATTGAACTCTGGTGAATGTAAAATGACAAAACACTTCTAAGAAAAAACATACATTGAAACATATATCACCTCGAATAGTGTATTTCAAGAAAAAAAATTAATAAATGGGTATTATAAGGTTATAAATAAAGTAATTATCTTATGATATATATATAATAATGGTTATATAATAGATAAATAATAAATTTTTATTATTTATTCAGGTGTGTCAAGCTCATATGAAGGAAATCATACATGAGGTGATGGGATTTTTTATTGACTTTTTTATGTAGGACACATTCCATGTCTACAAATTGTTACATTTTTGTGATGTATATAAATAACATTAATTCATTCTATTATTATTTCATGATTTTTTAAAATATCCATCGATGTGTATTTCTATCATGGAGAATATGATCAAAAGTTACCAAATTGGTAAGTGTTTTATGTTCCAACCCCATTGTTTTTCAGGATTGGTTATGATTAAGTTCAATATGATTAAATAATATGATATATATCTCATGAAACACATGATTTTTCTTATAATCTATTTTTAATTTTAGAAATTTCATGTTTCAATTCATCTTCCTATATTTTTTACTTAAGATACAAATAGATAGTTTTTATTGAAAAAGAACATTATTCATCTCTTTGGTCAAAAATCATTTCTCTTCCATGTCCATGTTTTCTATTTTTTTAAAATAATGTTTTTAATATTTACCAATGATTTATAAATTCACTTTATTCTTTATTAACATTTTAAATAATGTACTAAATGTAATCGTCCTATTTTTTCAAATAAGGTACCTTTAATAGTTTATAGAAAATATGAATGGAATCCCTACATAACTCTATAATATAAAATCAATTTCCTACAATCATTAAAACATAATTAATTAATTATTACACTAAAACTTTTTGAAATCCCAAATGAATACCATTTCATTCTTTAATGTTCATGGTTTCTCTCTATAGTGGTGTCATGATGTCGCATTTTTATGTAATATCGTGACAAAAATATACATATACTATATCAAAAACTAGATGGGTGTTTGGAATGGTATATAAGAACCCAAACCCCATCCCCATAACAATTCCATTTCAGTTGTGATGGGTATTGTGCCACCATAAAGGAATATGAGCTGTACTAAATAACAAAACCATGTAGAAATGACTCAAAGAAAAATAGTTTGTGATATAGGGTCATGCATCCCCAATAGATATCCTAAAATTGTTATAATTGGTGGTGGATAGCAACGATTAATAAGGAATACACAATGGTAGATTTTTAGAATCCCGAATGAATGGAATTTTGTTCCCTACAGGTCATAGTTTTTGGATGTAGGGGCTTCATATTATCACATAATGGATTAATGTAAGATCAACCATTTTCATATCCCACATTAGAAAATAGAGCGGAGTGGGTAATTTTATATAAGCACCATGCATAATCCTCTACATCAAAAGGATTTTTCATATGGGGATGCGATGTAATATATCATAGTGGGAAGATAGACCCGATAAAGATGAAAAACATAGTGTAGTGACTCTAAGAAGAAAATAGTATGATGGAGGGCCATAAAACACCAGTATAGATAATACTAATGTTAATAGGTTATTTTAAAAGAATGTTTTTTCTTTATTATTTATTAAAGTTTCATATTTTAAGAAGTTATTTTGAAAGAGGAAAGTGTATTTTCCTCAAGAATGTTTTGAATCACATTTTAATGAATTTTTTTTATTAATTAGTGGAATCAAAACATGATTATACTTATTCTACATAGCAGATACGGTCCAACGATACTATCCCTATTTTTTATTTGTATGTTTTATAATTATAAGGAGAATATGTTTATGAAAACCATTTCCTTCCTACAATATATTCTTATGAAGCATATTTCTTTTCCATAGGTTATTCTATGATGAAATATTTATGAATCCGATTTCCATTCAATGGGTTATACAATTATTAAATGTTTCAAAAACTCATATCATTACGATTGGTTATGATATAATAAAATGTTTATGATATTGGGGAACAAATATGTATGATTTTCATTATGAGATGAGTGGGAATGGAATTATATATCCCCCAATGCATGGGTTAATAGTAAACATCTCATGAGATAAATAATAATTGAATGGTGATTGAACCCAGTTCAGTAGGAGAATCTATCCCAAATGGCAGTCTTAGGAGTGAACCATGTATACAGTGATGGTTTTAGGAGTAAACCAATTCATCAATGATTGTTTTTCTAAAGATCCTGGACAACTAAGGAAATGATTTTTTATGGTAATGTGAGAACCAAAAATATATCTCTTATGGAAATATAATGATCTCATGGATTATGTTATCTTATTCCATTAGGATTCATTTATTATGAACATACTAGATATATACCAGTGAAAACTTTTATGATCTATGATATGTATGGTGTGGTTTACAAATTTTATTCTCATGTTATTATAATATAATGGGCATGTTTTTTTATATATCCCTTATTTACCCTTACTGAGCATCTTAGATTACCGTTTATTATTGTAGTTTTCCCATGGTTATGTTCAATGTTATTATGTATATTATTTATAAGAAGATATCTAGTAATAAAGAACATAGTTTTTCATGATATAGTTCACTTATGGACCAATTTTGTTTCTATTTGAGTATCCAATTAAACTAGATCCATATGATTCTACCGTGGATCATCATTATTGGAAAAAAGAGGATTTATTGATCAAAAGAGATTTTATTTTGTGTTTCTAATACACAAAAGGATAATAAAGGATTATTTAAGACAAGTGATGTTTCGGTATAGGTGTACTTAATGTTGATTGAGGTATCATTTCATAGTGTTTTCTATATTTTTGGGGTAAAATGTCTAGAAAAAATGACAACTTTCACGAAAAATAGATTTCAGTGATTTCATAATTAAAATATCTCAAAGGAAACTAATTTTTGATTTCATTCTCATCAATGAGTTGAGATTATTTAATAAAATTTCCCAAAATACGGATTATGTGTGAATGAAATATGGAAGGTTATATGATTACAAGATGTTTTCCAAATAGAAACCATCTTTGAATGTTTCTGAAATAAAGTGAGTTACATGAACAAGAATTTATTGTTTCATGAAAATTATTTTGTGAGATTGAATATTTTAATAATGCGAGTAAATGTCTATAAATCGGAGTATTCTCATTAAATGAGTTTATTTTTATTTATTAATGGTCTAATCAATCTGATTTTGGGAAGGTTTTACACAAAGGTAATTCTTATAGAAATTTGGATCATATAGAGAATACATGTCTCCTTAAATGAATTTTTTAGAACTAACGTACTATAAATAATTTAATTGATTAATTTTCAAGAAATATTATAGTTTCACGTTTTTAAGAGTTTCGTGAATGTTAGAGTTTCATGAAATTTGGGATTTTCACAAAAGATTGTAGTTTTGAAAAATCTAACTGTTTATTGAAACAAAAACACTATTTCATGAAAAATTTGGTATTATGAATGGTACTTATGTGAGCATACATGAACTTGGAAAACATATGTGTAATTTATTTAAGAATCATAAGTGGGATTAAATAATGAAAATAATCACCTTTCTGTGCTTGGATATAGAAGAGACCTTCAAGTTGATAAACTAAGAAAGTCTTTACCAAAATCAGTGAGAAATGGGGAGTCAATGGAAGAGATATTAGTAATTTAGTGTGCTATACATAAAACTCATGTTGTGGAACTGTTCTTAATGATTAGTTATTGGGACTAATTAATTGTAATCCGAAATTTCTAGTTAATCTTGGTATTTTCACATATTATCGAATAACTATCACTGTGTGCTCCTTGGACTATCAATATGTGGATATCCAAGTAAAACTACTATGTTTTTTCTGTCTATATATGTGACTGTTTTATAATCCTAATATTCATTCAGAATTGTTTGAAAAGTTTATACCAATGTGTGTCCAAATATTTATTGTTTAAAGTAAAAGTTGAAGCCATATTTCACACATACTCTCTTAGAATTCTAATGGGTATTGCAGTAATTTTTTGTAATGAATATTAATCTAAAAAGATTTAATATATAGGTATGAGATTTTTGGGTCACTTTATTTTTCATCAGATCAGGGTTCGATAAAACATTTAAAGCTACAATGATAAAAGTATATTGATTAACCTTTGGGTAATCTTAAGTATTGACTAATTTAATAATTTATACTATTGAAATGTGTTTTGTTATATTATAAAAACAACCCAATCTAGATACTAAAAGTGGATGTGGATATGACACAGTTGTACCAAGAATTAATAAACCAAAATTACTTCAATGGGAATTAGATCGATCTTATCATGGTGAATGGTAGAGTTGCCTTACTCCAAACCATGTTTTCTACACCTATGGGATATACTTGTTTAGTATAAGTTTTATCTATGAAATACTATAAAGGATTTGAATATATCCCCGCCCGAATGGCCTGAAGGCCTTCTTTTTTATTTTATTATAGATAATCTCCCTTTTAAGGGTTGAATGAGAACCTGTACATGACCCGTAAGCTTAAGGAACAAGGCCCAACATGACCCGTAATACATGACCCGAAGGCCCAGAAGCATATCATGCCCAAACACTGACCCGTACGCCCAACCCACTAGAATTACCTCTCCCCAACTTCTGCATCATTGATTGACTTTTAGCTCCCCACCCGCATTTCTGATCGGCTAGCATTGCCCCGTACAAAGCTGCACGGTGCCTAGTCCCTATGGCGGTTGCCATACCCTCTTATTCTACCAATCTAGTTAGCTCTGCTTCTGGTGACTGTTACTGGTGCTATTATCCTCATTTGGGGCCTGCTCTGTGTGAACTGGGATACTTCATGGTCTTCAATGGCCCAAAGGCCATGTGGTCGAAAAATCCTTTGATGGCCCGAAATACCTGTGACCCGTAGTCCCAAACCGGTGGCCCGAAAATCCAAATCATGTGAATAGTACAGTTACTACTGTACCAAACAGTGCCTGCTACAGTGCTTGCTAAAATACTTGTTACAGTATTACTTCTGTACCCCGGAAATTCGCCTCTACCCAGTTTTGAACCTGGGTGTCTTGGATGCCATGTAGGAGCCCTTACCACTTGGGTACGGGCTCGTTGGCAAGGATATGGATATACGATTACTATGAATGACCTATGTTATACCTAAGGTGTTATATACTGAAAAGAATGTTTCATAATTTAGATATCATATGATTGATTGACCAATCATATAAATTATTCTTGATGGTCATGATGACCATTTTTGTTTTACTATGGTATTAATGATATAATAATAAATTTTGGCTGGAGATATACAAGATCAAATATTAAAATATCTTATTTTTGATTAGTTATCTAAAGTAACATATTCCAGGAATGGTATTATTAATGTTAATTCATATCCTTAAGGATTATATGTGGAATTAGGAGAATTTTTTTAATGGTATGATGATCCTATTCATGTCATGGATTATTCATTAATTAATTATTAGGGGAATTCACATAATAAAAGTCAAGTTAGTTTCCCTCCAGTTTTAATTGATGTTATCTGAGGTATGTATTGGATTTATCTACTTAAAGATAACATCAATTTGTAAAGAAGGTAATCCACCTTTGATATTCCAATCCATTGTAAGATAATACATCAGTGTCAATATAAGTATGATGTTCCAATTTAAATTGAATTATTTTTTTGTGTATTGATTCATATTCCAAAGGGTAGTTTATCTAAAATGGTTTTTGAGAAACTCATCATTGTTGAAATGCCTAATTTGATGGATTTTGATAATTTATGTTTATATGAGAAACATTTCTTTTCCAAAATCATAAAAGTAGATTTCTAAATAGAACTCTTAAGTGGTTCTTTTCCTATTTGAAGGACTCTACATAGAATGCACTAGATTGAGTAATTGGAATTAAAAAAAAACTCTAAGAGAATATTGAAATGGGATTTATTTAGAAATATGTTTCACCATGAGTTAGTCATGTTTTTCTTATTATGAAGAAAGATGGATCATTTCGACATTTCATTGATTATCGAGAGATGAACACAATCAATATCATGAAAAACATTCTTTTATAACATATTTATTACATTATTGATTTATTTTGTAGAGAAAAATAAATATTAAATTACCTTGTTTCTATATTTAATCAATTAAGGGTTAATATGAAGAATATACCAATCAAAAAATTATATAAAAGTTATAGACACTATTAATATGAAGTGATTCAATTTTATATTACTAATTTTCCAATTATCTACTTTGATGTCATGAAAAATGTTCTATAGATCAACTTGATTAATTTATTGTAGTATTTATAGATGATATAATAATAAATTCAAAGATCAATAGAGAGAATGGAGATAACTTGAGTATTCTAATGAAGACCCCAAGGAATTAGAAATAGTATAAAAACATAAATTTTTTTAATTTTGTCTCTAAGATGAATTTGTGTCATATAATATCAATACAACATATAATAGTATATCTATCAAATAATGATGTAACTGATCAATGGACCAGCAAACCACTATGACTGAGATCAATTTTTTTCATGGTCATGCATGTTATTATTGGTTCGTTTTAAATAATTTATCACAATTATCTAATCCACTCAACATGATAACCTTAAAGGGAGCCATGTTCCCTTGGTTAGATGAATTAGATGAAACTTTCAAGGAACAAAAGAGAAGGTTAGTCAGTATTCCTCTTCTCACATTACCATACTATGTAAAGGGGTTTATAATTTATATATATTCATTAAATAAAGGAATTGGATTCATTCTCATGATGAATTCCCCAGTTATAGCTTATGACTCTTGATAATTGAGTTTCATGAGTAAAATTAACCAACACATTATTTGATGTTAGCTATATTAGTTTTTTCATTAAATATCTGTAGGAATTATCTTTATGAAAAAAAAGACTTATATATAAATATCAAAAAATATTAATTTATATTTTTTTACAGAAAGAGTTGAATATTAAAAAGAGAAGTTGGTTGGAACTGATTAAAGATAGTCATTACTCAATACATTACCACACTGGGATGGAGAACATGGTGGATGATGCATTGAGTTAACATTATCTTTCATGCTTAACTACGAAGAGGATAACAAAATCTCGATATTTAAGGATTTGTATATGATGAATCTTGAAATCATGAAGGAATGGTATAAATATTATCATTCTCAAATATGTGGTCAACCATCTATCTAATTAAATATTAAAACGGTACAAAAGAAATATATAAATCCACAGAGGAAGGTTTAAAAGTTAAATGATTTTAACATTTATTGATATTAAATGATAAGTTTTGTGAAATGCGTATGTGTTCCATGCATATCATGTTTAAAGATAGTGCGTTAAAGGAATCTCATAGTTTTTCATTATATATTCATCCATTAAGTACAAATATATAGAGATATTTAAATGTGTATTTCTATAGGGAGGGAATGAATATAAATATTACGGATTTTATATATTTATTATTTCTATGTGACAATGTTAATGAAAAGAGTAAAATGTATATGGGGATGTTACAACTACTACCCATACCAGAATAGAAATGAAAAAAATCTCCATTGATTTTTCATTCGACTCCAAAAAATGTATAAGGGTTATAATTATATATTTTTTCTTTCGATCACATTTTGGAATTATCACCATTATGATTGTGTGATTTTATGATATAATTTTTTAAAAATACATAATTTCATTGATTTATTTAGTTTAATGCAAAACTACGTTTTAATGAATCATAATATTGTTTAAAAATATAACATAGGAATTAAATTGTTGGGTAGGTATAAAACTAAATAACTATATAAAATATTTTTTTATAGATGAATAAAATAAATTATTTTGTTATTAATTTATTAGAAATGTAAATAGATAACATTTTAATGAAAAAGAAATATTTTTATGAACAAATGATTTTTCTGCACATAATGTGTTTTTATCATAATAAATAAAATTATTCACTATTAGTTAATAATATTATTGAAATTTATATATAATATATTAAATTACTTTTTTCCTTCATTTAATATTTTTTATGGGCATGGGAGGACAAAAACTTCAGTTGTATTCTTTAAAACATTTGTTTGAAAAACAATTTCATTTCTTCTTGTGCACTTATTTTAAAATTACGTTTTTTTACATTTATAATTTTTTTTGAAAATATATTCTAAATTATTTTATCAATATTTCTATATAATTTTACATTTCTTTTTGGAGAATTTTTTGAAAAGGTAAAATATTCGATGCTTAGTGAACACTATATATTTTTTTGAGAACTGAAATTTACATTTTAAGAATATAAAAAGTTAAATATTAAATTAAAATAAACTAACATTGAATTAATTGAATTATATATATACAAATCAAAATTAATGAATTGGAATCAATATTATACATTGTTTTCTTATAAATGTTTTTATACTTATGAAAACCTTTTCTTTTGAAAGACACATTTTCTCCAACATGAATGATAATTTTAAATTAATTTCATCGAGTTGTGTGAATTGAAATTGGTTAAACAGATTACATGTATGGAATCAGAATAAATATTATTACTTAATAATTAATATTAATTCATGGTAATAATCATTTTTAAAAATATTAATAAATAATTACCATGTTTAAGGTTGAAACTGGTTTACTGAGAGAACAAAATAAACAATATAAGGTTTAAAATGATCTAAAAAACACCAAATAATATAATCTAGACATGTTTTAAACTAATATCATATATTTTTTTAGGATGAAACATTTTTTATCCTTTTTACCAAGAAAGTGACAAGGTATTATTTGAAAATATTGAAAAATTACAATGTGACAATCACTGTAATTATGAAACGGCACACCATATCCTCTTCTATATACAATTAAATATCTTTATTTTCAAAATATATATATCCAAATACAATAATTAATTCCCATACCATTTCTTAGTGGCCTTATATTGATTTTTAATCCCACCAACGAAGGCTTTATGTATAAAACAAAAGAGGTTCTCTGAAGAATAGGTATAGTCCTTAGCCACAAGTTCTCATTTTATTTTTTCTTTTAACTAAATCAAATATTTTTTTAACAATTTTGATATAAAAAAATCAGTATATTTCATATTATATTATTTTATTTAGTAATGTAATTACCTATATCTATATCTTCATTCATAAAATTGGAAACCAAATCATTGATATTGTGTGTGATGGACTATGACCTCTCAAACTGATTTAATAAATTTTCCATCAAGGGATCTCCGGGATGAATGAAATAATGGATTTAAAGTATATATATATGATATTAATTAAATAATTATAATTATTGAATTAAAATATCAAATATTCACTCTTACCATCCAATCCATTGGAAAATGAGAATGATACTCATGCTTATGTGTGGACTACCTCCCCCATGAAGCGATATGATGTATTTTTCATTTTATTTCAATATAAATGGTAATAAGGATAGGTTTAATGAATATATATAAATAATATTATATAAATATTTTTTAAAAATGTTAATTTGACATCTTATTTATTTTTTCATTTGTTCAAAAATGAATCCATCGTTCATGAATCATACAACCTACCATCTCAATGAATGGTTTAATTAATTTTTTAATTGAATCATTAATGGAGGACTCCAAATATTAATTCAATTAATATATAATATATTTATATCATGATTATAGTTATTTATATCATGTAACCAAATTCAATTTACAAGGTCCCTTAAACACCGAGCCAAAACATACAAGAAAAATGAAGCAATTATCATAATAAACCATTTTGATAATAAATATTTTTTCATAAATTAGTGGAGAAATTTTTATAATTAATCATATATTTTATGTTATATATAATTATTTTCAGTTAATATATATATAAAATAAACCACTTTATATTATATTGTTTTTTCAAATGTGTTTGATGATGGTCGAGACATGAGGTATGAGATTTTCATCTCAATTTTCCTTACATAAGATAGATTCCATATTCAATACTTATTTATTTTATGAGGTGTATATAATACCAATGAATTTATTTAATGATTAATCTCATAAAAAATACAAATTATAAATATCTATCGATTTTTATTTCTTTCATGGGGATTACAATTCAAAATTTTCTAAAGTGGAAATGGTTTTATGATACAATGTCATTATCTATTGAGAATGATTTGATTAGGTATTTGAGGATTAACTATTATGATATATCTCTAAAGATCATGTGAATTTTATATTCCTATTTTTATTTCAATAAATTAAATTTTTTCTATTCATTTTCCTCTAATTATGTACTCATGTTTCCAAAAAAAATTATTTAAGGAAACGTTGACTGTATTTCTCTCTTCATTTGAAACCCTTAATCATTCATGTCATTTTTTTTCTAAATATGTTTTGAAGAATGATTTTTAATATTAAAAATATTTTTTATAAATTTATTTTTAGTTTTGTTTAATAAATAAATTATTGAAATTTGAAGATTCTTTTAATTTTCTAAAGGAGGCACCTTTTTATCATTTTAATAAAGATTAAAATGAATGTTTTTTAACTTATATGACATGAAAAAAGTTTCCTACGATCATTACCATTAAATATTTGAAGTTATAATTTATAAATTTCTAAGTATATTTTCAATAAAAAATATTATTTTAATATTTAAATAATTTACTATTTCTGAAAAGTGACTATAAATATTGAGATATTATTTTCCAACATAATATTTTAATGTTATTGTAATTGTATTTCTATTAATCAAAGACAACAACCTTTGATTTAACTTATTCATTACTTGTTATATTATCGAATGGTACTGCACTTATTGTTTATCATGATGGTTTTTGTTTATGATGAAATGATTTTTATGAAACCCATTTCTATTCCACGGATCATGATATGTTGTTGAAATGTTTATAAAACCCATTTATTTATCATGTTTAAGTATATGATTAACATGTTTTGTCTTGTGAAAAAAATATATATTACATTATTTTTGTGATGAGGGGGCAGAAAATCATATATCCATCCAATTCATTGGGAAATTAATAATTTTATATCAGCTCAAATGGTACATGAAATTTTTTCCCATGACCATAAGATGAGAAAAAAGGAGGTTATTCAAAGACCAAAAGTGGGTATATTTGAGGTTATCCCAAGACTAATGAGGCAACATGAGAGGTTATATCAAGAAAAAATAGGGTGCATGGGATGTTATACAATGTCTACAGCTGGTGAATGGGTGGCTTGGCCAAGCCTAACATGTCATGAATGTGTTGGTATACGACATTGAAATATAATTTTCTTTGCTTACATGTGTGAAAAAATAAATTTCTTATTCTAATATAATGGTATGATGGATGATGTATATTGATTCCATTTAGATTAATTTCTTAGTAACTACCATTATTTATTCTATTCCACTTGTTTATGATATATGATATGAAGATCATGGGTTTCTAATGTTATCATCATGCCCTAACACACTTATTATCGTGTTATGTTGGAATCTCCATTTCCCACCATATATGGGATGTTTAGATCACCTTTTCTTATGTTTATTCCCAATTTATAAAAAAATTTATTATGTATTATAAGTATAATAATGATGAAAATTATTAATATCATAATGGGAGATACAATAGTTCATATGTGAACAAGTTATCTTTGTATTGATGATTTTAAAGGAACTAGACAAATATAATTCTGGTATGAATTTTTATTTTATGTAATGTCTATTTATGTATTAACTTGTTATATATATTTCTATTATATGGGTCACTGTAGTTCGTATAAGATATATTTTTCATTAAACATTAGAATATATGACGAGAAAACATTATTGAGAACCCTTAGGTTAATCTAAAGTATATTATAACACTCAATGTTGTAGTAAATAAATGAGTGTTTTTTCTTTAAAAAAATATCCTATTTTTATACTACTAGTAGATATGAATATGATTTAGTTGTACCTAGGATTAAAAACTCAAAAAATATATCATTAGTAATTGAATAGATCATGTCCGGGTGGATTATAAAAAGTCCTCTACGCATAGCCTGTTTGACACTATAGGGTTATATGCTTAGGTTAATTAAAATTATCATTATGAACCATTATGAAGGATTTGGATAGATAATGATCATAAACGGTCTATGTTAAACAAAAAGTTTCATAATTGAATAAAAGATATAAAGATGAATGATTTATTAGTCTAATCAATTATTCATGATAGTAATACAACCCTTCTAGTTAAAGTAAGGGATTATGGATTTAAAAATCAAGGTGGGGGTGATATGACACCCCTTGTGACACAATAATGATCTTTTAATGAATTTTGGGTAGGAGGTGGGTTCATTTATTCTACAATGGAATTATGGAATGAATAATTATTTTTTTGATGTTTTAAATCTATGAATGGTTATGGTGAATAATTATAGTGAAACTGTGACACCGCCCTTCAAAATGATCCTTTTACATTCATTTTAAACTCTACATAGTTTGCTAGTATGTGCTATGAATGGTGATGTCCAAAAAAATATTCCCATAAGAAAACATGTGTGGGGTACTTGGTGTGTTTGTGGTGTACTTAATTACTTTAACATGGTTTTTCAAATAATGTGGAAAACATGTAGTTGGAAAAGTATGTTTTGAAAATGCCTTTTTTTCACAGTTTCCACATTATTTTTCAGACTATGTAGAAAACCCTAGTAGGTCAGGAGTGGATTATTGTGGTTATGATGTGAGAATAATGATATATTCTATCCATGGAATCTATTAGGAGGAACTGTTTGGAATAAATATTTTAGAGCTAGAGGATTCATCACATCTGGAGCACAAATTTCTCAACTATAAAGAGAAACTGTGTTTCCTGTACAATTGTATAATAATTTGGGTAATGTTGAGAATTACCTTAAGAAATATTAGTTTTTATATGACTTTTCTCACACACATGAGTTGGTCAACCCTTGAGATCTTATTTTTTAGATCCAACCACCTCCACCATAGATTCATACCCCCATTTGTTAATTTTGAAGGGGTTTGAGGTGATTTCTTCCACATTTTCCATCATATATCTTTCTCACTCCCCTATATAATTTTTTTGGCATCCCCTATAAACCCTATTTATCTTGTGGATCAATTTTAGTCTACATGGTAGTTTTAATTATTAGTATTTGGGTTTGAAGTGGTCTTACACACTGTTTCTTATCTCGTGAGTGTGGTCCCCATAAATGGAAACTTGTTTTTGGGATTCTAATTTGATTATATTCTATTAAAAGTTTGCGTAACTATGAAACTATTTCATTTTGGAATTATAATAATTAATGTATTTTCAAACACCCTTTTATATTTTTTATAATGATATGTGATAGCCTTTTTGTGTTTTTAGAACATTTATATTGTTTAGGCTTGAGGTAATTGTTTAATGAAAATTCCATGTTTCCATGATGAAAATATATTATTTTGTCAATTTAAGATTCTTGTGAATTACCTTAGAGAAATTTTTGAAATGGTTTTCATGTAATGTAATATTATTTATATCAGTTTTGGTTTTTAGTGAGTGAAATTAAAAGGGTTTATGAGAATTTGGTTTGATGTTGAGGTGTTTACCTAAAAATATTTCAAAAAGTGGTTTATCATTTGGATTTAAAATGCTTATTTGATATGTGGGTCTGGTTTACCCCTATTGAAATTCCTTATTGGATTACATTAATTTGTTGGGTGGAAATTTTTGGCCATTTGGCCTTGTTTTCAGCTTCTTAGAAGATATCCCTTATGTAAGAGTGACTTTGAAATTTTTTAAATACCGGAGTGTTTTCCATATTTTTAAAAAAGTGTTTGGAAATTATTTCTACTAAATTTTAATAGTAATTAAATTATGATATTTGGTTTAATTTTAATGTTTTATTTGGTACTTTGGTTTTAGAATAGTGTTTACTAAAGAAAACAGATGACCTCCTAATTCTTATGTACCTCTTATGTGGGATTGTGATTACTATAAGATTATTTTTACTCCAATTGTGAGGGATTGTTCTTATTATGCATTTTTTCCATGTTATTTGTATGTGGATCTTCATCACTTTGTGTTTGGTTTGAGGGTAGTTATGGCTATAACATTTGGGTAGTGTTATATTCTTATCACTAAATATCACATCCATTACTGGTCATTGTATGATTGATATGAAGTGGGAGATCAAGCTTATTCCTCTTGTTATTTCACAAAATACTAATATCTCATTTGTCGAGCTAGGTACAAGGGCTTGGTTGTAGTTTTAAAACACATCAATGCATGTGTGGGATACAAGGAAGATTTTGTTGACTAATCATATCCCAGTAACTACATCAGTTTGTTATACCCATATGGTTAGATTATTGGCACATTACAGAATTGGGTAGGAAAATAAAACATTCATTTAATTCGTGATTTATTGATTTAGGATAGTTTTATTGGGTGCATATTTTTATTATCAACCCTCATTTCATCTATATATAACCCTTCCTTGTTAATATTTCATTTTATATATGACTTTAGATATCATGTGGTTTCTAATGGTGATGTGTGATCATTGTGAGTTGGGATGAATCCATTGGAAATAGGTATTCAATTTTGGTTATTGAAAAACAATATTTTAAAATTTACAGATTCTAATGCGGGTGATTCATGGTGGATTTTAGTATTGGTGTTTTAAGAAAAATCATCCCTTTTAGTTTTCTATCGAGTTAATTTTATTTCAAAAAAAAAATTATATTGAGAAATTTCAATGGTGTGTGTGGTTTTGTAATGGATTCTAATGGTGGAATTTTTTTTCAATATGCATGATATTGGTTTGGGAAAACAAAGAGGAATGCCTTGAAAAGTGTTTATATATTTTTTTGATTTCTATAAATTTATATGCATACTAGTGTACATTCTAGTTTTTTCCAACTAACATTGGTGAATTTCTATTCTGAAACATATTTTATTGTTTCAGAGGGTTTTGGTGACATATTGGTAATTTTATTTCATTCTTGTAAACTTTAAGGTTCTATGTTTTTAGTTGGAAACTTCTTTATCATTATGGTCATCTTGGGGAGACTAAGGTGTGGGTGCAGAGCCAATGGTTTCCTGGAGGTGGTTCTAGATTAGATCAATTTGGTTGGTTTCCTTTCACTTTTTTCTTTTATTTTGTTATGTTTCCATATCGTTACACTTATTTTTCATTACTTATTTATGTATATGCATGTGGTTGGGATAATGGTAGCATGTTATGAAAAGATTTACATGCAGTTTATTTATTTTGGCTCGTGATATTATTTATTCCATTTTTATATTTGATATGGGTGAAATCATTCTCTAATAGACTCTTATGCTTCATAAGAACTTATCTCCACCCTGTGGTGACATATAATTCCGTTCAAGCCTTATGACTGACCATGTTAGGTTTCAGAATAAATGGAATCGTGTGTAGATTCATTACAAAATGGTATCTAAAGTATCATGATTTTCAATCCTTAGGAACCTATTCTTCTAGAATCTCCCATTTTTCTTGGGTTGTAATGGTGTTATTGAGATTAAGGTTGTTAAAGATGAATATGTATATGTGGAAAGTGTCAATAAATCTATTTTTCAAATCAATCATCAAGATTCTAGGTGTAGATTGGTTTTGAATTATGAATTTGAACTTGTTTTTAGCTACTTGGATATGATTATCATTTCTTATAACTCATTTGATATTTTATATTATTTTGGCGACCATTCTGTTGTTTCATGGGGACATGAATTGGATCCCAAACCACACAACAATCTCACACAGTGTGGGAAATTTTTTTTTTTAGTTAGCATTCTTTTCAATATTTTTTCATGGATGAAACATGGTCACACAAACTCTAGATGTCGTTGAATTCATAACCTTAATTCTCACATATTAGCCTATTTGGACTCATCTTGTCTTCTAAAATTCCCAAATATGGTTTCCACTTATTGGAGGAGGAATAATGAGTATTTCCCCATTAATGGGATATGATATTTTATCCTTAATTGGATACTTGTATAGTACTTCAATTATGAAATAGTCTTCAAAACATGTATTGTAATGTAAAACATTTATTTGGAAATTTTATTTCAAACATAGTTCATGAATGAATGGTAATACCTAAATCCCATGGTTTTATGAAATGTTTTATAACGTGGTTTTCCCATGTAATATTTAATATTTTCTAATTGGAAGTGTGTTTTTGAAACAAGATTGGAAATTGTATTGTAAAATGGGAAGGTGTTTTGATAACAATATTATCTCGGAAGCTTGGGTTTCCATGAATAATTATATTTTGATTGGAATTTTGTAGAATTTATTGTTTAGGAAATGTGTGTATTCTATTGAGGATGTTTTTTAAAACTAGTGGAGGTTTTTCATATTGGTGTGTTCCTTGGTTGAGGGTGATTACAAAATTCAATGATAAAGGGTTAATTTTTAAAAGAAATGTCTCATTGGATATGGATGTGTTGTACCTCACATAAGGGATTTATTCGGTGTGTTAGATTTTTTTATTGAGAAGGATTTGTTTGGATTTATATTGGTGACAATAATAGAGGTAGTTCATGTATTTTTTGTTTTTTTCACCCAAAATAGTTGAAAAGGTCACTTTAGTTCTGGTGCCTATATAGACTCTAAGTGGAGTGGTCGACATGGAACCTTCAACGATTTATGAATAAAAATGTGTTTGGTTGTTGGTGATCATAAATTATTTTGGGACACCAGAATCTTCCCAAATGAGATCTTTTGTGATCATATAATTCAATTTTTTCTTAGTTTATGGGGGGGTTATTCTACTTCTCCACATGTGGATTTTTCTGGTAGTGATTCCATGAGAGTGTTAATGGGGATAAATTTCATGAGTATATTCGTGTATCTCTCTGTTAGGACATCTTGGTCATTTTTTGACTTTTTGTAAGACTGATTGTTAGAATAGTTCTTGGGTTTTATCTATTGATTATGGGTTCTGTGGTTTGTGTTGGAGGACCATTTTTTAATGGTTTTGATATTGTCTTTTGGTACATCTACTTCAAAGATTGTATTTTTAGGGTTATTTCCCGTTTTATGAAGTTACATGTGGATTCTTTAATTTTTTAAAATTTATATAGTTCTTTAAATGACAGTGGTGGAATGTTTTATTCTATTATGTAATGATACCCACATCTGCCACTATATTTGGTGTTTTTTTGTTGTTGTTGTGTATAATTTCTTTGAACCTTGTTGTTTCTTAATAAATATCTATGTTGTACTAGTAAAAACTATTATTTTTGTTGAGCCTTGCAGTTCTCATTGTTTTTGAATTGAGATTTCAATTTAATATAATGGTTGTGTAACTACGGTGTGTGATAGAAAATTCGAGGGTGGAATACTAATCGGTATTTTAATATTGTCCATTTTTGGGATGCACCATCTCGGGGTGATCTAGTTTTGACCAAAGATAATCCATGCATGTTTTATCCCTATGTGAGTTTTATTTTCATTATTTTGAAGATATTTATGGTTGTTCTCCCATATAATAGGATTTTAGTCCCTTGAGGTTGAGAGTGTGCTACTCTCAGGGTTTTTTGGTTGTTCGAGGATGTGTTCTCAATTGAGGTTCCTTTGTTTCACCAGATTAGACGAACTCTAAAAGTTAGGGAGAAACATTTAGAGGAATTATAAATGGTGGTGGGACAATTTTATATCTCTTTTTCTTCATAAGGATTCATATTAGAGTTTCCCATCTCTTTCTTTCTAGGATATATTTGGTATTTCATGGATGTTCTGTTTTATTATTTTGTGGATCTTTGCTATTGGACACGAGGTGGAGTCTTGTTGAGAAATTTATTTGGTTAGCTCCTCATTGGGATCTTCTATTTTTATTATCTCTCATTTTTTACCTCAACTTTTGGGTAGTTTAATGTTGAATTATGAGGAGTTTCGGATACCCCTGTTGTAACTCTAGTGTTCTTTTGGTGCTCTTTGGTGAGGTAGAGGCCCTATTTTTTATTCCATATAGTCTGGGCTCAGAAAACGGAAAATTGTGTGGTTTTCTTACTATTAATAGTAAAGGTTCATGGTTATATATAAATCATTTGGCCTCCATAAAAAACGAACCTTTTCATTTCATTTTTAACTATTCATGGGTTTATATAAAGGACATTACATGTTTAAGTCCAACCCATGTGTCCCCTTGGAAGAACAGTGTAGCGTCCATGGGGTTTTTGAAGTGTAAAACATATCTTTTGAATAGCATGCTAAACACTATTAATGTTTTGGGGTTGGAAAATGAATTGTTGATTGATCAATTCACCAATAATCCCTACATATTTTCAAACCATGTGGGACACCATAGGAGGTCACGTGAGGATTGTGGTGGTATGGGGGTGACTCGTACATTATTTAGTATCATTGCATCCACCTAGGAGAAACTGTGAGGATTAAAGTTTTATAATATAGTGGAATTTATTGACCATGCATCCAAACCCTATGTCATAATTAGATTTTTAAAATATTGGATATTCCCCAATATACCCTAATATAATTAGAGTGATTTAACTTCTATTCTCCCCAAGGGAGATAGATGATCCTAGGGAGATCAAGTATGACCTCAAACCTCCTCTACAATGGATTTCTTCCATCCCATTGTTGATATCCATCATGATTGAGGTTATTTATTCGTCATTTTCCACCCTTATTATTTCTACCCTATTCTTTCTGGGTTTTGGATTCACCAACGAACCGTAGTTATAGTTATAGGTTCTAGGCGTAGTAGAAGTGTGGTTGGGATGGAATCCAACATTAATTTTTACCATGGTCAATGATTATTTAATGATAAACACAACAATTAATTCCAATCTCCATGAAATATAATAAAATATTTTGATAAAGACGGAAGAGACCCAAAACCTGTAGAGAGTATCTTCCACTACATATATATAATTAATTTAATTAATTTAATAAAAGAATACATGGATCTTCAGAATATTTTTATTGATGATTTTTAACATCCAGAATAACCCTTCCAGATTTTCTTCTTTCACTTTCATGGATCCAAACTGGAATCCCTATAGAAGTAATCCACATGTGCTCCGATGGCCCACGGTCGATACCACTCTTCTTCAAAGTGCTAGTGTAGTGAAGAGAGTGTCTTGTTTTGGTCATTCATGATCACTTGTTCTTCAGCCTTCAATAATGTCTCTTGTTCCTAAGAGGGGCGAGGAGAGGATTCGAGGGAGAAATTGTTTAGCTCAACAATCCTCAATTCATTAGGTGTACAGTTCAGTACATGGAACAATAGACGTATGTGCATATTTATCAACATGAGGATTCAGTTACAATATTTAATTGCATAACAGTAATTGAATATATTCTTAACATTAGATAAAATCCCTGATTTTAATAATTATACCGCTTCATTATTTTTGGCTCACCAACTTGCAAAAAAAATAATTATAAATAATATTTTTCATTACAAAATAATAGAATCATTATTATTATTCTAATTTGTTCCAACTAGTAAAAGAATTATTTACCATCTTGAAAATAATTATTTTTCTACCAGACCAGGCTTGGTCCACTTAACTCTACTCCATTTATTTAACACCTGAATAAATAAATAAATAAATTATTCCAATAAATAAATATTTTATTTACAAACAATTAAATAAATATTGATAGAATGTTCAATAAAATAAATAATTATATTTTTCACACAATCTATGGAATAAATATTTATTTAATTTATGAAATCAGTTTAACTTGAATTAAATTATCCTACTATATTGAGAATAATATTTGTTTCATTAATTAAATTCAAATATAATTTAATAGGGACCACCAAAAACACTTACAGTGTGACCCTCTATAAAATTTTCTCATTTTCATTAGGTTATCTTTCTAAAAGACCAAGAGTACTATCTAGAAATAGTTCAAGGCAGCCACGAAAAGGAACATAATGTGGAAATAACGAAATTAACATATGAATGCTCACGGTGTAATATAATCCCTTTGTCTCAATATCCCATTAAACATGTTTCATGATAGTGTCATCATCCTTTGTTCTTGATACGTCGTTCACTAACTACCTAAAATAAACTCATAATTACACCATGACCATGGAATTTCATGCGACCATTAAATTTAAATCAATGGGCTAAGATATCAACTTCCATAAATGGAAGGGACAAATCCTAAAACTACTTATCCATTAATAACATGCCACTCATGTCGTATCCAATGTACCCAACATCCCGAAAACATTCTATGTGACGATTTTCATCATTAAATAAAAGTTTTTGAGTCATGACATGTATTAATGATAATATTAATGTCTATGTATAATTACACATGCTCTCACAGAAGAATATCTGATGACACCAAAACATACAGAATTCTTACTGGTGGGTCTGTTATCATAATCTCCCATCTTTTAGATTACCAAGTATGAAAAACATAACAGGAAGTATCATCTTCTTATGAGTACTCACACCTGATGGTCTATATAGTACGTGTCCCATTTTAGTATAACATCCAACCACATAACTATATTTATGTATATTTTAACAGAACATCTTGGTTCTCATTATAGCAGAAAACTACTATGCCTATGTCAATGAAACCAATACTCTTGGACATTATTACACAATATTCTTTCATAATAATGAAAAATATGTACATAGTTGTTATAATATATAAATTTATTAAATATTTGTGTCATAGATGTACAACCAATTCATTCTTGGACACAAAATCTTACAATGTCCCACATGGAATAGAGCTAAATGCCTATGATGTTCAATCTACTAGACCTCACATGATGATAATGTTTCTAATATGTCAAGACATTATTCAAGGGGTCTTACATGCTATCTTCCATGGATTTATTTTTTACAAAAAGTCACCACTCTGAGGAAAATCACTCAAGAGATGATACTTCTGAAGTATGAGCTTCACCCGCTGATGTGACCTTGGTTCTTTTTCAATATCGAATGTTACAATATTATCCCAGTAGAGTGTGGTTGGATCATTAATTCTAGGTGAAACATCTAGCACCTAGAAAAAACTTCTCATCCAAACAACTTCGTTATCTACCTCAAAAGTAGTGATATACTCAAAATCTGCTATATAATCTATGACCACAGTATTCTTTGAGTTCTTCTAGCTCACTGTACAATAATTCAATGTGAAGATGTATCCTGTTTGCGACTTCATGTAATCTTGATTAGTCTGAAAACATGAATTTACATATTATCTAATGACTAGTTCTTGATCTCCTCCATAAACTAGGAATATATCCATAGTACACCTCAGATACTTTATGATAGTCCTGACTGCCATCCAAAGGATGTCACCTAGGTTAGTTTGATATCGGCATACCACACTCAATTCATAGGATACATTCAGCTTAGTACATTGCATGTCATACATGACTGAACCAATCATTTATGTGTATGGATTCCATGCTAATATATTTCATTCATCTGGTGTGTGATGATAAATTTTCTTGGAAATATGAATTCCATGTGAAATTGGAAACAATATCCTCTTGGATTGTTCCATACTGAATCTCATCACTATATTATCAATGTACGTTGCTTTACATATGCCCAAAAATCTATTGGGCCTATCACAATTGATCAATATCGAAAGAATATATGCTACCTCACCAAATTACTTCATGGAGAATTATTGATTCAACCATGCCATAACAGACTACAATATTGGTATCTCCTTTCCAATAAGTAATATTTAATCAACATATACTATTAAAAAAATGACAAGACTCCAACTAAATCTATTGTAAAAACAAGGCTCCCATTCATTCTGGATAAGACAGAATTTCGTTATGAATTCATCAAAATGAATGTTCTATGACATGGATGATTTCTTTAATATATAACTGGATTTATGAAAATATTAAAACTTATTAGAATTCATTGGATTCATAAACCCTTGAGGTTGTGTAGTGTACAAATTTTCTTAAATGATCTTATTAAGGAAGGTTGTTTTGACATCCATTTTCTAAATACAATAGTCATGGAAAACTGTAATTTCCAACAGAATTCTAATGGATTTAAGCATTGAAACTCCTAAAATAGTTTCTTTTGAGTCAATTCCTTGATGTTTATTGAACCATTTATCCACTAGTAATACTCTATAGGAATTGACGTGTTCATTCATGACCATTTTCTTCATGAATACCAATTTTCATCCAATGGTATTTACATCAATGGGAGGATCTACCAATATACCCACTTTTTTTTTGTAAATGTAATCCATTTCAGAATTGAAGGTTTATTTCTACTTTGTATCATATGTTCCACTTACTTCTTCCTTGTAGGATAGTGGATAATTTTTATCAACTAATAATGAGATACCATCCTTATTAAATAGATAATGGTACTGTTCGGATTCTGTAACCTCCCTTGTACTCCTATATAGTTATTGTGTCTCTAGAACAGTTCTTTCTTCCATGAGGCTTTGTGGAATCTGTTCCTATACCAACTCTTGAACACTATGAGCCTCGAATTCAGAGAAGTCTATCTCACTCCAACTATCTCTTTTGATTATTTTTTCAAACATAACCAATATGGTGTGTCTTTCTACAATAAAATTATTTATAATGGTTTTTATAGGTAATATATATTTTTTTCCTTGGGGAATCCTATAAAGGTATCCTTTGTGCCTTAGGTTGAATGTTATATACCTAAAGAGGCCTTAAAAACACATCCCTTCCCTACACGTGTAAATTCAAAAACATGGATTTCTTTTCACACCATAACTCTTATGGAATACCATTTATCAATTTAGTGTGAACTTGGTGTAGTATGTCCACCTCTATTTGTAATGCATATTCCAAAAGGATAATGAATGACTCACATGACCCTTCAGGGACCTCACAATGTCCCACAAGGTGTCATTCCTTCTTTAACTAACACTATTCCACTGAGGTGTCTAATGAGAAGTGATTTGGTATAAGATCCCAAAATCACATAAGTAATAAGTGAAGTCTTGATTAATATATTCTGCACCTCGTTCTAAGTATATATTCTTAATATATTACCATGATAGTTATAGACATCATTATTTTATTCATTTAACTTATAAAAATTATTTGACTTATACATCCGTAAAAGTTATGATGTATCAATACCCTCCCTTTACTTCAACTAGAAATGGTCTACACACGTATGTATGAACCAATTCAAGAATCTCTTTTTTCCTTTCACATTTTCTTTAAATGGGACATTGTTCATTTTTCCTTGTAATCATAAATGGAATATTCTATGTGGTTTTAGTTTGAATGAATCTAAATATCCATCTTGATGTAACTTTGTCAAGAATTTCTAATTTACATGACCGAGCCAGTGATGAAAAATTTGGGTGTGGTATGTGTCATGTGAATTATCATTGTTTTATATTTTCATTACATGGTTTTTGTAATCCAACACATAAAGGAAATTGTATAAATGGTCCCTACAAATACAAATACCATATTTTTAAAAGCTGAAACATTCATTTCCAAACATGAAAAAAATCAAACTATATCTAATCTGGATACAGAAAAAAGTTTTTAGTAACAGACAACACATAATAACAACCCTTTAACACCAACATCATCCCAACGGGAAACATGAGGTTATAGTCCCTAATAGCTACGTCAACAATTCTAGCTCTATTAGATGTTCATTGATCTATATCCCATCAGTTAGTCTTCCTGAATCTACTTGGTTCATGTATATGGATACATATGAGAGCAAAGAAAGTTATATCTAATATCTAATTTTTAGAAAATGATATATTTTATTCAATATCAAATGCACCTGAATCTTCCCCTTTCTTCTTATGATGGGTGCAATTTTTCTTCTGGTGGCCCTTCTTTCCACATGCGAAATAAACAACCTTATGTTCCCTTGACCCCCTTTGATCTTCTTTTTCATGGAAGTCATTTAAGATGATTTGGGTATAAAGATCATTTCCTTACCTTTCCAATTATTCACCATTACAACAAAAGGGTTACCATGCTTCATATCTTGGTCTACATAGCCGATTAGGATAAAAAGATCAGATATATATTTCCCAATGTTGTTCATGATAAAATTAACAATGAATCCGCGGAAGCACTGTGTGAGTTATGCGAGAATGAGATCGATGCCTAGTTCTTTGGGCCTCCAGGTTCTCAATGTTTCTAATGATCTTGACTACATGTGGCCCAATTTGGGAACTCTCTCCAAGCATACACTGAAACAGTGACTTGGAGATCTCAAACCATTCATGTCTTTCTCTCCCCTCGTAAAGACCACAGAGGTGATCGATCATTCTATAAGAATACATGTTATCATGAGACTTCATGAGCTCACTAGACATTTATTATAGCATCATACATTGAATGTTGACCACATCGTTCATATGTTTCTCATAGAGTATGAAATCCCCATCACTCGCCTCTTCGGAAGTCAGATCTAGTAAAGATGACTACAATACGTCAGACATTTGCTCATGGCATAGGAAAACCCCAAAGTGTCTAAACTATTCCTGGATGTTACTTCCAATGGGGATTTTGTCATTATCTATAATTAATGGTAAGGATAGTGTTGTTGAAGAGCATGTAATTTTTAGTATACAATTAAAATATAAAATCATTAGTACTTTCATGATTATATTTTATGAGAAATAATAAATTAATATTATTATGTCTCCCACTATTTTATCAAGTCCCAATTGTCTTCACCATTGAACATGGAATGTCTAGTTGCTATGATATTCTAGTGTAAATGATCCTTATTCACCTTTGTATAACCCCAAAAGGGTTGGTCAATCTATATGAAGTTTTTTAGGTAGGAATTTATTTTCCAACTATGGCATTGCAGGTCAATGATCTTTTTGGTGGACTCCCCAATCTTGAAATTTTGACTTTGGACTTCCTCAACTATTGCCTCAAATATTACACCATGTCATGCAAGGTCTACCCCTCTTGATATAATATTGTTAGGTCAACTTAAAACCTTTCATAATGTCTTATTGTGTAAAAGTAAGTGTCCTAAAAAGGGATTGTCAATGTCATAGATATATTTCATTTTTTTTCCATAATCAAGATACAAGAGGTATGATATGACTTAATATTTCATTTGGGGGATTTTTATCTCTTATTCCTGAATTTTTCATTTTCATTATCGAATTCTTGTTAATATTATGTGGAACTTACATATGTTTTTAACCGTTTCTTCATAATATTTACATGTAAGCATAGTTTATTTTAGTTAAATCTTCCATGATTGTTTAATTCATTAATTATGTGATCATGAAAACATATCCAAAATGATAAACCCCATAACTATTAGAAATAAAATAATGAAAATGGAATGATCATTAGAATTTATAATAGTTATTTTATCTAGTTGTTGATAAACTAACCCTGACCTGGAGGAGAAACATTGTGAATATTTTGGTTTTGTGTTTACAACTTTCCACATGTCGACCTCTATATCTCCTAGGATTGGTTTCGTCTAAGCACCAACCTGGACCACCTCTTCTAGATTTGGAGTTCCGTCTATTACGTATTCTTTTTTTAAATCACATGTATGTGTGGGATAAAAACTAGGCTTTACATAAAAGAAACCATGTGAAAATAATCCCTACATATAAATGAGGGGTGATTCTTTGTATACCAATAATTAATTTAATAAATAAATTAAAAGGAATCCAATCACATACAAAGGTCTTGGTATAGATTATGATCACCCACATACATGCAACAAGTTATGTATTTAATAAATATTGTATTCAATTATTTAATCGTTATTGCTTAAGATAAATCACACTCGGAGCAATTAATTATTATCTTTAATTAATCAATTCTTTTTTTCTTAAACATTTTCTCTATATTTCCTTGAGATTCTCAACCATCATAATTTTAAACAAATAAATTCGTTTAAAATTATATTTTTTACGTAATTTGTACCTTGGAGGGACCGTGATGAATTTGTGTTCATAACTAACCAATGAGTAGGAATGAACATTATGTATATAATAAATTAAGCACACACACATAGATATATATATAACACATGTCACCTGTTGTGCCCCAGCTTTATTCTTACACCACGTTATGCATCTCAAGGGTTTGTATAATATAAAAATAAATTTTAATAAATCTACATAATTTGGATGATTACATGGAGTGTATTTATTATTACATGACATATACTATCATTCACCAAACATCTTAAGTACGCGCCTCAGGATACGAATTTTATATTTTCTTTGGATGTACTCAGAGTACACAACATGTACATTGGACCACACGTCATGTCGTATCTTTGTTACATGATCTCCAGGCCGGAAATCTTTGTATGGGGTACATGGTCTAACCCTAACCCTAAGGGACTACACACCATGTCTACTAGCCACATGTTGTGTAATAAAAAAATCACATGGCACATGTTCCTGGTAAACACATGAAGCCTTTAAGACTTAGAAAAACTATACTTGAATGATGTAGTCTGGAAGAGCAGTCCTGATGCATTGAACCTTGATACACAGTATGTGAATCGAACTACTTGACGTGTATTATGGGGTTGTATGGCTTGGAACATTTGGCACATCTAGATGAGATACTTTGTTAAATTTTAATCAAAAATAAAATAAAATATCATTTTATTAAGGTAGATGATAAACTAAAGATAAGGAACACATATCAGGATTCATATTTGAAGGACGATTAACATGAATTAAAAAAATAAATTATTAAATTGTAAATAATTAAATAATTATTTAAATAATCATAACGTATGATGTAATGCTCTGATAAAACTTGTTTGTTCCAAGAACATCATAAGATTGGTAGGGATGTCACCCAAAATTAATTTTTACAACGATCAATGATTATTTTGGGATCAGTATGATGAAGAAACCCAGTCTCCACAGAATAGAATCAACAATTTTGATAATGCACGATTTGGATAAAAACCATTAGAGGGAATCTTGAACATCATGTTTCTAAATATTTTAATTAATTTTATAATTAAAATAATACTTATATCTATAGTATTTTCTTTGTTGATGATGTTGATCCTCCGTAGTGACCATTCTGGATTATCTCGTTGCTCTTGCGAGGATCCAAACTAGAATCACTCTAGTAGTGATCGACACATGCTCTTATGGCCTCTGATCGACACCACTTATTCTCAGGGTAATTTCCTAGTGATGTGAGTGTGTTGTGTTGGTCGTTCACGATCACTTGTTATTCGGCCTTGAATAATATATCACATTATTGAGAGTGGAGGGAAAAGGATTCGAGAGAGAGATTTTTTAGCTTAATAATTCCCATTTCACCAGGCATGCATTTCGGTACATGGAACAATAGGTGTATGTGTCTATTTATCATCATGGGGATTAGGTTATAATATTTAATTGTGTAATAGTAATTAAATACATTCCTAACCATAGGGAAAACCCATGATTTTTATAATAATAACATTTCAATATTTATGGTGCACAAACATGCACATAATAGAAATATCAATAAAATTCGGTGTCACAAAATAATAACAACATTATTGTTATTTCAATTTGTGTGAACTTGTTAAATAAATATTTACCATATTTCAAATAATTATTTTACTACTATGCTGGACTTGGTCTGCTCGAACTCCACATCCATTTATATAACACCCTAAAAAATAGATAAATAATTTATTCTCTGAAATAAATATTTTATTTAAAAACATGTAAATAAATATTTATTAAATGATCAACAAAATAAATCAATATATTTTACCCACAATCTTGTGAATAAATATTTATTTAATTTATCCAATAAATATATCAGAAATATAATTATTCTACTGCATTGAAAATATTGTTTAGTCCATTAATTAAATTCAAATATAATTTATCCATGACCACCAGAAACACATAGTGTGTGACCCTATAAGATTTTTTTTACTAGAATTTGGTGGGCTTGCCGAAAGTCCAACAGTACTACCTTGAAATGGGTCAAGGAACCCAAGAAAAAGAACTTAATGTGACAACAATGACATCCAAAAATGAATTCTCATTGTGTAATATAATCCCTTTGTCTCAATATCTCATAAAATAGGTTTCATGATAGTTTCATCAACATTTTTGCTTGATACATCATTCTTAGACTACCTAAAATAAACTGGTCCTTACACCATGGCTATGGAATTTTGTGTGATGGTTCTATTTTAATAAAAGGGTCGAGATATCAACATCCATAAATGGAAGGGATAAATCCTTCCTCGACTTATCCATTAATAACATGCCACTCATGATGCACCTAATGTACCCTACATCCCATCAATACTCAGTGTTATGGTTTTCATCAGTATATTAAAGTGCATGAGTCATTCCATAAATTAATGATAATCATACAATCTAAGGATCATTACACATGCTTACAGATTGGAATATTTGATGACACCAAAACAAGTGGAATTTCTACTGCTGGGTCTCATCTCATAATATCTCATCTTGGAGATTACCGTGTATAAAATTCATGAGATGAAGTATAATCTTCTTACGAGTACTCGTACCTAAATATTTATATACATTGTGTCCCATTATATTATATCATCCAACCAGAGAACAATATTTAAGAATATTGTCATAACACTTAAAGGATGTCATCATAGGTGGGAACTGCTATGACACAGTAAATACCACAAATACTCTATGACATTATTACAATATAGTCATGAAGAACAATGAAGAATATATAGTAGTATGTTTTAATATTTAAATATATTAAAAATTAATGTAATCAATGTACAACTAGTTGGTTCTAAGACCCCAACTCTTATAATAATGTAGATATATTTTAGGTATTCTAGTTATTCTAATGATATTTTTTGGTGTATTGAGGTTATAGAAAATGTTTCTTATCTAGTGGGTGTGTTCTCCATAAACAGAGGCATGTTTAAAGTGATTTTGGGTTGATTTACATATTTTTTCAGTAGGCGTTACTATGAAATTGTTTCATTTTGAAATTATATGCATGATAACACAATATCCATTCAATGGCCCAAAGGCCTTCATATTTTTATTTATTTTTGATAATACAAATTTCCAAAGGGAGGTGGAACCCTTACAAGGCTTGTAGGTGTAAGTATTACATTTCCCATAGGCCATAGAAGAATTAATTTTTCTATAGGATTGAAACATTACAAACAACCCAGACTAACTACTTGGAACTACTCCTCCCCAACATCTTCATCGTGAAATCAACATTCAACTTTCACATGGCTATTCGGCTAGGAATTCCTGTGAATGCATAGGCTTGTCCCGATGGAAGGTTCCATACCCTCTCATTCTTACAGTCCGTTTAGCTTTTGCTGTGGTGAAATCTCCTTGCTCATCCTCCATTGTAGAGCTTGTTCTTTATATGTCATCTGGTTTGCATCTGCATTAATGGTGGACTGAATGGCTAGAGGTGGCCTGAAGGTATTTCTTACCTGAAGGCATGGGTGGCCCGGAGGCCTTAAAGGTCTCGGGGACCAAATCTATGGCCCGATGGCCCAAACGGGGGCATATTCCCAGCTACTACAGTGCCAAACATTAGCTGCTGTAGTTCCCACTATAGTACCTGCTACAGTACTGCACAGTTCCTACTATAGTACCAGCTACAGTACTACTACAGTACCCAGAAGTAATGTCTCATCCTGGATTTGATCCCGGGTCTCCTGGATACACTTACGGAGTCCTTACCAACCAGGGTAATGCTCATGCACAACACAATATTAATTACATTTTAATGTGTGAAAGAATATATGTGGGAGACCATTAGTTTTTGGAAATAAATGAATAATGTTTCGAGCTTTGTATGACATGGAATTTTTGAAACAATACATGTTTTTATGCTTGAATTGGAATTGTTTTGAATATTATGATTCATGTGAAATTCCTTATTGATATTTTAAATGATTTTAAAATAAGAAAAGTGTTATTGACATGGTTTTTTACAACGAGTAAAAAAGAATTTTAATGTGAATTTGGGTTAAAGGATAAGTGATAACCTCAAATAGTTTTTTAAAGTGGTTCTCTTGTGGATTTCAAATGGGTTATTTACCATTGTGTGTGTTTTAATACATTTGAAATACCGATTTTATAGTTTCAACTATTTTTTTAAGTGGTTGGACATTTGGCCTTGTTTTTGTTCTCAATGTTGACATACCTTATGTAAGGGTGGAATTGAAATGTTTTAAATGAATATATTTTCCCATAATTTGCCCATAATTTCATGATTTTTTTTAAATTTGAATGGGACTTGAATTATGAGTTTTTTTTAAGTTAAAAGTGAATTTGGAACATTAATTTTTGAAAAATGTTCATGAAATACATCCCTTGATTTCCCAGTTACAATTTACCCCTTTTGTGGGGTTTTGATCACTATATGATTCTTATTTTTTTCCCTTGTGTGGGGATGTTCTTATTATTCCTTGTGTTCATATTATTTATACATGGATTTTCATTAATGCGCGTTTGGGGGAAGTAATAATTATCCATTTTTGGAAAATAGTTATTGTATGTACTATTCCAAAAATCATTTATTGGTCATGGGTTTTTGGTACTAAGTTGGATATCATGATTGTTCTTCTAATTAGATCACAATCTACTAATGTTCCACTAGTTGTGTTAATAACAAGTGAAAAGTTTCTTTTTTTAATCAATGTGACTATTGTGTGGGATATAAGGATAAAGGTTGTGGACTTAACAGATTCATGTAGCTCTATTGAGGGGTTATAACCATTTTTTAATATTATTGACATATTAGTGACTTTGGGAAGGACTATAATAGAATCATTTTCATGGTGAGTTATTGAGTAAGGGGTATTTGATATACTTTTTGTTTGAATCATTTAACATTCATTTATTGATATAGAAACCATCTTGTTTGTGTTGCATTTTTTATATTCCTTTTGATGTCTTCTAATACATACCTGTGATGTGTTACCCTTGTTTGTTGGGTTGCTTCATTTGAAAGTGATTTTTCAATGTTTGTTGTGGAAAAAGATTTTTTTAAATTCAATGACTTTTGTTTGGGTGTTTTAAGGTGGATTAATAATTATTTGTATGATTTAAATATGAATATAGTTGGGTATGTTTTTTAAAGGTTTATTTAATTTATAGATAATATATATATTGTTTTGTGAATTTTTAACAATATATGTTATTCCATAATGACTTTGGATTTTGGTTTTGACTTTACACTATGTTTTTTTAGTTTTGGGAAACCAAGAGGCTTGTTTTGTAGAATGATTAGAGGTTTTGTATTCCAAGGAAATTATATATATGCATGTTTAATTTATATTTTTTATTAAATCTAAAATTCATGAATATATTTATGAAATTGATATAATAATTATTGTGGGTTATGGTGACCTTGTAGGAAATTTATATCATGACTCAAAAAAATCTAGTTCCCTGTTCTCTTTTGGATCCTTCATGTTTTTCCTAAATGATGTCAAATGAGTAGGGTGGTGAAGTGCATTTGGTCATTGCATGTATGTTTTTAGGCCTGGATTTTGAGGGTTAGGTTTGTTCTTGTTCATTAGTTTTTTATTTTTGTTCCCCATTGATTCCACATGTGTGTAGGTTCTTAATTAATGTATTTTCAAATGGGATGGATAATTTAAGTTTGTTATGAATTATTTTGAATATTATTTATATATATTTTTTTCTAGATTTTATCTTTTCATCTATTTTATCTTTATGTTCAAATAAAAATTTCCCAAAGAGACTATTATGATTCCCAAGTGATTTTCACCAGACCACAGTGATAGGTAACTCCCTAATACCCCTATTATAGGTTGGGTTTTGTGTTGGTTTAGATAGACGACTGAGCCAATTTGTTATATGTGATAAGTATGCTCAAATATCTAAGTATAATATATGAGTTTAGTTATATTAATACTATTATATCATGAGAAGTATTTATGAATATTAATTATTATCCCCAATGAATAGATTTTGATTTAATAGTGAAAACCATAAATAGTGTGATGATCACATTTCATGTTTATAATTATTCTCTAGAAGAAGTTAGTTGGAATATTATTATGTTATTTCTCATTATTCATTATCTAGTTGAATATGATGTTCTCATAGGCATGAATTAAATTTATCTGAATAAATCCCACATAAGTGAATCATGAAGGGATGCCATGATTGATATTCCTAACAAACCTATGATCGTATATCATTGTGATGATAAATATGAACATCTAATGGAATTAACTTCAAGTGTATGAATATTTATTCCAATTCAAAATATATTTTTATCTTATAAAGTTAGGGAGAAACAAAACATCAATGATTATTCGGTTTTAGGATTTTTTTGATAACTTTATGAAATATTTTTGATGTATTCTACTGAATCATGAAGTTATGTTATCAATAGAGACTCATATTTGCTACCAATCATATTTCAGGACAGTCGATATAATTTCCCCAAACGAGTTATAGTAATTTAAGAATCAACTCCTGGTGAATAATTAAAAATAATTTAGTCGTCCAAGTTAGTTACCTTGGTAAAGACCCGAAATTTTATCAATGGAAACAACCTTCTTATAATTATTCTGTATTCTATAAATCACTTAAAATAAAATAAATAACATATTACAAAATTAATAAATGATGAATGAAAGAAATAATATACATTTCTTGATGTTAATGAACCTATACCTATAGAATAGTAACTTGACCATTGGAATTGAAATGTGACCATTAAGAATTATAATCCAACCAATATAATATTAACCACTCCCGTGAAAGTATAAATAAAATATTTTTATCTCTTAAATGATAATATGATATAATTATATCATAGTATATCCAAATAAATGTTTTAAAAATTATTAATTAAATGTTGGGATTTTTTTATAATACATAAATGACTATTTTTAATTTATTATTAATATAATGGATCAATATATAGTTTATTTACATAAAATAGATTTAAGAATTAATATTTTCTTGGTTTATGAATGTAATATATATTTATGAGAACTTAATTTATTTTTTAGAGTATTATAAAATGAGTTTTAATTTTAAAATTCATATTTCCAATGTAAGTTATGATTTTAATTAAAAAATAATGTTATAATATTTTGTAAATTATTTTCATTAAATGGATTTTAATTTTTAATTCTAAAAAACAAAAAATTATCATGGTTATTTTTTTTCTAAGAAGATGATTTTTTGTGAATAGTAAAATTAGGTAATTGATGATATTTAAATAATAGATGAATTATAGAGACATAGATGATTTATAGAAAATGTATTCCCATAATATTGAACCATACTTATTTATTTTAATATATTTATTGATGAGGTTCACACTATTTATATTATTGAGATAAAATATTAAAATAGTTAATAAAATTATCAAAAAACACCGCTATCTTCCCCTACAAATATGACCCCTAAACACCTCTTCTTCTAAGACCTTATAAGAAACTAAGATTATCAAATTTATAACCATTAATTTTCCCATGAAACTAACCTATTTCTAGGAGCCTTTTGTCTTGAAAAAAAATTCCAAATCCTATTTCCTTATGGAAGTTATCAAGGGGAATAATTCAAGAGGTAAAATCATCTTTCTTATCTTTTAATTTCTCTTCAATTTATTTTCTTTCATTATTCCATAATCACACCCCCATATAACAGAGGTATTGTAACTCCAATATATTCTATACACTAAAATATTATTATGTTCATAAAATAATTTATCATCAATACACCTTCTCTAATCCATTTGATTATAAAAATGAAAACATCATCCAGGATTTGTTGATTTTCAACCATTATGGACGATGAATTTTAATTTTCTAATTAATAATTCAAGTATGGCCCTAAAACCATTATAATGGTTAAAAAATTATTTTATATCCCTTTATATCTTCTAGAACTAACATATATATATATAATATTAAATAATTAAACGAAAACAATCCGTGATTATCAAAAAATCAGAAAATTAATCTAAATGATTATCATTATCATTTTTTCTAAGGATTCATACTCATACCAGAAATAAAAATATATATAATATCATTTACTATTATGGAATTTAATTAATGAAATATAATCTTAATTTAGTAAAATTATCCTCATTTTATATAAACTTCCACAAATGTATACAAGTGAACCAATAATGAAAACCAAGAAAATGAAAACTCTCGGACTATGAAATTGAACATTATAACTTATCAAAATGGCCATAGTGAACATAATATAATTATATTCAATAAAATTAATTTTAATTATATTTTGGATATATAAATTAATGACTATAATCTAATTATCTATTATATTAAAGTTAATAATGAATTCCTATATAAGGTAATGGTATTTCTCGAACCCAACTCTCTCACTCACTCTCTCTCTCTTTGGGTTTTCCCTTATTCCTCCATTATTCGTATGGATTTTAATTTAGTATGTTATAAAAATATTTTATTTTTTCATTACCTTTTAATTTTTGGGGTATACAGGTTTCCAATCTAAAATTATAAAAATTGTAAATATTTTTCCAAATGTACACATCTTTATAAAAAAGCACATATTTTACTTCTCTTGAGATTGATTATTCTCCACTCAATATTGAGGATTCATTCATAAGGTATGTTATTCAATTTTTATTTTGGGAACCACAATGTATATTCATTAATGTATGATTTATGAAATTTTAATGAAACCCATATCTATTCCATGGGTTATGGCATATATTATTATACACTCTATGTGGCCTGGATGATTATGAAAATGTTATGATGTTTTTGGTGTACCCAGAATTATTATGTGCTCTAATGAATTGGGCAATTTAACTAATCTCATGGGATAAGGTAAAATATGTGTGAACATGATACTATATTTGTTTAAAATTATGATTTCATGATTATGTACATATGTTATTCATGAATATGATGCTATCATTATTCACAACTACACGTAGCTGTTGACTACTAAGACCTGATGTACCATTTTTACGCATTGGCACATTTCATGGATGTATCTAATTCTTCCTATCATTGTGATGTTGGTTATACTGTTCTTGTGTTAATATGATGATGATTATGCTCACCTAATTCTATGATGTTTCATCTTCTTATCTATCATATTATTGGGATTTTATCACACCCCATTAATTAATGCATATCCTTAGGTGACTACATATACTAAGGGGAATATGAGGGCTAATAAGAAGCTATTAAAAATAGATTTACTTTATTTTTGATATTTTATTATGTAAAGTTTTTGTATGGTCCTAATTTTCCCATGGAACTAATCCTATGGATCCCATTTTTGTTACACTATTATAGTGTTTATATTTAAAATTATGTAATAGTATTATAAGAAAATCGATATATATATATAGTTGGAATCAGCGAAGGTTTTAGTAAATTAGTGAATTAGTATTATAGAACATATGTGAAAAAAGTTATTATGATAATATCTATTAGTAAACATCTAAGAAGACTTGTTTTAGAAAAATTAAAAACATAGGGATACAACAAGATATTCTTTTAGTGTTATTTGAAAAAAGAAGAAACTTATTTATTCATGAATTGTTGGATTTTTTTGCAAATAGTTTCTATTTTGAAAATTGTGGGAAGAAGTAGAAACCCAACCAACAACCAATTTTAGGGAAAATTCATTGATTTCCGGAATGACATCCCCAATACATAGAGTGGTGGAGTTAAAAATTTCATGAATATTATAACCCATATGTATGTGGATATAAAAAATAACCTGAATAATGTTTAATATCATCCTTCACCTAATAGAGAGAAACTATCTATCAAGTATTCTATATGTCAATTCCCACTAACATTTAGTGGATATTTCGATCCTCTAGTTGCTAAATAGTTATTTAACTAAATGGAGAATATTTTTTTTGTGATTCGATAGTTTGATATGGAGAAGGTGACTAAGGCTATCTATCATTTATATGGAGAGAAAAACTAATGTTAGGTGTCTATTAAGAAAAGAAACCCCAAGGAAAAATTTAATAGATAGAGTGGGAAGACATTAATAAAGTATTTATTCACATTTATTTCCCTTGAACTCTTTGTACAAAGATGGAGAGAAAAATCATATATTTGAAGAAAAATAAAGATGAATCTATTACATATTATAAAGAAATTTTTAATTGGATTTCAATGTAAAGCTTTGTTTTTTCTATCAATAATGATATTAAATTGGATATATTTTTTTTGGTTTAAAACCACACCATAAAAAGGCTCTAGAAATTGGATAAATTTGATGTTATAAATAATATGTTTTGAGTTTTTCAAAAAGTAGAAATAGAGTTTGGATAATAGTCCCTTTCTAAGAAGATATTTGATGATTGATTGATTATTAAACAAGGGGATCAAACGAAAAAGTTGGAAGGAAAACTCAACCACTCACATGTTCAAAATGTTGGGAAAATATCATGGTAATTGAATTAATGGGATGATGAGATTCTTCATTTGTTTGAGATAAGGCCACCAAAATCATGAATGTAAAAGAGATAAGTGATGTTGGAAAATGTTGTGGAAGAAAATATACCACCACCTATGAATCAATGATTCAACTGTAGGGAGAAAGGGCACTATGAAATCCAACTAACTAAACCTAGATTCCTTGAGGGTAACGACTACCAGTTTTCACCAAAGGTAGTGGAGAAATGGAAAACTTATACCGTTACTATTGTATAGGTAGAGACTGAAAATGATATGGTGAAATGAACTTTAGTTATACATTCTAGAATAGTGAACAAACTATTTTATTCTAGTTCTACACATTCATTCTAATATTAAATTTTTTGTATAACAATTCAAACACCATCTCAAAATATGGAGTTTGAGTTATCTATGAGAACATATAATGGGGAATTTATTTCATGAAAAGTATATAACTCTTCCTCACACCATGTTTTTAGACTAAACCTTCTATAAATTATTGTCTTACTTCCATTTGTGGTGGTTAATTCTATATTGGTAATTTATTTTATATGTTTATAAAATTTTGACATCAACAATTGAGAAAGGGAGATAATCATGCTTGAAACTCCTTATGTATCCCCATCTCAAGGAAACATATAGTTTTGTACAAGGAATTCTCTATTTGTGGTCTTTCACATCCCAAATCATCCTCTAATTCTGTATAAGTATAAGGGGCAGTATTAATCTCCTTATGAATAATCATCATAATTGTGTATATTATTTACTTATGAGTAATCATATATATATCAAATTATTGAGACAAATTAGTAAATCATGCTCGAAGATATTCCCATTGTGAGGGACTACTGTGATATGTTCACCGAAGAATTTCATTGTATTCTTCCTGACCAAGAGGTTGAGTTCACAACTAATCATATTCCCAGATCTATTCCAATATCAAAGATACCATATTGAATGACCCCTATTGATTTGAAAGAACCAAATAAGTAGTTAAAAGAGATTATGGACAAGGATTTTATATGCATGAGTACTTCACCACGGGGTGAACCAGTCCTCTTCATCAAGAAGAAGGATGGATCAATGCCCCTCTATATTGATTATCTTGTAATAAAAATCAATAATGATAAAGAACATGTATCCCCTTCCACAGATAGATGACTCATTCGATAAATTTTATGGGCCAATTATTTATATAAGTTGGACCTAGGGTTGGAATATCACAAATTAATGGTGAGGAAGGAAGATATTATCAAGAATGAATTTTGAATGAGGTATGGAAACTATGAGTTCATAGTTATGCCTTTCAGACTGAAAATTTCTGAAAAATATTAATGGGCACAATGAATAGAGTATTTAGAGATTATCTCAACAAATTCGTGGTAGTCTAAATAGTTGATATTCTAATATACTCTAAGTAAAAGGGGGAACGTGATTAGAATTTGAATACTGTGATATGGAAAATTTTAAGGGAGAAAATACATGAAAAGTATAGTAAATGTGAGTTCTGAAGAGAGGAAGTTTCTTTTACTGGGAATAATATCACCATAACATGAATATCTATGGACCCTTCTATGAAAAATGAAATTTAGGAGTGCCATGGACCATCAATTTTTATGGACATCCATATTTTCCTTGATATATATTGGTATTAATGATTATTTTTAAAGAACAAATCGTGATTTTAAAAGCCACAGACAAATATTACTCGTAAGGGAGAAAATATTATATAGATTAGTGAGTGTGAATACTTCATCAAGGAGTTATAAAACAAGCTTAATGCCAAACTAGTAATCACACTTTTAATATGTGTTGAACAAATTTTCTTATTTAAAAAGGATCGAATGAAAATTATAGTCTATTACTGATAGAAATGATAATTTGATAGTCTATGACACATTGATGTTAAAAAATCATGAGAGAAACAATCCCACACATGATATGGTGTTGGAATATGATATCTTCGTGTTGAAAATCTGGAGGCACTGTCTCTAAATAGATAATTATTTTATACAAACTGATCGTAAGAGCCTTAAATATATATTTAGATATGATGATCTTAGAAATTTATAGAAAAAATTGGTATATCTCATAAAATATTATGACTACTCAATCCACTACCATCTATGAAAATAGAATAAAATTGAGGATGATCTAAGTAAAAAGGATCATATAACATTATCAATGACGAGAAATGAGATGAATCCAATCTTCTTATATTTAAAATATATAGATATGGGAATAATTATGGATGAAACACCATCAATAATTTCTCAAATGATTGATCAACCATCCCTAAAGGAGAAAATAATGTATGGTCAAAGAAACAATAAATAAATACAAAAAATGATGGATGCTATCAAAACCAGAAAATACATATATTTCAAAACTAATGAAAAATAGGTTTTAATATTTCTTCCACAACATTGTGCACCATCTAATTGAATGATAAATAAATATATTGTGAATGATTCAGATATCTAAACCATCTCTATTAATATAGGGATCGTATATAAGTATGGAGAGCTTGAAAAGAACTATTGAAGAAACAATACGAAGAAGGAGTTCACTGAATATACATTAGAGTTCCTAGAATGTCAAAAAGTGAGGGTTGAATGAAAAATTTCCCAGGGGATGCTGAAAACAATACCCATACCTTCATGGATGTGAGATAATATCGACAGGTAATGTCTCACAAGACATCTATAGACATACTAAGGAAACAATTATATATGGGTTTTTATAGATCATCTTACAAGGACATATCAATTTATCAAAGTTCGAGATGACTTATCACTAGATCAAATTTCAATGATATAAATATTATAAGTTGTAATGATGCATGGAATAACACTATAAATTGTATTTTATTGATATTAGAGATCCCCATGATGATCTAGAAAGTCCTTGAACATGCTCTAAACAATGAGTTAAAATTTAGTATTTCGTATCACCCTCAAACTGATGGTTAATCTGAATAGACAATTATAACATTAGAATACATGTTGAGATAATGTTCTATAGACTTAAATTTTGGATTGGACTAACATTTTCCTCTTGTCGAGTTCTCTTATAAAAATATTTTTTTCTCTCGAGCATTATCATGAACCAAGAGGGGATCTCAACCATCCCAACAGACGACCCAATCCATTCCATAAATATTTGTTCATTCCTGATCCCCATGGGAAAGAGAATAGTTCTATGTATCATGTAAAAAATATGGTAATTATTTTTTCCAATAAAATAGGATCAAATAATGAATCTAAAAAATGATCATTCTATAATTACCATAAAGCAACGATAAATATATACTCAAGCTAATACTGATGCCAATATAGTTAAACGAAGAGGAAACTTACACAAAACAAATCAAAGATTCAAAAAACAAAAAAATACCCATGTGACTTCATGGACACTACAATCCATAAACCAACTTCCTAGGAGATATTATGGGACCACAAGCCTAGAACATAAAAATAACTCGCATATACCAACAACGAATGGAACAAGTAGGGTGTGAAAAAATAAATTCATAGTAGGAAACTGACATAAAATCCATACATTTCCATTATCAAAACTATTATAGAAACACTAATTTTAAAAACATATATTAAAATAGGATTGTAAAATTTTTAATATAGAAATTCAACTATCCTTTTTCAAAACAACACACAACACCTCTCTATTTTAAAAATGGTTTATGAATTTATAACCAAATCAAAATACCAAAATCCAACATGAAATACCCGTATTACTAAATGAATATGAGTAGTGTAAATAGCAAAACAAAACATGAAATGGAATATAGACATGAGCATACATATAGTAAACCATATAAATTTTCTAAAAATTCGTAAAACATTCCCAGGATTTAGTCATGTTGGACTAACCTTCTGGTGTGTGGGGCATCTCTATGGAAAATAATTCACTGGCCATTGTAACCTCGAATCTAATAGAAAAATTCTATCTGGACTCTAAGACATCCAAGGGGTATTGGCCCAAGCAATCAGGGTCAATAAGAAACTGTCACTAGACCCTCTAAAGGCACATATGAAACCCATGATAATAGTATATGGTTAAAGGAAGAGGCCCTTATAAGGGTGACTCACCGCACTTTCCTCCACTGCAATTTCCTACAACAACACTAACACCACCATGTGATAACCGACAATATGACATCCTTCATAGGGGTACCCATCCAACAACGGTCTTTTTTCATATTCCAACTGGTCCATTGCATCACAAAACCGTTCATTCCATTTTTCAAAACATGCAAATATTATAATCAATAATTTGTAACATTGTATTTCCAAAACCTTGAAAAGTTCCCACTAAGACTTCAACATTATCAATTACAATACATTTATAAATCGTTTACAAAAAAACATTAAAACACCACTTTTATGCATAATTCCAAATCGTCCATTAAACTAGTTGTTTTACAAAACATATAATAATTTCCAAATAGTAAAAATTTAAACAATACATTTTATGTAAAGAAGTTTATGTCACTTAAGGAAACACATCATCATTTGGAAATCAAAGAACAATTTTGGTTAAAAGTGGATATGGGAGAAGTGAAGAACATTTTTTTGAAACCGAGGTTCAAGGAATATATCACTTTATGTGCCATCATCATTTGAAAGCACATCCATGTGTGAACAATATGTATCCATGGAGGTGCCATCATAAAATGTCTCACTTCTAGTGTCAGTGAATCCATTAAAATGTTTATTTTTCAGAATTTCACATTCCACTAAACAAAAACAAACATGTCACACGTATTCAGTATCACCAATAAAAATTTAAGAGTCCTAATAACCCTTCCAAATAATTTTACCAACAATTATCAAGCCATAAAAAGGCCCCCAAACACAACATAATTCAAATTTGATGTTTTTACCCAAGCAGTCAAAATAGAATTATGGTAAAATAACACCAAATGTTCTGAAATTTAATTTAAAACTAAATTAATATTATTAAAACATTTTCCTCATAATTATATCACATTTTTAATGAATCCCATGTGAAACCACTTCCACTATTTCTTCCAAAAAAACACCATAACATGCCAAATAATACTTACAAAAGCAAGAGAAACACATCTATATATTTTTTAAAAATACTAAATAATCATATTTAATGTAGTATAAATGAAATGGATAGAAAAGACTACCTCAGCGATGTGTGGATGTGATAAAACTTCATGGGAAGGAATAATAAGTCCCAAGGAACAATCTGAACAACCTAAATCAAATTTAAACAACCCAATATATCAACACAAATTTCTAGGTGTTGGCCAAAAGATAAACTCCATCAAAAAAGACTAATAAATCAAGAGGCTAAGGATAAGAGAGGAAGGAAATCACAAAAATCCAATTAAATTACATTAGGAACCTCCATGGATCATCAATTGAGGTCAAGAAGTGAGGGAGAGGGTTTTGGTGAAGCCCTAGGAGAATATAGGTAGTAGGGGGAGAAAACGCTGAAATGGGGTTTGATACATGGAATAAAAAACATGTAATTTTAGAATTTTAAGAAACTAGGTTGTTATCATGGTTAGTCCACACAGTTTGACATACTATGAAAAAACTGTCTGGTATCCACTCTTCAAATAGACTGAACATTTAACATGCTTGCTGCATAGTTTCCCAAACCATGAACACAATATGTGCCTTAGCCCTGGTCCCCCAAACCAGCTGCATAGTTAACTGAGAAAATATGTATAGTTTACCCAAACTATGTGCTAACCTTTGATAGGCAAAAAACTCTCCCAAGACCTCCTAAATTAAAAAAATTAAACTGGGAATCCACACAAATCTCAAACAAGAGATCTAAACCTAAAAAAAATTAATATAAAATAATTCTAATGATTAGGGTATGAAAAGGATCCAAATGGGTCAATATGAATCCCTATATGGGAAAATATATAGAATAATGGAATTTTGGGGTGAAGCTGGTGAACACACGCTACAAGGACCTAAAATGGCCAAAGAAATCGTAGAGAAGGTGAAATCCATTCAGTAACACATCAAGGAATCCCAATGTCAATAGAAAATCTTTAAATACTATCTCAGTGATACCTTGATGTAAATGCTTGAGAAATGGTATTAATCCATGTATCTCCATGGAAGAGGATCATGGGATTTGGATGAAAGGAAAGCCAAGTCATAGGTACATCATCCACTTTTATATTCTTGATCATGTCGATGAAGAGGCCTATTAGTTGTAACATACACCTAACATGTCTCAAGTACACGATGTATTCCATGCATCCCTCCTGAATAAGTACCTACAAAATCCCTTACATCTAATAAAACCAAAGGTGGTACATTTGAAAAATGATCTCTCTTTCGAGGTGTAGATGGTGAAGAACATGGACTGTATAGATAGAGTTCTACACAAAAATACTATACACCTAGCCAGTATATTTTGGTGGAACAATAAGTACAATGAGGAAACAAGGGAACTAGAGGATGCAATGAAAGAGAAATACCCCCCAATGTTTAAGTAAAATGAAACTATATGGTTGAAATTTAATAAGGGGAAGAATGAAACAATCAAAAAAATTATCAATAGAAAATCACTTCTTAGAGTTATTCCATATATTATAAATAACATAAAGTCACATAGAGAACAAAATAAAAACATTGTAAATGATGAATTAATGAAATAAGAAGTATTTTTACAAGTTAAGAAACCAATACCTATCGAATTGTAACATACCAATTGAAATAGTAATATTCTATTTAGGAATAATAATCCGGCTTATAGAATAATAACCTATTATTTGAATGTTTAATTAAAATTTATGTATATTATAAATGATACAATGATATAATTATATCATAGTATAATAAATGAAATATTATTAAAAATATTAAATATGAGTTGGTATTTCTTATAAAACAAAATTTTGTATTTTAAAATTTATTATTAATATATTGATATAAAACAATGTTTTTTTTCAAAAAATAGATTCATAAATTAATATTTTACTATCATATGATTATAAGATAATTTTATTATACCTTAATTAGTTTTTCCTTGTACTATAAAATGATTTATATTTTTAAAATAAATATTTTCTAAGTGAATGATGATTTTAATAAAAGCAATATAATTTCTTATATTTAGAAATTTAATTTTAAGAAATTTAAAATATTTTTTAATTTTTTACGTGGAAAACATTTTATGGTGAATATTATGTATTTTTATAATAAAATGAATTTTTTTTGAATATTGAAATATTGTAATTTAAGGTATTTAAAAAATTCCTGAATTATTGAGTCATTGATGATGTATGGATGGTGTAAACACATAATTATGAACACTCTTTCATTATAAAAATATATTTAGTGATAGGGTTCAATCTATTGACACTCTTGAGGTTAAATAATACAATAATAAATAAAATAATCTAACAACACCCCTTTTATCCCCTATAAATACCACCCCAAACCACCTATTCTCCATAGTCCTTTCATGACATGAATATTTTCTAATTTTTATTAAATATAATTCACATGAACCTCTCCCACAAACAGATTACACTGGACACAAAAAAACAAAATACATTTTCCTTAAGGAGGTTGTCAAGGAGAAGAATTCAAGACATAAAATCATCTTTCTTTTATTTTAATTTGCTTTCAATTTATTTCATCCTCTTAATCTATCCCCAACTACACTTATCCAAGGGGAATGATAACTACTGTATCAAAATTATATTATAATTTTATTATGTTAATAGAACAACAAATCATCAATATACCTTCCCCTCTCGATTTTATTCTAAAAATGAAAATATCATCTGTGATGTGTCGATTAACCTCCATCCCGGACGATGTGATTTAATTTTCATATACCGCCTTCAGGAATGGTCAAAAAACCAATACAATGGTTCGTTTTTTTAATTTATGTTTTAATCATTTTAATGTTATGTAACCAACATATTTACATATTATTTAATAATAAAATGAAACTAGTTCGCAATGATCGAAAAACTTCCAAATTACCCTAAATTATTATCATTATATTTTTATATAATGATTCATCCTCATAACTTATAAAAATGTTATATGAGATAATTTAATCTTATATATGTTCATTATTAACAAATAATCTCAATTTCTAAAATGTAACCATATGTTACCCAATCATCCATACATATATTCAAGTGAACCGATCTTGAAAACTAAAAAAACAAAAAAGCTCAAACAATGAAATTGAACAATCAATATCATTAAAAGGCCATAAATTAACATAAAAAATTGTAATAAATAAAATACAAAGAGATTCGGTTCGGTACTTATTAACTAATGAATTTAATTTGATTATCCATGACATTATTATGAAGAAAGAATTATGATATATGATAGTGGGATTTCTTGAACCCATCTCTTTTTACATGGGATTTTTGTATTCCCCTCCATTCTCAGAATGGAAGGTCCACTGATGATCCTTAGTTATAATTTATTTTTTGTTCCTTTTAATTCTCTGTGATACACTTGTTTTCAATATAATTTTTTGAAAATGGAATTATTTTTTTTTCAAAATAACTCGTCATTCTAAAAACACATGTTCTACTTCGATTGAGATTGTTTATTCATAACTCAAGATTTATGTTTTTTATACCAAGAATATCAATAAATTTTTAATTTGGAAACCTCATGGTTTGTATATGAATTTAAACATTAAAAAATTACCATAAAACCCAATTTCTTTCAATGGATTATGCAAAATATTTCTATACGTTCTATGTGGCATGAAAGGTTATGTAATTGTTAATATGTGACAAGAGCTCCCAGAATTCTATAGTTGTCCCATGAAGTGGTTAATGTTATTGATCTCATGAGATAAGGAAACATATTTCTAAACATGATGCTATAGTTTTTCACAATGTTGATTTAATGATTATGTACATATGTTATGCGTGAAGATGATGCTTGCATTGTTCAAACAAAATGTGTGGTAGTTCACATCAAAGACATGATGTTTCATTTTTATGAATTTATACATTAAATGACTTTATCTATTGATTATGCTCATGACTATGATGATTATCCTATATTTATGTTTTGATGATGATGATTATGTTCAATCCATGTTATATTGATTCAAGTCCTTACATTTCATTTTGATATGATTTTAGCTCAACCCTTTCATTGATGTATATCATCAAGTGACTACATATACTAATGAGAACATGAGGGACTATAAAAATATATAGAATAAGAAATTAAATCCATATTGATGTTTTGTTAATTTAATGTTTTCTGAACTCCTAATTTTCCCACGATAATAAAACACTGGATCATTTTTTTGTGACACTATTTTATTGTTTACCATTAAAATAATGCAAAAGTAGTGAATGAAAAAGAATGGTTTCTATTACCATCATGTGAAAATGGTCTATTTGATTAGTTAAATGATTCCAAAATTAGACTGTCCAATTATTTTCTAGAACAAAACATGACAACAATCAATAAAAAGTATCATTTACCCTATATTGAGGACAAGTTTGATCAACTATATAAGGATAAATACATTTATAAGATTGACCTTCATTATGTATCATTAATTTAGTTTTAATAAGATTTATATACTAAATACATCATTCCATACTTGGTATATACACTATGAATATATAGTGATTCAATTTGGTCATACTAATCCCCCCATGATCTTCATGTATTTAAGGAATAAAGACTTTTGAGATTACCTTGATTGATTTTTGGAGTTCTTTATTGATGATAATATTATATAATCACAGATTATGGAAGAACATGATGATCTCAATGTATATTCTCTAAATACCTCTATTGAGGGGAATATTTTTAAAAAATTTACCAAGTATCAATTTTTACGACAAAAGATTTTACTTTTGGGTAATTTATTCTCGATAGAGGATATATCTATGGGTATATTAGAGACCAAACTTATTTAATGTTGGACCAAACAAACCACCATGACCAAGATACGATGTTTTAATTTTTTGGATGGATATTATTATAGGTTTGTGGTAAAATTATCCTGAATTTTTAGTCAACTCTCCATCTTAACTCAAAGTTATCCAACTTCCACTAGAAAAAATGAACCTAAATAAATTCTCAAGTAACTGAATAGAATTTTATCCATTCCACATGTTCTTATATTGAAATTGATATATTTAAAAATAAATATAAAAAATTATAGTGATAAAAGTGAAATGAATAAGGACCACATTAACGGGGAACCCATGCTGGGAAAAACTTGTTGGAGGAGTGAAGAGGAACTATAGAATCAACGAAATTTGGAGCTTTGATTCCCTCACAAAAAGTGTGAGAAATAATAAAATTGATTTGCATTATTACGTTTTATTTTTTGTGACATGATAAGATATACTATATGGGGAAGGTATAAGACCTTTCACAACATTAACCTGAACCGGAGAATCAAATTCAACCATCGCATAAAAAATATGTCACAAATTGCATTCTTGATGACCTGTGAGCATCACATTAGCCTCTTCTTGGAGAAAGTCACCAATGCCAAAAGAATACATGAAGTAAAAGAGAACATATCCTCTATTTTCGCACAGTAGGCACCCATCCCTCATTATTCCCAGGTTACACAGACCATCAATATTGATCTTGAATCCCATGGGGGTAGGGATCTTGTTGAGCCAATGACTGAGGTACTCCTCAAGATTGAGAGAAGAGGAACATTCATAGGGGAAGTCAAATAATAGAGAGGGAGCCTCCTCCCATTGTATTAGCTCATACACTAACTCAATGAGAATGATATTTATTCTGATGATGATATCCAATGTCTATCATTGAAAACCATCAACCCATGTTTTATTTTTTTTCCAAAGGATCTAGAAATAGGCCACAAAAATGAGAGATCTTACTATCTACTATTATTTATTCTCATCCAAATTTTTAATCCATTGATCACAGATTTCTTTTCCAGAAAGAGAAATTACATGGAAATCGTTGAATCTACCAAAGTAAATCCACACATGAGTATCCCACTAGCTCTCCAAGAAGAGGTGATTCATTGATTCATTGTAATGGGTTAAACAAAAGCTACATTTTTGGGACATCTGAATTCCATGATAATTGATATTATCATCTGTAGCCATTGAATTTTTGTCCATACACCATATAAGAATGTTTAATTTTTTTGTGACCTTCTTTTACAATAGAAGATCTTCCCAGACAACCACATTATCAGATGAATGTAATATGTTGAAAGATACATTATTATAGAATTTACCTAACACTGAACTATCTAAAAATCACTGATCATGATCCTAATATAACATGATATGGTTAAAATTTTCATGTTTCTCATGGTTGAGGGTAGTATAGATAAAATATAGATACTGTTTTTCCTGACTGATGGAAATAGATGGAATAAGGACCCCTGCAAAGCCAATTTTTGTTCCTGCTTAGTTATCATGCCAATATGATATGTCACCCCGACCATCAATCCATCTCATGGGAGGATATATGGTCATATGAAGTTAATAATTTCTCAAAAATTATGTTAAGGTATTCATTGTTTACTCTTCTTATCAAGAACATATTAGTTATTAGAAGTATTTACCCATAGAGAATGATGACCAAGATCCTCCCATTCAAGGTTGGAATGCATGGTTTGAACTAAGCCCACAATGTCTACCATGTTGAGGCCTACTTCGAATGTGGGTTTTTCTAATCTTGCCCATGCCACCCAATGATTCATTACCTCACCTTGAGCATCCCAATTAAAATATGGCATGATATTTTTGAGGTGTGTGATAATAGATTTGGGAACCATGAAGTCCAAATGTTCATACAATACCATAGTGTAGGTAAGAGTTTTTCATCTATAATGACGTATAAAATAAGGGATTGTGATTTATTTTCAATTAAAATTACATAGTTATAGATTACATCTCATTATAATTGAGGTTTCATGAGCTCAATTACACAACATATTATTGGGAGTTAGTTTTGTAATTATTAAAATAATGATATTGATGAATTATCTTTTATATAATGATGTGATATATACACTAAAAATAAATGCTTAAATTATATTCTCATATTGTAAGAGTTTAATATGATAAAGATAATATTTTTAGATATGGTGAAGGAAAATTTCTTCGTAGTGCATTTCCACCCCGAGAAAGTGAAATAGGTGTACTTCTATTTGTGTCAAATGTATCTTACTATCTTATCCTTGATCGGGAAAAAAGATCCAATATTATTCTATTTTCAAAGGATAGATCTCAAAATAATCAAGGAATGGGGAAATAAATATCCTTCTCAAATATGTGTACAACCATCTATCTAGGTGATGATTAATGAGGTAAAAAAATAAGATTTGGAACTGTAGAAGATGGAGTGAAATGGTCCAGATGTCAACATTGATTATAATGAAATTATATGGTTAAGAAACAATGTGTGTATTCATTTCATTACAAGAGTAAAGGAGTTGTTAGAGGTGAATAATATTTCTTTATTATCTTTTCATCTTGTATATATTAATATTTAAAGAGAAATAGATATCATTGGGTATTTATCTTGATGCATACTATGTTAGACTATTAGGGATGATAGATTGATGTCTAATGGTATGTACCTAACACTACCCATACAAGAATAAAAATAATAAAACATAACCATGTATTTTCTTGATGGATTCCCAAAAAACCTGATAGACATAATTCTATATGTGTTGTATTTAATAAACATAGAAATTCATAAAAATTCATTTCTTTCATATATGATTTATCACTTCTTTATTTTTCAATAATACACATCAATTAAGAGATATGGTTTCACGGATTGCCACATTCTATTGCATCTATTGGGATTGGAGGTTTACCTTGATGTTTTAGAGAAGTATGCAATAGTCTTGGGATATGGATTTAAGTTTCATCACATTATATCATACATATATAGATAATTATTTTTTAGAGAACCATTAAAATAACATATAATATTCCAGGATATGGTTTTATGTATTTTAATTTTTGTTGAGATTAACACATTCCTCTAGGTGAGTTTTTATATAAAAATATCATTACATAAAGAATTATGATAAACCCATATGAAGGCCTATAAAGAATGAAGTGTTGTTCTCCATCATGCTAGGATGAATTTGGTGATAGAAATATATTTAAACCTGGGATGGATGAGGAAATTGTGGAGAATGTTAGATCCATTTATTATCACATCATGGTTGCATAGAGTCGACAAAAATGTTATGCTAAAAATAATCAGTGAGATATATAATTTCATATTGGTGATATGTTTTTATTGAACAATTATCCATGGTGTATGGTTATGAGATTTAGAAAAAATTGAATGATGATCTTTATCTATATTTTCCCAATTGAGATTATTGATTATGTAGGGGAAATAGCTTATCCCTTAGTCGTTCTACCAAATCTATCTCAAGTCCATGATGCATTCTAAATATCAATCATAAATAAGTTCATATTTGAACCTTCTCATGTACATAACTGAGACGTCAAACCACTTGGGAAATATCACTCTTATAAGGAATAAGCAGTTGCAAATTTTTATTGTACATAGATAGAGCTGTGAAGAATGACCACTCACATGGTAAATGTTTTCTGGTTAAACCACCATTTTAAGGAAGCTACTTTGGAACAAGAGGATATTATGAGGTAGAAGTATCCTCATTTATTATCAAACTAATATAATATTAAGGGATATATTATTATTTTAAGGGTTATAATTTATCACCTAAATATTTTATGAAATATTTTTTCAATTAAAATTAATTTCATCATCCACTTTCATTTCATGCAACATTATGTTTTTTCATAACTATGAACCACTATAACCTGGCCATTAAATTGTTTGATATGAATAAGACTAAAAAATATATGAAATTTAATGGTTTACATATTAATTAAATTTATTATATGCAATGAAGTTATTATAAACAAAAAAATCACATGAATGTAATAGAAATCGTTTTTTGAAAACAATAATGATTTTTTACTATTAAAAAATTTAATTAGAAAATATTTTAAATTATTTTATTGAAATTAATATATTATATATTAAATAAATATTTTTTATCATTCATATAATATGTTTTATAGGCATGGGTCAATTATAAAGAATGTATTTTGCTTGAAAACAATATTTGTATAAAAATGGTTTCTTCATGTTTTATGGAATTATATTATTATTAATTTGTGAAACTTTTCCTATATTTTAATTGAAAGTCATGAATTTATTTTTTTAATAAAAATTTAAAAACTAGTTTTGAGTAAATGTTTGAGAAATTACTAAAAAGTGTATATTTTTATGAATAGTGATTTTTTTTTAAAAAAAAATCTATTGTTGTTTTAAACATTTATAAATTTGAAAATTGTATCCAACAAGTAAAAAATTAAAATTAGTTTAATTGTTTTTATTATTAATCCAATTCAAGTAAATTAAATATTTTCTTTTTTGGATGTTTACATAAAAACATTTTATTCAATGGAATATTTTTTCATTGGAAAACTACATTTTCTCCATGATTGATGGTAATATTTTAACAAAAATTCATCCAATTAATTGAATTGAATTTATTAAAAATGATTAATTATTTGAAATATAAATAATTAACATTATTTTATAAAGTAATATTAATTTTTGGTCATAATGAAATGTAAAAATAGAAAAAATTAATTGACATAGTTATAGTAAAAATCGTCTTACCATGGGTTAAACTAAAAATATAAGTTATAGAATTACCAAAAATCGTGTAAAATTCCTATTTCATCACCATATAATTAAGTAATATTATATTATGTTTGATAAGGATCTATTTTTTATAATAGTTACCATGAAATAAAAATGTAATTATATGAAAAAATTGATAAATTACAACTGTTCCAATCACCTCAATTATATAAGGGTACCAATCTCCTCTCATATTCACACATCAATATTATTCTAGACCATCCATGTCATGCCAAAATCCCTTCCATAATACCCTTTAATAAACCGTGGATGATTTTTTTATCAGTGAACATACTGAAGAAGTATTTATTTGAAAAAAATAGAGGTTCTATGAAGAAAATGTATAATATTTTACAATGAATTATTGTTATATTTCTTCTTAAAACTCATAAAAATATTCTGAAAAAATGGTATAAAACAATCCATATATTTAATATAAAAAGATGTTATTATGTTAATTTAATTACCCATAACAATCCCGTCTTCCATAAAATGAGAAATGAAACCATCGATAATGTGTACAGAGGAGTACAACCTCGCAAGACAACATAATTTATTTTTCCAAATTTTCTCTGAAAGATGGTTATAATGAATTATTTATAATATTTATATAATATGTATATTATAAATAATATTCCATAACTTTAATATCATATATACCTTATAACCTCCAAATTCATTGGAAAGATAACGCCACTCATGCGTACATGTGTACTACCACTTCTACGAAGTGATGTGATAGATTTATAATTTTATTATTACATGGGCAGTAATAAGGATTGATTAAATAAATATATATGAAATATTTAATATTATAATGAATTAATGAAATAAAATTAATGTTCTTTTTTTCATTCTTTTAAAAAAAGGAATTTATTGTTCATCACACATATGGCTGACAATTTCATGAATGGTGTAATTATGTTTTCTAAAATAAAATATCCCCAATGACACTAAATATGTATATAATTAATATATATTATATTTATATCATGATTAAAAGTATATATTTGATGGATCCATGATCTTTGTAAAAGGGAAAACAACCACCGAACTAAAACATCATTAAATAGTGAAGGAGTTACGAACCAGAATATTTTTTTTACTAGATAATTTTTTATAAAATGGGGAATGGGATATATGTAATCATATATGGTGTGATATTTATGATTATGGTTTTGGAATATATTTATATATAATACATATTTTATATACACATGTTCCAATATTTTATGAAATAAATCAATACTTGAGGAAATTTATTTTCGCTCCACATCTATTTCCATGGGACACATGCTATATTCATTACTTTTTTTACGGGGTGTGTATACATCCCATAATATTTGTAATCACTTTAATGAAAATTATAGGTTATATATAACTATATATGATTATTTATTTCATTGAGATTACAATTCCAAATACTCCAAAGTATTATTGATTGTATGACACAATCCCATTGTTTATCGGTCTTTTCTATGATTATGTTTTTTATTATAAAATATAGTGATTTTTCTCAAAAGAAAAGAATGAATTTCATTTTAATATATATATATATATATTTAAATCAAATGTTTGCTCTCGATTTCCACCATTTATGTATTAAATGGTATAAACACTACCGAAAAAACACTAATTTGTGACGGGTTATTTGCAACGGGTCAGGGGGCGTCGCATATAACGACCATTTGCGACGGGAGAAAAGGGGCCAATCGCAAAAAAGTTTGGTGCAACTTTCCTGGAAAACCCTAATAAGAGCATTTGCGATGGGTAAAAGATTCTAGTCACAACTACCCAATTCCATTCTTAGTATTTGCGATGAGAATTCGCCCCGTCACAAATAGTTTGTCGGCAGGTTGTCATTTTGGATGAGAACTCTCACAAATGACTATTTACCCACTGACATAATTACTAAAGGTGGTAGGCTTTTGCGACGGGTCCTGACATAATTGATACTTTTTGTGACAGGAAACCTGTCTCAAAAAGACCTATCATAAATGATCTAACATATATATACGCCCATCTGTTTTTCCCCATTCCACTCCTCTCTCAATCTCCCTCTGTCAATTTTCTAGAAATTTTTTTCTAAACATTATCATTGTTTAATGTTTTCAATTGGAGCATAGTTCGGACATTCTATACTACGAAATCTTCAGTTTCATGGTATTTATCTAATTTTTTTTATTTTTTTGTAAATTTATTTAATTTTGAATTATTTATAATTTCTGTAAATTAGTTTCAGTTAAATTAAGTTAATATTTAAATCTTTTTTCCAGTTCAAATATTTTTTAATAATTATGTGTCATTGTTAATTAAATGAATTAGAAAAAATAAGAAAAAATTAGATAAAAGCTGTATAAAATATAAATAATTATTAACAAATAGAGATTATTATTAATACTAACAAATAGTCAGTCACAATTAAAAATAATGAGTCATAATTACTAATAATTAATGATAATTATAAATAATTAGTATCCAATTAGTTTTAAATTAGTAGTAAATTCAAATAATTAGTCGTAAATTATAAAAAATTGTATTAAATTCTAAACATTAGCAATAAATTCTAAAAATTAGCAATAAATTCTAAAAATAAGCAATAAATTCTATAAATTAGTAATAAATTCTAAAAATTATTAATAATTTGTAAAAAATATTTAAAAATAGTATGAATTAGCAGTAATAAGTTTAATTTGTAATAATTAGTAATAATTTGATATAATCAGCAATAATTAGGAATAATTAGACATAATTAGTAATAATTTGATATAATTTGATATAATTTGTAATAACATGGTATAATTATAATTAATTACTAATAATTTGTAAAAAGTAGGAACAATTAGGAACAATTTTGAATAATTAAAAATAATTAGGATTAATTATGATTAATTAGTAATAATTAGTATCAATTAGTAATAATATGTAATAATTATGATTAATTATGATTAATTAGGATTAATTAGTAATAATTAGATATAATTAATAATAATTAGATATAATAAGTAATAATTATGTGTAATTGGTAACAATTAGGATTCATTAGTAATAATTAGGATTAATTAGTAACAATTAGTAATAATTATAAATAATTAGAAATAATTAGTAATTTTTAGTAATAATTAGTTTCAATTCATAAAAATTAGTAATAAGTAGGATAATTAGTAATAATTAGTATTAATTAGTAATTGTTAGTATTAATTTGTAATGACTACGATTAATTAGTAATAATTGTAATTAATTAGTAATAATTAGTAATAATTAGAAATAATTAGTAATAATTAGGTTTAATAAGTATTAATTATGATTAATTATATATAGCTAAAAATAATTAGAAATAATTAGAAATAATTAGGTTATAATTAGTAATAATTATGATTAATTAGTAATAATTAGGATTAATTAGTAATAATTAGGATTAATTACTAATAATTAGGATTAATTATTAATAATTATCATTAATAAGTAATAATTTGTAATAATTTGTAATAATAAGTTGTAATTAGTAATAATTAGTAATAATTAGATATAACTAGTAATAATTAGTAATAATTAATAATACAAAAAATAATTTGTAATAATTAGTAAAAATTGGTAATAATTAGTAATATTTAGTAATAATTTGGATTAATTCATAATAATTAGAAATAATTAGAAATAATTATCAATAATTAGTAATAATTGTAATTAATTAGTAATGATTAGGATTAATTTGAAATAATTAAGTTTAATTGGTAATAATTAACAATAATTTTTAATAATTATGATTCATTAGTAATAATTAGTAATCATTAGGATTAATTAGTAATAATTTGTATTAAGTTGTAATAATTATGATTAATTTGTAGTAATTAGGAATAATTAGTAATAATTAGGATTAATTAGTAATAATTAGAATTAATTAGTTATAAATTGGATAAATTATTTATAATTAGTATTAAATAGTAATAATTAATAATAATTAGTTATAATTAGTAATTATATGTAGTAATTAGTAGATATAGGTAATATTTAAAACTAATTAGTAATAATATGTTTTATTTAGGCTCTTTTCAAAAGAATTAGAAATAATTAGTAATAATTCTGATTAATTAGTAGTAATTATGATTAATTAGTAATAATTATTATAAGTTAATAATAATTAAGAATAATTTGGATTAATTAGGATTAATAATTAATAATTAGGATTTATTAGAAATAATTATTATTAATTAGTAATAGTTAGTAATAATTAGTAATAATTAGTAATGATTAGTAATGATAAGTAAAAATTAGTAAAAATTAGCAATAACTAGGAATAATTAGTAAATGTATCAATAATTAGGTATAATTAGAAATAATTAGAAATAATTTTCAATAATTAGAAATAATTCAGAATAATTAGAAATAAATATCAATAATTATATATAATTATAATAATTAGAAATAATTAAAATTTCATAGAAATAATTTGTAATAATTCACACTAATTTGGAATATTTAATAACAATTATGAATAATTATGAATAATTTGAAATAATTAAGAGTAATTAGGAATAGTTTGGCATAATTAAAAAAATTAGGTATAATTACGAATAATTAGGAATAACTTGTAATAATTTGTTATAATTAGTAATAATTTTAAAAAATTGAATAAATTCGAGTACATTCGTATAAATTGGCACAATTACCAGTAGATTGATGGCTTCCCTTTGCTCGATGTCTCATCTCCTTGAACCATTTTCCCACTAAAAAATGTATAAAAAATATGCTCTAACGCATGTGAGAGCAGTTTTTACATACTGATTTTAGTCGGGAGAAAGTTGAAAGGAGATGACCCATCGGAAAAATGAGGATCTTTTTGTTGACGACTAATCTCCTTCCCAGGAGATGACTCATCAGGAAAAAGATTTTCTGCCAATCCGCTATAAATTATGCCAATGGTAATTAAAAATAATTTTTATAAAATACCTGTAATTAATACCAATTAGTGGTAATTATTATTAATTATTATAAATTAATATAGATTAGTTTAAATTTTTAAAAATATTATATATATATATATATTTAAAATAATATAAATTATTATAAATTTCTAGAGAAGGGAATTTAATTGTCTTATATTTATTTTTTTTCTTATATAAAATTATAAAAACAACTATTTATTATATATTGTTTAGAAAAACTGTAGAAGAATGATTTTAAAAACAATTCGAATTAGATGGACGTTGTTTGATAAATTAGTACACGAAAACAAATGGTTCTTGTTTATGTCTTATATATATTAAGGGTGTTCAAGCTTTCTTATAATTTGCATCATTGAAACCAGAATTTATTTCAGAGGTTATAATTAAGTGGCCTTATAAAAAATGTTCCTCGAGAACATTTAAAACATTTCACAAAGTTGGAGGTCATTTATTGAGTTTTGGATTACAACCAGATTATTTTTTTGGTTTCAACATGGTGAATACAGTTCTATAGAAGATATTAATAATTTATTCCATATCCAGCAATGTTTTAAAATTTTGTACATGATGTGGCATGTCCGTCTCTTCAAAAAAAGTGAATTGCAAGATGATACTGATTTTTATACTTAGATAGAACCATCTAATTCTTATGAGTTGTTGAGGTCCATTGAGGATGCCTTATATTTGGTTGCAAGATAAGTAAATTTGAAGCAGTTGAGAAATTTAATACTATAAAATCAGATAATGTAATGTCAAATAGCTGTTTTTATCAGAAATTCTATTTGGTTAAAACATTGATACCTGAAGGAAATGTGTTACCTAGAAAGTTTTATAAGAGTAAGAGGCTGGTTCATAATCTGGTTCTTGGTTATATGAAAATTCATGCATGTAATAATGATTGCATCTTATATTATGGTGAAAATGTGGCATCAAATAGTTTTCTCACATGTGGAAAATCGATGTATAAAGATGATCATGTGGGATAGTCTGGATTGATTCCCATAAAACATTTGAGATATTTTCGACGTATAACAAGATTACATTGTTTTTTTATGTCTCTGAACACTACAACATTGATGAAATGGAACAAATCCAATATTCCAACTGATAAAATCATATATCATCCCTCTAATGAGTATTCATGGAATCATTTTGATCAATTGTGTCCTTATTTTTCTTTAGATTCCCAAAACATGCGATTAGGTCTCTCTACAGATGGTTTCTGTCAATTTGGTTCTTACGGTAGTTAGTATTATTGTTGTCCTGTCTTTATACTTCCATACAATTTACCCCCTTGGATTTTGATGAACGAGACTATAATCTTTTTAACTTTATTAATTCATGGAAATATGAAAGATAATGTTTATGTTTCTTTTAAACCGTTGATTGATGGGTTAAATTTATTATAGAGTAGTGGTGTGACTACATTTGATATTGATGCAAAACAAATTGTTTTGTTGAATGTTCTATTGATGTGAACAATAAGTGTCTTCCAATTATACAACATGTTATTTGGATGGTGTAAAAAAGGTCCAAAATCATTTAAATACTATATGAGGTATAGAAAAGTGTTTATGCTCGTCAATTGAAAAAAAACCTTATTTATTCGACTATCATTGCATATTTTTTTCCAACGAATCATCATTTTAAAAAAATATCATTTCAGTAATGGAATAATTGAATAATATGGACCTCCAATAATGATATTTGTTATAGATTTGTAATCAGTTATCCATTCAATACCTACTATCACATTTGGACAAACAATAAACCAATAGAAAATTGATGGCTTTTGATAAAAGAACAAGTGTATAACAAAAATAATCTTTTGGGATTTTCCATATTGGTAGGATTTGTTAGTCTATCACATATTTTATTTCATGAATATCAATAAAAAACTGGTTTTATAATTTTTTTCATACAGTAATGGATACACCAGGTAAGACCAATGATAATGTAGAGGCATAATTTGATTTTGCCCAAATTTGCAGGCGATCTGGACTAGAGCTGTTTGATATTTCATATAATTGATGTTAATGAACCCAAAATCATCTTATACACTATTCAAATAAAGTCACTAATTATTTTTTCACTGGATTTTAGATTTGAGACTTCTAGATGGTTATGCTTCCAATTTGGGAAAATGTGTCAGAAATTGTCATATTACCAAATTGAAAAGGCATGACTATCATGTTATAATTGAAATGATTCTACCAATTGGATTCTAATGATTGTTGAATTATATGATTTGGGATGCGCTAGAATATATATAAAATTAGTTCAGAGACATCTGTGTGGTGACAAATGATTACGATGAAGTAAGCATGCTACATAAAGATGTTGTTTTAATTTTATGTAAACTGTAAAAAATCTTCCTACATGCTTGGTTTGACTCAATAGATCATTTGATATTAAAATTTTCATATAATAAAAAAATTGTAGTTCTGTTATAGTTCAGATGGATGTAAAAATTCAACAGATTCATGCATAAATTGAAGCAAAAAGTTCGTAATAAAGAATCAATTAAAGGTTCAATTGAAGAATATTATTTTCAAGAGGAAATATCATTATTCTTCTCTCATTACATTCAATATGAATACCTCTAATGACATGACCACATGGGTCATAATGAGAGCAATGCTGGTGATTACATGAATAATCAATTATCAGTATTCAATCTACCCGAAATTGGTTTCAGTGGAGTTTATGAATGAATGATTTTAGATGACGAACATCACAGAGATCATAGATATGTTATTCTCAACTGTGATGAAATATCACCAGTTTTACTCTAAGTGATCAAATCACTTATTCAATAATTTTAGTTACAGTAACATAATCTTATTGTATTTGTATGTTATATGATAATCATATCACGAATCAATTTCCAAAAATTACAACAGGTACCCAAGAAAAACGTTGGTAAAAAAATTTTCCTATTGGTTTAAAAAACATTTAACATTCATTATTTTTGGTTTAACCTACTAAATAAATTTTTTACATGTAATAGTGATAATTTTTTTACAAATATTTGGGTATTTATACATGTTGATAAGATTGATAATAGATTTTGTTTATAGAGGAACCCACAATCCAAAATGGTTAAATACTATAATGCATATGTACTGAATTTTTATTTATTTCATACACGTCCATATGTGAAATAAAAAACAATGAATAATGGTGTTTTCATGAAGGGATAACATCATAGAGAAAATGAATTTGAATTTTGATGCTTGATTGAAAAAATTATTTAACTATGTTATCTGGGAAAGAATAATGTAACAATGCTCATGTGCCAATGGATGGATACTGAGATAGTCTTTCATTTTCATCTAACTCATTGAATAGTTGATATGAAATTTAAAATTCATCTTAAAATAAATGAAATATTTTTATTGGCTCATTAGGAACATAAAATTTATTATAAAAAATATTTTTATATTGTAAAAGAGTTGGGAAATTGGTGGAGTATAATAAAAATTAAATCTCAAGAACATCAGTTTAATCAATGTGAATGTGGTTCCACTAAAGTGAAAAGATATTAAAATTTTCATGAGACCGATCCTAATGAATCTATTTCACAAAGATATATGTATATCAATTATAAAACCCCATAGTAAAGGGATGCTGGTGATGATGAAGTAAATTATGTTTTAAATGAATTTAAAATGACAAAAGATGATCCGACTTAAACTAATATGGAAATTGATGATGATGAGAAGGAAGATGAAGACATTGAAATCAACAGCAATGAATATATGGATGGATATTAACATTGACACAATTGAATACTAGTTATAATAAAATATAATTTATATCTATACATTATAGTTGTTTTCAAATGTTTGCTAACAAAAATAATTTCATGTTTTATATGGACCCAGATCCGTATCATCTATTGCATGTGGCTGATATACTTTTAGACGAGTAGGATATTGGGTCATCTAACCCTCTGCCTACTAGAACATTAGGGATCACACGTAGGGGGAATGTTCTTTCCCAACTGATGATTCCCAACCCTATCTCTGAGCGACATCCACGTCATTTATTTGATTCATGCATGCAGGGGTATGTTTAGCTATGTATTTCAGTGAGTTTTCATTATCTTATTTATATTTTAATTGTTTTATTATTTGTTATTTTTTCAATGATTTACACATATATTCATTATACATGGGGCATTATATTGAGCAATAATTTTTCTAATTGACGAGTTTCATGGGATCTGATTCTTGATGATATTCTACACCACATTTTTGATCATTTGCTGGAATGTAAATAAATAATATTTATTTTGTAATAAATGTTTTTAATAACACAATATTAAAAATTATTTTTAGGGTTTATGGTATCCGATCAGTGATACCATGCATGGTGCTATTTGGAAGGCATAGAAGGGTGTTATGCATTCTCTTTGCAGTCATATTTTTCCCAATTTGAGAAAGAGTGCAACGAAGAAAGCAGTAAAGAGAGAGTTTTATGAGTCATATAACATCCACTGACAAGATTACATTTAATCTCAGGTTTGGGGTGGAATATGTACACACTGGTTGAGTATGCAGTTTCAGTGTAGATCATCAGTTGGTCACCACAGACGGGGGAGATAGGATGTGACACATCAAGTTGGTAGTCGTACATTTAGTACACATAGAGAGCATATGGTAAGTACTTTTTTAAATATTTTATATAAATTTAAATTTAAATCGATTATTTTATATTCATATAAGCTGTCATAGAACCTAATATTACACAGTTCGATGTTTATAGGTGGATTTATATTGATCTGATAACTGGAGCGATTAGGGGTTATCACCAGCATTGGATTGTGGTCTGTATAATTTATTTGTAAATCATAAATTTAAATGAAAATAACATTTTAAAAATTTTAATTTTAAATTTCAATTGATGGAGTCATATAAGGTCATGAAATCATAGTCATGGGATGAGATTTCGGCCTATAATTTACCTTAGACCAGTGCCCACCCATTTGATGCGTCAGTATAGACTTAAGTAACCAAATGTGCCTTCGAGGAAGACCGAGTTATTGGTATCAGTTCATGATTGACAACTGAGAGTTCTTATGGCACCACTGTGATGTCATCTTCTTACTCGAGAAGATATCATGGATAGTCATCATCATATACTACACAATATTAGGGGAGATTCTAGATTACTGTGAGCTTATAGAGAGTATGCATATTGAGAAGAAAGAGATGTGTCAATGGCATAATCATTAGTAGGAAGAACTCCAATGATGGTAGGAGGAGGAGGGAGATGAGATGTGTCGATGGCAGCAACAAAAAATGGTGTATATAAGATGCCTGACTTAGAGTTTATAGATAGAGTTCCCTCCACCGTCGCCTGCAGCTCTTCCAGATGACCCCTAATGATTTAGTTTAGTTATTATGTAAAAAATTTCCATGTAATTGTTTTTTGTAATATTTACTATTTTATGTTTTAAATAGTGTGTTTTTTATATTATTAAGAATAATAATTTTTGTAATATCTATTTGAATTTTTTATATTTTTGAAAATATTGTGATTTTTAATATATTACAAATATTTTTTTTATGAATATTAAAAATATTATTATTTAATGAATATTAAAATATTATTATTATATTATTATTTTATAATTTGATAATTTAATTTATGTTTCTAATATTATTATTATTATTTAATGTATATTATTTTCATATTATTATTAGTATTTATTTTATTTTATTGAATTTTATTACAAATGTTACATTTTTTATTATTTATTTGCTTTTTTAATATTTTTGAGAATCTTGAGGTTTTTAATATTTTACTAATATTAATAATATTATTTAATAAATATTAATATATTACTATTATTATTTTATTTTATAATTTGATAATTTAATTTATGCTACTAATAATAATAATATTATTTCATTTATATTAGTTTTAATTTGTTATTAGTATTGTTTTTATTTAATTGAATTTTATTTTCATGTATTTACTATGGGTCAAATCACAAATAGTTTAAATAAAAGTAGTTATTGTGAGAGGACCCGTCACAAATAGATTTAAATAATATGGATACTATTGTGGCCGAGAATAGCCCATTGCAATAGGTCTTAAAAAATGTAAAAACTATTTGTGATGGGGACACTGACCGTTACAAATATAATTATTTGTGATGGACTATCCCAAATAATACTGTTTGGGACACTCGTTTCTGCAATGTTTCATTTTCAAAGGGGCCTTGTGGAAAATGACTATTTGTGATGGGGTCCCGTCGCAAATACACGTTTTTCTAGTAGTAGAAATTATATTATTATGGAAAACCCAATTCTTATTCTCACTTTGATAAAAAAACCCATTCTCTTTCAAGTACATGTTATCTCAATATTTTTTAATGAATAATTTTTAATTACATAAATATTATATAAATCAATTTTTCCTATTTTAAATTTAATAAATTGATTAATATGAATATTGTTATTTTTCCAAATGAGGTACTTATTGACGTTTTTAAAAATACATGAAAGAATTATTCTATTGTAACTTATACAACATAAATAGAATTTACAACCATCATGACCACTCCATACATTAATTCTAATATTATATGTTTTCAAGGATATTTTTAAAGATAACTGTCATAATAATATTTTATAATTTGATAGTTTTTTAAATGTTATTTTCAGTGTTGAAATGCTATTTTTTGAAAGAATGTTTTTGTGATCATGTAATGGTATTTCTATTAATCAAATAAAAAACACTGGATTTATATTTTTATTTATAGGGTATATGATCATAATGTATTACCCTTATTCTATATATTTACAATTTATTTTTATAATAAATTGATGTTTTTGAAACTTGTTTCTTTTCCAAAATTTATGGTATTATGAAATGTTTATGAAACATGTTTTCTTTTTATGGTATATGATAAAATGAATATATTATGTTGACATGGAATGCATATGTATGATTTTAATTCTATGATAGGTGGTCATAGAATTATATATTAATCCAATTAATTGGGTAATGATTAATTTTTTATGACCTTTAGTGGAAAATCATAGGTTATTTGAAGCACAGATAGGGTATATAAGAGGTTAAAAAATCCTAAAATAGGGCACACAAGAGGATATCCCATGCCCAAAAATTAACTCATGGGAGTTTATCGTAATCACAATGAAGATACATGGGTGGTCAGCCTAAGACTAACAAGTTATGAAAATCTTCGTATGTAGACTTGACATAATATTCTCCATGTTTATGTGTATCCCACAAACCTATATCTCATTATAATGTTATGATCTCATGTATTATATATATTTATTCCATTTTGATTCATGTCTTATGAAGTACCAATATATATGACATGACCCATGTTATGATCTATTATATATAGGGTACAATTTTAATATTTTATTCTCATTTACTTATAACATTATACAGATGTTATATATAAATCTCCCATGAATACACTTACTGAGAATATGAGGTCACCATTTCATATTTGTTTCCTAGATCATGAAGAAATTTATTATGTATGATATTTCTATTAATGGAGATAGTTATAAATAACATAGTGGTAGAAGATTGAATTCATTTATCAACAACTTTGTCATGTTTTTATGATTCTAAAATCATTATAACTACCTATTTATATCATGTATTATTTTGTTATGAAATGAACACTCACTTATTAAAATGTGATATATATATTTATGAAACTCATGGTGATATATTTCACAAATAATTTACATTATATTAGTCTATATATGGATAACAATTCATAAATATACCTTAAAGAAGTTTTTAGGTTACATTGGGTTACACATTCTTTTGTATCTTTTTTGAATCCTTGGTTTACCTTGATGTTCTCGAAAATTCTTTTACATTCTCATGATATAGTTTTAATTTATTTTCCAACATATCCTCCTCAGATAGATTGTTAGTCATAGAGAACTAATCAATCCATATTGGGAATACTGACATATGTTTTATGGATATGAATGGTTTTTTATATCCTCCCCTTTATCTTGTCAAGTTTTCATAGAACAATTGATTTCACTCAACCATTCAGATGTCCCCTTATGAATCCTTAAATTGAAAGATGTGTATAACATCAAAATACATGGACGAATTTAGATAAATAATGCATTTTGACTTGACCCAGTTGATGAAATTGAAGATAAATTCATATGAATTGAACAACAGATCAAGGTAACTAATATTCAAAAGAAAAGATATGCTAAAAATCATTGGTGTGATATTGATTTTAAATTTAGGTGGATGGGTTTTCAAGGAATTTATCTATGGAGTTAGGTTATGATATTTATGAATTAGTAAATATGATCCATAAGTATATTGCCCCATTTCATATTGTTGATTGAGTAGGGCTTATGGCTTATCACTTGGTGCTTCAACCAAACCACACTCAAGTCCACGATGTGTCCCATACATCTATCCTGTGGAAATACATACATCAGCCCTTATATGTGATGAACTCATAGGTATTTCCAAATAAGAACTAACTTTATTATGAGAAAAATATGTTGATATTGTGGACTATAGAGATAGTGTTCTATGAACCAATACCACTCACTTGGTCAATGTTTTGTGGCAAAACCACTAATTTTAGGAAGCTACAATGGAACCTAAGGATGAGATGAAGTAAGAAAATCTTAATTTGATTGTTAGTGTAATGTCATTTTGATACAGAAAATATTTTATGTTGTGTATAATTTAATAAAGCAATATAATATGATTGTTTTTCAAATTTAATTAATTTCTTTGAGAGAGTGTGTTATACGTCATTCTGAGTTTTAATAAATCGTAATATAGTATACCATTAAAACCTAGAAATTCATTTTTTTATTATGAATAATATTAAATAAAATTTTAAAATAATATAGCTTATTCATGAATAATATAAATTCATTTTATATCAATTTATTATAAATGAAAATAAGTATCTTTTCAATGTAAAAGAAATGTTTTTCAAAAAAAAAATTTTTATTTGAGTAATGCATTTTTATATCAAATAAATTAAATTAGTCAAACCTATAGAATTATTTTAATAATATTTATATATTATATATTCAATAAAGTGGTTTATCATTTGTTTAATATTTTCTTAGTATTGGATAATAATAAATGTAGTTTCTTTCATTAAAAATATATTTTTCAAAAAAGGGGTTATGCCCTGTTTTATCACTTTTTTAAAATAAATTGTTCCAAAATATATAATTTTGTATAAAAAATTACTTTTATATTTTAATTCAATGTTTTAAAATAATATTAGATTTAATTTTTTTTGGAAATTATCCAAAATTATTAATTTTTCGATGAACAATGAGAAATGATGATGTTTATTCAGAACATCTATTTTTATATAATTTATCAAGTTTAACTATGTTTTATAATGTCATTACCATTAAAATTAGTTTAATTATGATATTTTTTTCTATTTTTGGTCATTATAATCAATTTAATATTCAAATTTTTATAAAAAAAATTTATAGTTACGAAAACCTTTTTCTTTTAAAACAACCTCTTTTTTCACGATTGCAGGTTTAGTTATAAATTATGTTACTAAAATTATATAAATTTAATTTTATAAAAGAATCCTAGGTTTTTAATTATAATAATTAATATAATTTAATATGGTCAACTAATTGTTTTTCATAATTAATAGTAAAATCTAAAAAAAAATAATCATTATAGTTAATCGTAAAATGGTGTTTTGTGTGTTATGTAGGAATGATTTAAAATTAATTTTTTTAAAAATAGGTTTTTAAATTGATATTTTTTAAATACTTATAATTATTTTTTTCATATTATTTAATAATGAATTATATTTATTTTTTAATTAAATGGTAAATTACTATGGTAAAAAATGTAATTAGTTGCGTGAAAACTAAAATGGAAATTGTAAGTAAGCATATAGGTTAACGGAATAACATTTTTAACATATTTGTAGTTTATATTAGTGGAGGGGTAGATTCACCATATATTCCCATAATCAATTATGTATCTATTTTGGAGTTATATTTCTTAATAGTGACTTCCAATTATTGAATAGTCTATGGTATTTTAAAAAATGTCAATCTTTCTCACTTATAAAAGTGAACCACCATCCAAATTTATTCACACCAAAAAATCAGGTTTTTTAGTCAATAACTACCAAAATAATGTTATTAATTTACTTAAAATTCCAAATAATTCATGTTTTCATTAGAAAACCATCATAGGAAGGATTTTTCTACAAACAAAAAGTGGTTTTCTGAATAAGAGGTATCATTATTAACTAAAAAAATTTGTTTGATTTTTCATCCAAATCCATTAAATATTAACCTAATTTTCTGAAATAATTCCCTAATATCATCCATATATTTATATGTTATTATGTAAATTGAATATCCAATATCCATCTCATCCTACATTAAAAGAGAAATAAAAGTGTCGAGCACGTGTCTGACTGATTAACACCTCACGAACAGATGTAATTCATTTTCCATCACTGCCTCTCAAGGAAGGATATAATCATGGGTTATATATATAAATATATATATATATTAATTTAATAAATATATTTCTTAAATCATAATATCACATATCCATTTTTACATTTCAATCCATTAGAAAATTATATTGTCACTCATGGCTACATTTAGACCACATCCTTCATGAAGAGATGTGATGAAATTTTTATTTTCTCTTGAAATTGATGGTATTATGGAAATAGTTAATTATTTTATATGATATATGTGATTTTAAAATTATTCTATACATTTTAATATGTACTTACCTTTATTTCATTCCATACAACAAAAAATTGAAAATAATGTTCATGCGTACGTACGACCTAGCTTCTATATGAATATTATAATTCGTTTTTTCCATAGATATTTTATGGATGATGATATATATATAATAGATATATATTATATTTATATCAGTATTAACATTATGTAGATTATGAAACCATGATCAATGTATTAGGACTACAAATTACCGAACCAAATGGTCAATGAAAAGCTAAGTGGATGTCACCGGGGAAAATGTTTTTAATAAATGTATGGCAAAATTTTACATGTAAATCATATATAATATGAGATTTATATAAATATATTTTATTATAGTTATATTAAATATTTATAAAAAATATTTATTTTTTATACAGGAGGTTTGAACACATATGATGGAAGTGAGTGCTGAGGTAATTAATATTTTACTCAGTTTTATTTCTATGGGACACATTACATATTTATTAGTTGGTAATTTTGTGTGGTTTATATACTTACCATTAATTTATTCTATGATCCTAATTAAGAAAATAAGAGGATACTTATATATCCATTATGGTTTTTTATTTCATGGGGCTTATGTTTCAAATGTTACTAAATTGGTAATGGTTTTATGTTATAATACCATTGTTTATGAGAATTTTTTATAATTATGTTTTAAGTGATAAAATATTACGATGTATATATCAATAAAATTATTAATTTTCTTCTTACATGGTTATTTATTAACATTAATGTTTCCCTTTAATTTTTCTCTCTTTAGATAATAAAGAGACTTAAAATAATGTCATTAATGAAAACCAAATTCATTTATCTCTTTAGGCGATAATCAATTCTCCTTCATTTCCTTATTTTATAAAATTTTATTAAATAGTGTGTTTACATTTCGTAAATTATTATTTAATGTAATTTTTATCATTATTTTACATTTTATAATTTTTTAAATGGAACTCTTTTTTCTTCTTCTCAAAAAAGAGCTAATGAATTTGTACTTAAAATGTGAATGTCAACATTGTTTTAATAAATACGAATTGAATGGTATTTCCTACCATCATGATTGATCAATGATTTAATTATTCCGTTAAATGTTACCAAGGTTATATAGAGAAAATCTTTAATTTTATGAAAATTTTGATATTTTAAAAAGTGAAAATGAATGTTAAAAGTGTATTTTCCTCAAGAATGTTTTTAATTTTATTTTAATTTTATTTACATGCATCAGTGAAAAATCATTTAATTGTAATTGTTCATTACCAGGGAGATGATCCAATGATACAATCCCTATTCTTTCTCTAGATGGTTTATGATTATTATGAAATGATTTTTATGATACTCATTTCTATTCAAGGTGTTTTGATTATGAAACCCATTTCCTTTCCACTGGTAATGCTAGAATTAAATGTTCAAGAAACCCCTTCCTTTATATGGATAATGATATGATGAAATGTTTTTGATTCCTATATTTGTTATTTGGGTTATGCTTTGAGGAATTTTTTATAATCTCATGGCTCACATATATATAATTTTCATAATGTGATGGGAATACCCAAATTAATATATTGGCCCAATTCATTTGGTAAATATTGATATCTCCTTAGATAAATAAGACTAGAATGTGAAGTAAACCTACTTTAGTAATTTAATCTATCAACTATTGTAGTATTTAATATAAATAATGTGTAAAATGCTGGTTTTGGGGTTGAATACGTTCTTCTATTATTATCTTGAAAAGGGGCCTTTAATAATAAGGAAATTAAATTCTTTGATTATTTGTATCCCAAAAATCTATTTATTATTCAAATGTCATCAACTTACGGAATTTTTTCATTGGTTCCTTTATAATTCATGTCTTAAAAACATCCATTACTTATTCTATAAATAATTTTTATGATATATGATGTGAAGGCTTTGGTTTTTAAGTGTTATTCTCATGTTCTCGTACTCTTATGATCATGTAATGATTATATATCTTTTATTTACCATTATTGAGTACATGATCACAACCTCTATTATATTTCATTTCAATAGGTTCTGAATAATGATATTATATGTTATTTATCTTATAATAATTTTTGTTATGAAAAAATTAATTATAGATTATGTAACAACCCACTATAATTTATTAGGCATTTCATTTTTATGTTTTTTTCTTCATCCTTATTGGGCGAGTTAGCGAGATTATTTGTTATGGGGATCCTTTTATGGATAAAATGAAATAATGTTCATGGATATACTTTTTTAATTAATTTAGTCTGGTTATAATGTTTAATCGGCTTCTTAGTGTTTTCTCTATCTTCAGAGAATGTCGAAGGTGGTTTGAGCTTTTATAAAGAACAATCATGTTGTATATATTATATGTGATTACATGTCGTATAATTGTATTACATGATATGAAATTTTTTCAAGGAATCTACTATGAATCTGGTTCAGGGCATGAAGATTACATGAACTGTATTTGGTATTCACATCATGTAACAGATATAATAATTATTTTTTAAAATCCAATAATAGTTTCTACATTTTCATCCATCATGGAAGTCATGTATTTAATTATATTACTTGAAGATTAAGTATCATGAGTTTATTTTGGTGACCATATGAATGATTTTATTTTCATTCAATAGAGTAGCCTCTTTATGAAGACCAAGAATAATTCCTAGGTGATTATTTAGATATATGCTCTATCTAGATCATTCATTCGGGGATTAATCATTATAGATATTGTATTGCGCCTCTGTAGGCATGAGTTACTTATTTATTTTATTTTCATTGTTTATAGATGTGGAGTAGGTCACAATTATGTTTTAGATACGTGATCAGATAGTGTTTTCTATAAATCATTTGCAGTTTCATGATGTACCTAGTAATTAAATATCTGTTATCTTGGTTTCCAATCACCATTGCCAAAGGCGGAGATGTTTATTCCATATTGATGTTGTTGTTTTTCATAATGGGTTAGTTTTGTTAATTTTTTGGGGTATTCATTGAATTTATGTGTTTTATGGTTTCAATGGTTTTCATTAAAATATAAAATTTTTAAAGGGTTTTTCATTAAAAATAGAAATTTTTATTCAGAAATGGGGTTTTCAAACACCAAAGAACTTTGGATTATCTTCAAAAAATGTTTAATAAGTATTGATCATTTTGTTGAAAAGTGGTTTTATAGGCTTGTTACATTTGGATCATTAGGTTCATTATGAATATACATTAGAAACCTCAGTGTTTGAGGAAAAAGTTGTTGTTGTTTTGTTTATATCCACAGACACTAGTAGGAATTGATATCCATTGAATGTAATTTTTTTCCTAGTTTATGATCATTTCTGTCTGGAATATATTATTCCATAGGATAGATCCCAATTTATAGTGTTCCATGTAATTTTTTTATCGTGTAATTATTTTTATCATAGAGTTTTTATCACATTTTTTATGTGATGTTGTATCACATGTATTCTCAGGATGGTATTTCATGGATATGTGTATTATTTATTACTTTATGATGCTATGATATAAATTAATTTTTGTTCACTTCGACTTGTAATATATTTTTCATTAATAACATGAATAAATATTATGTATACTCATGGAAAACAATTTATAAGTGGATTTAGATTTATAAAAAATCATTGTAAAATATATTTGTCTTAAAAACTAGAACTATCACCTTCTTGATATTATAACCTACACATAATCAATGATGAAATCATACATGGATTTTTTTTCACAATAGACATGTTCCTTTTAGAGGTTTTACATGTTTTGTTGAAGGACATTGGTAAAAGGTAGGGTGCCTTGTAGCATGATTTCTTCTCTTGTTGTTGATGTCCTCTGTCCAGGATGGCTTTCATGTGACATTTTTTCACATTGAGACTTGTTGGTCTTATCTGATTCAAAATTCTATACTGTATCAAATTTTTCCTGGGTTTTATTTATATATTTTTGTCTCTTTTATTCTTCCATCTATTCTACTTGTTTGTCTTTTTTATTATATTCCATACATATCCGGTTTTAATTGATATAACTTATTGTGACATGTTTTCTTAGAAAGAATTTCATGTTGACTCAGGTGGGTCTTTTGAAATTTTGTATCAATGAGAAAATAATGCTAAAGTATATTAACACTACCTCAGTTTGGTTCTTATTTTGAGGTAGATAAGAGGTTGGACCATTAGAATTTAAAAAGTATATGTGGAAAAGGATCTTAGACCACTAATTTCTTCATACAAATCTTGGTTTCTATGGTTGTTCAGAGTGTTGTACTTGGTTTCATACAAGGTGTTTTATTTCCTATGAATGTACTATATGTGAATTTTATTTAAATTAAAAAAATTCCATTTTAGGTAATATAGTTTTTGGGTAGAATGGATAATAAATTTTAAAAAATAGTTGTTTTAGACAATTTCATTGAATTATGAATGTGGTATTATGATTTGTGAATTATTTCATGATCTTACTGGTCATTAGATTATGTTTATTAGAAAATGGCTATGACAAGATCCCTCAAATTTGGGATATTTTAATATTTGAGATATGATACATTGGCGATTCCACTAGTGGGCCCTTATATGATATAAGTACTAAGATAAACTATTTAAATTCTCACTTAAGTGGGTTTTGGAAACCCATAAAATGTGGTGGATCATGGATCATAATTCACTAAGTAGAATCCACACATATTCTATGGTGAAAAGAACTGCCTGAATATGAATATTGGATTCAGAATATTAAGAGGATATAAAACAACTCTAAGTCTCCTAAGAGATTAACTGAAACATACTCGAGGGACTGTGAAAGACATGGTTAGACTTGATTTCTTAGGTTAAGTTATATAAGGACATTAATAGTGCTTATTTTAAGAAAATCATTAATCATGAGTTCCAATAAGAGCTGTTATGCAAGGAAACGACCTATGAGTTTCCTACCATGAATAATGAAGAGATTATTTCTCTGGGGTATGCTACCCATTTACTAGGATAGTGAATTTGGCATTATAACTTTTCACAGTTGGTTTCCTAATGTCTTGAATATTTGAGTTGGTATTGGGGCCATAAATTTAGTTAAACAAGATTCTCATGTGCCCACAAGACTTTCATTAGGTAGTTGATAAAGTACCGTTGGGTGAGGTAGATATTTCTGGAATGTTTGTATTGGGTGGAGAATCAGTTGGTGTAATTTTTATCTAGGGTGTATCCTCTGGCTAAAATAGGAAGCACAAGGGAGATCCTTTTTATTTTGGACCAGTTTTTAGGGCATCATCGCGATATGATAAGATCATTATCTATATATATGGAAGTCTTGGTCACCACAAACCAACTTGTATAGAGGCTCCCAAGAATATTCATCTATGTTTCCATGGGTGATGGGTCCTAACATCTGGATATTTTGGATGTTCATGTGGTTATGGAATATTAGATTTTTTATATAATGGATATGATTATATGAAAGAGTATGCACTAAATGAATCTGACATAGGGCCATCTATAGTAATAGGTATATTGTTTATTTTGTCTTCAATGATGATATCCTTTTTTGATACAGGAAAACCTAATTCATTAATATCATCAAAGTCAGTTGATGTGTTGGGATTTCATTCACATCATATACCATACTTGAGGGATCCTTCCGCTAATTTTGGAATGTTGTTTGAATAATGTTTCATGCTTCCTACATGTCACATGATGATAGAAATATTTGAGGGGGTGTGACTTTTTTATTTTACAGAATTGAAATATTCAAATTTATTATGGACATGGATTAGATGATCAGTGTTCTAGAACCAATAGACTAATATCATCGTTTTCTACAGTTCTTATATACCTATGGGTTCACTCATGTTTTTTTGGGAGAGTAGAACACTAGATCAGGATGGTTAAGGCTTACTATTTCTTATAATGGAGTAATCTCATTCTACTTTTAAATGTTTTTTCTTGATAATGTATACCCTTTATTGTGTAGTCAGCTATATGAAGTTGTGTGTGCATCCCTAGAGGAATTTATAGATTATTTTTTTAGTTGACTACTATATTGATATGACGATTTTTGATTGACATAATCTATAGAATGATGTTGGATATAATAATTACTATCATATGGAATATATAGATTTGGTGGAGTTTATGGATTAGATTGAGGACCTAGAGGTTAAGGATTTATTCATCATTGAATGTCCCCATGGGATTTGCATGTCCCCATTATTGAGAAACAATACTAGAGACATATACATTCTATTTACTTTGAAAATTTAATTAGGTTATCATTAAGAACAAATACCACTTACCTTTGATTGAAGACTATTTTGACTAGATTTGAGGAGAATGAATGTTTTAAAAAGATTTAACTTCAATAGAGGTTATATAAGATATGTTTCAATGAATAGGATATAATTTTCATAGTGTTTAGGAGTCGGTATAGGAAGTTTGTGTTTCTTGTCATGCCATTAAGTCCGATTAATTCTCTCACAATGTTTATGGATTTGATGACCTAAATAATTCATCATTTATTAGATTCTATCATTTTTGTCCTTGAAGATGATAGTTTGGGTCACTGTATGTTAGTGAAGGTTAATATGTACCATTCATATATTATTATTTTAATCATTAAGGAACATCATCTAAATTATATTCTTTCCAATTGTGAGTTTTGGTTTTAGGAAGTTAAATTTCATGGGCATGTGATGTCCAAGAGGGGTGCCTCTGTGGATCCTGATATGGTACATGATGTTATGTCCTAAGGAAATCATAGAAATGTTTTTGATACCATGGCATTATTAGTCATGTTTATTTATTACTATATTTTTTCATGTTTTATCCATGATCTAATCTTTAAGGACTTATTTAACACATAATGTTGCACTGTTTGAATATATTGACAATTGTAATAGATACATTGAATAACTGACGGTTAGATTGTATTAAACACAATTTTTGATTCTTCTAGAATTGGGTTGGGTTATGAAGTTTTCCATGATGATTAGAGGAGAGTTTTGGGATATGTATTAATGCATGGGAAACATGTGGTGGCATTTGGCAAGGGACAATTATGCCATCATGTGAAAAATATCCCTACCCATGATTTCGAGTTGTAGTTGGTTATGAATTCACTAAAAATGTGGAGCCACAATCTCTTTGAGGAGTTGTTTACAGTGTATTCATATCATAAGAGATTGAAATATTTTTTTTTCTTAGATGGATTTGAACATGAAATAGAGACACTGGGTAGAGTTTCTAAAAAATTTATTTTTATTATTTTATAATCTCTTAGGAAAGGAAATGTGATTGTTGATACATTAAATATAAAATTATGGACACTTGAGGGGAAGTTATAATTAATCATGTTTTCTTCATTGATTACAGTTAATGAGATGATATTGAGAGTAAAAGATGTTGGTGGATACATATTCCTGGATTTGATAAAATATACATCCTTATTTGGTTAGATAGTGCCACTCGAGATGGGAGTAGACATCGAGAGAAAATGATGGGGTGAAAAACATTTGCGGGGGGACTTTTGGTGAGAGTTCATGGAATCCTAGTAGATCTTTGTGATATAATAGTGGTTTGGTTGTTCTGTTTTCCATAGAGAAGGAGTTGATGGTAAATGTACGACATTAATATTTCCATGTACACCCTAGTTCCACCATGATGTATCACAATTGTAAATATCGATATTTGTGGAAATTGATGAGATGTTTGATATCATAGTTCTTATTATAGTGACTTGTTAGATAATTAATAAGGAATACCCGAAACCTGCACATTTGTTTCATCCCTTACCCATTCCAAAATGGAAGTGGGGAGATATGTTCATGGATTTTATTTCTTTTTCAAGGAATCCTTGTAGGAAGGATGTGAATTGGCTGATATTTAATAGTCTCATGATATTGAAACATTTCATTTCAATCTGAGAGATGACTAAGGAAGAAAAACCTGGTGGAACTGTTTGTCTGAGAGATTATGATTCATTATGGGGTTCCATCATGATTTCATTTTGCTAGGGGATTTAGGTTAAAATATATTATCTACAATGGTTTATATAAGGTAATGGTTTCTTAGATTTGTTTGATCATGAAATATCATCCGAAGACGTGTATACAAATAGAGAGGAAAATCTAAGGAATTTATGATAGGTTAAAGGATTTAGTGATTGATTTTGGATGATCTTTTGGAGTCAATTTTTATCTGGTTGATCTTTCCTATAAAAATAGTAACCATTCCGTTATTAATATATCACTCTTTGAGGCTCTATATGGGTGGCCATGTAGACCTCACTTATGCGATCCATATTTTAGAGAACAATCATTGGTTGGGGTGAGTCATGTTCAGTAAATGACATAGAGGGTGTAATTGACCCAGAGTAGATTGATCATGGTATATAGTCATCAAAAGTCTTATGTGTACTATCATCGATTACCTATAGAGTTTGTGATATGTGAAAATTTTTGTCTAAGTGTTTACCTAACTTGGGAAATAATTTGTTGGGTGTGCAGGGTACGTTGGCATAATGTTTTTATACCCCTTTGATCTCATTGGATGATTGGGAATGGTGGACCATCAACTGGACTTTTTATCTACTTTTACATCAATCCAGTTTATTTTTTATTATTCTTATTTGAATGTGTATTTACAGGATCATTACTATGTGATTATATGTGAGGATATTGATCTTGAGATAATGAAAACTATGTATAAACAACAATATTAGATTATGGATCACTGATTGAAGGTACTGCAAGTTAATTTGATTCCTATAGTTCTAGTAATATTATAGTGTGTATATGATAACCACAAGATGTAGAATAGTTAATTATTGATGAGGTAGAAGTGGCCTCCACTTTTTTATAGCCTATGAATCTTTTCACTTTCTGGGTTTAGATAGTGTATGAAGTGTGGAAATTGTAACACACCTAGGGCACTATTTTGGTACTCCCTTTTTATGTGTCATTCTTTATCCTTGTTCGGTGTGCTTGAGAGATTCTTGGCGATGGAGGAAAAATAAAGAAAAAATGACTACTTTATAGGGATATTGTTTTTAATTTATAGATTTTTGGTATATTTTTTCAAAGGACTAATAGGGACCACCTTGTGTTTGGTGAATTTGAAATGTGGTCATGAGATTTTTTTGTAAAACTAACATGTTTTATCTCTTCTATGTGGTTTCACAATGTGTAAAGTGATTACAGATTGCGTAATGGTATCTTGGAGGATTCCATGAATCTATTTTAGGTCATGAAGTTTAAACACCATATATTTGGAATTCATGTTTCTTATGGATGAAATTGGGTTTTTATAAACAGGAGAAACAATTTTAGGTATTTTTAGCCTTCAAGAAATTCACATTTGGTGAGAGGATTACATGATGTTCAAGTCTCAAATTTTGTTGGTTGTCAATTTTATATCATTGATATTAATCTAATTATACCATTAAGCCTCCCTCTCTCAACCTATTTTTCACCAAAGGTGTTTTGGGAGATCTGCACTCTGTATGGATAGTTCATCTAGTGATTTATCATCAAGGTTGTTGCGGAGCACCTCACCATGTAATTATTCATTCTTTCAAGCATTTCTATTAGTTTTAGCAGCCTTGTTTTCTATAGTTGTAATTAATACTCATTATTGTAATTTTTTTTCAATAAATATTTTTCATTTAGTTTACCTTGATTTTATTTCATAGGCTTATCTCTAGGCTTCATATCACCATTGTCGAAGGTGGATAGGCCTATACCGTTTTCAATAAGTCATTCTTTATATTTTTTTAATTTGATTAATTTAATAACATTCGTGATAAATTTCAAATGGGAATTTCATTTAAATGAATTTATTAATTTTTTCAATGTTTTTCATATAATGTTTTTTTTAAATTGTATTCTCTATAAACATTGATATTTTTTTATTCTAAAATAGGGGTTTCAATCAACATCATGGTGTACCTTTGATTAGGAAAATGTTTTATATATTGGGAGCAGGGTTTCAAAAGTTATTTTGAAAAGGATGGATGTTTTGGAACATTTTGTGTGTTAAGAATACAAACAGTAATCCTTTGTTTTTGTGGAACCACTAGTGGTGGTTTAGTTTATGTCGACGGATATTTGAATTACTCGATATGAGTTGGATATAACATTAGGATTTATTTAGTCTATTTTATGTTTAGAATTTTTCCTTCATAGGCTAGAAGAAAAAATTACAGTTTTCATGGACATTTATTTTACTTTATTTCGTAATGGGGTTTTCCAGGATTTCATCCCAATAGATTTCATATGAGGTTATATCAAATATATTCAACTCAGAGTATCTTATGGATATGTGTATATATTCAAATATTATAAATTAAGTATATGATTTCTTGTTTGATCAAATATTTTTTTCATATATATAATATTATGAATAAGAATAGATTCTATGAAACTAAAATGTAATAAATGGGTTTGGATACATGAAAACTATTTATAAATGTTTTTTTGATTTAAAAGATAGAACTATTGCATTCTTGATATAAATCCTTGTATTGACATAGCAATGGTATCCAAATGGGAATTGTGATCACACCGTACATATTCCATTCTATGGGTTTAGTAGTTATATAGAAGTACACAGGTTAAGGGTAGGGAATCATGCCGTATGTTTTTATATCATTTTTGTTGTTTCCCTCAGTTTTGGATAGTTTAGAGGGGACGTTGGTCTAGATAGAATAATTGGCCTTTTCAAACTCGTTATTTTTTAGTTTATACTATTTTACATTATTACACACACACACAAAAACATATATATATTTGTATCTATTATCATCCACTATGTAGTGTGGCCATATGATTGGTTTAACTATATTCAAAAATTATTATGTGGACTTAATTACACAACATTGTGACTGGATGACTGTAGTGTCCCATCTAGTGATTCAGGTTGGTCTCTTACAATTTTTTAGGTAACCTATGAATTGATTATTTTTCTATAAAATATTCTAAATATACCAGGACAATAAAATTATAATATGGATCATTATGTTATATGACGAATATTCATTCAAAAAGTTGTTAAATAATTTATGAACCTTTGGTTCACTAGATGGGATTGATAATCTAATAGTCAAGAAGGGATACCTCACTATACCGTTTTATTGATGGACCAAGGGAATTTACCCACAATAATATGGTTACTTGAATAATGGAAAAAGGGATACACATTACTAAATAAGGGTTACAATACATTTATAAGGGGCATAACATATCCTACGAAGTTTGGCGCATGTCATTTATGTGATCGGGTAGTCCTTCCAATGTTCATGTACTTTGGTCATGCCCATTTACATAGGTCATGCATTTGTTCATGTACCAATGGGTATATGACAGTTAATTACCTATAGGTCTTATAGAGTGTTGTTTTGTTACATCCCATCTGATATTTATCTTCACACAAAAACCCCATCCTCAATGGAAGGTTTCCACTCTATTTCTGTTCCTCGAAATAACATTCCATTTATATGTTGATTTCCCATAAACTGACAGTCTTCAGATGTATCCACCCACATATTCTTCTATTCATATGTATTAATTAATCATAGTGATAAATCTGGATCTGAATTCGATCAAAATTAATCTATCCCCAATGGTTGGATTACATTCATCCTTGTCCTCGAAAATCATCTCCCATCATAATGTTTCAACAAAATTTAAATACTAATGAACCAATATCCATTAATATAACACCAAACATCCATTTTCAGTAAAAACATCAATAATTACTTCAGTCCAAAATTAATTCCCATAATAGAAATCTATTTTGACAAATAGAGATTATGTGATGATTTTTTCCAAGTAATGTAACATTATAGGTCAAATGAAATAATGATGATGAAAATTAGAAAAAATAGTGATAAAATATATGAAATATGATTATGAAAAATGACTATTGGATATTTTTTGGCTACCATTCAATCAATGATCTAGAAATTGACAGTGAAAATAAAATCATTGTTCAATAATTAAGAACATTGAACCATAAATGAAGAGAAATCAGTGAATTGTTTTTTAAATGAATTAATTCTCAATTTATAAGGGAAAATATATAGTGGTGATTTATCCAACCAAACAAGCCATCATTCATTGATATTGGATCGACCATTGATAAATAATTATTTTGCATTATTGGTGTTGGAAATATCCAAAAATAATGTGGTCAAATATGTTCATTCCCAAGAGATCGTTGATGAATTAATTGCATTTGTTTCATATAAACAAATATCCCCAAAGATTATCCCCAAGTTATAGCTCCTTTAAATTGTAGATTTATGTGGATAACCAAATGATTTTCAATAAAAGGGTAATAAATTGAGTTATTTTATATGTTAAACATTAAACTAGACATTAAATAAATATATTATTTTACTAATTTAATTTTCTACTTTTTTATATGAACTAAACTCTATTAGAATTTACAAAGATAATTGAACTTATTTCATTACAAGGGTAGAAAATACATTACAAAATTTAATGATTTTCTTATAATTTCCATTTATGAAACTTCCCATGTTTTACTCTACTATTTCAGAAAATAAATATCGAGGTTATATAAAAAAATATTTTTTTTTCATTATAAGAACCCAAAGGCTCACCAGGACCATTAATCCCACATAAACATTAGATATAACTGCAAAAATATTCTTTATAATATTCTAAAGTGTTACATGAAAAATATTTATTATATGAACCACCACCATGTTATCATAATGTAATAGATGATTAGATGGGGTTTGGGTTCATTGTTTACCCCAAAATCCATGATATGGGTGAAATAAATGGATTATTATTCCTCCTCCCTTAATTTATCGTATATAAATAGTACATTATTTGATAGAATGAGGTTTTAGATGTGGTATCTATTTATCTGGAAGATACTTGATGAGGAGGTAATGATTTGGTGACGAGATAGTGGTTATATATATATCTGGTGTGTTGTGAATATGGAATTTGTAAGTGATTATAGTTTTGGTAAGTGTTATGTGACTATAATACATGGTAATAGATTAGATTTGGTTTTGTGGTCTGTGTGAATGTGAATATTTAATTGATGAGAGTATTAGGAAATAAAAAATTCGGTTGTGAGTGTAACTAGTTTATAGGAGAAGTGGGCTTGAGGTATCATATAATATAAGTTAATGTTATTATATTGTTATATTTTCATTAAAATTGGGAGAGTATAATTGGTGAATTTAAAATTTTAAATGGAGTAGTTATCAAATAATTTTATTTCATAGATTATTCACATAGGACGTAATCTCATTATTCTACATTTTGAAGAGGCTTTCTAGGGAGGATTCTATTTATTTTTATTATATCATCACATATATCTTCAATAATATGTTTTCTAAAAATAAAGGATAGAGTTTATAAATAAGATTAAAATTACTAGATTATAGTGATATTTGGAGTTCGAGTCACATACATAGGTGTTAGATATTTTTTATAAAGATTTTTGTTTATATATGATGTGATATGATATTCAAGATCGTGTTAATTTTTTTTATTAATATTGATTTGGGGAAGATTGTTTTTTTGTTACTATAAATCATGGGATTTATGAGGGTAATGCCTCCTAAATGTGGGTTTTATAACATCAGATCATTTATCTAGACCATAATGTAGTAGAGTTATGATTATATGGTCTCACATATCTTCAAATCCATATATAGAGAGTCTCCATTCAATAATGGTCATGAATATTTGATTTTATATATTTGGAAATGAGATATGATACATTTCCAAGTTATAAATTACATAGGATTTAATTATGTCTATAGGGAAACAATATTATTCAGAATCAAAAATTTATATATGTAAGAGATACTATGGAGAATATAAATAAGGCCCCTTTAATTTAATGTAATGACCTTAAGCATACTGATCTTGCTAAAATGTGATGATATTGATTATAGTAAAGACACCAATAAGTTTGTCTATTTATCATGCATGATTGTTCCTGTATTTGAAATATGGAAAATATCATTGATATAAAACAAATCTAACTTATTTAAAAGAAATCCATAGCCGAGCATATTATTTTATATTTTATATTATATTAATGGATAATTTAATGAATTGTTTTATGGTTCATGAGATACATATATAAAAATATTTTCATATAGATCCTACAACCGTTGATACAAAAGGAATTGATTTTTCGAGGAATGTGTTGCATGTGTTTCAAAGCCAACATTTTATAAGGTTCCAGGGGACTGTCTCTAATCTGAATACAATGTTGTGGTTATAAGAGCATTATATTTCATTTAATTTGATATATGTATGTAATATTCATTCTAATTATTAGTTTGTTATCTAGTTAAGGGGTGTTTCACATCAGTGGTGGATTATATTTCAATATTATTTTGATGAGTTAGATATATAAAGGGAGAAGATATGTAGTAGGTTCTAAGATCAGAACAATTCCATGTAGTTGAAGGTATATCTATAGAAAGAGTATAATTCTCCTCTTTATATTATATCAGGTGTGATTAATATTAGATAATAGTTTAATAATTTTATTCTATATATTATTCATACTGGTTTAAATGATGGAAATATGGTGTACTATTCTATTGAGGAATTGTATCCAATGTTCTTGAAATTGGTGAGCCCATTTAAATTTCAATCATGTTATGATTTTTTTTAATTGAATGGTTGATGAATAATATGTTAGTAACGAAAATATCATCTATGAGAAGCAAACCATTATAGCATCATGAGGAGTAAAGTTATAGTTGAAGGTTATAGTATGTCTGGGTCGTCAAGGTTTTATATATTGTGGATTTGATGTCAATTTTTTATATCAATTTCTTTAGGGGATTATAGTTTTTGGACCTATACATGAATCTTTGGTACTTTATTTTCTTATGATGTTCATGTTCTTTGGATGATCTAGTTTCTTACCAATCTTTGTGGGTAGTGTTGAAAAGTGGTCTATTCTATTAGTATCCATAACATCAATATTTATAGAGACCATATTAGTATAAACATTTTCCTCCATCATTTATAAAATATAGTGAAGATAGAGTGGGTTGAGGGATGCCTCAAGACGTTCCATGTCATCAAATACATACAACTGAGCATTGTCGTAGTGGTATTATTTATTTGAGCCAATTAAGTATAGGATTTTGGAATAAATATATAAGTTTAATAGATTATCTAGTTTTAGAATATAAAAATAGTATATGTGGTAATATCTTTATAACTTATACCTCAATGTTTTACTTTTTTAATTCGTGTCATTCATACTCCATAGAACCATTTTCTTTTGTTTAATCTATGGGACATATGTTTTGGAGGAAAATAGTACACTTGGTTTTGAATGAACTTATTGGAGGTTTTTTTAGATTTTTTAAGGAGTGTCAATGATGTTATTTGATTATGGTGAAGAATCAGTCCATTAGAGTGTTCTTTATGTATCATATAAAACCAAATTATGTCATCATTGGCATTGGTTAGTTATTTTTTGTATAAGAAATTATATATTTATTTACTTAAGTTTTTATTTATATGATGTAAGGAAAGTGTTAAATATTTATTAAATAGAAGGGCTAAAAGATTTATCATAGTTGTACAGAATGTGTATCCTCTCAGTTGAAATATTAGATATTTTGATAAATAATGGTTTTGGCACCAGTGTTTCCATGATTTTTTGATGAATTAATTTATTTTTATCCAAATGTTGTTTTTATAAGACAGTTAATGAGTATTTCCATGAGTTTTTAATGAATTTAATTATGTTTTCCCTAATATTGTTTTTATGAGACCCTCAATGTGTTTTGAATAATTTAAACTAAAGCATTCCGATGGGGGGTGGGTGAATCTAGATGAACAATAATTAATTTTTTTTACTTTCACATAATCCAAAAGTAAAATTAGATCTTGTTTAGATATTAATTAGAAAATTTTTAACCTCAAATTATACACTTCTTATAATATAAAATAAAAAATTGTGAAATGAAATGTAATGCACATAAATGACTTGTAGATTTTAGTTTGTTCAACAAAAATGAAAAATCCATAGAGTATAAACTTAGAGTGTGTTGATATTATTAGATATTAAATAATGAACTACATTAATTAAAATTGTTTAAGAATGATTCAATATTGATCCTAGGGAACTCCCTATATTTTTCACATCTCGTTACTTTAGTGAATTATTGCTCAGATTATAGGAATGTGGATCTCTTAAAAATTTTGTAGAGATAGATGTTTCTTCATATTCTACATAGGTTGTCGATACACCATGAAACCTTATGTTTCAAAACATTAACTAATAAGAACCCCATTATATACACTTATTTTCATCAATCAATATAAGATCTACTTCTTACAGAGAGTTGAGTCTTGTGTCATCTTCTTTCAAACCCATATAAATGTTTCATCTATATATGAGGATTCAATATTTATCATATAGATGATCTTATTAGTGACACATATTATAAAAATAATGATAATTCAAATAATGGAGTTATCTTTTTACAATGTACATCCTCTTTAATCTCATATACCAATGAAATTACTTATTCCTCTTTCCTTGAATCTTCTCTTTTTAGTGAACTAAAAATAAAAATTGAATTATTTTATGTTTCTTTGATTTATATTCTTCTTTAAAAATAGATATATTAATATTCTGAGCCTCTGTATTATTTTTAACTTTTAAGAGAAGTTAATGAATATTCATATATCTAACAATTCTATTCAAAGAAAATATTTGTTCCCATTTTCAAGGTTTTAATAAATTTTTCGAGAAAATTGGATTGTTTTAGCATTGTATTTATGTTCTAATTAAATATATTTAATCCAAGAAATATTTATACAAATATCTTCGGTTTACAATTTAACGAAAACATAAAAATAATTTTTAAAATACCTTTTCATGAAAAGGCTATGTACACCCTTACATTATCTTCCACTACCGCACTCTCATAATGTTACATTTCCCTTCATTATGAAGTATACCCATTAAAAAAATAAATCATAGAAATAAAAAAAATTATATTCCTTTTAATTAACCAAATATTATGGAAATATACTTTAGAATATTCTCAATTTATAATCTTATAACAGTTTTTAATTATATATCCCAATGTAAAAAATACACCAGTTTTAATAGTACATAAATAAAACCATTCACATAAACTAATTATTTTTCATGGTAGATGATATAGTGTGACCACATAAAACCTTTTAAATACCCAAAATAGTTGTGGTGTGATCATCCTCTATGGTGTGTTTAACATCCTAAATTTTCAGGGATAATAAAAACCATCGTTGATAAATTTTTATGGTTATATTTATGTGAAATTTACAATATTCAATAAAAACATCTTAACTGATGATTTAATGGATCTGTGTAATGGTAAAGGAATTATTAAAGAATTGAAAAATTTTATCAAATATTTTTACAATATAACACTGAGTTAGTGCTAGAATTATAGGCTCATAAAGTCATGACACAGATAGAATAAAATATTAAATATATAATAAGTCACATGCCTGATTATTCCAAAATAATATAATACCTATCAAATGTTGTATTTAATGAGAAATATGAGAGAATAGTTATATCCTGGATGAGAAGTTTACCTTAAGAATGACATAAACATTGTACACATCAGACATTTTGTCCGATCACACATGAATGTAACTTATTTGAAAATTTTAATATATATTTTTCTGGAATAATTCAAATTATATCAAATGGTGTGTTATATAAGAAATTATTGAAAATCGTTTGGTCCGGTATGAGGGGTTTACCTTAGTTGCAACATAACATTTTTACATTTCATATGTGTGTTTAGATTTAATGTAAAGATATGTCATTCAGTATTTTTATTATATATTTTCAAGAAAATTATTGTATATAAATAATACAAAAAGTTAAATGAAAAATTGCAGACCATCATTAGGTCCAAGATGTGGGGTAATCTTTATTTGTTAAATAACATTTGTTCGCATCAGGCGTTTGATCACACCACACACAATGATAAATTTTTATAAATTAATTAGTTATTATTCTGTATTTTATTAAGTATAATTAGTTTATATTATATCTCATATTTATTAAATCCACACAACATTTAAATCTTCATAGTTTTTTGTGAAATCAAACCAAAAGACTAAAAAACATATTTTTTTACCATTTAAAAATTGAAAACCATAAATAAGGTAGAACTAATGACACCGCCATGAATGTTCATCTGAATCATTTATTAAATGAGTTGTTTAATGCATATCATCTACATTCTTATGGACCCAATATTAGTGTACATAGACAATGCATTTTGTTTTTGGAATACCTAATACAATACACAGATAAACTCCAAATCAAATTATTAGTTTAGTGTCATTGGATACATTGAACACATTCTTTTAAATTGTTGAAAGATCATCAAAATCTCTCATAGAGAAATTCCCAAGTTGTCTTCATACCTAAAAGCCTTATTTATATCATTGGGAAAAGAAAACATAAAACAGGTGAGATCAAATAATCATTAAGGGTAAGTATGGATAAAATCAGACAAATCATATACATAAGAATGTAAAAACATGTAAATAAATATTAAATATAAAAATCATTAGGGAAAAAATAAATCCTAGCATTACTTAAGTCATAAATCATAAGGGAACATCAGATATGATAAAATAGAATTGGTATAAAATATAGAATTGTAAAAAACAAATATGTATAAAAAATGAATTCCATATTATCAAATACTAATTTTTGAGTCAATCATAGCAGACAAAGTCTATTATCAATCAAGATTTACTTATTGTTCCAGCCCTATATTACTTAACTGGATTTACTTTTCCTTCCTTCACTATATTACTGAACATGATCTTCTTGCTATTCTAATATTATCTATCTCATGATATATTAATATTTACCAAATTAATTGCAGGGAGATATATGACTTACCCATTTAATTATGAAATCATTCTAACATGTTCCACAAAAATAAAAATCTTTTATCATAAACTTAATCCAAGGAATAAAATGGGTTTATTAAACATCATTATATCATAATATAATCCATGTTAAACAAATTGACATTATAAATAGAGTCCCATAAAAAATAATAAACCATACAAAATATGTATAATATACATTAAAAATATTATTAATCTTTAATGAAAAATAATTTTGAAAAAATATATGTAATTAATTCTTGAGTAAAATATTCTTTCCTCAAAAAAATTTTCTTCACTCAAAATAGCACGATATTTTAAAATAAGAAAATTTATTTGAATATAAACATGAACCCATGTAATGGATGCTTCATAATAATAAGTAATTATTAATTTTTAAAAATCCATTCATGCCATATAATCTAAAAACATTCTTCTCATATTTGTTCCTAAAATTTGAAAAAGTACCTCTTATATAAAACGAATGAAATATTCCTTCCAAACCATGTAGTAAAAAATAAAAAAAGAGTAAAAATAAATTTAAACATCTATAAGATAATTGTAAAACATTTTATGAAATCATTTTTATGAATCATGTATATGGATGATTAATAAAACCTAGTAAATACGTACCTAGAAACAATCTCAAATAATAATGAGACTATGAAATTATCACTTACCGTGTGTCCAGAATCACTTCTTACACATAACAAATTCCTGTTTAATAATTATAATTTTATCATACAAATTTTCAAAAATAATATTCTTATACATAATACCATATATATTTTTATAATGAATTTCTATTAACAACTTGTTATCAATTCCATGTTAAGGTTTTACTTCATGTAATATTCATTTTGTTGTCCGAATGTTTCTTAACATGGCATATGACTGGTACTTATAAATATATCATGATTATAGAATTTATATACTGATATAAATATCATATATATACATTAAATTTATATTGAAATAATCAATAAAATAAATAAGTATGAAATGAAATACACTGTTTATGTAGACGATAGCCATACGTAGGAATGAACATTGTTTCTATTTTAAATTTTTTTTTGGTAGAAAGTATAAAAATGATATATATATATATATAATTATTCCAGTATCAGGTTTATGTCATATAAGTTCACAAAACCTATCATTCAATCATTTCATGTGGTGTGTGAAAAAATTACACTGCTTTGAGGGGTGAGAGTATATACTTCCTCAAACAATATTATCATATTAACACCAAATGAATATTAAAATGGTAAGAGTTTTCAAAATGCATAAGAAATATTAAAGACATAATAAATATAATATAAAAAATATTTAAACATATTTTCCTCCACAATGGAATCCATGATTAGTGTTGAAGGAAAAATGGACAATCATCATTTTGTGAGGTTGTAGTTCGACATACAAAGAAACAATATGTTAAATATCCATTAAATAAATGTTTGTATAAGTTTTGGTCAAACCATTAGTATATAAAAATACTTATATATTGTGGATAATTATTTTTCATACCAAAATATAATAAAGAGAGTCTAGGGGTAGAGAATGAAAGTAAATGAATGGATATTGAGAGAAGACATTACCTCCTGATCAGGTATCTCCTTTGGGTTTGTGTCAAAAGGATTACTTTAGTGGCCTTTTTCCCAAAGGGTGGGATTTTAGAGAAAATATAAGTAGTTTCGGAGCTTATTTAATAATATTTTGGTCAATCCAAGGCACTTTAGAGGTGTTAGGATGTGGGTAGAGGTGGTGGCCATTTATAAGAGGGAGGAGGGGCACTTTTGGAAACTCCAAAATATTATTTTATTATAAACTCAAACCACATATAAAATCATAAAAATGTCATTGTTTCTAGGGTTATATGAGCTAATGTTGTAGTATCATCATAAAATAAATTTTTGATATGTTTTAATGTCAATTAAAATATTATCATTTTAATTTACCTCTTAGTTATTATATTTTATTTAATCTCGGGTAAAAATTATTTCAATAATAAAATGATGAAATATTTTCATATATGATTTAAATTAAATCAAAAATAATTAATAAATAAAATTTTATAATCTATAATAATAATTAAATATATTAAAAAATGTTTTACAATTTTTAAATATTTTCAAACAACATTTTCTTGACAAAATTAAAAGATTTTCAATTTTAACGTTATTCAATTAATAGATTTTTAAAAATATCATAATAAGATTCTATTATCATACTAAATTTTATATTATATTAATATTGGTTATAGTTCATCTATAAAAATCATTGGATATATTAATTATTATAATATATATTTATTTCAATACTTTTAACAACTTTATTGTGATATTTCCATTAATAAAATAATTACTACATCACTTTTGTGTAATTATTTAATATAATTATTTGTTGGGAAATAACTAAAACTAAAATACCATGATTAAGATAAATCTAATTTATTTTATAATAAAACTTCTAGTAAAATTTAGATTTTGGGAAATCCAACATTTAAAATGTTGGACTTATTAACTTTTTAATGTGAAAACATTAACATCACTTTATATAAAATAATTTACACGTCAAAGTCTCTTCATTATGGATACAAATGGTCAATATATCATCCCATGTATGATTATAGTCGGGATATACTCTAGGAATATGAATTTGGAATGTGTTTTGGTCTTTTTAGGGTTATTATAATTTTAATAATAATCGTTTTATTGATTCCTCATCAATTTATTAATTTGTACACAATTAAAGTATAAGTCATTAAATTAATTATATTTAACCGAAATATTACAAATAAATTACCATGATAAATAAATAAATTTATATATTAAACATGTATTTTTAATATAATTGATATTTTTTATATTCTTATATAAAAAATGGTTTAGTTATTAAAATTTGAGTGAGACATATTTAACTTTTCTTCAAACAAAATATATTAAATCTATTAAACTCATCCATGTGTCTCCAAAAAGGTATCCTTTGTACCCAAGGATAGTTTGGGTAGAAAAAAACTTATCCAATCATATTAGGATAATTATTAAGGTAACATTATAATATTATATTTATCCATATTTACCAAATTTACATTTTTAACATATTTATAAAAAATAGAGATGTTACTATTCATAATGCCAGAAATAAAATAATGATATTACTATAATATAGACCTTTGAATTCAAAATATGGTTGAAATTTTTAAAAATTCAAAACATTTATGTTTTAGTGATTAATTTAAGATTAATCTTGTCTTCAGAATACGAAACATGTTTTTAAAAGTTAAGACATTACAAAATATTGAAATGTTCTTAAATCTAAATTCAATATAGAATTAATTCAAGTGACCTAAATTATATTAATTGATAAAAATATATTCTGTTTATACATTTAAACCATTGAATACTATATGTTAACAATATAATAATTTTCAATGATTTTTTTTTTCAATTTAAATTTAGTGAATTTTTACTAAACATCAAAACATGAAAGTTATCATAAAGATATCAGATCTTCAACCAAAGTAAATTTTTATATCATGCTTCCAAAGAACATGTAAATAACCATTTTCCTGAACTCACATACACTTATTACTATTTTTTTCATGTAATAATCACTATTTCTTGGCTTATGATGAAACAAAAAACTAATAATTAATATAGTAAGAAAACCCTCATCCCCTCCATGAAAAAAACCACCCAAAATCCCCTCTTACATTCACTCATATCAAGCATTGTGTCTTGACTAAATTGTTCTCAAATATATCCATAGGTCTTTCCCCATTTCTATCAGCCCTCACCCTCTTCATAGACTAAATTATCTCCCCTTAAGAGTCTCTCAAGGAAGACTAATTCAGGAGGAAAAATTAATCTTTTCAATTCTTATAATATATTTTTAAGTTCCTTTGTTTTATTTTCTATCCTTACCTCTCCTCATCAAAATATTATGAATCATCATGTACAACATTTAATGTAATGTTTTTATGATAATATATTTAGTTATTATCTTCTCTCCTTTACCATTATTTTGTACTAGTATTAAAAACACCATCCGAGTTATGTTAATTTACGGCATTCAAGGATGATGAGTTTTTAATTTCGATTATAGTCTTAAATTCAGGTCCAGAAAACATTCTTATAGTAGAACTATATTTTAATATATGTAATGTGTCTTATATATGGCTATGAAATGATTTTGTACACATGGTTTTGATTTAAAAAAATAACTTCATTGTGGTCAAAAGCTGTCAATTAAACAAAAATGTATTCACTAATGTTTTATATTATGATATAAATTTACTCTTAGTAAAAAAAATTAAATTTAAAACCTTTTAAACATACATATTTTCAATTATAAAATATAAATCAAATTATATACAACCATCCTCATTCTATATGATTATCTTCTCATGTATATAATTTAACCAATCATGAAAAAAACAAAACTGAATAATGAAATTAAACATCATAACCAATATCAAATGTTATGAATGAACTATAAAATGATATAAAAACTAAATTAAATTTTATAGAGTATATGAATTTATTAATTAATTAACTTAATTTGATTACTCAGGGCATTAATATCATATGGAGAACAACACCAGGCCTAAGGTATGGGATTCAACCCGAACCTCCATTATTCCTTTGGGTTATTCTTAATATTTTTTACCCAACTGAAATCCTATTTTATGTTTATCTAAATATTATAATTTCACTTTATATTTAAAAACTCATGTATCATGATCCTTTAATAATTATATTCTATGGCTGTACATTCTTTTATGTGATTCCCTCTTCAATACATCCCAATAAGCAAACTAATTTTATGGAATCTTATCGAATTCATACCCAATATCAAGTAAAATATATGATTTGTTTTTAAGGAAATATTATATTTAGAAAAATAATATTTTTATCATGAAGACCTTATTGATTAAATTCTGTTTTTATATAAAATAGTATTCCCTTTTCTGTTTTAAATGATATTTGATATTTTCATTAAGCCGCACTAAAATGTTTTAATTTTAATGTTTCTTATAAAATATTTTACCTATTATCATTACAATTTGGAATTACATATTATGATATATGAATATTATAACATATGAATTTCCTTGAATTATCTACTTCTATTTTTCATGGAAACATGAATAATATGCCTATTCATTATGATTTACGACATGATTATGATACTAATTTCTTTTTGTGGGTACCGTTATGTTTATTTGTGATAGATTGTGTATAATTATTTATGAGGAAAGCATATTCCTGAACATGTTAAGATGGGTTCATACTCCAATACATTGGGTTTACTTGAGTCTCACAAGACATTATGTGCAATGGTCTTGATGGTTAGCCTTGACTCGTGCTACCATGTGCAATTGTCTTCATGGCAAACCTTGAACTGTGCTCCTTTATGTTAAACTATCCCAAACTCATTATAAATTCATTTTTTATGTTTCTAAAACAATATTATGAATCCATTTTTATATGATATCAAGTTTATTTTTATGATTGAACATGTTTTATTCCATTTTATATCATTATTACATGCCTTCAAACCCATGTTATAATGCATTATTACTTCAGTATTCCCTTTTTGGGATTTTAGCTCATCCATTTGTTCCTATAATCCTTAGGTAAGCCTATGATGATGTATCAGTACAATTGAAGATTGGATATCTTTATGAATATCATATAATGAAATGTTTTATTTAGTCCCATGTTTAATATTTTATGAACCTAGTATTACAAGGCCCCAGACATCAAGATCCTTGTCATGTAATGTGTTGTTTAATTATGTTTAAAATTAAGCAATGAGATGTGTAAAAGGATAGGGTAACTATAACATAGACTCATGTATAGTCCATGATTGTTTTGACACATGATTATAATTCCATTGTGGTCCTGGGTAATTAGGATGGATATAAACTAGTGGGATATAATGATCATTATATTTTTATTTTTCTTCTTTATATACAGAAGTAGTTCTTTCCACTTTTGGAACAACATTATTTTTCTGAAATGTATACCATATTTAACCTTCTGTATGTTTACCATGATTATTTATTATATTTTAGTTTTTTTATTATTTATCACATGACATGATAAAAATCTTATAGCTTCTCCATTGAAGGACTAAAAACCTCACTACTAGTATCAAGCTACTATCATATAGGGAGACATGCATGAGGGAATTTGACCTTCTAGCTCAGACCATCTGGTTCTGATTTGGTTGTTATAAAATGAAATCAAAGAATTATAATTATCTAAATTTTTCTATAATTTTCCTTCTGATGGGATATGAATGATAGAATATAGGATGGTTGGAACATGGATATTGGAACTATGTATTTTCCTGGAAGAAACTGTATAGTGGACCTCTGAAATTCCATAAACTGGAAAATGTGTTTTACACTTAAAATTGATAGAATTCACCTAAGTGGGTGCACGTGATGTTGATATGTGATTTAAGAGATATTGGTATATTTCATTCATAATTAATAGGAACATTTTTCTATATGTCATCTATATACATGTTGTTATACTCTATAATAGTTCATTAATTAAATGTTGTTTTTTGATTATCTGTCTCGGATAGTTTCATTCTATGATATATATTTATTATCATTAATTATATTAAATCAACATGTTGTGTGTTTGTATATATTTTATGACTATGAATAATGTTCAAGGATGAATACATGTGTTAGATTTAGGTGGGGCATACCTTGTGTTGAGGGTATTCTTCTAGGAAAACATTGTGTGATCCAATATACTGGATAACTGAAACATTTTTTGATACCATAGAGTGATTATGATTTATACAAATAGTGATGTTTCTTTTCTAAAGTGTTTTCCTTAACATAATATAAGATTTTACATTGATGTAGTCTCATGGGAATACAATGGATCCATGCCCAAATTCTTCAGTATGTGAGGAGGTTTATTCATTATCACTAAATGTGTAGATGAATTCCACTGAGTATCCTCCCACACCTGCTATATTGTTAGGATAACAATTCCTCTTTATCCAAAAGACTTTATCTTACTATCTTACCTAGTAATATGAGTCTACATTTATGGTTAAACATTTCTTGAATTTCAATTACAGTATTACCAATCATACTAGGGAACCATAGGACCATAGGATATAGTGTAATGGATTGAAATCAATGATGGAATCTTTGAAATAGTAGAATCTCTAAAAGATAGACAGGTCAAGATGTGATAAATATCATGTTAGGTGCATAGCTAGTTCAATACCCATATATTTAATCGAACCAACCTAGATGAAGGATAAAAATTTATAATTGGATAATGTGGAGATAGAATCTGTGGTTCATGATATGAAATGGTGTAAAAATTAACTATTGAAAAGAGATTTTTCTTCTATAAAAACCACATGAACCTTCCCTACATCTTCGCCTAAAGGAATCAGAATATAAAATAGATGTGTTGGGTTGAATATATATAGATGTTTGAATTATAAGTGGGATATTCATGAGGGATAGGTAATGTTATCATAGATGTAGGCAGAATTAGAGCGTTGAGATATTCTTTTAGAGTAGTGGTGCATGATGGGAATTTTGAATGGTAGGAGAACATATGCTTATAAAAAGTCAAGATTGATAACATGGGACCCTTTAGTGATCCCATCCACTCTTCTAGAATGGGTGATGACTAGTTAAGAGTTTTAGCTAAAGGTTTCTTTGAAGGGGGGATAACATGATGGATTGAACATGATACCCTTATTTTTTATGGACAATATTGATGCGATCATGTTGCATGGTAGAGTTGTAGTACATACATCTATCATTTATGACATTATGATAGTATTACATAAATCTATATGTTTGGTAAATCATAGTGTTACATGGATGTACTATGAATTCAGAAGATAATTCTAGTGTCTAGGGATGATAAGGTACATTTTTGGGTTCATGTCGCAATGCCCAACTGGCCAGATTGTATAGGATTATAACTAGTTTTTTGGTGGTTTTCTTGAGATACATCTACATTACCTATGGAAGCTATAGGATTTATTGAATGACTTGTGATAGGGTTAAAAAGGACCCCCGATGAGTTGTAATGAATTTTGGGAGATTTTGGATTGGTTAAAAAATTCTTCTCATTACATAATAATTAGATAGACTCATTTAATGGAGGATATGAAAAATCGCTATGTCTAAGAGATATCATGCATGTATGTAGTTCCATTGAGAATTGATTTTGAAAGATATTTTTTTTTACATTTTTCTTTTGGTAGGTATTCGATAAATCTGTGTGTAATAATATGAGATTTCGTACAGTGTTCCATCATCAGACCGATGGAATGTCCTAGTAGACTACATAAAATGTTGAAAGTTATTCTTCATGTTTGAATAATAGAATTTAGTAGACAATGGAATGATAATTAAGACATTTATGAGTTAAAATTAAGTAATTTTACATAGTATTTGACTCTGATGGAACTTTATGAGGATCTTTGGAGAAGTCATGTCGCTGCCCTCACTTTTGGCATGGGGTATGTTAGAGAGTGTTTGTTCGATCGAACCTAGTTCGTGAGACCTATGAGAGAGTTTAACAGATACATAATAGGTTGATCAATGATCAAAGATGAAAAATATCATATTCCTAGCATTGGAGGAGACCTTTGGTGTTCATTGATGGTGATCATGTTTTTTTCTCTTGTGAGTGACTCCTCGGCTGGGGAACTGATATGTGTGGAAGTATACCAAGCTATAAACATGTATTGTGGGACCCATGAGATCACTGAATGAGAATGGATAATTGAAGATAATTTTAACATTTATACATATTATTGAGGCATATATTATCTTTTCCAGTGTTCTTATCTTTGTAGGTACAAGATAGATTCTATGCATGTTATAGATTATGTGGAGGTAGAGTTTAAACCTGATGCATCTTATGTGGAACGACTTGTAATGATTATATAACAATGAAAGAATGTTCATTGAGGGAATGATATACCAGTATTCCAAATTTTATGGAATCAAGTACGGATCAAAGAGGAATCATGGGAACATGAGTATTACAGTTGAGCTCAGTGGACTGAGTTGTTCATGAAAGACTGCCTTAGAAAAAAATCAAGGAAGTAAATTCAATAGATTAGTGAACTAAAATAACATAACCATTATTGAAAATAAATACCATTATTGATAATTAATTGTGGTTATTTTAATATAAAGATATCAATTTTGAATAATATTCCACTTAGTATCTGATTTAAAGGCTCTTCGTTGGGGTGAAATCCCAGTTAACAACATTTAATATTCTAATGAATATTTTCAAATCTATGAATTAGGATAGAGTAAGATTTTTGAGTCTTATAGATCCTATAAACTGAAGAAATTAAAATATAAAATATATTATATTACATTTAGAACTTTTTTCCAATATAATTGAATATCTTTAACATGGAGAATTTTATGAGAATTCTAAGACTAGAATTAGTTTTGGGATGAGGGGTTTACCCTTAGTGTGATACAATTTTTTTTTGTATTATGAGTTCAGTTAGATTGAAAGAGAGGAAAAATTATTCTTATTTTTATTATATATATATTTTTATAAATACTTCAATATCTCTGAAATATTGTGTTGTAAATCAAATATAAGACTACTATTTGGTTAAGTGTGGGGGGTTTTCCCTATGATTTTTTTATTTGTGCTTGTCAGATGTTTGGTCAAATCGCATATGGGATAAAATGTTTAATATTTTTATTATATATATTTTCCACAGATGATTGAATATCACATAAATAGCGTGTCATATGAGAAATCAATGACCACTGTTTAGTCCAAGATGTAGGGTTTTTGTTAAGTGTAAAATAATATACGTGTAGGTCAGTCATATGGTCACATCGTATGAAATTATTAATTTATAAAATATTTTAAATTATTATTACAAATCTAATTTATTAAATTAATTTAGTTTTCCCTATAATATTCATATTATCCACCCATCATTTAATCCTCCATTGTTTCATGCACAATAAAACTAAAATACTCAAAGACCCCTATTTTATACAATTTAAAAATTTAAAAACCCTTAATGAGGTAGAATTAATGACTCAACCATCAATTTTAAGAATAATCATGGATTAAATTGGGTATGTAAAGTAAGTGTTTTAAATGATTTATTTTTTTATGATTTATAATATCAATAAACAGGGCCTTCCCCATGGGTTGATTCCATTAATTTCGAGAAAGCCGGAACTCCCATGCACATAATCGATGAAGACTCCTATAATATTATGGGGTTTATCTTCTCCAAATCTACATGATCTATGTGCTACACGTTTAGTGTGAATTCTATTTATTTTTTATTTAATATGAATTATTCAATTTATTTGATATTTTAGATTATTGAAAAAATAGAATGTTTAAATAAAATAGGATAAACCTATAATAAATGAGGGATAATTACAATAAATTATTAAAGGATAATTTTGGGAAATTATCAAATTATAATTCTTATCTTGTAAAGAATAAAAATTTTACAAAAATTATAAAAAAATAATTGTAAAATCTTAAACAAATATAAATGTATTGTATTATCAAATTAAAATTTCACAATCATAATAAAAGATAATTTTCTTGAATTACCTAATGCTAATTATGAAAAATAACCAAAACAATGTTACATGAGATTATGGAAGAAGATAATATAAAACTATCAAAGGAAGAATTAAAAATATTATCATAATGTAATTAACAATAGATAATTTCTGGAAAATTTAAAATAAGTATTATAAAGGATTAACACAAGATAAATACATTAAATTATCAAGGGTAATTTATATTAATTTTACTAAAAGATAATTATCAGGAAATTAGAAAATAAAAATTAAAAATAATTATCAAATAACAAAGAAACTAAATTTTATTCTATAGTTAATAATAAATGATTAGTAGTTATTAATAAATAGATAATTTATAAGAAATTATCAAAAGATAATAATAAATGGCTAATTTATAAGAAATTATCAATAAATAAATATAAAAGGAAAATTTTTGATAAATTATGAAAAGAAAATTATAAATTGGTAATTGACGATAAATTATCAAAATATAATTATAATAATATAATTTATAAGAAATCATAAAAAGATGATTAGAAAATAATACTTTTTGAGAAATCATCAAAAGATAGTTATAAACGGATAATTTATTGGAAATTATAATATGAAAATTATAGAACGATAATTTATGGTTAATTATCAAAAATATGACTATCAATATATAATATATAATAATGAATAAAAAATAGTTTTAAAAGCTTAATTTATGATAAATTATTAAATGATAATCAAAAAATGATAAATTATTAGAAATTATTAGTAGATAATTATAAAAGGGGAATTTATAATAAATTATCATGGGATAATTATAAAAGAATACATTATGAGATTTAATAAACGATTATTATTCATGTGGAAAATATTTAGAGAGCATGTCTTGACCAAAATGATAATTCTTAAATTATACATGAGAGAGAATGTATCATCACATGTGAATTTTTATTTGTGTTTTAAATACAATAGTTAGTATCAGTTTTAAGGACAATTGACAAATAATTAGCATTTATGTGTCTATGATTATGATAAAGAAGATGTAGTGAAGTTTTCCTCACTATTTTGGTTTCAACTGAAGCTATTGAACCAAATATGTTGGTTTGTCCCCAACCATAATTTCGATGGCTTATAAGGTTGGATGTTTCCTACCCATTTTATATTTTGTTACTCATGTATATTTAATATGATTTATAAACAAGAATATTTGATTACCATACAAGATTATGAAAAATAATGGGCCTATATCTTTGTGTGTGTGGCCCTGAGAGTCTTATGGCATGCTTGTTTCCATGAGTACATTGTAGATCATTATTCATGTTAGATGATGATCACATGTTCTATTGTTCTACCATTCATATAATGATGTGTTATGATTTCTCATTTATCATAAAATTATATGTCTTCTCTTGGGGTATTGTTCTTTGATCCCAATGTAGGTGGACTATTTGATGGAACTTAGGATGTTCATTGCTAGAAATGGAGTATGGTTTGTGTTTTTTAACAATCCTCACATGGAAGATTAAAGATATTGAAAGGAAATGGATCTAACTGATAATGATGACAAAAATATTGAAGGTGGAGTTGTTTCCTAGTGTTTGTAAAATATTTTGGGTACAAAATCCATAATAAGTGCCTAACATCAACAATGAATGTTTTTTGGAAAAAAATATTGATAAAAAAGGTAATATCATGGGTTTCAAAAATAATATGCTGTTGTTCACTAAGATGCGGAGAATAAAAAATAATAATGGTGATCACCCTGATTACAGGATTTGGGGATTCTCAATGGATTGATGCTTTTGACAGAAAGATACGTGATTACAAAAAGCATCGTGAATTCGATGATGGGTGTTGACCTAAAGATCTGTGGTTATGAATAGATTCACGAATGGTTAATTTCTATGAATCATCACAGTATGAGGATCAGCACATAGACATTTTTTTATGATATTGAAAATTTTCCAAGAGGTAGGGGAGAATCATGAACAAACAAGCCCTCAAATATCAGGAAACACATCATTATTTGACAGCAATATTTCTACGGAAAATCTATAATCACTCTGATTTCATGAAGCTAAGAGAGATCCATGGTATTGACATTCCATGCAAGCATGATAATAATGGAATTACCTATTGAGTCTTAAAAAATACCAATGATTTTGATTAATGAGTGCATCATGATGATTGGGAATTATTCATTGACTCAATGACTATCATGAAGGTAGTTCGTTCAATGATGAAAGTGATCATTACAAATGGAGTTCTCTTCATGAATGAGATTCATGAATGTAATTTTTAAAAATCATTTTTCAGTGAACATGGATTTCAGATTGTATAAAATCATGTCTACTATGAAACAATATAATCCTGGTAAAAGGGGAAAAATTAATTCTAATCCATTGAATTGACCTTAAAGATGATAAATTGATTATGAAATCACAAAAGGTAGTGAGCTAGGGGGAGTTAATAAATATATTCTAGGGAATGCAGTGATAAATCCCTAAACTATTTTAAATGTAGTGTTCCTGGAACATATTTATTGTGTACAAACCTTTTTATTCTAGAACTAGTGACGATTAGTTTATTTTGGTATGGCATACACATTGTTTGTGTATTCTCCTTGTGGTATCCCTTATTTTTTGATCCATGTGAATGTGTTGTTTCATCTCTCTGAATGTTAATGTATGATTTTTGATCGAATCAATCATACATGATTAATGAGTTCCAATCAATGTGGGAACTAAATATGTCATATTTTATGAAAACGTTGACACCCTTATTCACCCCTACCCTCTCAGGGTGTTCTAGGTCCCACACCATTGTTCAATATTTATCCCATAGGAGGGGGGTTGCAGATGACTTACGACATTGGTGATAAGGGACGTATGTACTTAGTTTAGGTACCAAAATTCTACTAGGATGTCGTGTGAAGAAATAAATTACTTGAGAGTTCCAAGGGATGTGTTATCAATGCATAATAATTTTTGAGTTAATTTCAATTCATAGAGAATATTAAGAATATTTATTACTTTCTTCCTATCATTTGTAGAGTGGAACAAGGTATGCATGCTCTTGTGGTATTATTACAAGAGGCCATGGAAGGTGGAAAATTCTGATAATTTTCTCTCTTATAGTGGGAGTTCATTAGGAATCCAATGAACAAAATGAAATGACTATGAACAAGGTAGATATAAAATGAGTCTTAGTGGATTCTATATGACACACTCAATTCCAAGTTGATGATAAGGGATATGTTCTTGAAAACTAGTAAATGTACATTGGCTCTTGATTCCTAGTGAATCATTAAAACATAAATTCCATGATTCCTACTGTATGTCAATTTACCAAATCACATGATGCAGAGAATTATGATTATTTATCCTTATATCTAGTACATTATTATTTTGACTCCTGATTATCCATCCAGTATATAAATGAAGCATGTACGAGCGGGGGTATGTGATGGCTTGGTTAGTGCACAATTTCTCTGTTTTTGATTGTATGTTTTTGTATGGTACACATTTATTATTATTATGGAATACACCTGTATGCTTGAGAAAAAAATATTAATGAATCATTGGTGGTGTCCCACTATGTCTTTTACTCACACCCTACACGGTAATTTTAATTCACACGTAGATTTCATGGGGGGTCCAATAAAGGGAAAGAGATCTATTATAGACTCCTATGTTGAGGAGTGTGGATCCGGTGGTGGGATCAGGAAAACATCAACATGACCTATAATACATTATTTTTATATTTACAATCCTTAATTACAATATTTTTTCTTTCCATGTTGGGATCTACATTATTTTGAAAAAATATATGCCATATACTATTTATATAGTATTTTTCGGATTATTTATTATAACATTGATGGTTTGTTGTTGAATTTTTATTCTTGATCCTATAAAATTGTATAAAGTTTATAATATCTGAACTATTGGAAGTAGAGACTCACAACTAGTTTGAATCAACTTACTTATGGGGAGTCACACATGAGGTCATGTATCCTTATGGCTCGGACCTAGTGATGGGTGTTGAGATTTCATAGATTGGACACCATAAAGAAGGTAGTATCACTGAAACTCTCCTAGGTGATCCTAGTAGCATGGATGTTGATCTCAAAACATGAATAAATATTTTCCTTCCAAAAATGATAAAGGGATAAATCATATAAATTAGAACTCAACCATATTCATTATATGAAATAGTCACTTTTCCAACAAAATTTATATTAATCGAAAAATCAGGAGTTAATAACATAAATGTATCCAATGATTTCCCTTCAGTTATATTAAAGACACATATGAATTTCATTGATGGAAAAATCATTCCTCTCACGGTGTAACTAAATCTACTTGAAAAAATATGACTGTTCAATCATTATTTTTCACCTGAAAACCTTACATACCTCCCAACATATCTTATGTAAAATGTTAATTAAGTACACTTTTTTTCATTTCCCTATTCTTAGAAAAAGATACACAATTCCATTTTCTAGGATGGAATATCAATCATGAAATGACTTCATGTTTTACAATGTGACTTCCTATTACTTTATATACTTTTTACCAACCTTTTTTCTATGGCCTCATGTAGGATCCCCACATATTCCACAATCATAAGAAGTTAAAATAATCATATTATGAACATTATACCTTTATATTGATGACAGATCTGGTAATCATTGTTATCATCATTCCAAAACAATTTCATTGATATAAATTCATATCATAATGCCTTATTTCATTGTTTGGAAATCAATAATAACTCACAACATATAAGAGGCACATCCTTAAACTCTATTTTGTACATATTTCATTATCAATAACCACATCTTATTTTTAATTAATCAAACACCTATACTTCTAGTAGTATCATTCCCCACATTGTATTTTATATCAACACTAATACATGTCATCATCCACATATTAAATATAGATTCATAAATAAGTATATAAGGATTTATAGTGTAATATCCTCACTCCCTGTTCTTCCCCCCCCATTTTCAATCAAAGTTAAAATATCCTATAATATAAATTTCCCATTTTATCCTTCAATCATTTTTAGATTTCACTATATTTTTTTTGAGTTCACACCCACATCTCAAAATGGTGTTTGAGGTATCTAATACTATTTTTAAATCATTAAAATGAGTGATTTTTATACTCATTTATCATGAAATTCATTCGTAGTGGATTTTGTAGAATTGTTTTCCTTTTTTACATTTATGCTCAATCAACTTTTTGAACATTGTCATCAAAATATTATAACATTATGAAAATTGATTTAAATATTGAAAATTTTGTTCCAAAATCTAAATTTGATCCTATATGTTCTACAAACAACTATTGTATTGAACCATTGTTATTTTTACCAGTGTTATAAATCCATATATTTCATATTTTACCTGATTCATCTTTTTTTATTAAAAATAAATCATTATTATTTTTTACCATTAAATATCTGATTCTTTTTCTCGAAAATAGTTATATATCACTCAGTGATTTATAGTGTGGGAATAAAACACTTTGAATCAAGTCATCAAAATATTACGAAATCTTACTGAGCCAAAACAATGAGTATGAAATAATATAGTATGTTAGAAACATATAATCATTTCATTTAATACTATTATTCAGTTAATATCTAATCATTGATATTTTTCTATATTTATCTCATATTGTGATCTTAGTTAAAAATACACAAATTATCCATTAATAAATAGTGAGTCCTAAAACATATGATTATTACAATATTTGGGTCTTTTTTATGAATGAAAATTAACTTTTTATTAGCAAACACTTTTAAGGAAAAGTAATAAGCCACATGAATGAGATTCTATGTTTTATGAATTATTCTTAATAGAAATAAATTTCATATCACTAACTCCCAGTGAGTGTATTCAAGAATTTACACAATTTCCTTAGATAATATTTAGTATACTGAACTTTTTTCTTATGATACAATCCTTTTAAGATTTGTTTTGAATAGTAAAAACCAAAAAGACGATACGATAATTGTTAGTAAAATATTTAAAAAAAATGTAATGCATAATAATTTCTACTTCATCTGTTAAATAATATAATACCAATCTTAGTGGTTCACTAACAATACTAATATATCCAAATAATATTTTATTGATCTCCAATATGGCATCAAATAATATTATATTTCACATATTTTTATATATTACTTTAATATTAGATGAGGTTTTTTATCATTTGTACTTATTTATCACAAAATGAAAATCTGTATTTCAATTTTAAATATAAAGTGATATGTTGAAAACAATTATTGACTCAAATAAAGGCCCCAATAATATTTTATAAATTTTACAAGGCATGATATGAATTAGAAACATCAATTAATTTAACTATTCTTATAGAGTATATCACCCTCAAGATCATATAGATGTTTTATTTTATAAAAAATAACACATGGATCATATATCTACCTTTAGACTGAACCATTTACAAGATTTGTTAAATAATTTAAAAACAATGAGATAGGTGTACCTTTAATATCTATAAGTTAAATAATGAGGGTTTTATAGTGAACCAACAATTTTATTTCCACTTTGTTCAAAACCATAGTGGGGGTTATTTTTGTAATACCAATTGTAAAAATTTCATTCCATATGTTCTTTATAATATTTAATATCTTTGTGGTTAGTGTTCCATTTCCTTAGAAAGACTAATCCCACTTATGATGTTATCCTCCAATGATGCATTTTATTGAATTTTTCACCACTCTCCATATAGATATATTCATTTTTTATATAACTTGTATATGATGAAAGGCTATACAGATATTATGGTATATCAAGATGTATGAGTTAATGATGATTCCATTAACTAAACTATAATTAATAAAATGAAAAACATAATATTAGGTGTTTTAATAATTTATTGATTTAAAAAAATTTAGGAAAACATATATTAATATGTTACATGAGATGTGATGTAAGAATATAGTTTCTTTTCTTGATATGAATTCACTAGATGTCGAATTTATTTAAGCATTATTGATTTTTGAGTGAATGAAGTATTAGTAAAATAGTGTATTCAACCAGATATATAAACTATTTATATATGATGGTAGTGTGAGTCATTGATCACTGAATTCTGAGATGAATCTATCTATCACTAAAATCCATATCCATTATTCTAATTTTTGTTAGAGGCTATATATATAAGTGATGTAAATAAGGGTATCATCCATGTTATGGATGATTTAGGAATAAACTGTGGATACCCATGAATATATGTTGTATTTAGTATACTTTTATATTGATTTTGATCAAGAAAATAAAATAAAGATCAAAGGATACAGACACAATTCAGTGTCAGAAATTCAATTTAAATAGTTATTATTTTTTGGTTTTAGATAAATATTATTATTTCATACATCGGGGGAATATTATAAATGGGTAAAATTAATATTTGTTGATTTTATAATTCTTATTTGACTATAAAAAACCCCTCATCTTCCTATGAAATTGGAGGAATCTTCCACAACAATGTATCCTCTTTCATTTTGGAATGAATTATAAAATCTATATAGAATTATATTCATATATTCATTTAAATGGCCATTAGAATCACTCATAGTGACTCTTCATTGGTTTATTTCCTAAAATCTTCATAAAAATTTCTCATAACTGGTCTTGATTAATTATTTATCTTTAACATCAACTTTTTTTATCCTCATAAGTGATTATTTGAGGTCACTATTGTTGGTTCATTGTGAAAAATTCATTATTATTTACATTAAATTTCATCTAAAATAGAAAATATTTTTTCAAACATAACCAATTATATTTTATTTTAAATTCTATTCATATTTCATATACTAATAGAGGAACTACTTATTAATTATTTCATATAATTTCTATGGCATTTTCATCTAATTTATCCATAATAAGAGTAATTAATTAATCTCTTAATAAAAGCATTCCTCTCATTGTATTTTTTAGTAGATATTTATTCAATAATGTTTGTTTCACTATTGGTAACTTTGTAATATTGAGTCGCACCCATACTATTTCCCATTTTTTCAAAATAGTATAACCATGTAGATACCTTCCTTTGAGAAGATTATATTCTCCCTTTTTTGAAAACACCATTTTGTCATAGGTGGAATATTTTATTATTTCTAATCTCTACATATTGAAGCATCCATGAGAGGGTTCTTCCTGTTTTTATTAGTGGTTCTCAACCACTCCTAATGATGTTTGATCTCCCTACTATTATAAATAAAATGGATAAACATCACAATAAAAATTAATCCAATATGAATTATATCATTGGCATTATATTTAATTGATCGTATGAGGGAAACTTTTTGAATTATAATATTTTTATATTGATAATTATTTCTACATTTTTCAAGTAGAATGCATTGATATTTCAATTTTCAACCGTAAAAATTATCATGACATTAAAGGGACCCTATTCACTATTTTTCTTTTGATCACCTTGAAACGATCATATATGAATTTAAATTTCTCATAATTAATTAATCCGCGTTGATCCAAATTTTCTTGAAAGGATCGGATCTTATCTTGTTTACTATATTAATAGTCAACAAATTGAAAACATAAGTCGGTTTTTACATTATTAATAGAATCCACACATCTATCAATATCCTGAAAAACACAAAAATTAAATATTTGGAAACATCATTTAATTTTTTTAGCAATGTTAATTTAATTTCTAACCATAGTTGATGTTTCCCCTTATAGTTGAATTCTTTCTACTTTTCAATTATTCCTCACTTTTTTGAGGGGAAAATATACATAATGTTTTTTTGTGTCATTACTTCATCTCTTTTATGTTCACTATTTTACCAAAAATTATTTATACATTCATCCATATATTGAATACAGTATGAAATCAGAATTTTTTATTCTATTAGAATTGGTAAAAAAAATATAAAATATATCATCAATCATTACATCATAGATTACATCACCGTTATTTTTAAAACCACCACCTAGTAGGAAATACTCAGTAACATAACTGAAAAGGAGTATAGTAATATAATAATTTCCTTTTTCCAACTATCATAATTTGTTATATTGAAAAAAATTTAAGGTGAATGAATGACTATATTTCTAAAAAAAATCATAAATTGAAATAGACATTTAACATCACATTGGATTATTTTTTGCTCTAATACCACTTCTTTGGACCAGTTAGGCATAAATAACCCTATGTTGTGTGGTGGTTAATAAGGGTTCAAATAAACTAATATTTTTCCTTCACATAGTACCATAGTCCATTTATATCATTTTAATATGTTATAAGGGACAAATTTAGTCACATTTCCTCTCTTACCTTTTATTATTAATAAAAAAATATCATGTTTAATTTTAAATAATTCACATAACAAAAGGATTATACTTGTTTCACCACATTAGGATAATCCAAGAATCAAACAGTGTGGGTGTCTTAATATACTAGGAGATAACTCTATAAAAGTTATGTGTAATAGTTATTTCTGAAATATTCACTATCTATTCTAGGGTAACTCATTTGTTCTTCCCTCCAAAACATTATTCAGTCAAGGATTGGTGGGTATATTTATATGATATTTTTTCAATATTTTTTAGATGGTAATTTCCTATGGGTAAATCATAGTTTTTTATATGAATTTAATTTTAATCTATAGATTGGTATACTAATAAGGTCCTTATTCATTACATACCTCTTCTTCAATCAGAATGAGATATAATAATTTTAAAGAGTTGAGTATTGTGTCCTGTAATTTTAGACCAGGATTATATTATCCTCTATTTATGATGGTAAAATTTTTTATTTTTCATTTTCATATTAGGGAACCTTCATCTATAGATAAATATAATTAAAAATTGAATAATCTTTTAGCACTATATTTTTATATAGATATAAAATTATAATTTAATTTTTTTTATTTCCAAAAAGAATAGATTTTAAATGAACCATATAATACAACTGAATTATTATGTATATATCACATCCATTTCACTTTAAAAAATAGGTTGTTCAATATACTCAACCTATCTTATTTTTTATTATTTTTTTGAGAGGTTTTATTGAATTACTAATATGAAACCCTTCAATCATTTGGATGGGATCAATTCACCTAATTCAGTGTATTTAAAAGTATGTTATGTGCACTACATTATTTTTATGATTTCATTATGTTCCAATTAATCTATGTTAATAAATAAAATATTAATCCAAATATAATACATTTAAACTTCCACTATGTTAGACAGATAATCAAGAGAATAACTCATCAGAATGTGGATTCCCCCAAAATGATATTATATTCTTCTTCATAAACCAAACCATGTAGTATTTCCCTTAATCACAATGTGATTCACAATAAATGGTTATATCCATGAAACCCAATAAATATATTTCTTTTAATTCACTAAATAACACATTATGAATCATCTAATTCTTCACAATTCATTAAACATGGAGAGTTTCATGTTGAAAATATATCATCCTACCCAACGAATCCTAGGGAATAAAATGTATGGATACTTATTATATTCCATGTCTATAATATGTTATATGAATCCTTTAATACTTCTCAAAACCTGAAATATTTGTTGTTAGACCATTCTCTAGGGCATGTAAACCTATAAAATTATAGTTATAATAAAAATTTGTTATGTATTATTCATAGAATATTTATTCATATCATTTCATAAATGATGTATTTACTCCATGGTATTATAAAGGACAAAATATACCCATGGATGGATGAGCCATATGTGTTATAGGACATAGATAATTTTCTGAAAATAATTCCATTTTCAACATGGAATATGTGTCCCAAAAGGAATGACCCTAATTATTTCTCTTAACATCAATTATAGACTCTTACATATTTCCCTTTTGGTGTTGTTATTCCTACAGCGGTGAAACTACATCACCTCACTACAATACAAAGGATAAATACCTACATTTAATTAGAAAAAATTTATTCTTCTTCAAACATATTTCCATATAAACATAATGTTGTATATATTTCAACATATATTGGAATTATTTGAAAAAAGATAAATCTATCTTCCCCACAAGCATAATATTTCAAAACACTTAATAGTGTCTTTATAGATCAAATTTATTTTAACTCATGAAATTGATGGTGGTGATTAATTCCACTAATTCATCGCCTTTATAATTATTTTAGGTGTTTTGAACGGTTTTAATGTGGTCATTATAATCCAATTAATCTTAGTTGATAACTAAAATATCAGGTCGTACTTCCTAATATGAAAGTTCAAATAAATCTATAATATAATATGGAAGATACCTATTCACTATATACAAAACACTACCACATTATGATCTTATTCGACCCCACCCCAGACATGGACTATTACCCTTTATGACAACATGACTCCCAATCAACAATCAGATCAATATATCTACAAAATATCTTCATTTTTATCACTTAATTACACAATGTGATGCTTCCAAATTTTTTTGATTCATCAAAGTCTCTTGAAATGTAAATATTATTGACATTAAAATCATCCATCTTTATGAATGAATATGTAAGAAATACATTCAACATTCTTGGTTATTATCCATGGTTAGTAAACCTTACAAAAGTCCAAGAAAACATTGCAGGACTCAAACTTGTTTCAGAATGACCATCCCACAAGAAAAAAAACATCTTTGAAATATTAGTACAAATAAAAGTCCCATATGTTTTCATCACAAAATTTCTATTAATATTATGGTGAATCCAATTTTTCTTCACCTAAAAATTTTAATGGATACAATAATAAATATTGAAAGAAAAACCATAAATATTTCTAACATAATGATATATTTTCTTGAAAGTTCTTTCAAAATTTGTCATATGTTCTCATGGAATAAACCATTTTTATGTTTGTATTTACTTCTACAAAATACTTCTATAAATATAATTAAAAACATTACTATTGCTCTTAAGGAGAAAACATATATCCTCATCAAGACAGAATTGATAAATCTAAACATTTAACTGAATAATTTACACATTTTCTATAATAATTTATGTATAAATTGAAATAACCACACTTCTTCACAATTATCTCTTCCTAGAAAAACTATCACACCAACTTTTTTGTAACATGAAGTGGAATTATGTTTGGTATAGACATTCATCTAAGATTCAATTTGATCTCAATTAATACATATTTGATAACATATTTTTTTTAATGAAGGTTTTAATTGAAAAAATGGAATATTATTGATTTTGTAGCCGCCATATTATGTCTCATAGGGTCCTTTTGTGTTTTTTGGAAATACGTTGGATGGTAGTTTTTGGTTATGCATAATTTACCAGTAGTTCAATTATTTCATTGTGATTAAAAACCATAAAATATTGTATAATGAATAATTTTTTGGTCTATTGAATGGATCGAGTTTCTTTTTAATGATTTATTTAGGATCTGGGTATCCTCATGTTTGGGTGAAATAGTATGGTATACCAACCATTTCATATGGGATTACATATAGATGAAGTTATAATGATCATGCCACTATACAAATAAGAGGTGGGGGGAATTAGTGTAGATTAGTTTTTAAAAACATGTTTCACTTTAAATCATCCTCCACAAACTATGAAAATTTTATCGAATCAAATGTGAAATATCATCCTCACATATAAAATTATAAATTTTATGATCATTTAGTAGAAGGTTTTTTATATGTTTTGGCCCCATTATTGGAAGTTAAATCCTTTACATAGGTAAATAAACTCACCAACAATGGATTTATAACTAAAAACACATGTGAATTTATATTACATGTATGAGCATTAGATCACATTATCCGATTCAAGAGGCACGATATACATTAAAAATTCACAATATGGATACAATGCAATTAAAATTGAAAGAAAATATTCTCATTGAAGGTCAGTTTTCTACTATAATAAATTATTATGATGATATACCTCTACAAGTAACCCAGATATTTATTAATAAATTTTATACTAAATTAAAATTATTATTTTGATATATTTACTTATTATCAAAATAGAAATTAAATTTACTAAATGATAAAGATAATATTGATATAAAATATATTTATTGAACATTGTAAAACTGAATTTCATTTTATCTCAGAACTTCATTAATATTATACTATGCATAATCACATTTATCTATTTGAAAAATCATAACAAATTAAGGAAATATAATTTTCAAGAATTGAAATTAATACAAGAAATATAATTTTCATTTTAAAGTTATTTATTTTTTTCTTAAAAAATTATACTAAGTGATCCCCTCCTTTCACTCATTTGGTTATGGACATAATAATGCACCAAAATCCCAAAAAAAAATATTTAGTTTTTATATCTTCTTATCTTCAACTCATCTCTGCTTATAGTCTTCTTTTATTTTGTATATATTGAAAGAAACATTCAGGAATCTTCTATATAATCTACTGTTATAGAGGAATATCTAAAAATCTAATGAATTTTTGAATTATACGAAATAATCGTCACCCCCATTACAATTTACCAACTAATACTCATATTATATTATAATAAAAATATTTATTTAACACTTTATTTGAAAAAATAGGTATAATTTCGATTATCCAAATTTCATCTTGAATCAACTCAAAATTATTTAACGTGGATATATTAATTTTATTAAAAATAATAATCAATTAAAATATAAATATAATTATGGTAATTATAATTTTGTAAAAGTGGATTCAAATCCCATGATAATGTCTTCAAAAATCTAGTTTGAATCATTAAATAGACATAATAATTGAGCATCTATTTGTAAATGCATCATTAATCTGGTTAAATCACACTTTAATTATGATATTTTATCATTGAATGTTTATCATAAGAAACATCAAATTTAATTTTATTAAAATTTAAATATCTTGTATAACATTATTTTATTATCCAAAAAATAATAAAAATTAACAATGATTTGATTTCTACATAGATGGAATGATTCATATATAGGTTGAATATTAGTTAAGAAATGTCATAAAAAGGTTATGTATATCATGCTTATGGGTTCTATATGGTTTTGACACCCAAGATCTTCCTTCTTACATAGATCCCAATTCATCCTTAGAAACCTAATGTTTTTTATTATAGGGAGATAGATGATTATATTTCAAACTACCACCATCTATATAGAAATAGTAAATAATGATTACACAAACAATGAAATAATGTTTATTGAAAAGATCATTTTTATATGTTTTTAATAGAATTATCGATACACTTCAATCACCCACATAACCTATTGAATTGAAATAAAATATTATCATAAAATATCAAAAAATATTCCTCAAAACATCTAAAAGAACATAGAATCCATTATCTATTATTAATTAAAAAAATAAAAATCATCAAATACTCAAATTGTACATTAATCTACATTTTATGGATTTGTTTAAAATTCTATTCAAATATTAAAGATAATATAATATATATTTATGAACTCCTCAATTATAATGAGAATAATTAATCAAAACACATCTCTAATGAGAAGTGACATAAACATCACACCTAGATAAAGTTATTACTTTGAAAGAATTAAAGATAACAATTTTAATAAAATGGTTTTCACTTAATTAAATGAAATACCCCTCAATACGTGATTTATATTCTCACATCCATTACATAGATTAAAAAATATCAACCATTAAACATTAAACGCAACAAAATATTCATATAGTAGTGAACATTTTCACTCTTTTTGAGGATTCAATATCTATTCGGTAAAGAGTTCTGTCACTTTTTCCTCCCCTTTTCAACAAAATATTAATCCATGTGAGGGTTATTTTCTAAACATATAAAAAATTAGAAGATAGAGGTTATCATGTATTTTTAACCTTATCTTAAAAAACCTCTCCATTTAAATGGATTTTTTAATTATATACGGAATCGGATTCTAGGTAGAAATGTTTTCTATCTTGATATCTCTATTTGACATTATTTTCACTATGAAAAAAATCATGATATATTCGTTTTTGAATGTATAAAAATTCCCATGGCGTGTTTGTTAGATTTTTTTGAATTTGATTTTCACATTTTATCTACAATGACATTTGATACTAAATTTGATGATATTATAACAACATAGTAATCCATAATACCTATGTATATTCATGAGTAGCAGCCACATATGATTAATATATTGTGCTCACTATCAAGTAATTTTATTATTATTTTTCCAGTTAAGATATTCATTAAAATTTAGAAAAATTTAACTAATGTGGATCTTCTCTATATAATATCATCATTCCAAAATAAAATAGAATATAAAAAATGTTTAAATCTATGAAACATCTATAAAATATTACATGTTTCACTATTCCCTTTATTTATTTCTAATCATTTTCTGCTGCAATAATGTGTTATTTCATTTGGATACTAAAAATACAATGTTATTCCTAACAATAATCAAAAGACACTTTTAATCTTCTATTGATTAACTTTTTTCTACCCCTGTCCTCACACATTTTTCCTATTAAAAACAGACTCAAATATTTTCTTGACATTCCCATTCCAATCATTTTCAATAACTATACAACATATTTTTTTAGATGAAAAGGTTTCATCAATTTATACTCAAACTGTAATCCTAGATATTATTCAAATTCCACCGAAAAAGGCTCAGCCAAATATTGTGGAATCTAATAAAAAAATTCCACGTAATGATACACATTATCACTAGAAAATATTATATTATTAACATACACTATTCCATGTAGTTTTTATGTAGATAACTTATTCACATATAAATTTCATTCAAACTTCCCATTTAAAAAATTAATTTACCTTTTTGGTCCATAAATTTTTTCTTAACATGATCTAAGGGGTTTTATGAAGACATTTAATGATTTTATCAGTTTACCCACTATTATTCAATCAACATCTATATATTGAAACTCATTAGTTTCTGAGTAATCATTTTTGCTTCATGTTCAACAATCAAAAATACAGATTTCACATAAATTATATTAACATTATAAAGAATGTGTGTATTCATAGCCTAAAAAATTCTAATTATTTGAAAGTATTATATTGTGTAAAATGTTTCATCAATGTGATCCTTTTTAATTTGGGAATATCATTTATATAATATCCTAGAATTATTTCCTATCACATCACCTTTTTATCATCTTAATTTCAAACAAAAAATAGTTATAATATCAATTTTATTCATTTATATTGTGACATGGTCCCCCATAAATTTCCTCTCAGTTTTATTCAACTGAAAAATCATATAATTAAATATTTCTTCATGTTAAATATCATTTGTAATAATTCATAGTTCAACATTTGATATTAGTGTTGTTTGGTTGAAAATTTTCAATATTTTTATAGTTTGTATCATTTCTTCATGATTTTAAATTAAATGAAATATATTTCCATGAATGTTTATCATTTTATAACTAAATATTTAGTTTATAGTAGTCTCATTACCATATGTTAGATCATAGTCAATATAAAAAACATTTTTCTCAAATTCTACTTTTCTATTAATCAGATATTCAATATTTTACAAGATAAAATCATCTATTTCCTCACCTTATGCCTAAAAAACACTAAATATTGATGCAATGTATCAATTAATTTAACATCATAAAATCCCACTAGGATTTTTAGAAATTTCATCATGTTCTTATACTCACTACCACTAGATAGGTATCTTATAAAAAATATTTATTAGATTTCTCTTTAAATATACCTATATTTTTTCTTTGATATTTATTTACTATATTTTATAAAAGATATTAAATTACATGATCACTGTAATATTTGTATACCATGCTTAATTGGGATTATAATTCATCTCATTCTTTAAAATGATATTATTCTATGTTTCTGCAACCATACACATAGATTCTCTAATAAAATATTTTATGAATTTATTTTTAGATTGCATTATTTTTTCAATCTCAGTAACTATCATAATTTTCATCTCTATAACAACATTTTATAGGGGGAATATATGGTAGGACTAATTTATTACTAATTCAATTTTCTGAAACATATATTTCAAAGATATCACATATATATTCCTTAACATTATCTGGTCTAAACATTTTGATGATGATTCCCAACTCTTTTTGAAACTGTCACATAAAATATTTAATCATTTTATTTTCTTCCAACATGTTGTTGATGAAAATCACATTTTGTATTCGAAAATAATTATAAATTCGTAAAAAGAAATATAATGTAAATATTTTTTTAATTTTACCTCATTTGACCATAGAAATATTATTAATGAGCTCCAGTGTTCTAGTGAAAATAATGTCACGCTTCTAGTGAAATTTTTGGATAATACAAAATTTTTTTATGTATTACAAAGAATAGAATATTTTTTCATATTTGGGACATATCAAACAATATCATGTATTTAATTTTTTCATAGGTTTTTTAGCCTATATGGCCAAGTCTTATGTTCCACAACATATTGTCCTCTTTTTCACCCAAATAATAATAATTGATTATATATATAATTAAAAATATATATTAATTGTTTATTTTTTCTTCTTTACTAATACATACATAATTTATGATTTTAATGATATATGATATATTCTAAAAAACAACATCAGTATCATCAAAACAGATCTGAATGAAACTCTATAGATTGTGCTTCAATCCTTCAACATACAAAACATACCTAAATTTCTAATCTTGAGCATAAAATTTAATTGAGACGATCAACTTGATTTTTAAATAAAAATAATTAAAAATTTGACTTATAATCCCCCATTTTTCAAATATTTATTTTAATATTAAGATTATATATTATGTGGGAAGAGAACCCATTATATTTAACACTTGAATTTGCTATTTTTTATCCTTTGATGCAATTTTAGAAAGACATTATTATTCATCCATTGGATTTTAAAAACCATTTCCTTTATAATTAAGGAAAAAAATAATATATATCTTTTCAAAAAAATGCCTACACAATTACCCTACTTCTCACACCTAACCCACACTAATGTATAAAAATTAACAATATTAGATGATAAAAAATTTGTCTTACTAGTCTTTATATTCTATATAACATGATAACTAGATTCCATCTCCTATAAATAACTTAAAATGAAATGGATGCGTCATTAAACCTATGAAAATATTGTATTATCATGAATAGGTATTGTTAGAAAATATTCCAAAATAATAGTAGTATCCTTGTAATCTAATTCAATATGATTATAAGAATTATTTATAGTTTTTTTCTAGTTTGTCCCATGATCTATATTTTTTTTTCATTTCCTCTTTTTTGGATTGACATGGATTATTTTTGTATTAAATTATTTAATTAATATAAATAAGTGTTTCTCCTAATTATTAGTGGATATAAAAATTATTTTTTTAGTTTGAATATAGAGACCCAATGCATGACGTACATGGATATTACATTACTTTTGTGGAATACTTAATACATAACAAAAATAGGCACCAAAGGACCTTAATAGTTTAGTGTCTTTGAAAACATGGAACATAATCTTATAATCTTGGTGAAAGATCTTCAAAATCTCCCATAACGATCTTCCATTTATTTCATACCTATAACCTTTCTTTATATCATGGGGAAAAGAAAACATATAAAGGGTGAGCTCAAATTCTTAGTAAGGGTAAGCATGGTAAAACAAATAATACAAACCATATACATTTGAACTTCAAAACATGAATATAATGTTTAAACATAATAATATTGAGTTGTGAAAAAAAATCATTGCATTACGTAAGGCATAGATCATAAAGGAACATCAATCATGAAAAAATAACATGGTAATAAAACATTTAATTGCGGGAAAACATTAAGCACATGATATGATTTCCATATTAGCAAAGGCATTTCTTCCATGACCATCTTAGTGGAAAAAGTCTCTTTCTGAATCGAGTTCACTCCTCATTCCAGTCCTATATCACTGAACCAGATTAACTTACCATTTCAGACTTGTCTATATCGTGATATATAAATCTTTTCCCAATGCATTGGAGGGTGATATAGGTCCCACCCATGTCATAAAAAATCATTCTATCCTGTTACACAAAATACACATAAAAATCTCATAATAACCCATAGAATACAGTGGGTTTCATAAACATCAACCCATCATCACATAATCCATGTACAAAAAATGGATATTTCATCATAAGAAAAGGGAAACCATGTAAATCATAGAAACCTTATACTTGAAACATACATATATGAAATAATTTCATCTTAGAAGGAAAATGGTTTTGATTAAACACTTGAAATTAATTCTAGAGGAAAATATCTTTTCTTCTTTAAAATAATTTTCTTTTCACAAAATTCCATACAATTTTAAAAGAAAATTATTTTTTTGGAAATAGTAATAAAATCTTGTAGAGTAATCTTCATGAAAATGAGGCATTATGAAACCGTAAAAATCCGTTCACGCCGTATAAGTTAAAAATAACATTCTTCTCCTACATTTGTCGGAAAAGTCAGAAGGTTCTCCGTGTGGTAAACAAAAGTAATATTCTTTCATAACATGTGGTAAATTTCAAAAAATGGGTAAAATGGACTTTAAAAATACATGAAAACAATTTTAGAAAACATGGGCATGGATGATTATAATAACCCTAGTAAATACTTATGAATAACCATCCCGGATAAGAACGAGATTGGAATAGTTATCCCTTACCTTAGGTCCGATATGATTCGAACGTATCTGAACCTCTTGTATAATGTTTTAAATAATTTCATTGAATTATTACAGAATCATATTAATTTTTATTATATCATATATGGTTCACTTATGACTTTATATTACCCATTCTTTTGTATGTTCCATGTTAAAGCAGCATTTTGGGAAAAATCGTTTTATTTATCGTACGTGTTTGGACCTGTTGTTCATGATATTATAATTACATATATCTTGATTTATTTACTTCCATATTGTAAATAATGTTTTATATATCATATATATATTCAGTATATATATATATAATAGTTATATAAATGAAAGGGAATACACCGTTCATGGAGACAGTAGGCCGTACGTATGCATGACGTTTCTTTCGTTCCTTATTGAATAAAATGGAATTAAGTAAATGAAACATATATGTACATAAATCCAGTATCATTATTATGTAATATATTTCATGATTATTTATTATATATACTTTATAGTCTCACTGGATTGGTTAATCATGGAAGATGAATCACATCACGTTCGTGGAGACGGTTGTCCGTACGTACGCACGAGCGATGATATCATTCCCATGATCGTCGAATTGTATTGAAGTGTATGTATAAAATTTCAAAATTAGTATCACTTTAAAATAATAATATATAGTTATTTATTTACACCATTATACCCATCCAAGTAAGTTGGTGGTGGAAAACAGATTACACCACGTCATGGAGACGGTATTCCATACGTACGTATGCGTGGTGATTTTGTTTCTGTATGATGGATATAAGATGAAATTGGGTTGACTCATATTTATAATGACATATCAATATATGAGTGATACTGATGTTATTAATTTATGAATAAACAAATATATGAGAAGATGTATAAGGAGAAATAAATTGGAATGAATCGGTAAAGGATATTACCTCTTCTTTGACGCACCTCTTCTTAACCTCCTATTAAGGCTCTAGGGTTGGACTTTCTAGGATACCATAACCTCTATAATGTTTCTAGGGATGATTAGAAGGGAAATTTTACTAGTGTGGCAGAGCTTCAAGTCTCAAAAGGGTGTGAAGAGAAGAGGGAAGGGGTGCCCGTTTTATAAGGGAGGAGACGGGCACTTTAGAAAAAACTTAAAATATTATTTTATAATAAAGTCATATTCGGTTTATAATAGCTCCAATTTGATATATTTAGAATCTAAAGTGGGGTTGGGTCGAAATAATCTCAACCAATAGATTTTAGACAAGTTTAGGTTACTATTTTAACCTTATCATTTAGATTTAACTCCAAGTTAAATAATTTAACTATTACCATGTCTTCTTGTTTTCCTACACTATATGGTTAATAAGCTTAATATAAAAAGCCAAACAAACCCCAAGTTGTTCATTATTAATATATATAACCTTATCTAAGTCATTTTTTCAAACATTAGATAATTAGTAATATAATAACAATTAATAATATAATATGATATTAAAAAACTATTTTTTGTCAATTTTGACACTATTTGGTAATTGATTTTTGTGAAAGTCATAACAGAATTATTAGTTAGAAAAAAGTTAATTAAATAAATACTAAAATTTAATAGTAACCTATAAAATTAGAGTAATTCATAAAAAGTCTTAAATTACATTTATTTGGGTATTTATAATATCAATTATTTTAATATTTCATTATTTAGGTAATTACTGCATCACAATTGTGTCATAAATAAATTAAATTTTTTAATGAGTAAAAATTATAAATAAAATAAAATTAGGTATTAAATCTTTTAAAATTTCTAATTAATTTTTATTGTCTAATTTATCTTACGTATAACCCTATATTAAAAATGTTTTAGTTATTAAACTTTGATTTTAACCATTTTAACTCTTCTTTAAATAAAATAATAATAAATGTACTAATCCAATCCATGTGGACCTAAATTGTAATATTTTATTACTAAGGTTGTTTTTTTTATAATTACACTTATACAATAGAATTAGGACATTTTTTAGGGTAATATTAATATCATTTTTACCCTTAATTACTGTATTTACTTTTAGCCGTGGTAAATAAAAGTTAAGAAGTTTCTATTCACAGAAAATTATTTTTATCTTATTGAACCAAATTATACTACTTGATATTAACTGTGTCTCTTATATATTAACAATTCCACTCACAGAAGCAGTAAAATTATGTTTTATGTAAATTTTCAAATTCTCCTAGGAGGTGGGTAAAAGAAGGCGAAAAGTTCAATAAAATTTTTATATATATAAAATTATTATAAAATAACTCCAATGAATTACATTGAACTTATATAGGTATTATGTAACATGTTTGACCAAAATAAATTTAAATAACATAAATAATTATTTAAATAAAAAGTCGGTTTTTAAACAGTAACCTAGTGTTTTCACTATACATCAAAAATTAAATGCTTTCAGAAAAATACCAAAAATTCACCCTAGGCTAATTTTGATATTTCGAATCCAAAAATGAAGTCCATTTCAAAATTAAAATTTTATAGAATTTCAAAAAGTGGTTATTACTATTCATAACGGCTTGTTTATATAACATAACTTTGTTTATTAAAACATGGTATTGCGTACAACACACGCCATCGGGGTAGGTCTCTATTGCGTGTAATGCAAGCCAAGTCAGGGATGCATGTAGTGCAAGCTTCGTTTGGTGTTGCGTAAAACATAATCAAAACTTACATCATTCATATATTAAACAAAATATGTACTTAATGTTGCGTAAAATAATTTCCTCAAAACGAACTTGAAATTGTGTGTAACATGAGCCAAGAGTAGTGTTGCGTATACTGCAAGATAATATGGTGTTGTGTATAGTACAAGCTAATCCTGGTGTAGTGTATAATAGAAGACATCAATGAAATTAAAAATAATATATCTCATAAAATCTTGGGGTGTTACATTCTACCCCACTTAATTTAAATTTACCCCTTGAAATTTGTTAGTTTTATAAGTCATTTATTACTTGAAAGTTTCATTGATAGAAACCCACATCATAAAAAGGAATACTAAATCATCATTTTAAAAAGTAATGTTAGAAACAAAATGGATACCCAACGTAACTCATCACTTGGGTTCCCACATAGGATATCATAAGTGAAAATATGGATATAGAAGAGAAATCTAACAGTCATGTTCTGATGGAGAGTGGTAGAGAACAAGGCTATGAAGAATCCAAAAGTCATATAGCCATAAAATTTTATGATCTAAGGTAGCATCTAATTCATCAGATATGAGAGCACTAGGACGACATTTTTTGTTTTCAAGATCATTTCCCTAAAGTTGAATAATTTTTGAATTAAAAGAAATACTTACTTGATTTTGGTACAATCTCAACGTTGCTCATGCCTCGAACAATTTCCACTTCATCTCTTAAAGAAATAATGTTGAATTTGTCTTTCGCGAAGTGTTAGCAAATCATGTGATAGAATGATAGGTCATTTCATCTGTCTCAAACATAGGGTAATAAAAAGTTATATACATAAGTCCATCTATGATGAGATTAATTAGATATAGTTCCAAAATGGACTTATACATCATCTATCATCCTTCTTAATAAAATAAAACTAGTTTCTACTAACCAGGGACTTCTTGTAGGCCAGTGGTAGGCGATAAAGGCCTATCGCACTTTGGTTGTGGGTTCGATTTCCACAACCTTGTCTGACATGATGGGTAGTCTCCCATTATATGGGTTGTCCTTTTTCTGAAACTAGACTATTATAGAATTCCTGCAATAATATCGATAAAAGTTATAGCCTTAAACAATACTATCTTAATTCATTCTAATCTTTTGGCTTATCCAAAATACTTCTGTCCATTCTAATAGTATAAAGAAAAAATTACTAGAAATTTCATCTACTGAGCATGTGAATACCATCATTAATCCCCATATATCATATGATATATCTTTTTGGTCACATTCCAAATATGTGAATACATTAATCATGTATTCTCTTGAAAAATTAATACCCGTTGAACGATAGTGAAAACATGAATGCAGTTAAAAGTTTACACTTTCCACATACCAAAATCCTAAAAATTATATATACTCAAACCATGATATCACTTAGTTCTTATATCAATCACGAGCTCATGAATACTATCAAACATATTACTTTCTCCCTATCCATTCATTATGAACATATCATATACTTTCCAAAAATATCTGAATAACCATTCAAGGATACCAGTACCATTCAACATATACTTTCAAATACTATAGAAAAAACAATAGTGTAACAATCCTTATATGTGTCTTTATTCCATAATACCATTATCTATACCGCATAACTCTTGATAAAAATAAATCATTACACTACCTTATTAAACCATTGACCGAGCTTCAACAATTATTTCATCTCACATATCATTTGTAGTCTCTTCATCATCTTCAACATAAATACTACCAATACGACCATGCTTATTCTCTTCATGATAATTTACCTTAGGGAATTCATTTTCATAATTCTCATAAATTTCACATTTAAAAACTTTAACCGTTGATGATGTCTTAGGAATACCATTATCCTTGTCCATGGTGTTAACTGAACCTTTTCCTTTGCAATTACTAGCCTTGTGTCCTTCTTTTCCACACCCACAGTATCATCCTGTCCCTTTGAAACATTCTCCTTGATGTCTCTTCCCATATGATTCACATGAGGAAAATTGAACTTTTTTTCCTCTATGATCAACATGAAACTCCTTCTTTCTCTTATTAACTGAGTCAGGAAACATACCAAAGTTGAGATTATTGATCATATTATGAGATTGCTGATTAGGCATAATAATGATGTTTTACCTTCCCAATCCCATTTCATTTTCTTGATCGTGAATAATATCATTCCATTGTCCATCATATTCTCCATTAACATGAATCTTCTGATTTCCATCCATTTTTTAAAACCCAAAAAGAATAGTGTGAGAGGCCCAAATCATGCTAAGAAAACAACATAATCAAGGGGAGTACATTCAATCTCTAACATCATTGGTTTAATCATAGGTTATTCATGATCGTTATAATAATTCTAGGACTATAACCTATACTTATACGTAACCTTAGATACATCCCTAGATATACCTTAGAAATTTTCTAGGGATTTCACTAATTTTTTCGCATCCTAGTTTCCAAAGGTTAACTAAACCTTTCCTATGATACCAACTGCAGAGACCCAAAACTTGACGTACATGTACATTACATTACTTTTGCGGAATACATAATACATAACAAAAACAGACACCAAAGGACCGTAATAATTTAGTCTCATTGGAATCATGAAACATAATCATTTAATCTTGGTGAAAGATCTTCAACATCTCCCATAAAGATCTTCCCTTTTTTTCTTACCTATAACATTTCTTTATATCCTGGGAAAAAACATATAAAGGGTGAGCTCAAATTCTCAGTAAGGGTAATCATGGAAAAAATTAAAACAAACCATATATATTTGAACCTCAAAACCTGAACAGAATGTTTAAACATCAAATTCTTGAGTTGTAAAATAAATCGTGGAATCACGTAAGGCATAGATAATAAAAGAACATCAATCATGATAAAATAACACGGGAAAAAACATTTAATTATGGAAAAACATTAAGAACATGATATTATTTACATATTATCCAAGGCATTGCTTCCATGACCATCTTAGTGGACAAATTCCCTTTCTGAATCGAATTCACTCCTAATTCCAGTCATGTATCACTGAACCGGATTAACTTACCATTTCATCCATGTCTATATCATGAGATATAAAACTTTACCCAATTAATTGGAGGGAGATATAGGTCCGACCCATCTCAAAATAAAATCATTCTTACTTGTGCCACAAAATAAACTTAAAACACTCATCATAACCCAAAGAATAAAATGGGATTCATAAACATCATCCCATCATCACATAATCCATTTAAAACAATTGGATATTTCATCATAAAAAAATTGAAAACATGTAAATCATAGATACATAATACTTGAAACATACACATATGAAATAATGTCATCTTAGATGGAAAATGGTTTTGATAAAACACATGAAATTAATTATTGAAGAAAATATCGTTTCTTTTCATAATCGTTTTCCTTCACAAAATTCCATGAAATTTTAAAAGAAAAGTATTTTGTTGAAAATAGTCATAAAATATTGTAGTGTAAGATTCATGAAAATGAGGCATTATAAAACCGTAAAAATCCGTTCACGCCATATAAATTAAAAATAACATTCTTCTTGTACTTTTGTCAGAAATTTCAAAAAGTTCTCTGTGTGGTAAACAAAAGTAAGATTTATTTCATAACATGTGGTAAATTTCAAAAAATGGGTAAAATGGAAATTAATAATACATGAAAACATTTATAGAAAACATGTGCATGGATGATAACAATAACCCAAATAATACTTATAAATAACAATCTCGGATAAGAACGATATTGGAATAGTTATCTGTTACCTTAGGTCTGATATGTTTCGTACATATCCAAACCTCTTGTATAATGATTTAAATAATGTCATTAACTTATTACAGAATCATATGCACTGTTATTATATCATATATTGTTCACTTATGACTTTATATTACTCGTTCTTTTGTAAGTTCCATCTTAAAGTAGCGTTTTGGGTAAAATCGTTTTATTTATCGTACGTGTTTTGACTTGTTGTTCTTGATATTATTATTAATTATCTCTTGATTTACATACTTCCAGAATGTAAATAATGTTTTATATATCATATATATATATATTCAGTATATATATATAATAGATATATAAATGAAATGAAATACACCGTTCATGGAGATGGTAGGCCATACGTATGCATGAACATTGTTCTCATTTCCTTATTGAATTAAATAGAATTAAGTAAATTAAAAATATATGTAAATAAATCCAGTATCATTATTATGTAATATCTTTCATGATTATTTAATACATATACTATATAATCATTCTTGAATGGTTAATCATGGAAGATGAATCTCATCGCGTTCGTGGAGACGGTAGTCCGTATGTACGCACAAGCGATAATATCATTCACATGATTCTGAAATTTTATTTAAGTGTATGTATAATATTTCATATTTAGAATAAATTAATAATAATCATATATAGTTATTTATTTACACCATTATACCCATCCATGTTAGGTGGTGGTGGAAAATAGACTACACCACATCGTGGAGACGGTATTCCGTACGTACGTACGCGCAGTGATTTCGTTTCCGTAGGATGGATAAATCATCATTTTAAAAAGGAAAGTTAGAAAAAAATGGATAACCAAAGTGACTCATCACTTGGGTTCCCACATACGAGATCATAGGTGAAAATATGGATATGGAAGAGAAATCTATCAGTCATGTTCTGATGGAGATTGGTATAGAACATGGCTATGAAAAATCCAACAGTCACAAAGCCATAAAATTGTGATGATCTAAGGTGCCATTAGATTTATCAGATTTGAGAGCACAAGGACAACATTTTTTATTTTCAAGATCATTAACCTAAAGTTGAATAATTTTTGAATTAAAATAAATAATTACTTGATTTTTGTAGAATCTCAATGTTGCTCTTGCCTCGAACAATTTCCACTTCATCTCTTAAATAAATGAAGTTTATTTGTCTTTCGCGAAGAGTTAGCAGATCATGCGATAGAATGATAGGTCATTCCATCTGTCTTAAACATAGGGTTAGCAAAAGTTATATACATAAGTCCACCTATGGTGAGATTAATCGGATATAGATCCAAAATGGACGTATACTTCATCTATCATCCTGCTTAATAAAATAAAACAAGTTTCTACTAACCAGGGACTTCTTGTATTCTAGTGGTAGGAAAAATGTCCTATCACACTTCAGTTGTGGGTTCGATTCCCACAACCTTGTCCGACGCGATAGGTTGTCACCCATCCTATGGGTTTTCCTTTTTCTAAAACTACACTATAATACCATTCCTGTAATAATATCAAAAAAAGTTATAGCCTTAAACAATACTCTCTTAATTAATTCAAATCATTAGGCTTATCCAAAATACTTCTGTCCAAGCTCATAGAATAAAGAAAACAATTACTAGAAATGTAATCTACCGAGCATGTGAATACCATCATTTATCCCCATATATCATATGATATATCTTTTTGGTCACATCCCAAACATGTGAATACCTTAATCATGTATTCTCTAGAAAAATGAATACCCATTGAACCTTAGTGAAAACATGAATGTAGTGAAAAGTTAACACTTTCCACATACCAAAATCCAAAAAATTCTATATACTCAAACCATGATATCAATTAGTCCTTATATCAATAATGAGATCATGAATACTATCAAACATATTATTTTCTCCTTATCCATTCATTAAGAACATATCATATACTTTCCAAAAATATATGAATAAACTTTCATGGTTACCGGTACCATTCAACATATACTTTCAAATACTTTAGAAAAAATAATAGTGTAACAATCCTTAGATGTGTCATTATTCCATAGTATCATTACCTATACAGCATAACTCTTGATAAACATAAATCATTCCACTACCATCTTAAACCATTGAACGAGCTTCAATAATTCTTTCATCTCACATATCAATTGTAGTCTCTTTATCATCATCAACATAAATACTACCAATACAACCATGTTGATTATCTTCATGAGACTTTCCTTTAGGGAATTCATTTTTATAATTCCTGTTATTACACATTTAATACATTTAACCGTTTTTTATGTCATAGAAATACCACTATCCTTGTCCATGGTGTTAACTGAACCTTTCCTTTGAAATTACTGGCCTTGTGTCCTTATTTTCCCCAACCAAAGCATCTTACAGTTCCATTGAATCATTCTCCTTGATATCTCTTCCCACATGAATCACATGAGGAAAATTGAACTTTCTTTTCATCTATGATCATTATGAAACTCCTTCTTTCTCATATTAACTGAGTCAGGAAACATACCAAAGATGAGATTATTGATCATATTATGAGATTGCTGATTAGGCATAATAATGACGTTTTACCTTACAAATCCCATTTCATTTTCTTGATCATGAAGAATATCATTCCATTGTCCATCATATTCTCCATTAACATGAATCTTCTGAATTCCAGCCATTTTCTAAAACCCAAAAAGAATAGTGTGAGAGGCAAAAATCATGCTAGGAAAACAACATAATCTAGGGGAGTACTTTCAATCTCTAACATCATTGGTTTAATCCCAGGTTATTCATTATCATTATCATAATTCTATCACTATAACCTATAATATACCTAACCTTAGATACATCCCTAGATATACCTTAGAAATATCTCTACGGATTTCACTAATGTATTCGCATCCTAGATTACAAAGGTTAACAAAAACATTCCTATGATTCCAACTGTAGAGACCCAAAGCTTGAATTACATGGACATTACATTACTTTTGCGGAATAATTAATACATAACAAAAAGAAACACCAAAAGACCGTAATAGTTTAGTGTCTTTGGAAACATTGAACATAATCTTCTTATCTTGGTGAAAGATCTTCAACATCTCCCATAATATATGTTCACTTTTTTTTCTTACTAAAAACATTTCATTATATCCTGGGGAAAAAACATATAAAGGGTGATCTCAAATTCTCAGTAAGGGTAAGCATGAAAAAAACAAACCATATACATTTGAACTTAAAAACATGAACAAAAATTTTAAACATAAAAATCGTGAGTTGTGAAATAAATTATGGCAGTATGTAAGTAATAGATCATAAAGGAACATGAATCATGATAAAATTACATGGGAATAAAACATTTAACTGTTGAATAACATTAATCACATGATATGATTTCCATAGTTGCCAGGGCATTGCTGCCATGACCATATTAGTGGACAAAGTCCCTTTCTAAATCGAGTTCACTCCTCGTTCCAGTCCTATATCACTGAACCGGATTAAATTACCATTTCATCCATGTCTATCTCATGAGATTTAAATCCATAACTAATGGATTTTAGGAAGATATAGGTCCCACCCATCTCAAAATGAATTCATTCTTACTTGTGAAACAAAATAAACTTAAAACACTCAGCATAACCCAAGGAATAAAATGGGTTTCAATAACATCATCCCATCATCACATAATCCATGTAAAACAAATGGATAATTGATCATAAGAAAATTGAAACCATGTAAATCGTAGAGACCTTATACATGAAAAATAAACATATGAAATAATGTCATCTTAGATGGAAAATGGTTTTGATAAAACACTTGAAATGAATTCTTGAGGAAAATATCATTTCTTCTTCAAAATCATTTTATTTTCATAAAATTACATGAAATTTTGAAAGAAAAGTATTTTGTTGAAAATATTCATAGAATATTGTAGAGTAAGATTCATGAAAATGAGGCGTTATGAAACCGTAAAAATCCGTTCATGCTATATAAGTTAAAAATAACATTCTTCTCGTACTTTTGTCGGAAAAGTAAAAAAGTTCTCAGCGTGGTAAAAAAAAGTAAGATTCCATTCATAACATGTGGTAAATTTCAAAAAATTGGTAAAATGGACTTTAAAAATACATGATAACATTTTTAGAGAACATGGGCATAGATGATAACAATAACCCCAGTAAATACTTATGAATAACAATCTCGAATAAGAACAAGATTGGAATAGTTATCCCTTACCATAAGTCTGATATGCTTCGTACGTATCCAAAACTCATGTATAATGATTTAAATAATGTCATTGACATATTACAGAATCATATTCACTATTCTGATATCATATATGGTTCACATATGACTTTATATTACCCGTTCTTTTGTACGTTCCATGTTAAAGCATCGTTTTGGGTAAAGTCGTTTTATTTATCATATGTGTTTGGACTTGTTGTTCTTTATATTATTATTACTTATATCTTGATTTACATTCTTCCAGAATTTAAATCATGATTTATATATCATATATATATTCAGTATATATATATATATATATATAAAAGATATATAAATGAAATGAAATACACTGTTCATGGAGACGGTAGGTCATACGTACGCATGAACACTGTTTTTGTTTCCTTATTGAATTAAATGGAATTAAGTAAATGAAACATATATGTACAGAACTCTAGTATCAATATAATGTAATATATTTCATTATTATTTATTATATGTACTTTATAATCATACTTGAATGGTTAATCATGGAAGATGAATCTCATCGCTTTCGTAGAGACGGTAGTCCTTACATACGCACGAGCGATGATATCATTCCCATGATCATGGAATTGTATTGAAGTGTATGTATAATATTTCATAATAAATATCACTTTACAATAATCATATATAGTTATTTATTTACACCATTATACACATCCATGTAAGGTGGTGGTGGAAAAGAGATTACACTACGACGTAGAGATGGTATTCCGTACGTACGCACGTGCAATGATTTATTTTCCGTAGGATGGATATAAGATGAAATTGGGTTGTATAATATTTATAATAACATATCAGTATATTAGTGACACTGATTTTATTAATTTATTATGAAACAAATAAAGAAGAATAAGTCGAAGGAGAAATAAATTGGGAAGAATCGCTAATGGATATTACCTCTTCTTTGACGCGCCTCTTCTTAACCTCCCCTTAAGGAACTAGGGTTGGTCTTTTGAGGAGACAAAAACCTCTATAATGTTTCTAGGGAATATGAGAAGAGAAATGGGCATGTGTTTTCTGAGCTTCAAGGCACAAAAGTGTGTCAAGAGAAGAGGGAAGGGGTTTCCTTTTTATAAGGGAGGAGAGGGGCACTTTAAGACAAACTTAAAATATTATTTTATAATAAAGTCATATTAGTGTTATAATAGATCTAAATTGATTTATTTAAAAGATAATGTGGGTATGGGTCTAAATAATCTCAAATAATAGATTTTAGACATGTTTAGGTTACTATTTTAACCTTATCATTTACATTTAACTCTACGTTAAATAATTTTACCTTTACTGTGTCTTCTTGTTTACTTAAACTATATGGTTAAAAAACATACAATAACATGCCAAACGAACCCCAAGTGGTTCCTCATTAATATATATAACCTTATAAAATACATTTCACCTATCCTTAAATTTTTAGGAATATAATAACAATTAATAATATAATATTTAATTTAAAAACTATTTTATATCAATTTTGACACTATTTGGTAATTGATTTTTGAAAATATAATAACAGAATGATTAGTTCGAACAAAGTTAATTAAATCAATAATAACATGTCATATTAACCTATAAAATTAGTGTAATTCATAAATAGTCTCAAATTACATTTATTTGGGTATTTATAATATTAATTATTTTAAATTTTAATTATTTAGGTAATTACTACATCACCATTCTTTCATAATTAAATTAAATTTATTAATGTCTAAAAATTATAAATACAATACCATTAGTTAGTAAATATTATTTTATTTCTAATGAATATTTATAGTTGAATTTATCTTATGTATAACCCTATATTAAAATTTTATTAGTTTTTGAACTTTGATTTTTACCATCTAAACTCTCCTTTAAATAAAATAATAATAAATTTTATAATCCAATCCACGTGGACCTAAAGGGTAATATTTTATTCCTAAGGTTGTTTTTGGAAGAATTACACTTATCCAATAGAATTAGGATATATGTTAGGGTAATAGTAATATCATTTTTACCCTTAATTACTCTATTTACTTTTAACCTTGGTAAATAAAAGTAAAAAGTAACTATTCACAAAAAATTATTTTTATCTTATTGAAACACATTTTACTCCTTGATATTAACCATGTCCCTAGGATTTTTGAAATTCCACTCACAGAAGTTGTAAAATTACGTTTTATGTAAATTTTCAAATTCTCCTAGGTGGTGGGTAAAAGACGGTTAAAAGTTCAATAAAATTTATATATATATATATATAATTTTTATAAAATGACTCCAATGAATTACAATGAATATATATAGGTATTATGTATATAATATTACCTAAAATAAATTTAAATAAAATTAATAATTATTTAAATAAAAAGTAGGTTTTTAAATAGTAACCCAGTGTTTTCATTATTCATCAAAAATTGAATGTTTTCAGAAAAATACCAAAAATTCACCCTAGCCTAATTTCGATATTCTGAATCCAAAAATGAAGTTCATTTCAAAAGATAAAATTTATAAAATTAAATAAGTGGGTATTACTATTCATAACGGCTAGTTTATATAACATATCGTTGTTTAGCGAAACTTCGTATTGCGTACAACACACACTATCGTGGAAGGTCGCGATTGCGTGTAATGGGAGCCAAGTCAAGGATGCGTGTAGTTCAAGATCTGTTTGGTGTTGAATATAACATAATCAAAACTTATTTCATTTATATATTAAACAAAATATATACTTAATGTTGCGTAAAATAATTTCTACAAAACTAACTTGAAATTGTGTGTAACACTAGCCAGGAATAGTGTTGCGTATACTGCAAGCTAATATGGTGTTGCGTATAGTAAAAGCTAATCCTGGTGTAGTGTATAATAGAAGAAATCAAAGAAATTAAAAATATTATATATCATAAAATCTTGGGGTGTTACATTGAAGCATCATTTTTCATGACAAATATAATTTTAATTAGAGTCACCATGTGTATTTTAGACATAAACTTTTCAGAAAGTTATGTCAATTGAATTAGATGGGTCATAATTAAATTTACAATAATTTAAAATAGTTATTCATCTTCCTTTCTCATCCATATGACACATAGGATGTGAAATTATTAATTCCACATCAATCTAAATAAATCAATATTCATGTTGTTTTATTTTGATATCATGTTCATCATTTTTAATCGTAAATGTTTCATTTCACCAATAAGGGATAGTTACTACATTAAGTCCTCATTTTACTATATTTTCATCCTTTTATTTTCATTCCCTAGTTTCTTATAATCTATCATTATATTGGTATTTTCCTTAATACAAGATTTATGATCATCTATTAACTTGTATTTCAACTCATTTAATATCCCTAACTACATTATGTGTCCAATTCATTTTCAATATGACCAGTTAAATTAGTAAATTTCCCACATGATTTAATTTTGGCTCCACTCCTTGATATATTATATGCTCCATCGTCATTTATTAATTGGATTCTTCTCATTCTTCTAGATAATGATTTATTTCTAAATTTTATTTTATATGATTATTTTTTTGATATAATCCAATGACTTTTTATAGGGTTCATCTTATTTATGTCTAAATTATACTCCGGTATTATTAGGTAAGGTTATGGAATGATTCCAAATTCTATTACAACTATAATATAAAATTGGATGATTTCTATTTTCTTTTCTCATTCCCTTCTTCAAAAAAACATTATATAAGAATAGTGATTCAATGATAGTATCCATCATCAATGTCTTTTTAAAATTCCTTAAAATATGAATCAAGAAAATTTTATTTGATTTTTAAATTTTTCAGGTCCTTAGAGTAAATTTTTAATTAATGATTTTCATTAAAGATATATTTATTCTCATCTCATAGGCTTTGAAAATGTTTTTAAATTCAAGATCTGATAGGTGTTATATTTCTATAAGAGTTGAGATATAATGGTAGAGCCTATTAATAAATTCCTCATATATTTGTAGGTAATTGTGATATTTTCATGATATTCATCAAACCCTGTGATCTCTATTAAAATCTCATTGAACATTATAAACTAATGGAAAATAATTTATTCCTTAAAAATGTAAATTTTTTCAAACCATATTTTTTAAATCTATAATTTATCCTCCTTTACTTTCACATTTCCATCATATCTACCTTCCATTATCTACAAACATTCATTAACTGATTCAATTCCCATAATTTTTATATATTATTTTCATAAAGAAGTTTTTATAATAGAATTTTGGATATTATAACCAACCTCTATATTAATTTTATCTATAAATTTCATTGTAGAATTTCATTCCATGCGTGTAAAACAAAAAACAAAAACAACTCTAATATAGAATACCTTGGATATATGATATGGAAACATCTAGTCTATACAACTATGACAGTTCGTGTAATAAATAGTAACAACTACTTTACTACTAACAGAATCATGATTATTCATCATTAGTAGATGACTGGATTATATAGATGTAAATAATATTTGATTCAATTGAAGTTCATAGATTATGTAAATCCATTTATAGGGGTTGATATAGTGGATTGAATTTTTAAAAATTAGTTTCACATTTAAACATCATTCCAAACATGATAATGATTAATACACTCAAATATTTAATCTCTACCTTATTTTTATAAGATGAAAAATTTATAGTAGTGAACAAAAAGTTACTTACATGGTTTGGATCTCTCCCTAAAGGAATGATTTTTCCCCAAAGGTAGGATCCTATCCCTTTTTGGGTAGTCTCTCCAGCCCTTGATTATTCTATATAATAAATTGCAAATTTTGGTTAAATTACTGGGTATATCATCAAACTACACCTTTCTAGAGTTAAATAAGATTATTTAAATTCACAATCAAGACACAATGTAAAAAAATGAAAAATGAAATTAACTCTATGAACATTCAGTTTCTATATAAATAGTAAAATATGATAACCTTATTTCCACTTCAATATTCATGAATATATTATTCATTATATATGTAATATGATATATATTTGATTCTATATTATGAAAACCTACTCCAGTTTTACTGAATAGTTAATCTCAAAATGTGGTATAAAATTGTTATTAACCATCAAGCATCAAACTCTATTCTACTCAAAAAGCCTCTCCCATATTCATTAATTATCTATAAAAATTCACTTTCATTGAATGATAAACATGTATTGGAACAAAAATTTCCTATAATTAAAGAATTTTAGTAAATATATATTATATTTCAACAGATTTGATTATCCTCTCAATAGAATAATTTAAAGTGACCCTCTAATTTTTTTTTATTTAGAAAAGAACACAAACATGCACTAGTTTATCATAATTATATTCAAATTTTTATCCACATATATACATACCATTTCCATTTATACCTTTAAACTATTTGATATGTACAATGAAATCCATTTGATTATATTCTCTAGAATCAAAAATGTTAAATTAATAATTCAAAGAAAATGAATTTATTAGTTAGGAGGAATTTGAATATTCTTGATTACAATAAAACTACTAAAACACATTTTCTACACAACTAAAAAACATCAACAATTTTTCATATCAACCTCAATATCTTGAATATCTAAACTCAAAATCTAAACATGAATCCACTTAGAACTATCACATGTGAATATATAATAAACAATCTTGTAATTTATTTACTATTAAAAATACTTGAATAATTATATAGTAATTATTCTTTATAAATCTCAAAAACAATTTACCCAATAATATATTTTAAAATCGTTATTTATTATTAAAATAGATATAATCATTTATCATATGTTACAGAAACATTCATGAAGAATAATGAATAAAAATTTTAATGTTATATTTTTATTATAGATTATTATCTTAATAATCATTGGATATAATTTCATTATAATTAAATTAATCCTGAAAAATAAAAATACTAATTCTTAGAAACCTAAAACATTAACTATGTGTTGAGGCTTATGAAGGAAATACTATTCTTATATAAGTGTAATGATAGTTATGAAACTTCAAAAACTTCTATTATAGCTCATGCTTATGGTGTTGAGATGGTTATTATTCAATGGAGATTCATTGTTATAATTCTCCCAATTCTTCATCATGATGACATTATTCGTGATTATCGGGAGGAATGTTATACACATAATCTCTAACACCATCACTACATGGAAAGATAAATAATTATTAGAAAACAATTGAAATTTTTGTTATAGAGACATAATTTGATAATATTTATCCCTAAATAGATTTCCATATCCTCTTCAAATACTCACATAACCTATTAACTATACACTATATATCTACACACATTCATAAAACCACTATTTAAATATTCAAAAAGTAAATCAAAATCCTCCAATGATTTTGAAACATGATTAAGAAGAATGGAAAATCATCCACAACTCCACATATACATCATTGGAAAAATAGTCTTTGTGGTTATTTTTATGACGTCTTGAATTATCTACCATTTTTATGGTATTGATGAAATAAATGTATCATGAGTTCTTAGATTATTTTATGATTCTATTCATCAATGAAATTCTCATGTATTTGATGTTAGAGGAGGATCATGTTAAGAATTTGTGGGATATTATCAAATTGTTTTAATGACATTAGCTATATGGAAGGATATATAATTAATACTGTGGGACAAATGAGGCTTAATTCGTTTGCAATATCATCTCTTAGAAAGGTATCAATGTCATATTTTAGGATATAAGGTGTTCTTACTAGTTTTATCCAATTAATATTTTAGATTTTCATAATTTCATTAACATTGTTGGCTACTGTAGGATATTAATGTCTAAATTCATTAATATTTTGTACCTTTTAAACACTATACCATGATGGATTTTTCATCCATATGGAAATATTAGTGTTATTTGGTATTTGTGTACATTAAGGATAAGTTTATAAGTTCTCTAATTCCATGTTTTCTAGAAGATGGACTCACGTTTTAGTTATTTTTCATTTCTTATTATCTTGTTCTCATTTATTTTCTATATGAGAAAAGTTTTGTTATTGACTATGGGTCTTTAAAATTACACCATCTGAATATAAATATTCATCCAATTATCTTAAGATTATATATGTGGTGTTTTACTTATTGTTAAAGGATATTATTTTTATTATTGTGTACTTTTGGTTATTCATATATCACAAATTTCTATGAAACTTGTTATATTATTGAGAGTTGAATATTTATCAATGGTGGATGATGGTGGTTTTGTAAAATCATGGAATTGAGATATCTCATCCCCCATTAAATAGTAATTTAATAACTATTGATAAGTGTAATATGTATTGTAGGGATATTTCACTCCATGACATAGATGTATTGAGATGATGAGATATATAATGTATTTTCACTATGATATGGAAGTGTTATGAGGTAGAGTTATCCATTAAAAAATAATAGTGAATTATTCCTTGACATAGTAGGTGACCTAGTTTCTTATGGGTGATCCTATGGTAGAATAGTTTAGATACTATTTGATATAAAAGTATAACATTGTGGGATAGTGTAATAATGACTGGCATAGAGGTTTGTTCACTAAAATGATATAAAATCCATGTATAATGACAAATATTATTATTCCTTTGTTTCATAGATTACCATAAGATGTTTATACTTTTATTTAAAAGACGTATCAATATTTTAGGGGTCTATTTTGGTGGTTATTAATAATGATAGTATTGATTTTTTTTCATAGTGTTTAATCTATTAGTTGTAGAAAGGTGTGATTAATGTTTATACTATTTGTGCACAACTACTTAATGATTAGAAGAGGAATGTGCTGGAAATTTAGATAAATTCTTTTACTATTTTACCTTGATGATTGTGTTAATGTGACACTATCATAGTGGTTGTGGATAATTTTATAATCTCATATTAATTATCAGTTTCTATAGATTTGAGTGGAGTTGATTATTTAGATATACAATATATAACGGTGGTGGAGGTAATTCATGGGGTAATGAGGATTACCGTTTAGGATTGGGATCCTTAATTTACATATTATTTCTAGTAGGGTCTACAGTGTGATTTTGGATGAAAAATATTCTCAAATACTATATTCCATCCTTAAGAGTCTGGTTAGATAGAGTGAATTATCTAGAAGTATAAGGACATGTTTGTGGAAGGTTTTTAATATTTTTTGGATTCATGGGTGATGTGATTTTTATTAGATATATTTTCCCATAAATATTATTATATTAATCATTAATTGATATGGATCCATTCTATACATTATATAGGTGACCTCATAGATATATTTTTTGGATGAATTTTTTTGAACATACATCAATACATGTGCTTGATTTAACATAGAGAATGTTCGTCGGAGTAGAGTACTCAAGAGGGGGGGGAATTGTGTATCGATAAACAAAATTTTTGGAAGTGTTTCCTTTAAAGGTTCATCAAAAATATATAAAGACCAGTTAATAAAATTAATACGGTTATGAATGTTTGAGTGTACAAATTATTTCTTAGAATATTGATTAATTCTCAGGACCTATAGCAGGCACTGTTTGGCAATGTAGCATCCCAGAATATTCCCCCATTTGGGCCATTGGGTCAACGATTTGGTCCCCGAGTCCTTTAAGTCCTTCGGGCCACCAAGGCTTTCGGGTCAGTGAGTCTTTTAGGCCACCTCAAGGCCTTCGGGACACATTAAGTGGAGATTCCAACCAGACAACCTATAAGGAACAGGCTTCGGAAGGAGGAGGAGAAAGGAGTATTCACCATAGTAGAAGCCAAACGGATTGCAAGATCGAGAGGGTATGGAACCTTCCATCGGTACAAGCCTATGCATGCACGGGAAATACTACCTGAATAGCCATGTGAAGGAGGAGAGTTGATTTCATGATGAAGATGCTGGGGAGGAGTAGTTCCAAGTAGTTATTCAGGGTTGTATGTATTGTTTGAATCCTACGGGCAATTAATTCTTCTAAGGCCTACGGGCCATGTAATACTTATGCCTATGGGCCTTGTAAGGGTTCCACCTCACCCCTTGAAAGGAGGATTATCAAAAATAAATAAAAAAATGAAGCCCTTCGGGCCATTGGAGAAACTTATGTCCAAGATTAACTATCAATGTGAATCTATTCATTTCTGAATTATATTGTAAAACAAAGAAAACAAAATTAAACAACACCGCAGATGTAAAAAAAGTGGTTTTGTCTAAAGATGTGACCTAAATCACTCCACATGCAGATCACCAACCACCAAGTAGTTTATATTAATAAACATGATCCACACCCTAGATCTGGGAAAATAATAGTGCACCAGAAAATCTAGGTCACACAACCTCTTCGACAATTTTTTTGTGGGTATAAACTAACAGGTCACATATGGACCTCTTCCACAATTTTATATGGAAGTAAACAACTCCAAAAATATGTCAGAGGAAGGATATCTTGTATCCTTCAGTTTAGTGCAGGAGAGAGTGTGTTTTTTAATACAGACACACACAATTATCAAAAGCTAAAAATATAACACAATAGAGAAAATATTGTGAGATATGGTTAGAAGTTCTATGGTTATTATTCTATAATGATTTCGGCTTCTCGGATGAAGTAGATGCTAGAATCGATTCCTCTTGAAAGAAACAGAGTATCACATGTCTGATGCTCTGCTATCCAGATAGTTCTAGTTTGTGTCTTTTGTGGATTTGGTATTGATAAGATGATATTAAATCTAATCTATGGTATCATAGATTTGGGAATTGTGAATTCATCATATGTTCTTCATATATATCTTCTGACATTTATCAGTACACGCTTATTAATTGTATCACACTATTTTTTTTTCTAGTCCACACTTTTTTTTATTCTAGGAGTGCATTTTTTGGATCTGATAGGATGCATTTATTCTTCACCTCGTACCTCATACTGTCAGGTGACATGTCTAAAATTAAATAATATTTACGTCAGTGCATTTAAATGACTCAAATTTGATCGTTAGAAATTAAATTGAGAATGAAAAAATAGATTAAAGAATGTTGTCACAATATATGTAAAAATAGTGTCACATGGAAATAGGTTCACTACGAAACAATGTATCCTTATTTTCCTTATAGTGGTGAGACAGTTATGATGGCGTGGATGTAAAGACATCAGGAACCAGTAGCACAAATTCGGTGTTAGGATCACAGTGTCTGGTCCCCGTTTCTGGGTCATGGTGTATGGGTTACTGTGTCTGGGTCCCTATGTCTGGTCACTATGTCAGGCCATGGTGTCTGGGTCCTTTTCCAGAAAAAAAAAACCAATTACAGACTCATAGTTTATTAGACTTAGCCAATTATCTGTATTTATACTTGCGAAGTAATAATCATATATTGAATTAGATTCATTCATTAAAAATATAAATCAATATACACCAAAGTTAAATATAGTTTTCAATAATGAAACACAACACTTTAGATCTTTGATAGGATTAGTTGAAGCATAAATAAAATAACCATCTATACACTTTATTGGAGATATATTGAATAGGATTATCAATATTTACAGAATGTATAGGATTTTTTATCATTAAAACATGATTAAAAAATTTGGATTCCTATAATCACCCCCTTTTTGATGATCAAAAATCATGTGATTCAAATATCTGTTCTTAGTGGATGTTTCTCTCCCTTAGTGTGTATTTACAGTGCATGAGTGCATGTCTCTCCCCCTTTTGGGATTATCAAAAAGAGTAAACAAGTAAAAACCAATACACAAGTTGAGTTCACAATGCATTATATGGAGAAAGAATTTCATTAAAAATAGTAGGAAATATAAATGAAAAATATCCTTATAAATAGATAGTGTTCACTTTTCTCCAGCACTGGTTATCTTCTCTTTTCCCTTGGAATCACCATTAGAAGAAGCCACATGAGCAGTGGTAGAAGTTGAAGAAGTAAGTGAATCACAAGTCAGAGAAAGATGTGGGATTTTTTAAAAATATGATTGGTCAGGCTAGGTTAATAGAAGACTGATGTAATTGTTGGTTGAGGATAATAGGTTTGATCTGACTCATAGCCTGAGAGATAGACATATAGGTAGAGGTAAAGGCAGTGAATGAGGAAGGAGGCAAACCAGGTCAGAAGGGTGTAGCTGCAGGAGCCACAATAGCCGTGCCCTGCACATGAATATAAGGCCTGAATAGCTTGATGAAGTCAGAAATAATCTCACCACCATACTGCATCGCTTCCTCAAAGTCATCTTTGTTATCCATGAACTTTTACAACAAAGTAGTGAAATACTTCAACTTTGGAACTTGAGTTTTGAAATATTTTTTGACATGATGGATTTTAAGATTCTCTATAAGGTACTTGAAATGGTTTGACATATCACGCTTAGAGAAAATCCTACTGAAGTAGAAATACATATTCATAGTAATTTCTTCCTAAGCACACTACTTAAAATATGGCCTTTATTAGTGCTAGAAAAATACAATAGCAGCGCTAAAAATAGCTATTAATCGAGGTGAAGATAAAGGGGGGGTCCCTTTTATCAGGGCTCAGAAAAGCACTGATAAAGGTACCTTTTATATGTGATAAAAAAAGCGCTAATAAACGATCCTTTATCATCGTTTTATTAGCACTGATAAAAGTAAAAAAATTATATATTGTGGGGTGATTCGTTTTACAGCGCTAGGCCGACCCCCCCCCCCCCCACACTCCCTCGCGTAGTGCCCTTCCCGTGCATCCCCCAAACACACACTCCTCATTGCTTCCACCCATACAAGAACCCACGACCTCCCCCTTTGCACGCCTGCACTTTGACCACTAAGCCATTTCATTTTTTCTCTATTTTATGATATATCTATTTATATATATACAGTTATAGTTATTCTTATATTAATATAGACTCATATTAATAAAATTATATTAAGTTATATTAATACACATTTATTTATTCATATATGAATATGTATACATATATATATTCATATATTAATGTATATTAATATTTATATATTTATATATATATATATTCAGTTATTATTTTTTATCCAAATATTTATTTGTATATTGATATATATTTATAAGATTAGTTTTAACTTTGTTTATAAAATATATTATTTATGTGTGTTTTGTAAATATGTAAATAAATCCATACATACATATATACAACCCACACACTCACACAGACACACACACACACACACACACCTACATATTTATGAATAAATACATATATATGTGCATTTAAAAATCCATAAAATGGTAAAATGACTATACCTTCTAACGCAAAAGCCCATTTCAACTCCAAAACCAGTAAAATAGAAGAAGATTAAACAATATTAGATTTGATATGTTGTAAAGGACTAACGGAAATCGAATCAGAAGTTATACTTGTTTGAATGTTAACAAATCAAACTATCCTGACTAAAAACTCTGTTTTGAAGGCCATATAGTCCATTTTAGGCCTCGAAAAAAGTGAAAAAGGATCCCATCAATCACTAGTGCGTAGAGCTCATCGTAGGATTCGATTTGGAATGTTATAGAGCTCAAACGAACACTCGGATCAAAATTTATGGTTGTTTGAAGTTTTAGTTACATTTTCAACTTATTTTAGATCTTTTAGTAATTTTTTTTGTTTTTTTGTTTCTTCAAATGGTTACTAAATTATTATTAATCAATGATAATTATAAAATTATTAATTAATAATGTATTTGAAAATATTTTAAAGCCATTTTCACTAAATTTTAAATATATTAAATGTTATAGTCTATTTATACTTATCTAAAACATATTTATAAAATATATATTATATCTATATCTATATAAATATACTTATATAAAAATATATTATTTATCATTATTTTTTTTAAACATAATATTTATCAACGCTAGGAAAAAGGGCTGAAAATTCCCCCCTTTATCAGTGCTACTAACTAAAGTGCTGATAAAGGTGTCCCATTTAACAGTGTTAAAAAAATTGCTCATAATGGGGGGCCTTTATCAGCGCGAAAAAAGCACAGATAATTAACACTTTTTTAAAGAACTTTTTAGCACTATCAAAAGTTACCCTTTATCAGTGCTTTTTTAGAAATGATAAATTCCCCCTTTATCATTACATTTTTTAACACTGTTAAAGGGGGGCGCTTCCCTAGCCCATCTTTTGTAGTAGTTGAATCATTGGAAATATTGGAATTAATTCTTAACAGATCTATATCTCTATCACTATTCTTGAAAACCACATACAAAGAATATTTGTCAAAGCCCCTGAGCACTAATTTAAATTCTTCCTTAACAATTTCTCTGGGAATATCTCTATCCAAGGAGGGTCTAGATGACTGTCCAGAGGTACTAGGAGTTGTAACAGCTAAATTAAGGGACTTCAGTTTATTGAGAACTTTCTAGAGACGTCCCTTATACTCATCAGTTAATTTTATGAAACCAATAACATGTTCACACATTTCTTGGACTATTTTCTTGTTTCATTATGACACATTGTTATCTAAGGAAGTTAGTCTAGGTTGAATATGAGAGTCAACATCCAATGGAATCTGACCACTAACAAGATGAGCTATAGGTTACGATCTTGATTTAAACACTCTCTCCATATCTTTAACCATTCTTTGAAAGAATTCAATTCATCACATATCTATTTGTTCTCAATTATAACATCTTGAATTTCATGAAGCATTTTTTTCTAAATCTGTCATATTATATTCTCTATCAATATGGCATCATCTCATTCACTCAAGTATCTTATAGGAGCAGGTTGCATGTTCACGATATTTTCAACTCCCACCAATAAGGTAGATTCAATGATTTTCAAATCATCCTTACTCACTATGGTATAAGGTTATTTTGAAGGTTCAGGGATACAATCTAAGACAGTCTCAAGTTCCATTGCAGAGAGAATTTCAAGAGTAGATATCAGTTTCAATTGAAACACAATAGACAATTCTATATCTTTAATTGAGACTTCCTATAAATCATTCACATCATAATATCTATGGAATTGATACAATGTATCCACATGTCATGGATAAACTGGATTAGGAATATCAACACTTTTCATATTAGGGTGATTATCCCCCCTAAACATGGGAATCTTTTATAGGACTAAGACATTTATATCTTTGGTCTATTTCCATGATTTCATCCCTAATAGACTAATGAATTTCATTTCCATCCCACTGAAATTATAGCTCCATTTATTCCTCAGAAGATGGGATAATCTCAAAAATATCTTTTTCCTCTAAGTGTTCCTCAATAGAAGTTTATTTCTCAAGAGAAATATCATCCTCTAGATGCTCTTCCAGAATAGATTCTTCTTTATAAAAATTTTATTCTTCTTCCCAAAGAACAATTTCATCAGGAACGAATACTTCTTTCTCAATTACGACTTGGGGAATGGGTCCACTGCCTTCTATATCCAGGATAGTTTCCCCTGTAGGTGCAACAAACTCTTCCTTTTCTTCCCTGATAGAATATTCAGAAATATCATATGGTTCCAGATTAAAATAAAAAATGTCCTTAGGTCTTGAAGAATGCTCAACCGGGATGAACGTTTCATAAAACCTTTCATTATCCTCTACCCATTATTTTCTACATGGATTACATCTTATTTTTATTCTTTTGATTATATCCATTGAGATAAAAATTCATTTACCTTAATAACCTCTTCATTTGGTCCAACAAACCATTTGGCATGAAGCATTGCAGAGATTAACCTTATGTAGAATCGGGAGGTTAACTTTGAGATTGTATTTATCCGCTCTCACATATGAAGTATATCATGCTTTAACAGGTTAATCTTGTTCCTATTAATCATAAGCTATATCAAAAATACATCCTAATACTTTCATGTGTCAATATATCCTTTTCTTGACTAATCATATTTTGAACAAACATAAACAATATTCTAGTTTGACCATATAGCTAAGTAACAATAGCTCTTCTCTTTGTTTCATTTCCAGTCATGCTTCCCAAGGATTATTCTAAAAAAAGGATATCACATGGTGGAGGAGGGCCTCTCTGGTAGTCCTCAAAAATTCTATCAGGATGTATCCTTAGGAATACATCCCATAACCTCGACGAAAAAGTGTATCTTTGTCCATTGATCAAGCTTCTCACAACAAAACCATCTTCGGAATCCAAAAATAACTGAATGAACTGATAAAACTGAGAAACAAGCTTTGGGTAAATTGGTCTTTCCTCTTTTTTGAACCAATCCATCCATCCTTTCTATTTATGTACTTTAAATAATAAATACTTACTTGACAACAACCACTTGGGGATTATTTGTTTTTCAAGTTCCACTAATCTATTCTCTAGTTTCGGATTCAAAGGGCCTTAGGGAGCTATCTTCGGTGCTATTATCGTCTTCTTCTTCGATCATCAATTCATAGGAGTTGAAGAGTATGTGAATTTCATTATGTACATTCAACAAAGATTTGAGAGAGAGATAGAGGTTTCAAGTTTGAGAGAAGATGGCTCAAGTGAAGAAAAGAGTGAATCTTCAATTTTTTTTATCATTTATGGATATCAAGAATCAAAAATTCATAAGAGTGGGAATGTAAAAGAATGGAAAAAATTAATTACCATGATATGAGTTATAATATGTAAATAAAATGATAATGTTTCTTTATGGTGAGGCCAAAACAAACTTTCCTGGTGAGACCATAACATGTTTTCATAGTGAGACTGTAATGGGTTTTCATGGTGATATCTCTTCTATGTGGCTTCAAAACTATGTGACCGTATTTCCTTAATCATTATTGTGCCAGACAGTTACAGAATTATAGAAACTATAAGATAGTAAATATTAAACAACAACATTTATGATAGAAAACTATTGAACTGTAAGAGTTAGATAGTAATCTTAAGACAATGACCTCTGAAATCGTAAACTGTGAAATAGTAAGTTGTGAAATAGCACACTTATTACTTAAGATTTATCATTACCAATTCATGTTTGATTTAATCTATTGTTTTAGAATTTAATGGTTTGTTTAATATATCACCAAGATGATATTTAGTTCCAATGACTTCCAATGTGATATCACACATTTGATAATGGCCTCTCAAAAAGTGATGTCCTACATCAATTTGTTTTGTCATAGTGTGTGAAACATGATTTCATGAGATGTTAATGGAACTTGTATTGTCACAATTTATGGGTAAATCCCTAAATTGATATACATAATCTAGTAATGTGTGTTTTATCCACAAAAATTTTCAATAGAAACTACAAAAAACGATTTATTCATCTTTGGTAGTAGATAATGAAACATAGTATTGTTTCTTACTATACCATGATACTAGTTACTTTCTAATAATTGACATGTTCGAGATTTGATTTTTCTATATAACATACAATAACTGAAATTAGCACCATAATAACTATGTTACCTAAAGGATTGTCCTATGGGATAGAACTATCCTAGATTGGGTGTATGCTTGAGGTATTTGAAAATTCTCTTTACAACATTTAAATGAGATTATTTAAGGTTATCTTGAAGGATTTTAAACATACATACAATAAAAATAATGTCAGGTCAGCTAGTAGTTAAGTAGAGTAGGCTTCTAATCGTTCATCTATATGTGGTTTGATCAACAGATTTTGCATCTTCATCAAGATCCGACTTACAATTATTACTCATTGGAGTGTCACTAATTTCAGTCCTATCCAAGACAAAATGTTTTAGAAGATATCTATTATATTTACTTTGATTTAAGATAATACCATACTTCTTTTTAATTATTTGAAATCCAATAATGAAATTTAGTTCTCACATTAAACTCATTTCAAATTCTTTTTGCATCATTTTTGAAAATTCAATACATAAATATTTTTTTAATATCCAAAGATAATATCATCTACATAAATTGGATCTACAAAAACATCATTAGAAATTCCTTTTATAAAAATTGTAGGATTATCTATTTTTTTGTAAAACCATTAGAAATAAAAAAGTACTTAATCTATTATACAAATATCTTGAATGTTGTTTTAATCCATATATAGATATTGATAATTTAAAAACATGATTTGGAAAATGGGGATATGTAAAACCCGGGGGGTTCTCAATAAAGACATCCTCAGCTATATGCCCATTTAGGAATGCACTTTTTTTACATCCATTTGATATAGTTTGAAATTTGGACGTGCAAAAAAAGCCTGAAGAATTATGATGGTTCAATTTCTAGCTAATGGTGATAAGGATTCCCCATAATCAATTAATTCTTCTTGAAAATATCCTTGAGAAACCAATATTGCATTATTTCTAACTATGTTACCATATTTATCTACTTTATTTCTAAACATCAACTTAGTGCCTATGGTAAATTTTTCATTGGGTCTGTCAACAAGTTTCCAATCATTATTACTTTCAAACTGATTGTGTCCTTCATGAATTTCCATCACCCAAAAATCATCATTGATATAATCATTATTGTTTTTAGGTTCATGTTGTGAGAAAAAGACTTAATGTTCAACCTGATTTCTAAGAGAATATCTAGTTTGAGTTCTATCGTATAAATCTCCTACAATGGAATCTAAAGGATTGTTCTTAAGAGTTTTAATAGCTCTAGAAAATGAAGGACTAGTGTTTTTAGGTTCTTCAATAGGTTGAAGTTCATTATGACCTAAATCTGAATAATTTCCATAATTGGATTTTTTCACAGATTCCATTACAGGTTGGTTAGAGGATTTTGAATTTATTTCCAAATATGACACATCATCCTCCATGTTCATTAATGTGTTCATAGGCTTACATGGATATGTTTCATCAAATATGACATGGACTGACTCTTCTACACATTTAGATCTTTTATTAAACACTCTATAACCTTTACTAGATATTGAATATCCAAGAAAGATTCCTTCATCACTACTGGATTCAAAATTGTCATGATTGTCTATATTATGAAGGATATAGACTTTTTAACCCAAAATATTGAGGTATATTACTTTGGGGTTTCTATTGATCTATAACTCATATGGAGTTCTTTTATGAATGTGTCTTATAAAAACTCAATTAATAATAGAGGATGCAATATTTACAGCTTCATCCAAAAAAATAAATAGTTATGTCATATTCACAAAGCATGTTTCTAGCAATATTTTACAGGGTTCTATTTCTTTTTTATACCAATCCATTCTGTTCAGGTTTTATAGGGGTAGAGAAATTATGACTATATCCATTTTTTGAACAAAAGGAATAAAAATATTGATTATCAAACTCATGACCATGATCACTTCTTAATGATTTAATTATAATTCTACTATGATTTTCTATAGTTTTAGCATATTTTTTAAAGTGAGTGTAGGCTTCACATTTGTGAGACAAAAATGAAGTCCATGTATATCTAGGAAATTAATCTACAAGAACAAAAATACATTGCTTCCCATTTAAACTAGAAACTATAGATGGTTCAAACAAATACATGTGAACCAGTTCGAGAGGTTGAGAATTTAGCACTTATTTCTTTGGTTTGAAGGATATATTGTGTTTATTTCTGTTTTGACAATGATTAATCACTTTATCACTTGGAAACAAAAGTTTGTGTAGAAATTTGACAAGGCCTTTTCTACTTATCTTTCTAATGGAATAAATATTACAGTGTCCTAGTCTTCTTTTTCAAATCCATAACACATTGTGAAATAAACTAAAACATGAGGAATTTTGAAAAACTAAAGAATCTAAGTAAATATAGTATATATTTTAATTTCTTAGTAGAGAAAACAATAGTACATTTTTTAAAATTAAAAACATTGAATGCATCATTTTTAAATTCTATAAGAAATATATCATCACATAGTTGTAAAATAATAAGAAGATTATATTTCAATCCATCAAAAATGTAATTTGGAATTTAAAACTAAGTTGGAGTTACCGATTTGGCCAAGGCCAATGATTTCCCTTTTGGATTTGTCACCAAAGTTGAAATTTCCACCATCAATTTTTATTATGTTCTTGAAGAAGGAATTGTCCCCTATCATGTGTCTTGAACACCCACTATCCATTTACTATAATATTTTACAGGAGGTCTTTAAGCAAATTTCCTACAAAATAGTCAAATAAAAACATACCATGGGACCCATATTTGATTGGGTCCAGTATTATTATTGACTAGTGGTTTAAGAACCCATATATTCCTCCCAAGTTTCCTATAAGCATTATGTAATGTTCATGAAAAAATAAACTCTATTTGGTCCAGAAAAGATAGAAATAGTAGAGATTGCATATTAATTTGAACTAGCTAAATGTTTTCCAGAACTATGTTTAATGTTTTGTGTCATAGATTTAGAAACAAAATTAGTTATTCATAAATTTCTTTTACCAGGTAGATAGATAATAACAGTTGTATATTTAGGAGAAATCTGGTTAACTAGGATTTTTACAAAAGAATCATTTCCACTAGTAAAACTCTCAAGGTCCTTTTTTAATTTCTCATTAGATAACTTTAGTTCATTATTTTCATTAAGTATTTGATAATTTTTCTCCCTTTCTCTAGTAAGATCAGACTTAATGGTTGATGTAAGAGTATAATGTTTCTTTAAGGACTTGCATTTATCATTTAGTTCATTACATGTCTCTTCAAACATATTACAGTACTCAAACATTTCTTCATTATACATATTCTTAGAATCACTTTAATCTATAGAATAATAATAATTGTGTATAAGTGATTCCATTGTTACCTCAGATGTGTTTGTCATAAAAAAACATTTAGGATTTGTTATCATATTCATCATGTTATGATTCTGAGTCAATTGAACTGTCCTGAGAAGCACTCCATGTTCCTTTCATTGGATTTATATACTTTCTATCATTGTCCTCTTATTTCTTTTTTTAGATAATCTTCTGGTAGTTAGACTTTACATGTCTCTTTTTCTTACATTGATATCGCACTATCTCATCAAGATTTTCACTTCTTTTCTAATCGTTCTTCCAGCTTCCTTTTTGATCATATCTTCCTTTGAATTTAGGCTTTCATAAAAATTTATTCACTTGTAAAATATCATAATCCTTCTGTCTTATTAATCCATCTCTTCATCACCATCAATTTAATCTTGTTCACTACTAAAAAATTCTATAGAGAATTCCAATTTCCCATTTCCTTTGTGTTTAGAGGTGGTGGTATTAAATGAAACATATTTTATTATGGGGTCATCCTCCTCTTCCTTGTTGACATTCAGTTCCACTTCATACATAATTAGTTTTCCAATGAGTTCTTTTACAGGTAACTTTCTTATTTCTCATGATTCTCTAAGAGAGATAGAGAGAGAGGTTCCTCTCTATCTATTAGGTAGGCATCTGAGAATCCCCATGATTTGTTCATTGGTAGTGACATCTCTTCGAAGAGAAATCATTGTGTTGACAATTTTTTCTGAACCTAAGATACATGTCAGAAATAGGCTCATTAAGTTTCATTTTAATGTTATCATATTTAATTGTATAATTATTAGGACTCATTTACTTTACACTAGATTATCATTCATGTGAAATAGACAAAGTATCCCAAATTTCATGGGCAGTTTTACATGTAGAAATTCTGTTAAATTCATCATCTTATAAGAATCAATATAAAGAATTCATGGATTTTCAATTGTTATTGTAGTGTGTATTTGTTTGATCATCCCAAGTGATTATATCAGTAGCAGGAATCTTACAAACATCTTTAATTGAAGACCAAATTTCAAAACCCATACTTTTAAAATGCATTTTAATTTTAATTTTCTATTGGGCATAATTAGTTCTATTAAATAATGATGGTCTGTTTGTTGTATCACCTTCCAGTCTATTAACCATAATAAATAAATACATTGATAGAGATAAAAATTAATAATTAATAGAAATTTATATATCATTAAAGATTAACTAAAATCAAATCTGAATAGTATAAAAACAGAGGCTTTACAGGAATAAAAATCATCACATGATACCAAATGTTGGTGAGAGTAGAATACTAAAGGGGGGGGGGGGTTGAATTGAGAATATATAAAAATTTATGCTTGAAAAGTTTTCATAAATGGTTCCCTGAAAATAAATACAAAACAATTAATCAAAGTAATACGGTTATGAAAGATTGAATGTTCAAATAACTTCTTAGAAGATTGGTTAATTCTAAGTGAACTCAATATCAGTTATTGATAATTATTTTAAAGTGATTATAACAAGGAAATACAATTATAAATTCTATCCAATATTAACTATCAAAGTGAATCTAGTGATTTTTGAATTATACCGTAAAACAGTGAAAACTATATTAAACAACACAATAGATATAAAATTAGTGGATCATTCTCAAGACAAGACCTACTCCACTCCACTTAATAATCACCTTCCACCATTCAGTTTCTATTAATAAAATTTATCAACAACATGGATTGGGTTAAAAAAATAGTGCGGAAGACTATCCAGGTCACACAACCTCTTCCACAATTTTTTGGGGGTTTAAACTAATAGTTCACCCATAGACTAGTTCCTCAATTATCCATGGGAGTAAAAATCAATTAAATGATATGAGATGGTGGATATCTTGTACCCTTCAATTTGGTGCAGGAGACAGTGTGTGTTTTAATACAGAAACACACACTATTAAAAAGATAAAATTTGTACAAAACATAGAAAAGATAATCAGATAAGTTTACAAGATCTATGGGTGTTATTCGATGTATCTCTGGACATATCAGATGATGTAGATGCATGAATGATGTCCTATTGAGTGAAATAGTGTATCACATGTTTGATTCCCTGTCATCCAGTTAGATCTATCTTGTGTTCTTCATGGAGTTGGTATTGCAATGATGTTCTTGACTCAGATATATGGTATCCAAACATTTGGATTCATGAATGATTCATGTGTTCTTCAGATGTATATTGTTTCATGTGTTGGTTCACACTTCTTTACTATATGACACCATTTTCTATTTCTGGGCCATGATTTTATTTTTATTCTTGGATAACAAGTGTTGGAACCAACATGATGTATGTATTCTGCACCTCGTACATTGTACTCTTAGGTGACATGTATACAATGAAATATTAATTATGTCAGTGCATTTAAAAGACTCAAATATGAATATTAGAAATTAAATTGAATATTTAAAAATAGATTAAAGAATGGTGTCACAGTCTATCTAGAAATAGTGTCACATGGAAGCGGTTTCACTATGAAATGGTGTCTCCTTATTTTCCTTTGATCGGTGAGATAGTTATGATTGCATGGTTTTATATACATCCAGAACCAGAAGCACAAATGTTGTGTTAGGATCGCAGTCTCTAGGTCACAGTGTCTGGGTCACAGTGTTTGGGTCATGATGACTTGTCCAGGTGTCTAGTCACGGTGTCTCGGTCATAGTGTCTGGTCCTGGTGTTTAGTCATGGTGTCGGGGTCATGGTGTCTAGTCATGGTGTCTGGGTACTTTTCCAGAAAAATAGAACTGGTGGTAGACACATAGTTTCTCAAGCATAGCCAAATATCTTTATATAGACTTAAATAGTATTATTCCCAGAATGATTTAGAATTTATCAATCATAAAAGAAATCATTATAGAGAAAAGTTATATAAAATTTAAAATAATCAAACATAGAACTTAATATCTTGTACGGGTTTGTTTAAAGTATAAATAAACCATCCATCTCTACACATCATTTGAGATAGATTAAAGAGTATTAACAAGCATTTCCTAATGTATAGGTTTTGTGATTTTTGAAACACGATTAAAATACAAGTAGTCAAAGTGATAATGATAAAAAGAGGTGTGTGTTATTTTAAGAGTGGATGAACACTACTCACCATTTTTAGGAATATTATTATAATTAGAGTAGGAAACCATTAATGTAGAAGGTTGATGATGATGTGTTATTGGATGTCTCTCCTCACCATGGGTAGTAAAGTTTTGATATAGACAGTATGATTTATCCTTGTTCATTTAGATTTTCGAATATTGGGGCATGTTAACAAGGAATAATATAAGTTATCTCTCACTCTGTAGTCTAAAAAATTAATTTAAATTATCTACATGGAAGAAATATTATGGGAATATAATGATGACTCCCATTTTACCTATCAATTTGTGGTATATGTTGTAGAGTATATGATAAAGTGATGTGTAGATGTTTCATTCTTGCTAATCATTTTTTTCTCATTTTCAAATGCCGGTTTATGGGTTCCATGTACCCCACAACATTATCAAATACAACCACACTCAACATTAAACAAAAACATCATAATCCAATGGAAGAGTCCATAAAACCATGAACCAGGGCACAAGAACATCAGAAATGGTGGACATACCTCAGAAAGGAAAACCTTGAACGTCCCTCGGCGCGACCATCAACATCGGTCCAAATCCTCCCATTGGAAAACTCCAGAAAAATTCACCCAGCCATCAAGCGAAATGAAATGGACCTCCAGGAAGAATCCATCCACAAAGGACATCATAGAAACCAAAATGAAGATGACCAGATCCTGAAGCTGTTAGAACCTTGATCCGCAGTCAACTCAGAAGATCCACCTTGCCCTGAAACCACAATTCCTCTTTCCCCATCATCGCATAACCATCCCTCACATCCCAACCAGCCAACATGCCAAACCAATTCATAAAATCCATCAAACCCTCGCATAGAAAATGCAAGAAGTGCAGCTCAATCCCAGATGAGTTTCCATCGATGCCATCACAAAGACCCCCGAAGACCACTCTCAACACCGTTGAAGCATTCGTGAAATCACACAATAGGAAAAATCACATCCAGATCCAAGAAGACCTAGGGAGTGAATAAACCAGCCGCCACACTCCATTTCATCCGAAGACCCGCATAAACTCCGGAAGTAGATCCAAGAAAACCTCCCCCCTCCATGCCACTCCGAGGTCGACGCCTATCCAAGAATCAACGATGAGACGCGCCAATACCTCGCCTGCGACTTCGCCGAGCCGACGACCAGGGAGACGAATCCTAAACCTCGCAAGATCCATCCCGATCCCAGACTGAAACGAAGAACCTCGCCTGTGCTCGAAGCCAGAAGGCTCCACCCGGTACCACGCCGACGTTGAGCCGATGGATGCGGATGCCGAGCCGCACGAGGCACACTGGAGGAGGGAAGGGGAAGAAGCCCGAGACAAAACCATAGTATTATTTTTCATAATGTCATTTTAGAAATATTTTAGGATTTTTTTACTACTAATAGGAATTTATATTTATTATAAATTTTTAATTATGATTTTACTATATGATATCAAGATTCTTATTTCAGAGGTCTCTCATAGGGGATATGGTTTTCAGTTATCAATTATTTTCATCCATGGATTGGATTTTGATTCCCAAGGATGATAATTGTATAAGATTAATTCAATTTAGAGCCTAATTTTATCCTAGGTCCAACAAATTGTGGGTTTATTGTATTATATTAGTTGGAGTGAAGCTCAATTTTGTATTTTAGTTGATTAGATCATCTTTTGATTCTTAATTTGTATCACTAAGCTTTCTGGTATTCAATATATCATGATAGTTATGTTGGTGGTTGTGGTTGTATTGTAGTCGTGGATGCATTTCTTTTTTTATATGTTTCTTATGAATTAATTGTTTATAGATCCTTTAGTGAAAGATTATTTTATGATACATGTTTTGTCATTCTGGTGGTTATTTTGAGGGTTTTTCTTTAGAAATGGAGTATATTTATTCTATATAGAATACAAAAAAGATCAATTTATTTTTTGTATTGGGATTATGAAACATTAATGAAAACACTATTTCATGGTTGTTTTATAGAATAAGGTTATAAATTGAGATAGTGGGAGGAGTTATTGCCTTTTATCTAATTTTTCATGGTATGAATGTAAAGTAACCACGATTTGGTGGACACCACATTCCAATAGATATGGTAAAATCAAATTTACAAATTGAAATTACTAGTCTTATGTATGGATTAATATTTTTTGAAATCTTATAATTTTGGATCTCATTTTTGTAATCTCCATGACATCATGATTATCCCCTTTCCATTTTATAGCAAAGTAATTTGAAATATTCTTTAAATTCAGTAGACCTTCAATTTTATTTCAGTTCTCTATAACCCTATGTTCTCTGTAGATCATTTTTTATCCAATTTCTCATTACTTGATGGATCATGGTCCTTCAAGTTCTATGTTAAACCTATTAATATAAAAGGTAAACATCCCATTATCTATTCATTATTACATCATCTTTTTTTCTCTTAAATCTATTTAAGTAGTTTCGTTTTAGTTTTCTAGTGGTTTTATAATGTATTGATGTGTTTATGACTTTTAAATATTTATTATAAGTTTTGTTGTATTTAAAACTTTTTATTTATCATTCATGTACCTCACTTGTTGAATATTATGTTTGATATAGGATATTTAAAATACCTATATTTTAATTTTTTTTATTTGAAGTGGGATTAAAAGGTTTTTTTTCTCTAATGAATTTGTATTAACCTAATTAATATAATAATCAAAATGGGAAATTTATTATTTTGGATGGGATGCATGAATATTTTATCTATATTCTTATAATATTTGATATTTTGTTTGAGAATTATTATTTCAATAATGTTTTTATAACATTATGTTATTATTTATGTGATGAAAATAATATTTTTTATGGTAAATAATATATTAATAGAAATGGAAATATGATTCATAGAATTTTGAATTAATTTTTTTTTATTTATTAATTAACTATGAAATAAGTGATGAAGCATGAATAAATGAGGCCATTTATTTCTTTTTAGTACATTTAATTCTTAATTTAATCTTATATGGTAAAGATAATATTGTTGGGGTCAACTTGTTTTTCTCAGGGGAGGGGTGTTGGAATCATTTTTTATATTTATAGATGATGAATATTATATTTGATAGTTGGTTGTTTATTTAGAGATGTAGAGAATACAATGAAGGTCGTTAATATGATTATTGAAATGTTATTGGTAAGTAGTTTTTTATGGCTATTGTGTGGTTATTTCCTAAAGATATCAAAATGGCTATTTAATGAATGATTTTTACGTGAATAGGGATGGATTCCATTAATTAATGGAAGAAATATTTTCAAAATAAGTGATATCAATGTAATAGTTGGAATGAAATGTTGAATTAATTATATTTAAAATAAATATAATTATGTGAAATGATATTGTTTTATTTATGTACATTTGGCTTGAAATTCATATTTTTAGTAAATACGTGTGGTTGGTAATTGATTAAAGTGAAATAAATTATAAATTTCAAATGAGATGAAAAATTTTATTTGGTGTCATTTCATTTTTTTTATTATAATTAGTTTATCATGTTCTATAATTTAATATTGGTACCATTACATTTCATTATTTTCTAGCGATGAGTATCTACACACATAGATTTTATGATGGGTTTCTTTAATAAATTCAATGTTTTTGGTAGAATGTTATGAACACCACACTAAACATAAGTGAAAATATATTTTAAAAAATATAAAAAATTCATTATTAGATAGTTAAATTAAGTTGATAAATATATGAATTTTTAAAATGGTAATGTTCACTTAAATAAATTAGACAATTTCTTGATAATCTATTTTTACTAATTTCAATAAAAATATTCATATTAATTAAATTTAATGGTTTCAAACAAAATATCAATAAAATTTATTTATAAATACAAGTAATATTTAATAAGTTCGTGGTACTATATCCATGAAATGAATAAATGATGATAATCAATACTAGTCTAAAAAATATTGGTTAAATTTAATAGCCTGGAATAATTTATTTTTAATTTTATATATTATTATTTAAAATATAATTTATCACATATATATTTTTAAAAATGTTGAATAAATATTTTTATTCTTTTTTAGAAATTAATTAAATATGAAAAAATGAATATTTATTGTTTAGAAATAGATATTATATCATTAAAATTAAAAAGAGATATTTTTTATAGAATCGTGTTTTTAGTCCACAGTATATTTTTCAAAAAATTATAAATATTTCCCAATTGATAAACAGTTTCCATGAAATTTGATGATATTTTATCGATAAAATATATTAACAATCTCCTATTGGTTGTTACTTTATAATAAGGGTGAATAAAATAATTTTTATTCTTAAAGGTGTATTTTAATATAAATTTATAGTAAACATTTTGGGCCTAGATATTAGAATTAACTTACACCACCTTCATTAAATGAATTTGATTAAATGGATTACAAATTTGGAATTTTCATTTCTAATTATTATTATAAGGTAATTTTATTTTGATAAAAAAAATAAATTTCCATGGTAAAAATTTATGTCATCACGGTGAGTATTAAAATGGATTAATAGGAGTTGAGCTACATGATAACATATCTACTATCACAAATAATATATCTTTATCTAATTGTTTGGGTGGATTTTTTTCTAACCAAAATTTTACATTTATATTTGGCTTATCTGGTACCACCTTCCAAATATAGTGACATTATAATATATTAAGGTTTTTTATTTAAAATGGTGCCAGAGGCCTCAAATATAAAAAAGAATATCTTCTTTTCACATATCTATATACTTTTAACAACTTATATAACAAACCAAAACTAATAAACTATATTCTATATTCAGTTCATTACAATGGTACATGATACAATAGATCATACCATACATGATCGATTAATTTAGTTGTCATGGAATACTAGAAAACTACTTGATTCCAACATTATGCTAGAAATATAAAAACATAATATAAGAAACATTATTTCATCATTGAAAATCATTCACTGATATAATTCATTAATATTTATGTTTTTCATCATCCCAATATGAATGAGGGAAATATTGTCAAAATACTAAAAAATATTGATAGGGAACATCATGACAGGAAAATTAATGATATCAGAATAATTTATAATCTATTATCAATAAAAGATGATAGAAGACCATAGAGTTATGATAAAATAAGGTCTCATAGTTAAGCCAAAATGTAGCACCCCCGGGTTTTAGGAAAGTAACACTTTAATAATTATTTTTTTATATAATTTATATGGGTGATGTTTGAAAGTGTTTGGATATATTTAAAGGTGTTTTGGGGAAAATGTGAAGGCAACTATGCGACACATGGTTTTTCCAAAACATGATATATCCTAGGAGAAACTGTTCCATTTAAAAATGTTTGGGGTGGTTTGAGGTCATGGATTCAACATGGTTGGTTCATGGTTTGAGAGACCATGCAGGGAGACCATATGGAGGTTCATATTTAAGGTAGTTTCGAATGCATGGTCAGTTATCAGTTTGTCTAACCGTGCATGTAAATCATGCGCGGGTCAAATCCACCTCTTTAATAAGTGGATCTAATGTGTGTTTTCATTTATGTTTTTATTTTCCCCCTTATGAGTCCCTAAAGCACTGTTTTTCTTCCCCAAAGGTAATGGGATGTTATACCGTTTATCTCGAGGGGATCCAAAGGATTCACTTGGTTATTAGAATCTGATTCCCCATAGTATGTGTTGGTTCTTCATCATACATGACATTGTTTCTTAGATCTACATCCCCCTATCTGCTTTTTTTCTTAGATATATGACACATATAAGTAGATCTAAGTATTTGTGTACAAAATATGTATCTACTTGGTCTTGATTGTGATTGTTTAAGATATCTATAGTGGTTTCATGATGTTTTAACCTGGTTTCATTGTTGTTCTTCGTCTGTTTATCATTTCTGCATAAAAACATTAGGTTTGTGGATCCACTCTCCACTAATCTATCTAGAAACTATTTGGTTAGTTTAAAATTGGCTTAATTGATTGAAATTTATTGTGAAATCTTAGTGAGAATCATAATATGAATCCTATTTATTTATGTTTTGTGTTTTTTGGTAAAATTGTGGTATTTTAGTGAAATGTTGTGAATGTTATTTAGTTTATCGAATTTAAAATGATTGTTTCAAAATATTTCATTGCTGGATTTATGAAATGGGTTTATGGAGAAAGATTTTCATCAAAAATATTGTTTTATTGAAATGTTGTTGGCTTCTTGGAATTGGAATAGTATTTGGGCATAATTGGTACGGGTGTTTATATTTCATTTACAGGTATTCATTTAAATATGAACTTATGATCAATGCCAAAGGTGTAATGGAACATGGGAAATAATTATGTTGGGATAACATGGTAACTTGAAGGGATTCCACTCATTATCATGGAACTATCATAACAAAGAATGCATAGTGCGTATTGTGGTTATGTAAAATAAATTTCTTATGCGAACTGAGAATTTTGAAAATGATTTTAAAAATTGTCTGGCTATTTTCTTGAGCGATGGTTTTATTTGAAGATTAGTTATTATGGCACTGGTTTATATTTTTTTATAAATTATTTTGGAAGTTGTTTTACACAAGATATTTTAAAATTTTCATGTTTCTTTATAACTTTTTTTGGAAAAGTTTTAAATAAAATGTTTTTGTAAATATTTTTAAATCTTTTATCCAAATTTCATGTGTATGGATATCATTGGGGGGAACCTTTTGAGTTTTATTACTCACCCATTATTTGGAACTTTGGTGATTTTTCAGATGTCATCTACCAAGACATGGGAAGAGGTAAGGTACCATATGAATTTATCTCTACTTTGTGATACCTAGGTTGTTTGGTAATGTTGGAGCATGATGTTTGTAGAGCATCATGTCTTGTGGTCATCTTAGGGTTTTATTATTTGTCTTCCAAAATTAACATTGATTTTAGTTTGGATTCCATGGTAATTAATTTTGTTGGGTTTTTATATAAATTAATTGATAGAGTTGACATTCTTTTTATCTTGCATCATATAGTGGTTTTTTGTCTTGGTGTATTGGATTGGTAGTTTAATTATTAAATTTAAAATTTCCCACAAATGCATTGAAACCATCCATCATTTATTTCCAGCCTATGGATTCGTGGGAATTTTTCTCAAGGCTTAGTAGAATCCACCCAACTTCTCAATACAATGAATATAGGGAGGGATGTTACAAATTGTATCAGATTTGTTCTGTCTAAAATCTTGTTTCAGATAAATTTTATTAGATTTTTTCTTTCCTTCAGAACAATTAATCTTCAATTTTCTCAGTTTTTGATTTGAATTTATTCATGTATGTTCTTTAGGATGTGACTTTATAGAGTAGGATTTTTGAGACATTAAATGTTGTGAATAATAAAATATAGCTAACCATTTTATGTTTAACTTCATATTACTTGGTAGTTAGGTACGTAAGTGTTTTCGTGACAGTAATATGATCTTGAAATCTCATTTTCATTGGTTTGTAAAATTATTAGACAATTAAATGAATTAGATTAATTAATCTCTACTAGGCTTTCATATTTTATTTTTATTAGTGATATGTTATTTTGGACAATATGTTTCTTTTTGAAAAATTTTGAAATTATTTTCAAATGGATGATTTTGAAAAATCACATGATTAATGTATTTCTAAAATAGTATGATATTCTAATTTAAGTTGAAATATTTCAAAAAAAATTGAACATTAAAAAGGATTTATTTTAGGAAATAAATTTTGTTATAGACGATGTGGAAAAATTTGAAATGATAATCCTTCTGTTGCTAGAGAGTGAGACTTATGGAAATTATTGTTGTTTTGAAAATGGAACCTGATAAGCGTCGTTGAATCGAAATGGAAGAAGCTACTAATAATGTGGTTTCACCTCATCCTTAGGTGAACAAAGAGCTAGTTCAGAGTATCATCCATTCATTTCCAGATATGGACATAGGTAATTAGAATAATGAGACAAGGTAATAAATCATTTTGTCTAATTATAGAAACAAATCCACCCATATTATAGGAATATTCTGAAAAAGAAATAGAAAAAGTGAGTTTGAATAGGATGGATCATATATTTGAATTCATTGGCACACCATAATAGTTTGAAGTCAACATGGAAAAAAATATGCTCTACGATCTGGCACACAAGTGGTCGGAACTAGTTGTTCTTGCAATCATTGATTATGGCATCAGTTGGGAGGATTTTGATGGTTTTTTTACAAACCATTATATCCTCACTCATTAATGATCCAGATAATTACATAATTCTTCATCATAAAAGAAGAAAATCTATCTATCAGAGAGTTTCCTCTAAATTAGATAATTTATCAAACATTGAACAAGTTGTTTTGGCTTGTGTGTCCCTTAAGGCACACACTTTTGAATCAGGGATAAGGTCGGAGGTTCTCTAGAATATCATTGTTCACTGTATTACTGATTATACAAACATGGTCAATAGAGTTATTTAGGATGAATGGGACATATGATTATACATGGGATGAATAAGTATGTTGATACCCATGGGAAATACTGGGAACCCTGATGCTAGAAGAATGCGGAAGATGGACACCTATATCGAAGGGGTGAGCACGAATCAAAATAAGACAGATGGATCATTAAATATTCTTCTGTGACCAGGACAAAAGAAAGATGTTACCATGGTTGTTCATTTGACCAAAATAAGCAAGCGTGTACATCACCACCATGACCGTGTCATAATTTTAGTAAGATGTTATATATTACATTATATTGTTGTATTGGTCCAAGGATAGGATCTTGAGACACTTCTCAAGTTTCATATGCATCATATGCTTTGACGGTGTGAGGACTGCATCATCTATCTCATTATAAAGTTATCCATAGTTATTATAGGAATACCTGGACTCCTCAGCAAGTTCAATATCATCATGTCAACAAGGATCATAGTGAAGTGACAAAGAAATTATATGAAGATGAGTAAGTGATTGCAGATGATCAAGATTAACTGTTTATGTGTAGATCACGTTATATAACTGTTGATGGATCTGAGCTAAAATGGGTTTTATCTTCGATAGAGATGGATGTATATGACATACTAATGGGTATGGATTGGTTGATTATGTTCAAGGCTCACATCAACTATTATAGTTGAATATATAGTTTTGCGACTGAGGATGGTATCAGACATCTATTTGGAGGATAAAGGGTCATGAAGATAGGTGCCATGGGATTTTTAGAGTAGTAGTGGGAAGGATATCTTACCAGTTATAGTGTCGACCTTATCATCTATGGAATGTATCATAATTAATATTTTCCAGTAGTTTTTGACTAGTTTTTGGATGTATTCTTTCAAGAAATCTCAATGATTCCTCATTTAGAAAAATTGGAGTCTATGATTGATCTTCTATTAGGGAACAATCCTATCTCCCTACCCTTTTATCCAATGGAACGAAATGAATTATGGGATTTTAAAGTATAGTTGGGAGAGAGAGAGAAATAATTGTTTTATTCAGCTAGGAAAATCTTTGTAGGCAACACCAGACTTGTTGTGAATAAATCATATGGGACTCTAAGGATTTGTGTAGATTATCAAAATCTTAACCAGGTTCTATTAATGAATAGATACACACATCCTTGCATTAATGATCTATTTTATCAGTTTAGGGGAGCTAAGGAGTTCTCTAGAATTGACATGAGATTAGGATAACACCAATTGCGAGTTCAGATGGAGGATATTCTAAAAAACAATTCTATTGTAGATATGTCCATTATGAACATGTGGTAATTCAATTTGTTATCATTAATGTACAATAAGTATTTATGGAAAAAATGAATCACATATTTCAGAGACATCTGGATTGTTTTTTTTGGTGTGTGTGGATGACATATTGGTATAACCAAGGACAAGAGATGATCAATGGAAACACATGGGGAAAGTGTTGGAAATATTTACAGACAATAGTTTGTATGCAAAAATTTCAAAGTGTGCCTTTTGGATACGTGAAGTATGCTTTATTTTCCATGTAATATGTGGGAAAGGTGTTTTTTTCTATTCTTATTGTATAGAATGTATTATCACATGTAATTTTAATTGTTTATAAATTTGAATTTTGTCTCATCAAGCCCCACATACCCCAAGTAGATATGAGGTGGCTTGGATAGTGGTACCTCAAAAACATCTCAATCCCATAGAGTCTCTGGATAATCGAATGGAATCCAAGTATGGGTGACTAACACAAGTGTGCATTGATCATATTTAATATCATGAATATGTGTGTGACACTTTTCCCCAACAAATTGTTGAAATCCTACATTCTCTAACATTGATGGTACGAGGTAGCCCGTAAAATAACTCCATCACTTTATATCATAAGGAAGTCTAATGTTGGGCCCTAATGATCAGCAGATGATGAATAAGATGAGTTGTTTCATACTGAATCTAGTAGATTCATCCTCTGTTCGGAACATCATCCTTCCAGCATGATCCAATATAGGATGGGAAGACCATTTTTTTAATTACATTAACATTTCTTCTACACATTAAGTAAAATGAAGATCATCGACCTAACTAACTACAGGAAATGAGGGAATGGGTGGTTCTATATATATATATATATATATATCCAAAAGTATGGGATTAACCAATTCACATAGAATATCTCTAATATAGGAGAAATTTATGGAACTCTAAATATTTTTGATGAAATGCACACACATATGGGTCCAATAAATATTCCATGTGGGCCTCATGAGGCTACAAAACCGTCCCAGAAATTTGAAGACTCCATTCATAAAACCCAAGATAAATCTCAGAACATTGCTTTAGCACATGGTAAAATGATCAAAATGTAATAGATAATAGCTTTCACTCTCAACCAACCATTCTTTGCTATTATTGAATTTTGGTTGCTACTTTAAAATCCAACTCATACTCTTGGGCGGAAATAAGGAAAAAATAACCCTCAGCTAGAAGTCGGAAGAGCACAAGGTCTCCTATGAATTGAGGAATGGATTAATAAACCATACACCTTATGAAATGAAAAACTCCCTAGTTATTTAGTTGCATCCACGTAAAATACATTCTTAAGATATTGTGGCCTAGGATTACCAATTATGTCAACCTCACTATCCATCTCAACTACTACCCTTTCTATAGGTTGATGAGAAATAATATCCATGATTAATTCATCATAAAATACATCCTTAAAATAATTATTGATTCAACACATGTGGCTTCTTATAACTCCACATTGAATGTTTCCTTCATAACCATCATCTATTCAATAGAAGAAGCCGATTGGAAGAATATTTCAGCATGACATGGGAAGATGAACAACAACAAGATGACAATGAAAAAAGATGAGTGATCAAATGATACCCTAATAGAACATCATTTAAAACCCATAATGGTCCCATAACAAAGGTTGGTGTCATTAGAAATGTCTTGTATAAGTGGGCATGACTGTTTGACACGGTAAGAGACAAAATAGGAATAATCATATTCCACTGGAGTGAAAGCTCTAGTCATTCCATATTTCATCCGTACAATATCCAAAGCATGGGAACCACCTCACCAAAAAAACCCTAATAGTATTAATAAATCTTTTATGTATCTATTAATATGATAAACATAGAATAAACATTATCTAATGATGAATATTCTACCATATACTAGTTCCCTACACCTAATCAGATAATAGGAGACCACAAGCGCTAAAACTGAGGATACCAGGGACAACACAAGAATGGTCATACCCAATATTTTCATATCTTCTCCAAATAAGATATATATTAATCTATGAAAAAAGGTAATGTCCACCCCTATAAAACTATGTAGATACATAGAGGTGTCCAAGAAACCTCTAGAAGTCATCTCTGTCTGGTCATCTTACTAGAATACATAGTGGGGTGAAATTATATAATCATACAAGAAAATAGAGAATACCAACATGACCTATTCCATTATCATCATATTCTCCATATAGACATTCATAATAAGCATTATTATCTACATAAAAGTTCTCAACACTCTATCTTCATATTAAGAAGCAACCCTATCTCTAGAGGCAATAGCCTATTGCATAAAATTACGATATTCAAAAAATCTAGATGGATATCCCATCCATGATCTTATTCTTGGGTTCTCTCCATCATTAAAAATAACTCAACTATGTAATCATTAGATCCACCAAGATCCCATAAGAGTTTAGATATGATTATCGATAGCCACAGTGTATAGAGTTGGATCTATTCCATTAAAATGGAATGTATTCATCTCATTCACATACCAGGATCAAGTAGAGGTCATCGAGGGTCACATTAGTCCCCTAACTGTTTTGAGAAAACTCAATAATGTTGATATTTTAATGGTTATAGTTGAAAATGATTTCGGTATCAACCTTATCCAAATTAGAACATTCTGGTGTCTGGGAGATAGCCAAAGGGACCTACCTTCTACAAAGATGACCATTCAATTGAATGATAAGAATGATAAAATACCTCTCAAGAAGATCTGGGTCAAGGTTTATGATAGGAATATCACATCTAATGATTAGTTCATGGTTATCCAATATGATAATTCATGAAATATACTTCTCAAAAGGAATTTTAACTAAATCCATAGGGTGGTACCCTCCACAATCAGTTAGTGTTTGAAGTACCCCATCAGGGCTATTTTTGGCATAATACATGGGGATATTTCCCCCATTGAGACTTAGGAAGCCACATTTTGTAATAAAGGATTCAAAAAAAGGTATATAAAATTACCGTTGGTTAATGATTTCATATATATTGTAGCCCCAATATATTTCCAACATCCCCTAAAAACCATAGAGTATGCTCGACAGCGATCATGCGCTCTCCATAAAACTAGTTCATGAAAAAGACCTGATCCCAAATATCTACGATCGAACAGTCCCAATGGAAGTGAAAAAAATATAATTTTATCTAGAATCTATCTTGAATGAATTCGATAGTAGGGGATGATAATTTCTTTTCTCACTGCCTACCTCACATCGACACTGATAGAGATTCCCTAATATTTCCAACTGTAAAAACACAATTTTAAAATCCCCCATTTACTTTTAAGTGGAAAAAGTGGATGATGGCCTCTTGAGTGCCTCTACTGCATTCAATGAAGGAATATCCACCAAAATTTATAAGCTCAAGTAGTCAAATTGGGAGTATAATAAGACCCAATAACTATATTGATTAATAATTCTAATCCTATTGAAGAAAAATATATGTAAAATATATTTATAAAGAAATATATATGTGTGTATGTGTGATATCATGGAACTATAAAATAATTCTGGAACTGAATCCACGTGACTATACACACCATCTTGTCATACATGATATCCATTGAGGATCCATGTAGACTACTTGTATGATTCACCCCTTTCATGATACCAATATCGAAGTAGATTTTGATAAGTTGATCAAATTCAACATTATCTAAGAAGTTTAATACCCATGAAGGCTCACCAACTTCATATCTATCAAGAAAATGAATGATAAGATTATGTTTTTTATCAATATTATGATTAATAAAGGATTACATCTAATTTCCAATCACAAAACTCTTGATTTATTTAATTATTTACATCCAATAACTTTCATTCATGGATGTGTATTTAGGAAAAAATTTAATAAAGAGGGCCACAGAATATACGGAATTCACTACCTTCAGATCACCCTAGGGATTCATTTTCTATCATTTTATTCTCTTTGGAATAAATAATGATGTCACTACTTATCAGCACAACATGTATCATATCATCTAGAACTAATTGGGGGAAAAGAAAAATGTTATGTCAATTAAAAGGTGATCAACTACTCATAGTGATGTGATCAATTAATAGTTCTTCATGTTATATTGGAAAAACAGTTCCATTATATCGTGAAGATGAATCTTTTAAAATATACTTTTGGGGTAACATCAGGTAAATTACATGGATTTTGGGTGTACCGCCATGGAATCAAGGTTGAACCAGAGAAAAATAGTTCTATTCTATAAATTTTACCCCGATTAATCTCAAATAATTAAGGGGTCTCTAGGGTATCCTCAACTAAATTAATCATTTCATATCTAACCCAGCAAGAAAATATCTCCCCTTCATGAAGAAAATGAATAAAGAGATTACCTATCAATGGGATGATGAATTTCAAGAAGTCTTCGAGATTCTCAAATTGTACCTACTACTCGCACCTATCATGATTTCTCTAGTGGATGTAAATCCAATCATCATATATGTGGCCTACATGGAACTCTCACTTGGTTTTCTCTATGCAAAGATAAATTATGCAGGAAATGAGAACATTATATACTACCTCATTCAAATGATACTACGTAATGATACCCAATACATGGATATTGAGAAGAACTTCCTTGCACACATCATTTCACTATAGAATATGAGGCATTACATGAATCCCCACAAATTCTATTCCGCCAATCATATTGATCAACTCATGTGAATCCTTGGCATTCAAATGCTGACTGGGTTTTTACCCCAATTGTAAAACATTCTGAAACAATATGAAATTAGGGTTGTATCATGGATGTCAGTGAAAGGGCATGATTGAGCTGATTTTTTCACAAAACATTCCTCCAGGTAAAATAAACTAGTGGACCTCATATTTCAATCAATGAGGGTTTCTATTTCAATGACACTCGCTAGACATGAAATATGTATTTCAATAGTGCCTCATTAAGACCTATTGTCAAATTGATGGAAAACCCAAAGCTCAATTGGGTTAGATTGGAGATTAAATTTTTCTATACCAGAAATGAAATTTCGACTTACCATTTCTCATTATCGTATGGCTTCATATATAATGTTTCCAAACAAATAGTCCTAATAACTAGGTATTAATTAGACCTACAATAGAAAATTCTTCACATGAATATCAATTGGAATTCAGAGATAGTGATAAAGAATATCAATGGAAAATAAGCCATCAAAATAGAAAAACTATCACATATCCAGTGATATATTAGAGGATTAATGGGGGAGTTCCTTTTTTAGACAACATTACATTAACATCCTTGATTATAGAATGCTCGTACAGATGTATTGGCTAATGAAACCTTAGTCACAGATGAACCTAATCAGGGGGAATAAATCATCCCCATCACACAGTAAATAATGGTCTCATCGATGAACATCTATGACATGGATGAAATTAATATGTTCAACACCACCATGAGCATGATGAACCAATATATACCCATAGATGGATGGATGCCATAATTGGTTTTCTCCAAAATGGGACTCTCCCAACTGATCAAGTTTAAAATAAAAATATCATGTATCAAGAAGAAAACATTACCCTAGGTGATTATACAAATGAGAAAAGTCCATATAAAATTGAGGCATTGAGGGAATATTATTTAGGAATATAGAAGAAAAAAATCACATCATAATGGAATAAATCCATGTGGGATCCTATGTCTTTCATCAATTGGAGACTAGGCCTTACCACAATACAAGAATATTGGGTTAAAACTAGAAAATCATGATATTGGACTATGAAAAATTCACCAAGAAATGTCACAAATTAAATATATTTGAAAAATTCTTCCATTAACCCCTAGAATTTCATCATAGAACAAAATATTCTTTTGTATTTTCTTTATGGGGAGTGTATGTTGTGGGTCCATTTCCCCTACCAAAACAAATCAGTTCAATTACATCCATACTTCTATCAAGTTCTTCTACAAATTGGATATTTGAATAACCCTAAAATAGGTTAGGATAAAGAGAATAATCAACATCATAAAGTACTATATCATCACTAGTTTTAGATTCCCTTGCATGATATTGAAATAATTGTACCAACATATATTTTACAAAGTAGATAAAGTTATAATAAGATTAGAACACCTAGTAAAATCACACATTTCAGTATAATGTAGTAGAAAATTTATAGATAGAGTTATACAGTAAAAATAAATATAATATATTCTACAAAATGTTTAGGAAAAAATAAGTTAGCATTGAAAAGTCTCCCCCATTATTTAGGGGCTTACAGTACCACCATGAAAACTATTACACACGAATCTCCATATTCATTTGTATAAGGGAACGAGGAAGTGTTTTCCATAGATGGACATCTATCTTCATCCAGAATATCCATTTGTAGACTAATTTTAGATGACGAAGAATCAGAAAAAATGCAGGATGAGCTATATCTGCTCAATGAGAATAGGTTTAATAAATTTCACATCATTTTTTTTCCAATATAATTAGATCAGATAAGCCATCAGAAAAATGTTTCACCTCCATTTGATCCTCTAAGGATATTTTGTTTTTCTCTCAGAACCCTAATGATTCTAGCAAAGAATCCATCAAAGTTAGAACCCAAATGTGAAGGGACTGATATCATATATATGATCTATCACAATATGGATTACTCATTAGACACAAAAGATGATGATTGTGTCAAAACCCCCCACCGATTCCAAATTTCTCAACATATACTTTTCATAGTTGTCATCAATCATATCATGTCCTGATCACAAGATGTTAATCTCTACCAATGATTTGTTGATATCAATAAATTAATATGCAAAATGTATCGCATCTTAATCATGGGATGTTAAACTATATGAAAGAGTTCTTTGAAGAAAGAATTTAATCGACAAATATTCACTTTTCCTTACAACATGATGCGAACTACATTGAAAACATCATATGCAGATGGTATAAAATTATACAGAGCACATCCTGAGAGAAGGACCTTAATTATCATGACATCTGTCATCATGAACACATAATGATAAACTATACAAAATGGGTCCTTACTGCATGATGTTAAACTAAATGGAAGACGTTCTACCTGCATAATGCTAAACTACAAAGTAATGCTTGTCACAGTGACTATACAGCACACACAAGCTAGATTTATGTGAGAGAAAAAAGTAATTATGATATGTCTTTGTGAGAGTCAGATCCATATAGGGTATCTCTTCAGCCATGAATTTTTTGTGGATTTATTTCTGACATAAAGCGATACATATCAATTTATATTCCCTTATTTTCATGAACAAACAAATCATTCCTCTTATTTGACAGTATGTCACCCACATCGTCACTTCAAGATGTTAAAATCCATGGTTGATGTCCTTTCCACATGACCCTAAGTGTACACAGTTAATCTAGAACTAATAATGGAAGGATTATTATTACAATGAGATACATAGGGACTCTTATATACTATATCCTTGTCAAATGACCTCAAGATACAAAATGACCAATATTCATTATCATTCTTCCTTAATGTTGTGATAAATTTTTTTCCCATTCATGTTTTCTCAAATCAATCATAGATCACATGAACTTAAGAATTTTGGAAATGGAACCCCCCTAAGAAAATGACTCATTAGATCATGATAGTGTTATCATGGTCTTCATGGAATATACTTAAAAGTTACATCATGAGTCCTTCTCAGATGAATTTAATATTCATGTTTGTTGTCCTGCACATGATAGAAAATGAACATTCTTATGGACCTCGCTTTAGAGGACCACCATTGTTGGTGTCAGTCTCCTACCACTCCTCCTTTGAATAACTACGTGTTTCTTGCTTCTTGTCGTCATAGGATAAGTAATGATGCATGTATCTCCATCCCCAGGTCCAGTCACAACAAAAAATAGGGAAACAATCCCTCCCTATATAACTGTTAAACATTTGTAAGGATTTTCTATTCAAGAACTATGTGTGACTTGATTATTCCAATCACATGATACATAGTGATGGTCGATCCTCCATTACAAGGCCTAGTCCTAATACATTCTTTACACTTTAGGGAGACCATGTCTTTTCTGTATGACTTTTAAATACATAGTTTAATAGGAACTACGTGTGGATTGAATCATATCATCATAGAATACAAAGTGACTCCCAAATATACAATCCCGAGTCCAGCTACATAAATATTTATGGATCAATTTCCCCCTTTTTCTATGGGAAAGGCCTCAATAAAGAGTAACCTATTTGAGAAATAAATATGGATTTATTCATATCCTGTTACGCTATGTAGCAATGCTTGGGTCTCTAATCATTGGGTCTACACATGATAAACAAATTCCTGAGGTCTATATATAGGTCATACATGTGCATAAAACTTCTATATATCCTATATGTGTGATGTTGAACTTCATAACAAAGCATGTATGTCTTTTACAATGGGGGGATGAGTCATACGAACTTATTTTTCCTACATATGATTCAGATCCGCATCTGTATTATTTCATAATGTAATATAACTTTCAATATTCTCTTGGTTAGTTCCCACATTCTTTTCACATGATGAAACAATTAATGGAATCAAATACATCCTTATAACATGATGTTAAACTATAAGGAAAGAGATATATATATTCCACATGATTATAAACTACATGAAAAAGGACTGGGTTGCATGGAATTGAAATTTCAAAATAAATATTCCTCTAATACATGATTTTAATCAGCCCAAACCATCACCAATTTTCATCCATTATCAAAGGATCACAAGTGACTAATGATGGCAAAAAAAATCATGAAATGCTTATCTCATCCTTAAAGACCCTTAGTTCATAAATCCAACTTCTTATATTAACCACCCAACATTTCTATTAATATTTTATGTGGATTGTAATGGAAACAAGATATCACTTATTGAACATGAAATCGATCTAAAGGGGATCGGACCTAACAACTATAGGAAATTTATCCTTATAAGGAGTGATTTCAAATCATTGTGAGCCTAAAATAACAATAGCATAACTCAAAACATGATAGTCTTATAGGGTTTCCCTAGTATGATTGTCTCATATCACTACCTATAAACTGAGAAACTCAAATAATGATTGAAAACATTTTAACTTTCTTTAGTGGAAGTAGTTTCAAAATTAATTTCCTCCAATTATATGATTTGAATAAAAAAATGGGTTCCGTATTTGGATTATTCATATTTTATAATTTTTAGTAATTTCATATTATTTTTTCAACCAAAATAAATTTTTAATGTAATTAAAAATAATTACATCAATTTAGTTAAAACGAGTTTACTTCGTTGTTAAAATTTAATCTGAAAAAGATAAATGACTTATAGGCTAGTCAAAAATCAGGTTTATATCCATATATCATCCATATCACCCATTGGATCGAATATTACCTATTTATATAGGAATCTAAATAATGGATACCCCTGAATAGATTTTTCTTTTTTGTATTTACAACAATTCCCCTCCTCATCCACTATAAAGGGGAACTAAACACACCTCACATATTCACTATTCTAAAGCCATTTTTGATGCCAAGCCTCTACAAAATATTTTAAAAACATCCATACCTTCTTCATATATGACTAATATTTTTAATAAATGTATCCATGGAATCCCTTTAGTGAAAATAAAAGAGAGTTACCCAAAGAAGAGGTAACATCCCTTCACATGAAATATTATTTTATATCATTCCCTTCATCCTAAATTATTATTTTATAAATATTATAGAATAAAATAAATATTCTAAATATACTGATATATTGTTATGTTAATTTTTTGAACAAAAAATTCACATAATTCCACATAAAGGTCCACACAATCATGTTTTTGTGTATAGTAAACTACCGCTTATGATCTTATGTCATTCATTCTTCCATTACTACCTTTTCAGGTGGGTAATAATGATAAGATTATTTAATTTATATTATATTTATATATTATATCTAAGATGTATGTATTATTTGTTTTGTATTATAAAATAAAAAATTTTATGCTTACCATTTTATGGGAATATGAAAACATTGTTTGTGGACATGTGGACTGCGTCATCCTCAAAGAAAGGATATTCATTATTGCATTACATGAAATGTATAATTTTTTTAAAAATAAATAATATATATATTTATATATATTAAATAATAATTATATATTAAATATATATATATAATTCATTTAATATTTTCACATTAAAACATACGTCATTAAAATGAAAACAACATTTATACGTACTTATGGCCTACCATCTCCATGAACAATGTAATTTATTTACTATCAATTTATTTTTTATATTATTATATATAATTATAAAATGAATATATATTATATTTTTTTATTTTTTATATTATTGAACTATGTAAATTTTGATCAACATAAGGGTACACTGAATGATAAGTCAAAACATGTATGAAAAACAAAGCGGTTATTACTTAAAACGCAACATTATCATGTTATTTTTTATAAATGTGTAATGTAATGTATTGATTATAACATATCTAGAATTATTTAATTCAATTTGGTTATTAGGTATACATATAATAAACATATATTTACTATATAGGAGGTTTTAAAGAGTATTAAGAGATTCGAGATAGAAGATATGAGAATTTCATCTCCCTTTATATATATATATAAGATAATTCAACATTCACCACTAATTTCTTTTATGCAGCGTATATAATTCCCATAAATTTATCCCTTTTATTTATCCCTAAATTTATCAATATTTAAACTTCCATTTTATCATCTCTGTTTCGTGGGGTATTACGTTTCAAAAGATACAAAATCAGTAATGTAATTTTTCACAATTTTCAATCATTGAGACACAAGTTTTGTTATGCACCTATATTTTTTTATGATGTGTATATAATTCCATTGGATATTTTATATCTTGAATCTATTAATTTTCATGATAATTTTAACTTCACATATTGTTATTATTTTCAATGGATTTTGATTCAACATTACCTATGTGATAAGATTATATTAGCATAATCTCTTTGTTATCTGGAATGTAATATTATGATTCATCTATCAATAAAAAATGAATGTTTTTATCATTTGTAAATCAATGATAACCTCATGTATTGGTACCATTTTCCTCTCTTTGTTACTTAAGAAATCTAATAAAATTTTTACATGAGATCAACACATTATTCCTTTGATTAGTCGGAATACTATTTTATTCAAAAGAAAATTTTTATAACTTTTTTTATGAAAAATGTTTTTAAATTATATTTTTATATTTTATTCAATGAAAAAATAATTCAATTATTTTTAAAATAATACATTATATGGATTCAATTCTATACTCAATGATAATGGTTTTCAAAATGTTTGATGTTTTGAAAAGAGTTTTTAAAAAAGAATAGTTATTTTCCTCAAGAAATGCTCTTAAAAAAATATTTAAAGATTATTTTCCAAATAACATGACATCTATTGATGTGAAAAATTATTTATTAGTGAAATTATACATGGGTACCATTAAAATTATTTCATTAAATGGTTTATTTTTTATTTAATTATTTTTATGGAACCTATTTCTCTTCCATAGTTTATTTGCTTTATGGAACCTGTTTATCATTCATGGGAAATATGTTTATGGAACCCATTACTCATTTATAGTTTATATTTGAATGGATAAGATTTATATTTCATGGAATATATTCTTTTGAAACTTTATTCTTTTCACATGTTATGTTTTTGATTAAATGATTATGGAACTTTTCACTTTTCCATAGGTTTTTATATAATGAAATGTTTATGATACTCATTTCATTTCCTTGGTTATGATATGTTTTTTATGATAATGTGGCACATTTATCTATGATTTAATTATGATAATATCGGGACTTATATCTCTATCTAATTAATTTTATAAATATTTATATCTCATGATTTTGACATGGTTGTATCGGGAAGTGAACTCAATTCAGTAAATGACTTGGTCTACTAAGATGAACTTTAGAGTAAAATGAGACTACTATGATGGTCATGGGAGTGAACCGTGACTAAAAATATAATTTTTTGAGTAAACCCATTATACTACTATAGACTTTTAATCATTACATTACTATTATAGAAATAATTTTACATGATTGTGTGTCTATTCGAAGTCCATGCCTTATGACTATGATATGATTTCATGGATTATTATCTTGTTTTCTGTATGATTCATGGCTTTTGTACTTACAATATTTATTACATGAATCTTTATTATGATCTTTGATATGAAGGTATAGTATAATTATGTTTATATATTGTTATGATACCCTTATTTATATTATTATTCTTACATGTCCCCATAGTTTACCCTTAGAGGGAATCTGAGATCACAATTTCTGGTGTTTCACTTCCCCAAATTATAAATATATGTATTATATATTTTTTTTAATAGGGATTATAGTCACAAATACCCTAGTGTGAGTTAATATAGATCATTTGTGTACAATTGTTTATGTTTCCATTTTTTAGGTATCAAAGTAATACGACCATTGTGAATATATTTGTGCAATTTATTAAATGTTACTAAAAAGGTGTTGTAATTATTATATAAAACACGATAGACTAATTATTATTTGTATAATAGTGGAATAATATTTAACCTTTAGATAATTTTATGAAATAACCATTGTGAGAACTATAAGTACTTGTATATATGGATAAGCCTATAGATAATGAGATTTATTGAAAAAATGTACTATAATTTTGGTATATGATAGTCTGAGTGGTTTCTTATAAATACATCACTTCCTGGATTATAATAGTGTATCTGGCTCTAGAATATATGTATGTAGGCATAATAACCTCGAAAACACCATACTGAACTAGAAATGATCGGGAACTGGTAATGGACAACATGGCTTTCTACACACCTGGTATGGAACTCTTGGGGGATATGAATTGGAAAATTAAAAACTCTTCATGAACCATCCTAATGTATTTGAAAATAAATGCATATGAATAATCAAGGATAATACATGTCACAGTTTAAAGTGTATTTCATAAAATTGAAATCTTTAAAGTGGGTTTTCATGATTATGTATTTAGATCACTATGATTATTGTTTCATACTCATTGATTTTGGGATTTAGTTAATGGATGGAACATGAAGGAAATAAATTAATTCATAGTAATGTGGATAATTCAATGATTGTTCATTTGATCTTATGATGGATATAGGAGTTTGAATGAAAAACCTCATTATTATTCTCATATTATCTTATTCATGATATGAATCCCGATGAACCTTTAAATGAAAAAGTGATGGAATTTTTTTTGTTGAGTCCTTTGTGAGGAAACATGAAACTTCTTTTAGTGTCTTTTCTGATCCACATTTTATTAACAATATATCTGTACCATTGAAAATATATTTTCTATTCAACAATGATCAGAACACGAGAATGTCATTCTTATTTTTTATCATTTATAAGGTGAAGCAGGTCAGTAGTGGACTCAATTTAATAATAGAAGGAAAAAATAAGAAATAGATTCACTGGATTGGGTTGAGTACAAGAACTTATTTTTCTGTATGTACCTTCCACACATTATTCATTAAATAATGGAAAACTATTTTTACGATTTAATGGAAATGGATGATGAGTCTATTGGCACCAATGAGGATAATTTTACAAGACTTACATGGTATGCTTCTGGTATTTTCATCCATCTAAAATGTATGTTTTACAGATTATTCAGTGTCTTAATGAAAACACTCAATATGTAATTAACCATAAGATACTCCAATATTTATCACGATATTGTGAATTTTTCAGTCATGGTTGGAATGGATATTGGAGCTATGTATCGATCTCAATGTTTTGAAAAGGAAAGGATTATAGAGAAAAATTAAAAAATTAAAAAACATGGACAAATGAAGATAAACATTCCTTTATTCTCTATGTGTATGAAGAAGTATTGTGGAAAATGTCTTAAGTTGTCTACCAATGTTTAATGTGTGTAAGGTAAGTTCATTAGACATTTAATTGTTGATGTGATTGGAAGAAGTCTGAAAAAAAAATGTGAATAGAGATAAATAATAACAAAATGATCCTTCCCCACATTAGTTCGTTAAGTGTAAAGATAATTTCCATCATGATAACCAATTCTCACAACTGGAGGATTATAAGGATGATCAACATCAAAATCCTCCTAAAATTAGGGATAAGGGGAAATATCATGTGATCACTATTTCTGATGTGGGGTGAAATAATGATGTGTTGAATAATAAACTTACCATATACTATAGATCTTATAATTTCTTCTTTTATTCTAGATATACCAACTTGTTCAAATATAAATAATTTTTATATATTATTAAGATTCCAGCAAAATGATTACATGTAGAATTAGTATTGAAAACTGATAATGATATTATGATCACTTCTTAAGTTTATGATTTCCATACAGTCAATGTGAGTGGGAGTCAACTTCCTAATAATATTTCCATTATTTCACAGGTTTAATTTGATGTAATCTATGGAATGGGTTGGCTTTATCTATATAAATACCACATCAATTGTAAAGGAAGGGGATTATGTTGATATTTCAAACCAATATATGATTGTTTGTAAATGTTTTGATATATATGAAAATCCTATTCATATTATATCAACTGTAAGTTTCATAACTACAATTTAGAATGGTTTGTTATCGAAAATTGTTGGGAAAAATCTGAATATTGTTGATATGGCTATTTTTTAGAATATGAAGATATATTTCCCAAATATTTTCAAATACTCCAACAAAAATGTGATTTTGATTTATCAGTATAACTCAAACCTGGTCCAACACCAATTTCAAAGACTATATACATAATGGGCCTAGTTGAGTTGCTACAATTGATGAAGAAACTCTATGCAAACCTTGATAAGGGTTTCAATCAGCCAAGTGTGTCACATTTTCATTAAATTCTTATTTTTTTGAATAATGTAAAATGGATCAGTACAACTATTAATTGATTATATGAAGTTGAATGAGGCCCTGATTAATAACAAGTATCTGCTTCCAAGTATTGATGACTTTTTCGATTAATTGTGTCGGGGTCAATACTTTTCCAAGATTTGACCTCATTCTAGATATCATAAATTGAGGTTAAATAAAAGTGATATATGAAAATTACATTATGTACATGGTATAGACACTATGAATATATATTGATTTCATTTGGTCTTACTAATTCCATTACTATCTTCATGGATTTTATGAATAGTTTATTTAGATATTATATTGATCAGTTTATTGTCGTCTTTATAGAAGATATTTTTATCATTTAAAAGTTCAATAAAGAACATGATAATAACATTATAATTTTACTAATGTCACTAAAGTAGGAGAAAATATATGGAAAAAATTATAAAGTGTGAATTTTTGCTGCAATTGTTTTCATTTTTGTGTCATAGAATCTCTATATATGTTATAAAAGTAGATCCATCCAAGACATATCCCATTTAATATTGGACCAATCCCACCGAGGTGATAGAGATTCATTTTTCTCTTTTTTTAAATGATTATTATTGACATTTTTATGATAATTTCCCAGGATTATCAAATCATTTGACCATGTTAATTTAGAAGGGTTCTTTATTCTTCTGAACATATTAATTTGATTTAAATTACAAGAAATACATGATAATTATACTCATCTAAACTATTAATACAATACCTTACAATGGAGAAGATATTTTAATCTATAGTTATGCATCCATGAAGGGATTGGGATGTTTTATTATGAATAATAACATGGTTATGGCCTATTCTTCATGAAAAATGACGAATCCTGGAAACAAATTACCTAACCCATGATTTGGAGTTATCTATAGAAATTTTTTCATTAAATATATGTAGGAATTACATTTACGGAGGAAATTTTGATATATAGACCGATCATAAATATTTGAAGTATTTATCCACACAAAATGAGTTAAAAAAGAAACAGAGAAGATGTTCAGGGTAGATAAAGGACTATGAATTCCCAATACATTACCACCATAGAAAAGAGAAAATGTTTGTTAATTATTTGAGTTGAAAGGATTCTAGTAGCATATCCACGATAATGATTAAAAAATATCAAATATTTATGGATTTTCATAGGATAGAAATGGATATTTTAATGGATGGTGAATAGTCTTCTCTTAATCAATTGAATGTTCAACCCTCATTCTATGTTATTATTAATGAGTCATGGAAGGAAGATGTTGACCCAAATAATATAGTTAGAAGTGATCATATGTTTAACCTTTATCAGGATGTAATGATAGGATTCGATAACCGTGTATGTGTTCCTTATATACGATGTTTGAAGATGGATTTGTTAAAGGAAGCTAATAGATCTTCATTATCTTTTCATCTTGGAATTATAAAGATATATAGAGATTTGAAATAATAATACTGGTGGGATGAAATGAGGAGATATACTGTACAGGTTTTATCTCGAAGCATGGTTTTTCATCATGATAAAGATTAAATTCAATTGTATAATAGAATCTTACATCCATTACACTTACCAAAATGGAAATTGGAGAATATAACATAAACTATTTTCATTGAACATCCCATGACCTATAAAGGGAATAATTCAATATGGGTGGAAATCGATTTAATTACAAATTATACACACTTCATCACTATTATATAATATTTCCCCTAGATCTTATTTCCTAGGTATACATTAATGAAGTTTTAAGGCTGCATAGAGTACCACATTCCATAAAATTTTATTGTGATCTGAGATTGCCTCAACATTCTAGTAAAGTCTACAATAAGCCATAGATATAAAAATGAGTTTTAGTAATTCTTATCATCCTAAAATGGATTTCAATATGAAATATAAATCATATCTCGATTGTATTTTTTGGATATTTTTCAATGTATTTAAAAGGTGCTTGGGATAAAAACCTTCCTATAGTCAATTTATCTTACAAAAATATCATGAAATTAAGAATTTATATGGATAATTATGAATAAATATATATATTAATGCAGTGCTCTAATATTCTAGAATGAATTTAGGGAAAGAAAGCTATTGGGAACTATCATCGCTGAAGAAATGCGTGAGAAGATTAGAACCATTCAAAAGCATATCAAGGAAGATCAAAGTGAAAAGAAATTTTTTTATCACCATCCATTTGATTTATAATTTAATGTTAGTGATAAATAGACTCTATGAATCTCTCTTTGGAATATGGTTATGAAATTCTGGAAGAAATGGAAAGTAAGACCTTGTTATATCGGTCCCTTTGAAATTTTTGATCGAATTGGAATGGTAACATATCTTTTGGAATATCAACCAAAACTATCTCATGTAAATGATGTGTTCCATGTATCTCTCTTGAGGATTATATACCTCACAGTTCACATGTACTAAACACGGGGTTCATACCACTAGAGAATGATATTTCTTACGAGGAACAAGTTGTTGAAATTTTGGATCGTACAAAGATAGTTATATGAAAAAATAAAACACACCTGGTCAATGTTTTGTGGAAAATCAACAAGTTATAAGAATATACATGGGAACTGAAGGATATTATTAGTCATAATTATCCTCATATTTTGTATCAGCATGATCAATTTCGATGGAAGAATTTATTTTTAAGAGGGGGAGGGGATGTGAATAACGATAAAACTGAAGTTTCTATGAACATTATTTTAAAATAAATAAAATTTCTTTGATGAATTTAATTTAAATCAAAATAAATTTAATATTTTTTATAAACTACACCAATTTTTGCTACCTCTACTTGCAACATCGGGATAGCTTTTATTACACAAAACACAAAGTTTATATAAATCAAAATTTTTGTTATTTTAATTATTTAAAAATGAGAATTTAATATATCCATTAAAAATAGTAATATGAATTATAATAAATAATTTTAAATATTTGATATAATTATTTCATATAAATAATTAATTTTTATATTTAAATGTATATTTTTTGGTAAAGTCTATATATTTTAGAAAATAATATTTTCTCTAAATAATGACTTCTAATTTCATTATCTAAAAAATTATAAAATATCATTTAAACAAAATTAGAAATTTATGTTCATAATATAAAACTAATTTTTTCAATTAATAATTCCAAATTATATTAGGTTGATTTTTTTTGTGTTTTTTGGAAATAAGTCATTTTTGGATGAATAATGAAAAATACATAATTTTAATTGATAACTTCTTTTTAATATAAATTATTTATATAGTTAAATTATATTTCAATTTGGCTGTAATTTAAAAAAAAAATATACATCAATTAATCTATTATATTTAATTTTAACCAATTTAAAATAGAAATTGGATAAAAAAAATTCAAACATGTTACCAGTTTAACTTTAATATCATCCAACCTAGTCACATCTGGAGGATTAATTTTAAATTAATTTCATCATATTATTTAAATAGAATTTATTTTAATGGATTCTATTTTTGGATTTATAATGTTTTATAATTTTATGTATGCTCAACATTGTTTTTGACCAAAAATATTAGTGAAATAATTAAAATTAATTATAATGGTTGAGCTACAAATGGATTCAATTAATGGCTAAAATTTATTCCCAAAATAAGAAATATACTAGAATAATGTCCAAAATCAATTTTAATTCCATATATCAATTATATACTCCCATTTATGAAATATGTAACATTATTGGAGTCACATGATATACAATATAACTCTTTATTTTGTTTTCCTTTATGTATTTACCGGAATACCACTCCTCCTCAACTATAAAAATGTAACAACCCAATATTCTATCAATGAAACTTTCTCTGAGTATAATTAAATGTATTATAATTTAATATAGTTATATAATGTATTCACTTACTTGGTTTTATGTCTGTTGATTTTAAAACATCGTTATGAATTGTGACCACTAGTAATATATCTGTTGAACAGTGGTCACATGATTAGTATAAATATAAGGCTTTAAAAAATCCAATTTTCTTAGACAAATGATACAATGGACATATTATGTATACTTACACCATATGAATCCCATTTTTCGGAGCTTAGAAAGGAGGTGAAAGAATTGGGCTTTGCTCTTGACCAAGCCCCATCCGAACATCAACATTTTAAGCTTGAGAAGAACCGCCTATGTGAGAAGTGTAAGTTGATAGAGATTACAACTCGAGTGATGTTATCTGAGCCTCACCAAGAGTTTTCCACCATCTTGAACCTTACCCTGCAGTCTTATGCGGGTGTTATAAGGGGTTATATAAAAATAACCTAGTACTATGATTATGTACACTAATTGGTTTTCTAGAGAATATGTATTCATTTATTATTGGTACTTGGTAAAAAGTTTTTAAAGAACAAATAATATTTTTAGTTAATATTAAACTAAGAAATATATTTTGACAAATTAATGATTTTTTTAATTAAATTATATATTAATAAATTAGTAATATTATTATTAAATTACATTTTGTAAATGATAAATGATCGTATTATTTTTTTAAAATAAAAATGTAATTTATATTAAGGTTTAAATGGTGCTTTTTTCAAAACCCATGATTTTGTGTTTAATGTCCATTTTTATTTTAAAAAACTTCAAAGATTTAGAAAATTATTTAGAAAAAAATAATATTATTTTTGGAATTAGGACGTCAAAATTATCAAACGGTGAATATTTCATAACATTCTTTGACAGTCGAATTTTATGGTAAGATTAAATATCTTTTAATTATATAATGTCTTTTATGATATAATAATGACCCAATAGTTATTTAATAAAATAATATAAACACTGTGTTCAACCATTTTATTTGTACCATTAAAATAATGTTATTTCAGTTTTTTTATTTAATTTACAAATATTTAGTGCACCATCCAAACTTATAAAACTTATTATCTTTTTAAACTGATTACCTTGAGAGGGTGACTCACCTCCACATACGTAACGCTAATATTTTAAGAATTTCGGCCATTATCCATATAAAATATTGTTTTACAATCCCCTTTAGAAAAAACCATTTGAAAAAATCGTGGGCTGGTTTGTGGTTTTGATTAGTATAATGTGTGGTGTCCCAAAACTAAATAATAACTAATTCCATCTCATTTCATATATAAACCCACACAGGATCCCACTTCCTCTTCACTCAATGCCTTATATGTTCATCCAAACACTTCCATACTCTCTCTACAATCCTCCCCAGGTGCCACATGCACCCACGAAGCCACTCTCAAGCCACTCCCATGCCTTTGGATTCACCCTTCCATGTAAGGGATTCCTTCCTTTCTCATTTTATCCATGTTTTTTAATATTTTTATGCCCTTTTTTATCAATTATAAATGTTAGGGTACGCTTTCAGACCTCCCCCATACATACCTATTTATGTTTGAATGATTAGAGACCCCTTTCTCTCTCAATAATTCCCCCATGTACACCTGTTACAATACCGAAATTCCATAAGAAATGTCTCTCTCTTCCTTTATATTCCTGCAATTATTTTGTATTATGAATCCAAATTCCATTACTTCTATTGGAAAATGTATCTATATGACCCCATTACTGTCCATTTCATGTACATATTATGATTCACCATTTTCTCTCTCATCATGTTTTTATGATGTTTTATGCCACGTTGTTATGCTGCCAAAATTGCACTGCCATTTTCAAAGACAAAATCTCTTTGTAGTGAATACCATGCCCATTTATCAATAAAGGGTATTAACCTTTATACACATTTACTTATTGGTTATTGAGTTTCATTTATTAATTCAATATTCCTTCATCATGGAATAAATGATGATCTTTAATGATTCCATTTTGTATGATCCATGTGGCACACTTATGCATGTAATGGAATGTTTAAGAAAGGTGATCCCTGATAGCGCTCCAATGTGTTTGGCAAAGATTAGTACCATGATACATCAAGTGAAATTAGGATGTACTCATGCTAATTCATGCGAAATCTGTATTTACTCCTATTAATTCAAGTGCACTGAGGATTTACACATGTTAATTCAAGTGCAGTGATGGTTTACTCATGGTCCATGTGCAATGATCGTTGGCTAATGATAATTCCATGTTAAGTATTGTTTCCACATTTCCATGTAATGATAATAATGAAATATAATTCCTTTATGTTCATGTTCTTTTATTCTCCACTGATATGCCTATTTCTTAACATGTATTTTATTTTTCATGTTATGCCTTGTTTACTCCCTTATTGGGCTTTATAGATCACCCTTTTCACATGTTTGTCCTCAGGTTATCCCATGCAATGCTAAGTAAGAGGGAATTTCATGGTTATGTAAGGTAGTTTTTCAATAAATTTTGTGTGTTTTATGTTATATATTGTTATTTAAAGTTTCTATTCCCCATATACAATAGGCCTCTCGATCTGTAATGTTATATCAAGTGAATTTTATATAATAAACCAGTTTATGTGTGTAATAAAGAGAAGGATTGTTATAAAAAATGATCCCACCCCTCACTTATTCACTCTTCTCAAGTCATTTGGATAGACCAAAAACATCCCAAATATCCTCCCATCATATCATACCTCATCATAGAGGCCTCAATTTTTTAATAAATCCATCAATGAATTCCCTATGTTTAAAACAAAATAGAGTTATCCAAATAAGTGGTAACATCGTTCCACAAGCACTTTTAGTTTATTTCTTTCTACTTTCCCTAAATTATTATTATATCAAGTTCAAATAATAAAAAAATATGATAAATATAATAAGATGCATCTACGTTATTTTCTATACATATTCCTACCCAAACATCCATAAAATGGGATACACAATCATCGTTCATGTGTATGGTGGACTACCGCCTCATGAACTGATGTATTTTGTTCTTCCATTACCACCAACCATGGTTGGGAATAATGATTGAAATAATATTTTTATATGATATATATGATATTTATAATTTTTTTATGATTATTTAAATATTATACAACACATTCATTTATGCTATCCCATTTTTGGGATATGATAACATCATTTGTGGATATGTGGATTTTCGTCGCCTCAAAGTGATGTGATTCGTTCACACATTACCTTGAATCAATAAAAAATGGTTTTAGAATAAATATTTGAAATATGAAAAATAATAATATAATTGAATGATAACAAATAAATATATTATTTAATTTTATTTCATTCAAAAATTCACAAAAGAAGTTGAGAACAATGTTTATGTGAACACATGCCTTACCTCTCCTCGAAGGTTGTAAGACATTTCCTATTGATATTTTTTTTTGATTATTATAAATTTTTATATAATAAATAAATTAGAAATTTATATTATGATATATATTATGTAAATAATTAAATCCTCATCTCTGTAAGAGGACCAAGAATGAACATTCAAAAGATATACAAAAAACAAACAAGTTATTACTCGATATATAACTTTAACATGGAATTGCTAATAAACTAGAAATATAATTTTATAAGTAAATCATATATGGTATTATATAATTGAATATTGTTCTGTATAATATTTTAAATAAACTTATATTTATTATTCATAGGGTTTGAACGAGTATGATGAGAGTCAAGACATACCATAAGGGAATTTCATCTCCCTTTTTATATCATTGAGATACATTCTTTATTCCCCACTATTTTTTTCAGGTATATACTTATCATGAATGTATTATATGATCATTAATCATATATTTATTATTATTTAAAAATAAATTTTATCATTTCTATTTCATGGGGTTTTACGGTTCAAAAGTTAGCAAATCAATAAGGTAATTTTGTGTCAATTTCCTACATGTAGACACATGTTTTTTATGACCCTATATAATTTAATGAGGTGTTCATAGTGAAATTAAAAGAGTTATATCATGAATATCCTTATATTAATGATATTATATACATCATTTAATTTTATTATTTCTTGGGTATTTTTATTCAATGTTACCAAATTGATATGAATTTTTTGGTATATTCACAACGTTATTTGGATTATTTATTATTACGCATCCACTGAGGAAATATTACAATCCATATATCAAGAACAATAATGAATTTTTGTATACTATTATTATTAAGGATATATACATTTACTAGTACCATTTTTCAACTCATTGATACTTAATATATTTAAGAAAATGGTTTTATGGAAATTTTAATTTACTTGTACCCTTAGACAAGAAAAATATTTCATTCCAAAACAATGTTTTCTAAAAAAATTAAAAAATAAATTTCACTTCATTTTTTGAGATTATTTTCATATAAAATAGATTTAAATGATTATCAATAATTTATTTATAAATTTTTAGTTATGTTTTTTAAGAAAAATGTGTTAATAATATTTTATGTTTTAATAAGAATTTTCAAAAAAATAAAACTTTTACTCTTGAAGTGTTTCTAAAAAGATATTTAAAAATATTTTTCAATATAAGATGCCATACTTTAGGGTCAGACGTGAATTCATGGGGATATGATCCATGTGTATGATTCATATTACTTCTCTGAATGGATTACACTTTGAGAAAATGATGTTTATGGAACACATTTCTCTTCCATGAATTATACGCTTTATAGACCGTGTTTCCCTTTTTTAAGTAAGATGTTTATGGAACCTATTTATCATTAATTGGATATATTATTATGGATAATATTTCTTTTATGAGTTATATTAAAATGTAATAGTCTTCTTGTGACGGTTTATGAATTTGATTAAATGATTATGAAGCCGATCTCTTTTCCACATGTTCTGATATGATGACATGTATATGATACAAATTTCATTTTTTGTGTTATGAAATGATTTTTTATGATTTTTTGGAAAATTTATGTATTCGTTTAATATGATATGGGTTTTTATTATATCTCTATCCAATTCATTAGGTAAATATTAATATCTAATGACATAGTCATTGTTGGAAAGGGGAGTGAAATCAATTCTGTAAATAACATTGGATTCTATGATAGTCATGGGAGTGAACCTAACAACTATGATGGTCATGTGTGTGAACCATGACAAAAATATGGTTTGGGGAGTTGACATATTCCACTAATATATACTTTTAATTAATCTATGACTTCTTTGAAAATCATTTTATATGATTATGTGTTTTCCCCAATTCTATGTCTTCTTATTATGTTATGACTACATGGATTATGCTCCGGATTCACTAATGATTAATGTTATATGAATAACTAATATGTATTCCATGACTCTTTATTATGATCTTTTACATGAATGGTTTGATATTTTATGGTTATTCTCTTACTTTCATACCCTTATGTTCATGATTATTGATAAATGTATCCATTTTTACCATTACTGAGCATCTTAGCCCACCCATTTTTGTGTTTCCTTTCACTATTTTATGAAGATATTTGTTATCTATAATTTTTCTATGAATGGTGCTAGTAGTGAAGAACCTAGAGCGGGATAATTTAGATAACATATATAACAAATGCTTATGTATAATCCCTTCTATTATCATCATTGCTTAAGTCTGACCACAGTTAATTTGAAACGTCTAAGACACAGTGAGTCTTCCAGGGGTTATGTATTTCTGACACTGTGAACAAGACACTGTGACCACGAGACTCCGTGAAGCAGACACTGTGAAGCAAGACACTATGAATAAAGACACCATGAAGCAGACACCGTGAACATGACACCATGAACCATGACACCATGAATCAGACACTGTGAACAAGACACCATTAACAAGACTCGGTGATCATGAGACACTATGACCGCGAGACAGCGTGACCATGATACACCAGGAAACTCAGAAACCATGATTAATCTAGAAAATGTGAAAAGGAGATAGTGTTTCCAGGACTTACTCTGGCACCATTTCATAAACAATTTTTTCATCTTTCAATTTAATTTCTAATGGTCATATTTGAATATTTTAATGCACTGACATAATTAATGTTTCTTTGTAGACATATCATCTGACATTACGAGGTAAGACGTGTGGTATCAATGAAAATTGTCAGATCCAGCACATGCACTACAAGATAAATGCGAAGTGTGTCAAAGAATCAAATAGCACGATATAAAAAAAATTATAGGTTGTGAGAACTATAAAGTAGAAGACACATAGATAATGATTCAATTGAAAAAGGCTTACTGCGTGCAACTCGACACTGCTAAAGAAAACATGAATCATTTTTTATGCTTATATAACATCTTCACTCTATTGAACCTCACAATGAACACAAGAAGAATCATGATAATCTGTTTTACAAACGAGAACTCGAGATCTGCATCTTCTTCATCTCAAGAAGCCCAAAGGTAGAAAGACTAAAACTGAGAGCACTTCTAAACACATATCCATATTTCTGCTATGTAGTGTATCTATTTATTACCATTCGAGTAGATTGTGTACCTGTATAACAAGAGAATCTGTCTCATGTATTAAACTGAAGAATACGAGATATCATTACTCACCCATTATTTTACTCTTATGTATACCCACAGATAAGTGTAGAAGAGGTCCAGGTGTGGCCTAGTTATTTTGTACCCATGAAAACTATGGAAGAGGTCCCTTTTTGACCTGGACAGGTTGAGTATTGTTTTAACCCCAATCCAGGGTGTGGATCAAAATTTATTATATGAACTTATTGGTGTATGGTGATCACCAAGTGGTGTAGATTAGGTCTAATATTGAGACACAACCACTTTTTTCATATTCATTGTGCTTCTCAAATTAATCTTCTCTTTTTTATTGTATTACTATATAATTCAGAAATCACTAATTATATATTGATAGTTAATCTTGGAAAGATGTTATAATTTCCATGTCTTAGTAGAATAACTTCAAAAGTAATATTAATAACACAAATTAAGATTACTAATAATTAATAAATATTCTAAAAAGTTACATAAACATTCAAACTCTTATAATAGTATAAACTTGATTAACTAGGTTGTATTTAATCTTTTGGGAAACCTTTTGGAAATAATTGTTTCAAATTTTTTTATAATTACTCAATTCACCCCACCCCTCTTGAGTAATCTACTCCGACCAACATTTGGAATCAAAGGATGTTTATTAGGACTCTATGTAATCTTGTTAAACTATGATTGTAGTTGAACCTTAAAGATCTAAATTTCTGTTAATTCTAAATTTATATCGCTTTTAAAGTAATACTTTATTATGGATAATAGATTGGAAGGTGCTTCAACCAACATACCACCATTATTTAATGTAACCAATTTTGATTAATGGATAATTAAAATGAAAATGCATTTAGAGATTATGAGTTTTGTAATTTGGTCATCCGTCATAGATGAATACAAAATTCTTGCTACTGATAGAATCACATGGGATAAACCTACCAAAACTGCCAATAATAACAACTGCAATGTTATGAATGCTTTATACTGCTCCATAAGAGATGAGTAATTAAATAGAATTTCTGCTTGTAAAACTGCCCATGAAATTTGGGATACCATGTATGTGTCACATGAAGGAACATCTAGTGTAAATGAAATGATACTTAATACTTATACTATCAAAAATGATAATTTTAAAATGAAACCTGATGAGCCTATTTCTATCATTTATCTTAGGTTCAATGAGATTGTCAACACAATGATATATCTTAGAAGATAAGTCACTGCCAAGGAACAGATCATGAGAATCCTTAGATTCCTTCCTGACAGATGGAGGGGATCCTCTATCACTATTAGAGAATCGCGCGACATCAACTCATTTGGAAACTGATGATGTATGAGGAAGACATGAAAGTCAATAAAGAGGAGAATTAACCAAATAGGAAATCTATTGCATTCAAGACCACCCCCTCTATGCACATTGACAAAGGAAAATTGTATGCTTCTGTAGAAAGCTTCATCAGTGAACAATCATTATCTTACAGTGATGAGAAGATGGCTCAACTAGCCAGAATATTCAAACGGTTTTACAAAAAAGAAGATATTTTTCAGAAAGCATAACTTCAAGGGAAAATATGACCAAAAAGGAAACTGGATTAATGACATGAAAAAATGTTACAAGACTGATGAAATTTTATTCTATGAATGTAAGCGCAAAGGACATATAAAGTATGACTGTCCAAATCTCATGTACAAAAAGAAATATGAGGACAAGTACAAGATGTACAAAATGTCAATGAAATCTACATGGAGTGCTTCTGAGGATAGTTCAAGCGACACAGAGACATCCCATTATGAATAGGATAAAAAATCCAATATGTGTTTTATGAGAAAGAAATACGAGGAAACACTGGAGTCTTCTGTATATAACTCTTATTATTCTGAAGATGATTGTGACTCTAAAAATATGACTAGTAATGAAATGTTTGAATACTGTAACATGCTTGAGGAAACATGCAATAAACTAAAATAAAAATAAAAATCATTAAAGAAATAGCATCCTCTTACAATAACTATTAAATCTGAACTCAAACTGAAAAGGATAAAAATGATCAACTAATCAAAGAAAACAATGAATTAAAAATTTCTAATGAGAAATTAAAGAGTGACTTATAAAAGTTTACTAATGGTAAAAATAAACTTACCAAAATTATTTGAAAAAAAAATTACCCTAAATATAACACGGTTATTGGTTATCAACCTGGTAAAAGAAACCTTGGTAGAACAAATATTGTTTCAAAATTTAGAACATACTCTTTTACTCCCAGTTCTGGACTCAGATCAGCTAATTCAATCCATGATACATATTCTATTGTTTCATGTTTTCCCGGACCAAATAAAGTTTATTTCTCAAATACTTTACACAAATCTTATAGGAAACCTATGAAACAAATATGGGTTCTTAAAGCACTTATAACTAATATTACTAGACCCCAAAAAGTATGGGTACGAAAATTGATTTGTGCTAAACCTTTTTGAAGGAATGCTCCTTAAAGATCTCCTGCAAATGTCTATGGTACTTGGACAGTATATGTTCAAGGAACATGACAGGAGACTACACATGCTTCAAGATCCTGCTAAAAGTAGATGTAGGAAATGTCACATTTGGTGACCATGCCAAGGGAAAGATTATTTCCCTCAGCCAAATCGATAAATCTAACTCTGTTTTAATTTATAAAGTACTATTTATTGATGGTTTAAAATACAATATGCTTAGTACCTCACAATTATATGATGATGCAGTTCATGTAATATTTGAAAATGATGCTTGTAATGTCTTTAATTCTAATGATGAAATAGTATTTTTCATTAAGAAATAAAAATGTTTATTCAATTAATTTAGATTCTTTTGCTTCATAAAACGATTAATTCTTAATTGGATTCCATAATGAATCTTGGCTCTGGCATATGAGACTAGATCACTTAATGTTCACTCTCTTATAAATCTAATTAGAAAAATCCTAGTTAATGACTTACCTGAACAGGAGTTTCCAAATGAGAAAGTGTATAATCCTTGTCAAAAGGGAGGACAACACAATGATTCCTTCAAACCAAAGATAGAAGTTTCAACATCACAACCTATCTAACTGGTTCACATGGATTTGTTTGGACCATCAAGAGTTTATAGTTTAAATGGGAATCACTCTGTTTATGTTCTTATAGAGGACTTTTATAGATATACATGGACGTTCTTTTTGGCTCACAAAAGTGAAGCCTGCTCTTATTTTACTAGGTATGCCAAGTCTGTAGAAAATCTTAGTGGACATAGAATTAAATAATTAAGAATGGATCTTGACCGTGAGTTTGAAAATCAAGAGTTTGAATCCTTCTACTCACAAAATGGTTATAGTCACAATTTTTCTTCCCCTAGAACACCTCAGCCGAATAGTGTTGTAGAGAGAAGAAATATAAACCTACATGAAATTTCTAGAACTGTGATTAGTGAATATGACCTACCTCTTTATTTTTGGGATGAAGCTATTAATACAACGTACTACATAATCAATAGAGTGTTTATCAGACCTATTCTTAAGAGGGATCCTTACGAATTTTGGAATAATAGAAAACCCAAGGTTAGTTAATTCAATGTTTTTGGTTGCAAAGTCTATATTCTTAATACCAAAGAAAATCTTGACAAATTTTCATCCAAAGGTGATGAAGGTATATTTTTCGGATATTCCATGTCTAGTAAAGCCTATAGAGTGTTCAATAAAAGAAATAAATGTGTGGAACAATATTTTCAGGACAAATTTGATGAAACAGATCCATTTGAGCCTAAAACCATATTAGAGAATTTGGAGGATAAATGTATGAAATCTGAACATCAATTCAAAATCCTCAAATTCTTCTATGAAAGAATCTATGAAAACTTCCATCTCTGAAAATTCCTTAGAATCAAGTCACAATTAACCAGATCATATTGATGTACTTGAAATCACTAGTCCCTCTTTTTCTAGAACTATTAGAACCCTTAATTACCATCCCTTAGAGGCTGTTGTTTGAGACTTAGACAAAGGAACTCAAACTAGATATTCTCTTAGAAATTAGGTTGAACATAAAGTCTTGTTGTCATAACTTTAACTTAAGAACATTAATGATGTTATCAATGATGAATGTTTGGTGATGGATATGAAAAAAGAACTTAATCAGTTTGAAAGGAACAATTTTTGGGAACTTTTTGAAAGACCAAAGAAAAAATTCACCATAGGCACTAAATTGGTGTTTAGAAATAAGGTAGATGAAGCTGGTAACATAGTTATAAATAAGGCTAGATTAGTCGCACAAGGCTATATTCAAGAAGAAGGAATTGTCTATGTGGAGACCTTTGCACTAGTAGCCAGACTTGAAGCCATCAGAATCCTTCTTGCCTATGTTTCACATCTGAATTTTATACTATGTCAAATAGATGTTAAGAGTGCATTCTTAAATGGGTATATAGTTGTGGATGTTTTTGTTGAACAACCCCCTGGATTTACTAACCCCCATTTTTTGAATTATATTTTTATACTATCCAAATATTTATTTGGTTTAAATCATTCTCCACGATCATGGTATGATTGATTGAGTACTTTTATTATTTCTAAAGTTCATACAAAAGGAATACCTCATCCTACCCTTTTTATAAAATGAATTTCTAATAATGTTTTAGTTGTTCAAATCTATGTATATGACATTATTTTTGGATCATCGATGAATTATTTATGAGTTAATTTTTCTAGAATGATGAAAAATGAATTTGAAATTATTTTAATGGGTGAACTAAAATTCATTCGTTGATTTCAAATCTTTCAAAATAACGATGGAATTGTTTAAAGCTAATGTAAATAAACTAGAGATCATATAAAACGTTTTGTATAAGATAACACTAAAATTTGTGGCACTCCCATGAGTACCACTTTTATGTTGGATCTTGATGAAGATGGAAAATCTTTTGATGAAACCACTTATAGAGGAATGATTGTAAGTTTACACTACTTAACTTCTAGTCGTCCTAGAATTATGTTTATTGTGTTTAGGTGTGCTCATTTTCTTGAAAACCCTATAAAATCTCATTTAAATGTTGTAAAGTGAATTTTTGAATACCTCAAACATACACCAAATCTTGGATAGTTTTATCCTATAGGAAAATCATTTTAATTAGTTAGTAATTATGATGTAGACTTCAGTAGCTGTATTTTAGATAGAAAAAGAACATCTGGAACATGTCACATTTTAGGCAAGTCACTAGTATCATGGTGTTGTAAGAAACAAAATTTCGTTTCATTATCTACTATAGAAGTTGAATACATAGCTTCTGGCAGTTTTTTTGCACAAATTTTTTAGATGAAACACACATTACTATATTATGGATATCAATTAAGACATGAAACTATAAATTGTGACAGCACATGTGCTATTCACATCTCAAATAATCTTGTTTTACATTCTAGGACAAATCACATTGATGTAAGGATTCACTTTTTGAGAAATCATTATGAAAAAGGTGATATCACTTTGAAATTCATTGGTGCTGAATATCAACATGCTGATATATTCACCAAACCATTAAATTCTGAGAGAATAGAATACATCATACATGAACTAGGAATGAAAAATCTCAAATAGATACCTTAATTGTTACTATTTAGGGTCTTATTTTTGATATCTTACTATTTCAAGATTATGGCTTCTCACCTAGTGTTTTGAATTACTGTCTCACTATAATACCTAGTTACTATCTCTCTTGTTTACTGTCTCGCCATAAAGTTCATGTTTATGGTCTCACAGATAGTATTATGTGATTACTATCTGACAGTTACTATCTGACCGTAATACACACCGAGAAGATCGTTCTAGGCCTCACTATAACATGCATTTACTATTTAACCGTAATAACTAGACAAGGCCTCACCGTAAAAATTCTCTATAATTTTTTTTGTTGAAAAAACTTGTATAATGGTTATTATTCTTTTCCTTCTTTATTTTCCAATGTTTTTATTTTTTGGACATTTGGTATTCCTAAATGATAAAATAAAGAACGTATCACTCGATTCATCACTAAGGGTTTCTTATAAATACTCATTTCAAACCCGTCTTCATCCCTACAACCCTTCTCTGTCTCGAACCATCAGTAAATGCCAAGAATGAAATTTCCTTCATCATCGACACAAGAGAACAACATCTTGAAGAAGAAGAAGATTCCACCTAAGATAACACCTGAAGGACCTTTAAATCCGAATTAGGTAAACCGTGTTGTTGTACTTGAAAAATAGATTTTCCCCAAAAGTATTCTATCTAGTAAGTCTTAGGAATTGAAAGTTTTATAATAGAAAGGATGGTTATAATGGTTCTCGAATGAAGGTAGAGCCATCTACCTTATGTTAGTGGATCCGTTTTACCAGTACGTACAATTGTCTTTTGATTATGGAGATAATTATTTTTTATGAAGCTGGGTCAATGTCCATAGATACTCATTATCTTCAAGGATGTGGGCTGCAAGCCTTAGGATACCTCACTAAGCCATCTGTGAGGATTATTAGAGAGGACCTCCACCTTCAACCGAATTATTGGATTTAGAAGATACTTTTAAAACCCTTTCTGGAAATTGAATCCAGGGGTGTTTCATTTCTGCTGAACTCGATGGAGAATCAAGGCTTCTTGTTCATGATTATATAGAATTTGGTTAGTCCCCAAAAAAGAGATTTTTCTATTTTAAAATTTCAAGATGTGTTTCTGATCCACCTTATGAAAAACGGGAAAAAGATCAACTTGTGCAAGTATATCATACACCATAGGTGTGAGATGATCAAGGAGACATCCAAGTTAACTTCTCTATTTTACTATCATTTATTCTCAACAATTCTTCATTACAAATGTATGGTTGGAACTAATGAGGAAGTTATTAAGGATTGTGAATTCTGCCTTTCAAAAGTAATCATCAAGAGGATGAAAATAAAATAGAATCGATGGAAAAAGGAATGGGTGGAAGACAATGATATAATTTATGAGAAATTAAGTCTAGTGGATTATCCCTCAAGTCCAAGATATATTCCAGAGCCTGGTTTGGAACCATATGAGATTGTTGAGTATCATGAATAAGAGGAAGAAGAGGCGAAATTGCCACCTAGGGAAGCTATTGAGGAAGACAAGACTACTATTCCTCATTATGATCTTGAAGAAGAAGTCCCTTCTCCTAAAGAAGCTGTTAATTTGGAAACTCAACCAGAGGCTAAAACAGAATCAGTTGTCAAATAATCTGAAATTCATTCCATGGAAGATCTTATAGTGGAATAGACACCTGTTTTGCAAGTGGTAAATATTGATGAACTCCCTGTGGAACAATCTTTTCCCAAAATCATCCCTACAACTGAAGAACGGATGGAGCTAGATTTTTAGCTGGCTAGATAATAAATGAGTGAAGAACTTAGATCCGAGTTTATGGAATTATTCCAAGATCATAAGATTCTCAGTTTTGAGAAGGAGGCACCTGTTTAGGGGGAGAAAATCCAAAATTATGAGTCTATTGATGCTTCACATCAAACTGATTCATGTCCTCTAGACACTCAGTATAGGTTCCCCAGTTTCTATGATGTGGATGACTCTAATTAGTTTATAGCAACCATAAATGATATTTCCTCTATATTCTAGTTGAAATCAGTCTTCAATATCGAACCTCAGAAAGAACCTAACCTTGTACTAGTCCCCACATACGAAACATTATCTGAACATCCATCTTTTGTGAGTAAGGATGATCAGAAGGAATTTTGTGCTTCCATCTTGTCTGGAGTTGAGAAACTCATGAATACCCATCCTCTTCATGTGACCAATTTAAGTGATAGAGATGCCTCGCTATTATTGGAGACAATTATTTGGAAAATACAACCTAAGATGCTTCATGGGATCCACGAAGTAAGAGTTATAAATAAGCTGATCTGTAATGAAGTGAAAAACCTAAGATGTATGGATGAAGACATGCAGAGTGAGCTACATTAGAGATATGAGCATCTTTATCCTCCTACAGAACCTGTTTCTCCTCAAATCCCACAGTTTGTTGTGTCTCAGATTCAACATTATCTAGCTTCCTTAAATGAAATGATCGCTAAAATAAACAAACAAATTTTGAAATAAATGAGATATCTTTCTTCCAATCTTAATAAACTCACTGATGAGTATAAAGGGTGTCTTCAAAAGGTGTATAATCTACTAAAATCTTTGACTACAACTGTAAATGCCTCTAAAGCATATGGTCAATCCTCTAAACCCTCCTTGGACAATGATCCACTCAGAACTGTAGTCAAAGAAGATCTTCAGATTGTACTTAGTGGTTTCAATATGTCTTCTCTATATGAGGTTATCAAGAACAGTGATAGTGTTCCTGACCTAGTCCAAATGCACTCAAAAAATTTCTAATGATTCTTAGCAAGAGATTGCTATAAAATTGGATTTCTACATCAATAGAATATTCTCTAAGACCGATATGACAAATCATTTCAAGTACCATGTAGAAAATATGTGGACTCCTCCTCTGACTCATGATTTTAAGACCCATGTCCAAAATCTCATAGAGTTTACTCAATATCTGGACATGTTTGTGGAGAACAAGGACGATTTTGATAAAATAAGAAGTATGGTGGAGAGATCATTACAAATTTCATCAAACTCTAGAGCCCATATCTTCTTGTCCAGAGTACACCCATTGTTGCTCCAGTGGCTACACCTCTAAGACCCGGGCTACCTATCTTCACTTCTACCCCAGCCTCCACCACTATGTCTATTGGCCAATCACTAAGTCAGACCAGGCCTATGATTCTCAATCAACAATAGCCTAGATCTTATAATACTCTTACATAGGCTCCATCAGTCTTTGAAGGCATTCCTTTACCCTCTTTATCACCCACCTCACTACCTTCTTCTAACTCGAACTCTGCCCCTATGGCTTCCTCTTCTGCACTCTAGCTAAGGAAAAGAGAAGGCCAAACCATGAAGAAGAATAGTGATTACACTTTTTTATATGGATTCTATTGCTTCTTAATTGCTCTTTTGTTTTGTACTGATCCTTATTTTCTATTAATGGAATGTGCATTTTTTTAATTTTTTTATTCTATCGATTTGATAATCTGAAAAGTGGGAGAAATTTCTATATGTTAGCCATATATCATTATAGTCGAATCCCATATACACTTTATCTTTAAATGATTTTTGATCATAAAAAAGGGGGATATTGTTGGACTCCTCATGTATTAATCATGTTATAATGACCAAAAATCCAATTCAACCTTGTTAACTCCGATAAATTATATCAGATCATGTGTATTAATGTTTAAAGTAGTCTCATGCTTTAAGAAGAGCCATTCAAGAGTGTAATTTATCTTCATTCAGTTTACTTACTTATTACTATCTTTGATCTACCATCATAATACCTTCTTTGTAAAATGATTAAGTCTAATCCATTCTATTATCAACATTGCTTATGTTTGAACACAGTTTCTTTGAAAAGTCTGAGACAACGTGAGTTTGCTACTAGTTATGTCTTTCTGATACCGTGAACAAGACACCATGACCACGAGACACCGTGATGTAGAAACCATGAACATGACATCGTGAAGCAATACACCGTGAAGCAAGACACTATGAAGCAGACACTGTGAACATGACACCATGAATCAAGACACCGTGAAACAGACACCGTGAAGAAGACATGATGAACAAGACACTATGACCATGAGACACCGTGACCGCGAGACACCATGACCATGAGACACTGTTACACTCAGACACCGTGATTAATCTAGACACCCTGAAAAGGATACACTGTTTCCATGACTATCTGTGACATCGTTTCGTAAACTATTTTGTTGTATTTCAATTTAATTTATAACGGTAAAATTTGATGATTTTAATGTACTAACATAATTAATGTATCTTTTAATACATATAATCTGATAGTATGAGGTATGAGGTGTGGTATCCATGCAACCTGTCGACTCGAACACATGTACTCCCTAATCAAAGTAATGTGTGGCCAAGAATCAAAGAGCACGATAAAAAAAACCAAGGCTATGTGCACCATATCATAGAACACACATAGAGCTAGTTTGAAAATAAAAAGGCCTACTGTATGCAAATCGACACTGCTGGAGAACACACAAATCATTTTTGAAGCTTAGAGAACATCTTCGCTCTATTGAGCCTCACGACGAACACAAGCTGAATCACGACACTCTGTTTTACAGATGAGAACTCGAGATCTACATCTGCATCTTCTAAAGAATTCCAAAGGTACAAAGACTAACATTCAGAGCACTTCTAAACCCATATCCATATTTCTGCTCTGTTGTGTGTCTGTTTATTACCATTCGAGCAGAGTGTGTACCTATAGAAAAACACAATATGTCTCCTACAATAAACTGTAGGATACAAGATACCCTTACTCAACCATTCTTTTAGTCTTATATATACCCACAAATAAGTGTGGAAGAGGTCCCTATATTTCCTAGTTCTTTTTTATGCAAGATATCATTAGAAGATGTCCCTATGTGACCTGGAAAGTTTGTGTATAGTTGTTAACCCCAATCTAGTGTGTGAATCTATATTTATTATATAAACTTCTTTGTGGCAGGTGATCACCATGTGGGGTGTATTAGGTCTCGGCTTGAGAATGAACCACTTGTTTCATAATGTCCGTGATGCTTAAATTAATCTTCTATGTTTTATTGCTTTACTATATAATTAAGAAATCACTAATTTTACTTTAGTAGTTAGTTCTGGAAATATGTTATAACTAGCCTGTCCTAGTAGAATATATTCAATAGTTATATTAATAACACAAATTGATATTAATGAGAATTAATAAATCTTGTATGATGTTAATTTAACAGTCAAACTCTTATAACAGTATAACCTTGATTAACTGGGCATTATTTAACCTTCTGGTAATCCTTTTGAAATTAATTTTTAAAGAATGTTTTATAGTTACTCAATTCACCTCTCCCCTCTTGAGTAATGTACTCCGACCAATAGTTTATATTTATTCCATTTTTCCAGAGGCACTAAACTAATATAATATTTCAGAATATATATTGTGAAATGTTTTAAATGGTCCATAAAATGGTGTGATGTTTATATTTGAGATGTGAAGGTCATTATATTACATCATCATTTTTTATTCTTTCATAGAGAATAAATGAAACAATCCATTCTAGAACCCTTTGGTATCCCACATTCCATGATTTGAAACCCTTATACATAGGACTCATGATTTTCATAAAATATGAGCTGCCCTTGGGAGGTAGAATCCTTCCTGGATATATTTTCATCCATAACCCATATTAATTTAGACATTTTAGTCATCATAGATCCTTCATGATCATTTGAATGGAGTTGAGATCATATTAACATTAAAATGATATTGTTGAATAATATCGTTGAACTTTTTTTGACAAAATAAGACGGATCCATTAATGATGGAGATCAGCAGAAATACAGGAGCATAACCACGATGGAGAATGATTGAACCAGAGCAATTCCTCGTAGGGAGGGCCAATGCCTGCCATCTTGTGAGCGGCTTCATTCGCTTCCCTTCTAATAAATGAGAAATTGCCGGAATTGAAGCCTTGTCTCCGCGAGTGAATACACCGGATAATGGGACCGAAAGGTTGAAGCCCGCCGTCAGTGAGATTGATGGCATTGATTACAGTGAGATAGTCGGATTCGATGTGAATGGAATCCCAACCGCAATCTTTTGCGATGTTTAATCCAGCAAGGATGGCGGCGGCCTCCGCGACTGAGGGCTCCCAAAGTGCATAACGTGCTTCGTATTTGGCAGCGATAAGATTTCCCAGGTTGTCTCGGGCCAGTAAACCTAGTCCAACTGGGCCATCCTTAGGGAGAGAGGCATCCACATTGATCTTAAAAATCCCTTCCGGTGGGGGGCACCAATGTTGGGGAAGAGGAGGGTGGGTGGAAAGTCTTTGTTGTTCAGGGTGGTTCTGCCATACCGCAATCCATGACAATGCCCGGTCAATCCAAAATCTGGGGGGCCTCTGGAAATGATTGAAAATCGCCTCGTTCCGCCTATTCCAGATAATCCAAGCCAAAATTCACAGGGCGCCTGCTTTAGCCGGCGAAAAGGAGGAGCACCATCGCAACAGGAGAGATGTAAGATCTGAGGCGGTGTCCGGGAACAGCTCTATAGTTGATCCCCAGCCATTCCAAATCACCTGAGCCCCGGGACATTGAACAAGAGCATGGAAAGGGGATTCAGTCGCAGAAGGGCAGAAAGGGCAAGAGTTGTCGTTTGAAAAGTGTCTGTAGACAAGGAGGCTCTTAGTTGGGAGGATACAAGTACACACCTGCCACCAGAAAAAGCGAACTTTAGGGGGAACATTAAGCTTCCAAATTGATGTTCAGGGCCTCGCATCTCCTTCTGAAATCTGAGCAGAAAGAGCTCGCCGGTAGCCAGCTTTCACTGTATACTCACCTGAGCTGTCGTTTGTCCAGTAGAGATGATCTGGCCCTGCGTCTGACACACAGGGAATACTCAGAATAATTCTCCTATCCCTCTCATTAAACCAGGAGAAGAGTTTTTCCAGACACCATCCTGCCCCTTGATCATCAAAAAGACAACAGACTGTGGCATGTTCGGATCCTGGATAAACAGGGGATGACGCCTTCGTGCCTGTCTGATCAACAAGCCAAGGATCGGTCCAAATCTTGACCGTAGAACCATTCCCAATCCTCCATCCTAGCCCTTTCCTCAGTAGATTACGACCGCCCCAAATGCTTCTCCAGAGAAAACTGGGTCGATAGCCAAGATGGGAATCCATGAAATCCTTATGTGGGAAATATTTAGCCCGGAGAACATGCGTGCATAGGGATGATGGGTTATTAATCATACGCCAACCTTGTTTAGCCAGCAAAGCATCATTAAAAAGAGAAAGGTCCCGGAAGCCCATTCCGCCTTCAGATTTTGGTTGACAGAGAGCAGACCAGGCGATCCAATGGACTTTATTTTTTCCGTCCTTTCGTCCCCACCAAAAGTTAGATGTACTGGATTGAATCTTTGAATGCACCAAGTCAGGGAGTTTAAAAATAGACATCAAATAGCTGGGGACAGATTGAAGTGTCGCCTTGATGAGGATTTCCTTGCCGGCCTTGGAGATTTTTTTAGGGGTCCAACCTTGTATTTTTCTTTCAATTCGATCCACAATAGCTGAACAGATTTCTTTCTTTGACCGTCCGACCACCGTCGGGAGCCCTAGATACTTCTGGTGCTTATCGACCCCAGGAATGCGTGCTAAAGAGCAGAGATCTTCTCTTTTCGGCTGGGGAACTCCAGAGCTGAAAGAAATTTCTGATTTACTCTGATTGATCATTTGTCCTGAAGCCCGTTCATACTGTTGTATCGCCTGGCAGATTGCGGTACACTCATTAGGGGTAGCTCGTGAAAAAAGAAGGCAATCATCAGCGAAGAAGAGGTGGGATATCGGAGGGCCCTTGCGACACGCTTTCGCCCCATGGATTATGGAAAGCGAGGCTGCCCTGGAAAGGAGGTTAGAAAACACATCAGCCACTAAAATAAAAAGGAAGGGTGAAAGAGGGTCTCCCCGGCGAAGCCCACGGGATGGGGAGAAGCCTCGGGTGAGCACCCCATTGACATTAATGCAAAAGGAAACTGACGAGACGCATTGCATGATCATGGCAATCCATTTGGTGCAGAAACCCATCTTGAGCATCACAAATTCTAGGAAGTTCCATTCCACTCTATCATAGGCCTTAGCCATATCCAATTTCCACGCCATGATCCCTCTCTTCGCTCGTGTACGCGTTTTCATGGAATGAAATATTTCATGAGCAGTAATGGCATTATCAGTGATTAACCTTTTTGCCACAAAAGCGCTTTGGTTCTCTAAAATGACGTCGGGTAGCCAAGGACGCAACCGATTCGCCAGGATCTTCGAGAAGATCTTATACGAGACATTGCACAGACTGATCGGTCGAAAGTCCGAGACCCCTTGAGGATTTTTCATCTTGGGAATGAGAGTAAGAATAGTTTCATTAAGAGAAGACAGGTCCGTTTTCCCCGCCCAAATATCCCGCATTAAATTGCAAAAGTCTGGACCGATGATGTGCCAGTAATTCTTGAAAAAGAGGGCGTGGAATCCGTCTGGTCCCGGGGCTTTCGTCGAGTGGATTTGCTTTAAGGCCTTAAGAGTCTCGTCATTCGTCACATCATTAGAAATTTTTCTGTTCATATCGTCAGAAATCACAGGTTTGATGCAGTCCTCAATCTCGGGAGAAATGTAAGAATGGCCTGCAGAGAAGAGTTTTTGAAAATGGCTCAAGAATGCTTCTTGGATTCCCCCTGTGTCAGACACTTTACTACCATCTGAATTAAGAATGCCAGAAATAATGTTTTTCCGGCGTCTTGCTGAAGCCTTCTGGTGGAAATAACAGGTATTAGAATCCCCTTCTGCTATATGAATATCACGCGCTCGCATAGCCCAAAAACCTTCCTTATTGCGCAGGGCAACATCCACCTCTCGTTGGGTTTCACTTATTTTGGAGAGAATGCTGCTAGACGGGGGTTTGCTAAGAAGATAGCCAATCTTCCTTTCAAGTAAATTGCATTGCCGGTCCGGATGACGGAATTTAGAGTAGCTCCATGTCTTCAGATCAGATGCTACTCGGAGAAGGTTGGTTCTCAGATCCTTTTGCCCCTTCTTCCAGCCTGAACGGATAACCGCCTCGCACTCGGGATCATTTGACCAGAAGCTTTCGAATCTGAATGGTTTCCTGGAACTAGTAACGTGCTCATTATGGGTACAGTAAATGACAATTGGGCAGTGATCCAAGCAGTTGAACGAGAGATGTCTGATATGGTACATTTTGAAGAGGCTCATCCAGTCCATTGAGCCAAAGAATCTATCCAGACGTTCAGCGATTCGAGTTCCATCATATCTGCCTCAGAACCATGTAAAGGGATTACCCGTGTAACCCAGGTCCATCAGCTCTGCCTTAAGGATCGCATCATTAAAATCAGACATAGACGTGGAGGAGCGCATAGTTCCACCAATTTTCTCCTTCTGGAAAAGGATCTCGTTAAAGTCCCCTCCAAACAAAATGGGGCTTGGCAGATCACGACGAAGTTTGCAAAGAAGATCCCAAGATTTCCACTTTTCAGACTGGGAGGGCCAGCCATAGAAGCCCACAAAAGTCCAGGTGGGGTTGTGGGGATCACAAATGGAAGCAGCCACATGGCGCTGGGAAAAAGACAGGAGCCTAACATCGATATTATCCTTCCAGAGCAGACACCATCCCCCTGAATGACCCTATCGGGGGACCGGGAAACAACCCTGGAAACCGCACATTAGGGCAAGATTTGTGATGTCCTTGTTTTCCAATATGGTTTCGGACAGGAAAACCATATCAGGGCGACTTTGAGCGCAATGGCGCTGGAACATACGAACCGTTCGTGGGTTGCCAAGCCCACGGCAGTTCCAGCATAAAGCAATCATTGCTCTAGGCGGGGCCGGGCCTGACCCGCCTCCGCCTTTGACTCTTGTGGGGTAAATGACGTACCTGATGCTTTCCTCCTTTTGGGATGACTGGTGTACATACCACTGGACTCGCTTTGCCGTTTCAGATCTCCTGGTTTGGGATTCCCTGGACAATCGCCTTTACCACCGCCACGTGCCCTTCTCCAGGTTCCACGAGTAACATGTCCTGAAGGTGAGGCTTCAGTCATCCCAGAATCGGCTTGCAGAAGGGCATCAGTTGGGAACCGATTTGGACTCTGCTCAGATTCAGGCGGATCCAAGGAAACATGTTTCTGCCTCGGAAATTTCTCTGGAGGTTCTTTTGGTTTAGGTAGCGGCCCAGTTGAAGTAAGGAACGTTAAATTCGGTGCTGTAAAAGCGAAGTCGGATTTTGTGATACCCTGAGTCAGGTGACTGTCTTGCCGAGCCCCATCATTACATCTGACAATAATCTCTTGGGAGGCGTTTCCATTTCCCCTAAGCTCAGCCGGGGGTTCTTTAGGGAAGACAAGTGGTCCCATCCTTATGATAGGAGGTTGTTCAGATTCCGGTCACCTTAGATGGGCTGCAATGAGACGGTCCCGATCAATTTGTCTCTCCGCCTCAGGGATATATGCCTCTCTGTGTGTTTTGGCCCGGAGCCACGAACCGTATTGAAAGGTAATATTTTCGGTGGAATTCTCTGGCCTTTCCCCACATGCTTTCTCCATGTGGCCGATACGTCCGCAAAGGAAGCAGAAGATTGGTAGTTTTTCGAATTCGAACGAGATCCAGGTGTTGTAATCATCAATTTTTAGGAACATACCTCGCATTAAGGGTTCAGACGCGTCGATCTCAGTCTTTATTCGAACCCAGGGGCCCCATTGTATTGGGTCCGAGCAATCCCATTCTAGGAAATGGCCGATCCGGTCTCCAATTTCTTTCACCACATGTGTTGATCTCCCATGGAACGGTATTCCTTTAATTCTTATCCAGAACGGGGATCGGGTAAGTGTGCAATTCTGAATCTCGTCACCCCCTTTAAATTCCTCCATCAGGATGAGATGATTGTCAAAGGACCAAGGTTGTCCTCGGAGGACTTTATCTTTGTCTTTATCACTGAAGAACTCAAAAACAAGGAGTTTATTCTCAATTTCCCGGATGGCTACTCCAGCTTCCAATTTCCAAAGATTTTGAAGAGTGGTCCTGAGGGCCTTTAGATTAAAAGGTGCCTCGGTCGCCAGTCTTCCGACCACTAATAAAGTCATTCGTTTTGTCAAAGTGTTGTCTTCATTTCTACGGGTTGCAAGTGGCTCTTTTTCTTTGTCTGTCAACGTAAGGTTCTTCCATTGGTTCAACAGATCTGTCTCCATGTTAACGCCACGAAAACACCTAGGGAGGGGTTGACCAAACAGAGGTAACACCGGTAAGTCCCCGCACGCAGGTCCCCTCACGCAACCAGCCCTGCGCACTGAAATCCAGCCCTGCGCAAGTCCCCGCGCGCAAATCCCCTCACACCGGCAAGACTCCTCGCACCGCGCGCAAGACCCCTCACACCAGCAAGACCCCGCGCGCAAGTCCCCTCACTTCACAACCAGCCCTGCGTGATGATTTCCTTCGCGCAAGTCCCCTCGCGCAAGTCCCTGCGCGCAAATCCCCTATCCAAGTGGTGCGCGAGGTAACACCGGCAGGTTCGCGCAAGTCCCCTCACGCAAGTCTCTCGGCACAGTGAATCTTCGTGGAAGGAGCTTCGCAAGTCCAGACCAGTTCGCGGTGGATACTTCGCGAACAAGGGAGAACAAATCCGACTACAGAACACCGCCCGCTTCGCGACAGCAGGGAGAGGAACCAAAGGGTGAAGAAATCCTCGAACTCAATGAAGCCAGCGGCGGGAGCTTCGCGGGCTAGAACCACTTCGCGGTGGACACTTCGTGAAATAAGGAGACCGAAAACCTGCAACAGTATAAACCCACTCCACTGCAGTGGGAAGAAGAAACGAACAGGGGAAAAATCCTCCAAATCGAGTAGTCCTCAAGACTCTAAACACGAGGATCTGACTCCGAAGGGGACTTGTAGAAATGAGTAATTCCTCAAGAAGATAGTGAAGCTAGGAGCCAAGTGCGAACAGATCTGGAGTGCTAGTGAAGGATGGTGGGGATCTGACGATGCGTTCCATCACGCAAATCTGAAGCCGACGAGGGGGACGGTGACGGACGGAAATCCAGGGCCCCGAGGGAGGCTTCATCCCAATCCCTTGTAACACAACGGAAGAACTCTGCACCTTCAGGTGTTTTTGTCCTCCCTTGGATAATATACCAAATTCCACATTATTTGAATTATACTATTGGGTTATGACTTACACCACCAACATTCCAACTATCAAGGTAGACCCAACAACCAAGACATTTCACCTGTAACCAATATTACACCTATAAGTCATTAATGTATATTGGAAAAGAGTACGTTTACCTTTATTTGTCTGTTATATTGATGTATAATGGATTTGAACTTTCATAAAAATGGAAGTACTACTTTTATGAAAGGAACTACAATCCTCGTCAGCTCTGAAAACACTATAGATGATCTATAAAACTTAGGATATATTGTGTCACCCTCCCTACTTCCCCTATATTCAGTATCCATCAACCAATTCCTAGAAACAATAAATTAAAATACTAGAAACTCAATATTCCTTGATAGAAGAACCTAAAATACATCAATAGAAGGTCCAAGGAAAAATACTCTAACCAAGAGTGAAAAATGATTCAAGATAAAAGAACCTAACTATGGTGATAGATATTTGGACTTAAAATACCCTTAACTATTGTAAATTGTGTTCTTAACTATAACTCTAAAAAAACAATCCTATAGAAATTTATTCTAGAATACTAAAAAAATATTTTGAGGAAAACTATGTCAACATAGGAAAATCCTTTTATTCTCTCCATGTAAATAAAAAATGGGAAAAAGACATATTAATTTTCATCCGGGACATATATTCTTCCCTAAACATGATTTTGTGAATTAGGAAATCTCATGATAGATGGAGAATATGTATCAATAGGTAATCTAATGTTGATGGGTATTCATGAGAATTTATCAATAATAATATATTTGAATTTAAACATTCAAATCGGAAAATTCAAGTTTACATTGTATTACGAAGATTTATGAGTATGATTAGGGGCTCGGGCAAGATCATATCTGAAAATTTACATACACATTATGAATGAATGATAAAATGGAAAAAAATTTATAACGTATGAAAATTCCGTTCGTTAATATCATTTGAATGAATGTATATCCACATTCTGGATCCTCTCTAAGGGTTCATTCAAAAAAACATTTACTTCAATGATAAAATTTTAACAATATTTGATATGTTAATCTGGAAAATCTACCAGAGATTGATGGGAAGCACTGATGGATCGTTGAATTTCTTCCAACCCTATTTCGTCCACTTCTTCCCTAGGATTAAGGGTCTCATAAGTGTAGAAGTCTCCTAAACACATTTCTGAGTGGTTAACAATGTAGATTATAATGATAAAATACCAAACCTTGAGTGATCAATGTTATCTTCATATCTTAATATATATGTGGTTAAGAAATATATCTAAGCATGCATCTCATATATAAATTGATGGATCTAATACAATTATTCTAAAGCATCCTTAATCTATTAGGTTAGGGGAGTGTCATCATTTGGATCTTGCAAGTCCATATCCCTAGTGGCCAACTAATTTCACATCAAGATGATGTGTCACATGATTTTGTATAATGGTTGTCAGTCAATTCCTGAGGCCCCAAATTCCTAAAATTTACTATAAATACATTCTTAATAGTAATGAAATGTTCATATGTGTATTTCAATAAACATGGTGTGAATATGATACCATATTATCCTTCATCGAATATTAACTACTATGGTTGTTGTCGTACGCATGTTATATGTTGGAATAATAGGAAGAGATGATGAAGAGGTTGGAGAGGGATCCCTATATATTCTACCATCAACACGGGCATCATCTATTTCACTTAAAGAAGGGACTAAATCCTCGATAGATTCAATCCATTTAAGGGTTATTCATCATTAGTTTTAGTATTCATCCTTGAATATTTTACCATGTTTTCAATCAATTCGATTATTGTTATGGACATTTGGGTCGATGAGAAAAATGGTGTGTCCAAATTATGGCCCACATGGTTTATAACTCCACCAAGATAGGCATCAAAAAATTCAAGGTAATATTCATATTATAATAATAAGGGGGTTTGAGTTGGCATAATGATGGTATCATCATAAGATTATTCACCTTCCAACATCATCTATAGCTAGTAGATTATGTAAGCATTTCAATCTACCCACATTCCGGACGAAGGGACATGATACAACCATTAGATACTCTTATATTGGAAAGATAACCAATAAGGGGTGAACATCTAGAAAGTGATTCATTCATGCATTCTAGATATATGAACCATATCCAGATGGGAAAATATTGAATGAACTTTTCTGATGAGATCCTCTACTATTATCAATGATTATAACAATCATTGTTGTGAAGGGCATGAAATAGTAGTGATCTGGTTATCTCAGCACATTGAAAAATTCATCTAGACCAAACGACATGGCCTCAAACCCAGATATGTTCGGAAGCCTATGATGAAATAAGGTATCGGGGAAATAGGTTTTATTTTAGTATCCATAGTATTGAAAAATGTCCCCATATCCATCCAAATAAATACTGGATAGGGACAATGATCCTATAGGAGATACATCCCTACAAAATGTGGCTCGGGAGTTGGTAACTGAAAACAAGATTTGGTACTACATATTAAAGCATCGAATTCCTAGTAGCCATGGTGCCTTCACCAGTATGTCGACCCAGATTTTTTAGCACTTGTCCCCACCCAGGAAAAGCCACCCATTCCAAAACATGGTTATGAATACCTCTAATAGAAGGATTGTTGATATCATCGACTTCTATCATTTTCCCCATGAGATATGGTCCTCAGCTACCAAAATGGACCAATATAAACTAAAGAAATAACAATCTAGTCCGAAGGGGAACATATGGGGGATTATATTAGTCATCTTACCTACAATAATATAATGTATAATTATGGGGTTTGGATAGGATAATATCTTTGAAAACCTCATTTCCAGGAAGCACAAGATACCGAGAGTTGAAATTATGATTCATATAAATCATATCCCAATAGTTAACTATAGATGAGGATGTATGATGAGATCCTGATTCTATATGAACAATTTTATGTGTCATATTTTATACCTATAAAAACAATTCTAGGGAAATTAATAGCTTTGGGAGCCTCATGTGCATCGTGCAAATCATTAAAGGTATTTTTGATTAAATAAAGGGTTCCAAAATCACCTAACCCATAAATGAACTCTTGAACAACATATACCCATAAAATAGTGTGTGACTAAAAAATATTCTACATGATTCATGATCCCAAGGCCCATACATGGTCATAAAATATAAATAATAATAGAGTAGTCATGTGCCTCAGCCAACAGATATTGGGAATCTATAAAATACAATCATGCTTTCGTATAGAAAATGTTCATATAATTAATGATGATGAATTCGTGTTCTCCTTGAACAAGGGATGGGTAAATAATTTCATCCGAAAAATTTATTGTGAAACAGACTCATGCTGAGTTCTTTCGATCATTTTACAGGGGTGGTCATGTGAATGAGTCACTCCTCAAAGGAATATATCAAGAAATTTGGGTGTTCTGTGTCTTTTGAATGAGTCTCATACCAATCCCCCAATTTATTATGTATTCCACATAATACAAAAAATTATCCCAGAGACCAAGAAACACCTAATGGCACTGATTGGTGACAATGAAACAATCTTAGGGGGTATATAATATTTCCAAAATAGCGAACTTATCCTAGAACCCATCACTCATGGGAGAAGGAAGTAGTGGAAAACCCCAAAATGAGAACTAGAAAATCCATAAGGGAAGAAATGTCAACATATTTGTATTATCTTTCTAAAATTATAAAGGAAGAAAATGTTTCAAGAATCACATAGATTGCATGAACCTCTATAAGATTCTTGATTGCATTTCTTTTAGACAGTTATATGAACAGGTCATGCATAGTTCATAACATATTGGAAGATTTCATAGAGACCCGTTGGCAAGAACCCATTATTCTCTGGATGGGTTTTAATTCCATATTTGATCATGTGATGTCTTCTAAATGAGTTCCTCGGCATCCCATTAATTTTCAATCGAAAGACACCTGATAACCCATATAAAAAACATGGAAAATAAAGAAAAAAATGCAAAAGTTGGGACTCTCTGGAAGTTATAAAAATTACATGATGCACCCATGAGGCCCTCAAAAAAATGAATAAGCACCATAAATATACCCAAATTATCATATAAAAGACCATAGTCATGTCACCCTCATTACGTGATAGGTTTTAGGCATTCTCCTGTGGTCTGGTGCTTACTCTTAAATTCCAAAGAAAAATAGAAGGTTTTTCAATGGAACTGATAATGCATCACCACAAACCCTTTTTTCATGTGGCACATCAATGATTGAAAGAATTATTGTCTTTAAAAATACTAGTTCACACTCACGAGATCCCTAGTAGCTAGTATCGCATGAAATCTATTCAACATGCTTCATTATCCTATGAAGCTCCCTAAAACATCTACTAGGACATTGATAAATACATTTATAATTTCCATATGATTGTGAAAGACTCCATGGATTGGAAAACCACAATTAAATGGGTATTTATGGGATGATCTTGTAGTTTCTAAACAAATTTTATAGATACATTAATATATGGATGAAAATTCAATTAACCAATTAAAGGTTTATTGATTATGAAAGACTCCATTGATATATGGTTCAAAATTCAGTGGACCAATATATGTTTTCTCTTATTCTTCCAAATTTATAGATCCATCCTTTTAAAAATATAAATGTTGGATCTTTTGTGATCCTTATCATGGATAAGCTGGCATTATTCTTTTAACTTAAAGTATCATCCACCATGTTTAATTTCATTGGGTGTTAATGTATTGGGGATTCATAATTCATTGTCATATCTAATATTCTTCTCTAGAACATGTTCAACTCCTTCTATGTGAATATATATTCTAGAATTTAATATTATTATATACATCACACCTTCCTCCATGGAGACAATTCTTTCATATATCTAATGAAAAAATTACCACATATAACATTAAAACATAAGTGGAGTAATTTTTCTCTTGGATATTCCACTATCACTTGGTATAAAGTATATCAATGTAATTATGTATAAGAACACATCCTAATCCCTTTTTTATTCATCACTATATAATTAAAACACTTATCCACTATAGGGTAATTTATGAATAGGTGCGCTGACCAACCATCTCCTTATTTGGCTAAAATATTTATCAAAATAATATTTCCACAGGAACATGCCACCGTTTAATGTTAACATGGTAACAGGATATTATTGGCATGATAAATTTTCCATAAACTATCGATATTATCCAACTAATCAAAGAAACTATGTATCTATGTCACTGTGGTTAGTCTAGGAAAACATTCAATGGACTCTGTATTTGATGGATCTACTACTATACCATCTCTTGAGAATATCTTACCAAAAATGGATCATTTTGAGGAAAAAATTCACACCTTGTAAATTTTTCATACAGTGTCCCCTTCTTTAGGTTCTTTTGTATAATTATGAAGTGGTACTAATGTTCATATTTTTTCTTTGAGTAGATAATAATATCATCTATAATGACCACCACAACCTAATTGAACTATTATCTAATGACACAATTAGTAAAATCAATGAATATTTCATCGTCATTAGTAATACCAAAAGGAATCACAATATATTCATAGTATCTATAACATGTACAGAATGTCATCTTTGGTATAACCTATTTCATGACCCTTATATTATGATATGAAAAATGATGGTAAATCATGGGAAAGTATAGTGATCAATTTAGTTGATCAAAAAAGTCATCAATAAAGGGAACATGATAAATTTTCATGAGAATGATTCTGTTTAACTCAAAATAATCAATACATAGTCATAATGATATATGTTTCTTTATCAAAAAGAGAACTAGTGGACCCCAAGGTCAAACAATTTTTTAACGAATCCCTTACCATGGTTTTCTGGGAGTTTCTTTTTCAAAAGTTTCAGCTCAATTAGGTCCATTGTATAGGGAGTCATTGAATGTGGTGTGGAAACAGGAATGAGTTCATTCATGAAATCAAATCCGCGTTTTGTTTGATGACTAATAAAATATTCTTCTAACACACCCACAAATAGCTGAATAATTGGAATATCACTAATGCCATGTTTCTCCTAAACCATTTAAGATAAACATTCCTTGTGAATGGGAATTAAGACCCACGTATTATATTTAATCTATATAGAATGTTTATACATATCGTATCATTTATAAATGATAATAGGTTGGTTTGAAATATCAAGCATAACTTCCTTTCTTCGATTATTTTTGTGGTATTTATTCTTATAAAAACAATCCATGTATAAGATGACATGAAATTATTCTAATGTATAAATGAAAATATTATTAGGAAATACATTCCCTCAATATTATTGCAGAGGAATCATACATTCAAATTCTATCATCATACAATTAGGGATTTGCAATTATTAATAAATATCGAATCATTTTGGTGGAATCTTGATACCATTAAAAAAGTCTTTAGATATGAATGAGTCGTTAGATCTAGAATCTAATAAGTCATTATAAGTTCTAAAGTTGATGTTAAGTGTCCCTTTGATTGATTTATTATCACACCACTCATTATAAAGAGTTACCAAATGAAATTTACCATTTTTCCTTGGATTAATAGGTTACTAAAAATGATCTCATTTAACAACTCTTGAGTATGAGAACTATTTCAATAATTCCTTTCGTCCTGAGACTTCAATCATTGATGTTTGTGAGGTGAATTTTGTGCATCTTTCCCTCTATTTATATCATTGGAAAACATCATCCCAAAAGTTCAATAATCAATTGATTGTTCTCTTCATCTACCACATAAAAAAATTACGAGACCCCAAAATAAAATTTTCTGCATGATTATTTCCACCCTTGAAGAATAATGTAATGATAAAATTATCTCTGTATGGTTTTTGTATTTTTATTTTGACAAAATCATAAAATTCTTGTTAAAACCATGTTATTAATATTTAACTCTCACCTCCATTCAAACTTTGATTTCACAAAAACAATCTCTCCATAGCTACTTAAGTATCTAATGGAAAACATCATTCTAAGACTTGGATTTATGACACAAAACAACTTATCAACATTACATTCAGGATGGATGATAATTCCAGAAGCATAACTCACAAGTCCTGTGAAATTATCCTATTAGATAGTTAAGGATTCAAAATATTTTTCCTTCAACTCTGGGAACTCATTTTACAACTTCTTACGAAGAACATGAGGAATGTACTTATTCATGAATATGTTCCAGTACTCATCCTTCTACATGGATTCAATTTTCTATGGCTTCCATGTATTTCTTAGTAGAGTCCTCTTATATTTGGAATCACCTTCGAAATGCTGAACAGATGAAATAAATTTCTCATGTTCTGAACAATATATAATTTATAATATATTTTCTATGGTACTGAACCATTCTTTGGCCACATGTTCATCAAAATAAATACTAATATAATGTCAAAATTTTGGCATGATGGACTCAAAAGAAATTTGTTCCCTCGTTTTCTATTAATGGCTTCTAGTATGACTCATAGATTAAAAAATTTGGGTGATCATTGAAATGATATTTTTCATTCCATATCCCCTATAATACATTTACATAAGAGGATAATAGTTTCATTTTCCATTACTATCATTAATAATGTGGTTCCTTAATGTTAATTCCATTTACTAAAAAAATATATGATAAGAAACAGTGTTCATAGTGTAGAACAATATAATCATGAAAAACCACATTTCAAATGTCTAAATTAAAAAAAATTATTTAATAATCAACAAATTTCTTATATCCTTGGTTATTTATTGCCAAATCATGTTTATATCATCCAGGATTGTTGGTGAATAATTTATGAATTATAAATACATATCCCCCTAGAGTGTAAAACCTGGTGTTTGGCAAGAAAAATAGTTTTTCACTAGTTCTTGATCAAGTCCATATCAATAGGTTTTTTGTGGTTATTTTCTCAATGTAATTATATTCCAGAGCCACATAAACAAAAATTATATAGATAAGAATGTATTGTTATGATACAACTAACTCTATTATTCACCAATATTATATAACAATCACCTATTTTTATCATTAACCTTTGACTTATCTATAGACAAGTCCTTAGAGATCTCATTAAGGATATATCATTCAATTTTCAAAAGGTTCATTAAATGATTTCTCTAATAACAACTATAGATACCCCCACAATCTATAAAATGAAATTATATCATTTTCATCAGAATACATAAAATAATACATAGATATATACCCAATGACCATATTATTTTAAAGCCTTTGGAAACATGGCAACAAGAACACTAGTACATAGGTGAAATACATTATCTCCCACTTGGTTCTTCCTGAATATAATCCTTCATAGAAACATCATATTTAATACATATAATAAAAACCTAGATAATTTAAATATAAAAATCAGTTAGCTTAGATGCACAATTTGGGTAAACATGGGAGGTAAGTATGTATAAGTGTGATCATAATGGAATGATAAAGTCAACGAGACATTAGAAATCATTACCCTATATATAAATGTTCATGAAAAGAATCATGGAATACATATTTTTAGTTCGTAAGACATTGTTCATAAGGTGATCAAGATCATAACCCATGAAATCCTAACATTGGAATAAGACGTTGAATTTTGACATAACACAATCGAATAATATAATTCCCCATAAGATAAGGCAATTTTCCATAATATAACATGGAACTTAGTGGGGGAATCACCTAACAGTTGGGACACACTACTATCCCCAATCACATTCATTTCATTATAAGGGATCCAGGTTCCCCATATTACCGTAGTGGATCAAGATTCCCCATCTTCTCATAGTGGATCTGTTTTCCCAATCTTCCTATTATGGATGGGGTTTCCCCATATTCTATAGTGGATCTATTTACAATATTCCAATAGTATATTAGGTTTTTTAACATTCCCTAGTGGATAAATATCGTTTCCATGTATCCCTTCATTATATCATGATATACAAATTTATACCCAATGCTTTGGGTAAATATAATGCTCTCACCCATCTCATAACGAAATCATACGTACTTTTTACAAAAGATCATAAGTAATCATATCAAAACCTAGGAAATGAAATGGGATTCTTCAACATTTAATAATTTTATAACATATTGAATAAATTGGTTTCTTAATAATTTCATTAAACTATAAGTTGTGAAATGAAGTGGGTTTCATAAGAATATAACCCCTAAAAGGGAAATGGGTTTCATAAAAATCTTGCCCTAAAAACATACACCATTCAGAGAAACAATATGAGAAACATTTTAATAAATTCCCCATTAAGGTAGAAGTTACACTAATGGTTATTATCATATATATAAAATAATTTGGAATGTCCTTTTAAAAGCATTTCCAGATAAAAATATCCATTCTTATTTAAAAACACTTTTCAAAACATAAAATATTTTTGATAAAATTTACAATTGAAAATATATTTGAAAAATATAAATAATTCTTGGAAACAACGATTACTTATTATAAAATCAATTTTCCTATAAAATATGATCCAATGAACATGTTAAAAATCAATTTTTGGTTTTTTTTTAAAATTGGGATATTGAAATTCATGGAATGTGTCTCAAAGAAGGATAATTGATAGAAAATTACATTACATAATTGGTAGCATTTAAAACATAAACCACATTAAAGAAAGATAATAAACTGAATATTTTAATAAAAATACATATATAGATAATAAAGATACAATATATTCATGTTATGTATATAAATTATACAAAATAATCACGTAGTGAATAAGGCATAAATGACACATAAATAAATGGGAGATAATGAATTTTCATTCATTATGACTTGAATCTCGTCAAAAGCATTCAAAAATAACGGATAACAAAAAAAAATTATATCAATAAAATGGAAAAAAATTATTGTATTTTATTACATAAGTGGCTTTATATTACCCACTTATTAACACTTCCATGTTAAGGTTACATTTTAGGTAATATCTGCTTTGTTTTTCACATCTGCAATAATTTATTATATATTTGGGGCTCACACTTATATTATTACTTCCAAAATGTGAACCGAGATATAAATATATTTTTTATTTAGTTTATAATTATTTATAATAATATATTAAATATATAAATTGAAATGGAATACACCATTCATGGATAAGGTAGGTCTTATGTACGCACGAATGTTGTTTCAATGTGATTATCATATTTAAAGAAAAGAATAAGGAAAATGAAATTTATGTTTATATATCTATATTAATTAATATAAAATTATAATGTGATATATATCATATAATTTTACTGAATCAATCCTTTAAACATTATATTTAGAGTGTGAATGAATGAAATCACTTTGATGCGGTGGTGGTCCACACTCCCTGAAACGAAATTATCATATTTACAAAAAATGGAAAGCATGAAGTTATGTATTATATATTAATTAAAGAAGAATAAATAAATAAATAATATCATATATATATACGGTATATATCATAATTACAAACCGTTAGAGTTGTTAAATAAAAAATTAACAACATTGCTTCGTGAGGTGAGAGTTCCATGAACAACCAAAAGGTATGTTTGTTAACCTTACATGGAAGTGTGAGTATGTGTCAGTAGAACCCTTAAAATAATATTAAATCATTACATTGAGGATTAATAGGTTACTATATAGGAATCTAATAATTATATTTTAATGGAAGTATAATGACAATAAAACAAAAGATCATTATGAAGGAAGTGACATCTTCTTTAGGTGAGTCCTTCTGATTTACAAAAATGGGCTTTATTGGATAGATTTCAGCCTAAAAAGAGGCTTCTATAATGATGTTATGGATGTTTGGAGGATATTATGTAGGGATTTTGTGAGAAATTTTCTTGAGATCTATGTATAAGTTGATGGTGTAAGTACCTTTTTATATTGGAGGAGCAGTGGCATTCATATATATTTATGAAAAAAAATTCCAAATCTAATTTTTAAGTAGTTAAAATAATGGTCAAAATATGAAAAAAGAGATTATAGTGTCTATATACTGAAAACTAATTTATTTTGGATAAGTTTATAGGAAAAATTGGGCCCTAATTTTAAGGTTTTGTACTTTGTTATTGTAATATTTAACTAATTCTTCGCAATTAATTTTACTCACTTTCACTAATATTTTTTTAAACAAACTTTGTTTTAATTATTATAAAATATAAAATATTCTCATTAAAAATATGAAATCCATTTTTCAAAATTAAAATTACATATTTTAAGGAAATTAATCTAAAATTAATCATGCATAACTATCATGATAGTGAGGTTTTTTAAGCAATAATGATTAAATGATTGGGTAGTATTTATCTGATTTCAATGTGAAATTATTTCCAATTACCTAAATTAGATAAATTTATATATAATATATCTGGATAATTTTTAAAAATATTAAAATATAATTTAACAATACAAATAAATTATACGAAAAATTATTTTTGAATTAAATTTCTGTATATTGTACTATTCATCAAGAAAATAAAATTTTCCAGAACAATACAAAAAATTCAACGAAATATAATTTTGACATTATAAATTAAAAAATGAGTTATTTTATCAAATTCAATTTCATAAAGTCTCTATTTTTTTTAGAGAATGACATAAAACGTGGTTTTTTAAGAGTTATATTTTCAAATTTATAAAGACATTTGTAATGACTCATATTTTAATGATTTTTTTGAAATTATAATGGGAAATTTGAAGAATGGGCACTGAGACAGACTGTGATTATGAAGGCCAATGTGGACGGAACAATTCATTGAAAAATGTTATTTTTTTAATAGAATGTGCACGTGAATTTTCTGAAAAACTGTAATATTGTTTAAACAGGTTCCTGGATCAGAAATAGAAGGGACCTTTTGCTCTCATGATGATGGATTACCCTAGGCATGACCTAACATTAGTTGGAATGGGTTATCTAAAGAAAAATTGACCCAGGATGTAACCATAAAAAAATAATTAAATTAAATAATTTTATTTCAAATCCTAATAAATCATGAATATTTAATCAGATTAGAAATATGATAACACTATTGAGTTCATAATGTGGTGTTTTCCCTAGGCAATGATTAACATCAGCATGCATAGCCACATGTGAATTTTTTTTGGTGGTTTAATGAATACAATAAAATTAGAGTACATTTTATTTTAACATTACATCGATATAGTGACGCTATTTATTTGTAATGAAGAGATAGGTAGTGACCCTGGGTTAGTATTATAACCCTTGAAATTCACTAGAAATATTGAAGATAATCCTTGGAGAATTATCGTGATAGTATTTAAAAACAATGAGAGCAGAGATCATTCCTGGTAGATCACCCATAGAAATCAATCCACAAGAGAGAATGATCCATATCTTAGGGAGGGTGGTTGTTTCATTGTTTATTTACATCGTTCATCATTTCAACGATGAATTCAGGTTAATACACAAATAGATTGATCTGTGGTTCAAATAATATTATGGGATGGGATATTAATGCATGATTATCAAGTGTTGTGTTTATCCTCTTCATTTATATTTCTAATGAGAATTTATTGAGGCCGAAATTGAAAATGGAAGAGTATCAATATTTGGGATTTAATGGGGTGTTTATATCCCCCTTTCTTAGTGTTCTTTATTGTTGGATCATCATGTTTACACCATGACTTACTTAGAGTCTCTAAATGCAATCATACACCCATATTGGTGGAAATATGAAATAGAGGCTCGATTAGTGTAACATGGTACCTGAGGATCGTAGAGGTGTATTTGTTTCATACATTGATGTAATGGAGGAATAATGGGAGAATGAAGATGTAATAACACTGGATTCTAGAACCGAAGGCGGCAGTCAGTGGTACACAAAAACACGATGCGTCCGGCGCCACGTGGTATGTGGCAGCTGTGGGATAAGGTTGGGTGGTTGTGTGGACCATAAGCGATAGTATTGGACAACCACATGAGAGGGACTTACCTGGAATGTGGACATTGTCAAGATAGTAGGTCGGGCCTGTTTGGTGGGTCGATGAGGTGAGGTGTGTCGAGCATAGCCAGACTGATCTAGGTCGACCCGATAGACCTAGCCAAACCCAAGGTAGCGGGACTGGACCATGTTCTACTAGGGAGGTAAATTGTGAGCACCAGTCAACGAAGCTATCTATAGCTATGGCATCATCTGGTGTGGCTAGACATGGTGGTCGACCGACCTTCTGGTTGGTCCACATCCTAGTGAACCCCCTTCAAGAATATTCAAATGGTTATAACATAATAAAAGTATTTCCATTTGATGAGCCATCTATAGTGCTAGGAACCATACAACGAGACAATAATTTTGAGATATCCTAATTCAATTTTTGTGGGAGTGTGCATATGACCTAATGTCTTGAAGAGTGATTTCTCCCAAAAAGAGTTCTCTTCATGAAAACATTCTTATGTATAGGTGTTACCTAGATATTTTCTATCTTACAGAGACTATATGTCTTATGGAGAATGTATTTCATATGGAGACTCTATTTATTAAGTAGACTATGGATATTTCAAAGACTATGTGTGTTGTTGGGATGTGTGTCTTATTGGATTTAGTATATCAGGAAGTTATTGATATATTTTTTATAGACATATATCTATTTGGATATAACTATTCATTCTTTTATATAATTTCTTCGTGTAATTCCTTGGTGATATTCCTTCATGGTATTTCATTTTGGGTATTCATTAATGAAATTCCATCATGGAATTTCTGTTTGGTATTCCTTCATGGAATTTCCATTTTTTTAATTTTTTGGGGTATTCAATGGTGGTATTCCTTCATGGTATTTCCTTTTTGGTATTAATTTGTGGTATTTCTTCATGGAATTTCCATTTTGGTATTCATTCGTGGTATATGCATTGTGGTATTATATTGTGGTTTTACTTAATGGTATTTCCTTTGTGGAATTTTCTTTGTGGTGTTCCTTTTTTGTATAGGGTTGTCCTACAAAGTATTGTTTTACGCACCCCTAAAAAGGATTTTCCAGCATGTGTGGTGTGTTTTGAAGATAATTAGCCCTTCGAAAAAGTTATATGTAGAACTTGACAAGGTGGTGCCTTATGAGACCGGGCATGCTAAGTTGTTTTCTGAAATATTTTTCAACGATAGTCAGAGTACCTCATACTTTATAGGTTAGACTTGTGGATGCAAACGCTTTTCTATTTTGGAGGCTTGTTTTTTCCTTGTTTACTTTTTCGTACATTCAATTTTGTTCTCTTTTTGTGGGATATAGTAATTTTCAATGATAGTTTTTTAGTGATTTTACATTTTAGTATTTGTGTCTTGCAGATGAATACATGCCTACATGCATGTTGGAAAATGCCTCCCATTTGTAGGATATTCCTACTCTGTGGTAGTCAACTGCCCTTTTCCTATTGTAGGAGAAATTATGGTAGTCACATCATGGGACCCTCTGGTATGGGTCAAGACATATTGGTATCAGAGTTTGTATGTTCTACTTTAGGACTGGGAGTTTGTGTGGTTGTTTGGGAAACAATGTTAAGTGTTTCAAGTTTAGATTTTTGGTAAGGGAATCCAATGTTAGTGCAGTGGTTGATGTATCCATACACCATGAATTTTAGAGAATACATTTTGACATGGTTCATGAAAACATTACTTAGAGGAAAAATAATTATACATACATCATATAGAAATGGGTTGTGTCTTCCATGTCCTTCTTGAGTCAGCTATCAAAATATTTTCAATTGAGCATGGAATATCTACATTTTTTACAAGATTTATCAATAAAGATAGATATCTATGATTCCATTGCATGATCATGATGATGATCTACCTAGTGCTGATGCATAGGTATAAAGGAATCTATTGGATACAGAACCTTCGAGTGGTTTACCAGGTATACAACCACCCATCAAGAAACAACGACTACTAGTACTACCATATGAAGATAAATTAATACTATGTGTGTCACATGAGTTTTAGTGGCAGTGACCTCCCATGTTTTAGGGTTAGCTAGACCCCTAGGCATATGCGGATTGGCTGGAGGTAGTTACGAGTGCTTTATACCTTGTGGGGATTCCTTTTGACCCGATTTTAGTCCTTACCACAAGTATTTTTTAGGGATCTACTGGGTGATGGTTGAGCTTAGTGACCAACACAAACAATGATATGAATCTCTTCAGAAGAATTAATGTGTCTCTTTATATAGGAGTTATTTAAAGACTTGTTTTCGTCTCTTCCCATAAAAGATCTTCAACATATAGTGTAAAGAAGTATGACTATGGTTGAGTTCTAAGTGAGATTTACCAATCTTTCAGGATACTTCACACATATGGTATAAGACTTTTCCATTAGGTCTCAGAATATAAAATATGGATTATGCATGGGGATTAAAAAATCCACGATATCCATGATCATTCCCACTTATGTCGGGTTACATGAGTGAGGCATGCTAATGGAGATATTTCTAGGGGAGTTGGTACAGGAAGTGGGAGAAACTAGTATGAACTAGGTTAATGAGACCATAAAAATAGGAAGCTGATGTTAGTCCTAGGGTCCCAATTAGGTGAGACACTTCAAGAGACTATCCCAGGACCCATGATCAGTGGTGAGGGGCTCCTAGGGATGCTCGAATAGCCGGGGGGATATGTTGTGTTACTCGTGTGGTGGTTAGGGAAATCTTTCATGAGATTGGATGACCCATCGTATGATTGATCAGGAGACGGTAAAGGGGCCACCAAGGCAGAGGCAAAGGCAAGAGAAGGGTGGTATGTAGGGTGGAAGATGTAGAAGGTGAGTATGTCGGGTGGTGGGTGGTGGCCCGAATTTTGAGCTATTACCTCCACCACCCCAATTTTGTCTAAGACAACATCACGGAGCAGGTGTACAGGGATGAATCCAACTAGAGAGTATGGATACTTTTGACCCTGAGGCTCAAGGGATTATTATAAGTATGATCTGTGTCTTTTCCAAGTTAGTCGTAGTCTGATAGGCATGGGTTCTAGACATTCTATTCTTTTTAGGAACCTAGATAGAGAATCAAACACTCTGGTTGAACCATTAATGTGATCCTTATGCTTATAGGCTCATATAGGAGGATATTAGGTGATCACTCACTGTTGCAGAATGTTTGACCTTACTCTTGGTGGTCTTAGTTTTGGTTGGGATATCTTGGTAGAAGCATTGAGTCCTTACAATGTCATTCTCGGTATGAACTATTTTTCAATAGGTCATGATCAGATTTGCTTTTTTAGGCATATTGTTTAGTATATGTTTAGAGATGAGACATGGTTTTCCTTTATTGGTGAAAATGAAATGCATGAAGTGCGAGATGGAATCAAAAATTGGATGAGGTAGGTGATTACTCATCACATGGATAACCTCACCCTTGGTGTAGTGGATGATAGAGTTCTCAGTTTCTTATAATGGTGGAGGAGTACGATTACATCCTTTATGGGGAAGATCGATAATTACCTCCCTATAGGGAGGTAGACTTATACATTGATCTATAACTGGGGATGCCACTAATATCTACACCTGAATAATGGATGGCTCTCACGGATCTTTGTGAGATGATGGTGTTGTTGGAGGAACTATATAGGAAGGACTTCATGGGACTGAGGGTTTGACCATAGGTAGAAGCAGTTTTTTTAAGAATGAAGATGAGAGCTTGTGGTTATGTGTGTATGTATGGTTCTTGAACCAGGTTAACATGATGAATAATTAGAAACTTCCAAGGATTGTTCATCGATTTGAGATGTTCAAAGGGGTGGAATGGTTCTCAAAGATTGACCTCAGATATGGTAATCACCAACTATGATTACGAGATGAGGATATACCAAATACGACTTTCAGATGTCATTACGACCACTATGAGTATTTGGGGATGCTATTTTGCATGAAGAAATCTCAAATAGTGTTCATGGGACTTAAGAACTAGATATTTCATCTTTACATTGACCGATTCATGGCGTTCTTCATCGATGACATCTTACTATACTCGGTATCCAAATACTACTAAACAAGACACTTGAGGATGATCCTAGACACACTTCAAGAGAACCATCTTTACAGGAAGCTATCAAAGGGTCATTTCTGGATTTAAGAGGTGCATTTTTGGGACACATAATTTCATAGGATAGATATTTAGTTGATCCAGTGTATATTGAGGAATCAATTTCTTAAGAGCTACCCAAGATTGTTTCCAATGTGCAGAGTTTCCTTGGTTTGGTTGGGTACTATCTGAGGTTAGTACCTGAATTTTCTAGAGTGGCAGTATCCTTGATTGCTTTGAAATGATGTAGAACACTTTTCGTGTGGATGAGGATGTTCCATGAGTGTTTTTAGCAATTGAGGTAGTTATTGATGAGTGCTCTAATCATGAGATTCCCAGAAGAGGGTATCGAGTATGTAGTGTTTTGTGATGCATCAAAAACTGGGCATCACTACGTACTAAAGTAGGGTAATGTTGATATTACATATGTTTCATGCCCATACATCCCACATGAATTGAAATTTTTTTCCCCATGATTGTGAGTTAGCAGTGGTAGTGTTATCATTGAAGATGTGGTGACACTACCTGATGGGTGAGTTGTTTATTATATATTCTAACCATAATAGTTGAAAGAATATATTCTCTTAAAAGGATATTAACATGCATCAAATGTGATTGCTAGAGTTCCTTGAGGTATATGAATATAATTTTTTCTATACTCCTTGGAGGGGGGATGTGGTGGAAGATTCTCTCAGTAAGAGATCCAGTGCAAAATTTCTGTTTGTGGTTCATCAGAATTTTTCTAATACTATTTATAGTTAATGGGGTTTCATAACACTAGGATCTACCAACATATGTAGATCAGGTACATGATGTCTTCAACATGTCACATCTGAGGAGGTACGTGCAGAACCCATCACTTTTCATTGACTAGGGATATCTTGAAATCAATAAAGGGATTATCTTTTCATAGTACCTAATGAAGATAAATTATTATCATGAGGTGATCCATCGTGGGAGGTCAATTCCTCTTGCATGTTTCTGGGGGTAGCATGAGAATCTCTAAGAGATAACATGGGAGCAAGAGGAACATATTGAAGCTTATTACCCTTATTTTTTCGAGTATCCCTTTTGTTGGGGTTTCTGGCATGAAAATCCCTAAAGTGGGTAGAATTTAATAACTTGGATTTTGATAATTGTTTTAGAAATTATTTTGAAACATTGTAAGACAAGGTGATGAGAGGAGGCATGATTCCAAGGATAGGTGTTCCAGGAAAAATTCACTTAAAATTATTATGTTTTATATATCACGTGTTCATGGAAATCCTAAAAAATTTGAATAACTTTTAAATGGATGGCCATAATAGAAATATGGGGAAACCATTGAGCTCAGAATGGAGAATTTACACTAGATGTGACCTAATGTTTGTCGGTTCATGTCATTTAATGAAAATTTCACTAAGTAAATAACCATAAATAAAAATATTAAATGAAATAATTTTTTTTATATCTAATAACTCGTGAATGGTGACTTGGATTTGAAAGAAAATATGACAGTTGTGTTTTTAATGTACTTTTTCCCTATGTGAGGCATAACATCGGCTGGTTTGGGGAACCTGTGAAAAATAGTTTTTGGACGTTTTAATGAAGAAAATAAACATTGAGTTTTTTTTATTTTAATGTTATGTTGATGTAGCGACACTGTTTCATTTAAAATAATAGTTAGAAAGGGACCTATTGCTAGGATCGTAATTCTAGAAATTCCCTAGAGGATATGGAGAGAAACCTTAGATAATTCTCTAGGCAGTGATGATAAACATTGGGATCGAAGATATTACTAGACAGGTCTCCAATGTAAATCAATACTCAATATTGAATGGTATATATCCCAGGTTGGGTGGTTGTTTCATGAATTCTTTTCCCTATTATTAATTTCAAAGGTGAATGTGAGTCAATCCACAAACAGATTGTTCTGCATTTCAGTCATTATTATGGGATGGGTTATTGATGCAGGATTGTTGAGAGATTAGTTAATCATCTTCGTTTATCCTTATAACAAAAAATAATAGAGTCATACATGTAAAAATTATTTTGTTCCTTCTTTGGGAACTCATGGTAATGTTCTTTGCCTCATTCATTCCATTCTTCTCCATTGGATCATAGTGATTGTGGCTCGACATTCTATGAGGCTCCGAATGTGATCGGATCTCCACATTAGAGTCCATACAAAACAAAGATAGGATCCATGTAGCTCCATACCTGAGGAACAGAAAAGTATTTATCTCAGATATTGGATCACCAGAAGAATAAATGTGGATTACAGAAGGGAACTGACGTTGGAGGCCAATGACGTATGGAGGCACCATGTGGAATGCAGTGGGGTGGGAATGTGGACAAGTGGTGATCTCCAAATTAGAACGCGTGAGATGGACCAGATCATCAAGAGGATTGGGTCATGAGGGGGGGATGGGCCGGCATGTTGGGTTGTTCCTGTGATGTGGTCTGGGTCGACCTGGTAGATTGGGGTTAGACCTAGTGGTTCAAGTTGACCCCCACCGATCAGGGTGGACCCAGGTTGAACTCGAGGCAGCCGGACCGGGCCATGGTTGACCGTTTCAGTATACCTCCATTACAGCATGAGAAACTTCTAGACAGTCAACCTTGGGATTTTCCGGACCATGCTTTTTATCACCATGATCAGTGGACCAACTTCCTGGTAGGTCAACAACCTAGTGAACCCCGTATTACAATTTTCAAATTTCCATAAATTTAAAATCATACATATGTTTTATAGGACCACTATGGAGTCTTAACCCTTATAACTATTCGATCAATTTTAGATATCAAATGTGGGTTTTTCTGGGAGTGTTAATATGACCTAATGGCTTGAGGATTGAATTCTTCTAGAAGGAGCGCACTTCCAGAAAATAGTTAAATGGTTGGATCTAACCTAGAGACTGTGTGACATAACGAGGTTATGTGTCTTATAGAGACTATGTGTCTTATGGTGATAATTTCCCTTACGGATTATGTGTATCCTATAGAGAATCTAAGTTTTATTGAGAGTATGTTTCTTTTTTAGACTTTGTTTCTTAAATGATTTAGTATATATGGATGTCTTGATATATTTTATTTAGAAATATATCGGTTTGATGTTGAAAATTATATCCTTTGTGGTACTCATTTGTGGAATTCCATTTTGGTACTCCTTTGTGGTATTTCTTGATGGTATTCCTCTATGGTATTTCCTTTGTGGTATTACATCATTATATTACCTTTATATTATTCTTTTATGGTATTCAATTATGGTATTGCATGGTCGTATTCCATAATGATATTTGCATTGTGTTATTCCGTAGTGGTATCCTTCATGGTATTTCCTTTGTGGTATTACTATGTGGTAGTTTCTTTGTGAGATTCATTTGTAGTATTATTTCATGGTATTTCTTATTGAATTTACCTTTTGGAATTACTTTTTGGGAATTGGGTGTCCTACTGAATATTTTTTTACTCACCCCTACCCTGGTTTTTCATGTATGTGTCATTTCTTCTGCAGATAATAAACTCTTCGATAGACTTCCAAGAATACTAGGACCAAGCGGTTCTGTGCGAGACAAGGAATACCAAGGTGTGTTCTGGGGCCTTTTCAGATGATAGTCCTAGTACCTCTCACATTAATGGTTGGACTTTTGGTTGCAGACTCATTCCGTTTGGTTGGATTGTTTTGGCCTAGTTTATATTCCATTAATTTCACTATTGCCTTCTGGTTGGGCAATATCGTGGTTTTCATGGATAATGTTCGTAGGGCTTTTAAATTTCATCATTTGTGGCTTGGATATTTTTGTTCTTGTGATTTTATAGGTACATATGAAAATTCATACCATTTGTGGGATATATCTTCCCGGTTCTAGTCTATATCCCTTAGATTATTGGAGGCAGGCTTGGGTTAGTCACGACATGGGCCCCTCTAGAATGGGTCATGAAAACATTTATTTGTTATTATAAATATGATTCATTTATATAAATAAATTTTAAATAATATCTGATTGTTATTTATTACTTTTAAAATTACTAGTTTTAAAGGACATTTTAATACTGTCAAATTTAAAAAATTATATTGACGAAATGCAGTTTCAAAGAAACTATATGTAGAGTTTAATACAAGACTGGTCGATGTTGTGTGTAGTGAAAGATTAACATGATAAAACATATATATAATTTTATAAGTTGTTTATCAAGAAATATAATACATCAACAAAAATTAATTTATTTGAGAAAAAACATGTTCATAAAACTATGGTTGTAACAAATTGTATCCCTATTTTTATTATTTTTATAGTCTATGATTTTTATCAATCTGCATTGTTTTAATTATTTAAAAGCAATTCACCCCTCATTCCATGGTACATAGACAATAATTCTATATCTGATCCTTCTTCAAACAAATCCTTAATCAATATTAAATTTTTATTATATGATGGGATCTGAATATTACACTGATGATTTTTTCTTTAACTGTTCAAATATAAATTACTGGAAAAATCATATATTGATTTCTCAAAGAATAATTTTTTATCCTCATAGTAAATTGGTAATTCATGGTTTCACATCAATAATAAAACTATAAGATAAATGGAAACCCAATTAAAATATTTATTTGAATTATATTGTAAATCTATGATCACCTACTATTTTAGTTTAATACAAAAATGATTTCAATAGAATATCTACTTCCAAAATCACTCAGTTAATATGATATTGGATATAAATTAAACATATAGACATGAAAAATATTGAGGAAACTAATATTTATTTATATAGAAAGGTATTTTAAGGTTTTTGTATACTTGAAAAAGAATCTATATTTGACTCATATACTCTATTTAATAACAATTTCATAGGTTGAATGTCTCTTAATGATGGTCTATCCAGTGAAACATTAATAAAGATAATTATACGAGTCCTTATAATTTCTTGAGAACATAATGTGGTTGATATAAAAAATGTAAAATATATAAAAATTTTGTTACTCAAGTCATTATTAGGCGTCTTTATAGAATAAAAAACACATTGAATAAGAAGAACACACCCAAGTGTTCCAAAAAAGAAAATAACATTGAAGCATAAAAATTGACACGTTATGAATTTAATAAAAAGAGTTATATTAGACTAGATATACCAATTTATAGAAAGAATATGAATTATAAGATAACTGATAATAATTCTATTAATAAAAAAAAATTGTTAGTGATCACTCCTTACACTCATCCTCATCAACCTCCTCAAGTGTCTGATGTCCTAAAAATATAATATAACATATATAAGTTATTTAGGATGTTAGTACTTGATTTTCTTGTTCTTAACCCTCTTCCTCCAACTATTCATCCCCTTTTAGTTCTTCTAATACAAAAAAACATCCTAATAATTTATTTGAATGACATGTTTATAAACACAATGATATTAAAAATAATTTAAAACAAGTTCTTAATGTAAAAAAGTCTCCATTAGAAAGTAAAATTGTAATTGGCTTTTTAATTAAATTTTCAACGTGATATTGATTATTTAAAATCCTAAATCAATGAGAATAAAAATACTTTTCCTTAACTAACACAATGTTAACATACCCATAATATGATTTTGGATTCTCAATGTTTCAAAAAGTAAATATATTATTTGTTTTAAAAATTAAAATAATCATTATAAAGAATCTACTTTTCTAAAGGAATGTTCCCAAAATAAATATTTGAAATTATTATTGGAAATTTATGAATCTTATATATGATTTGGATTAAAAAAATTACTAATATAGTAGAACTTTATATTTTCATTATTATTACATAATAATTATTGAAAATATCATAGAATAAAATATTTGGGTTCCAAAATCCTTATTAGATTACTTTGTCGGGTCTAAATTCAAATGTTTATTAGAAAGAACTCATAATTCATGGTTTATAGGACTAAAACAAAACAAATAATTTTCTTATCATATTGTGGATTCTCATCAAGTGGATCAATGAAGTATTTTCATGTTGATCTATCAATGATTAAATGTTATTCATTTCAACTTTATGTTTTAAAATTTATTAATGACCACTAACCATTTTATATTGGGAGTGTAATATAATTATAATTTTATATCCCATTATCACTATTTCATATTATATATTCTAATTAAATATAATTTAAATTATTATAACATATTTTTTAATGATTTTATAATATTTTTTAGGATACATTCTCAAATATTTTTTTATGTCCTGGTTCACCATTTTCAAAATACGTACATTATCTTTCTTTTAATTTGAATCATGTGTTTCAATAGTAATTTTAATTCCCATCTTTAATCTTCTAGAAAATATTTACCCTTGAAAAAATGAATTACATTGAAATTTATTTTACAGAAATTTTTATATTTGACTCTTTAAATAATTGATATATCATTAAATTTATCCTATTTACTTATTTGGTATTATTATTACTATCACTCTCTATAGTGTTGATGTTAAATTTTCATCATCAGTTGTACTGATTGAGGTAAATCCTAATGTGGTAATTTTGGAACGATCAAATAACATCATGGGGATCTAATTATTATTTATTTTAATTTCAACATAGCTTGTTAGTAATCAATGATGTAATGTTGTTATCTGTATGGGATTTTTTTCAATATCTCTATGCTAATCTCTCCTCTTGGTCATCATTTCAAGATCCCTCTCTCACTATTATGGATATTCTTTCTTATTCGTAAATATTGGATATGTTGAATATTTAGTTTTTTTTCATATTTTCATTATTATTTTGATTCATTAGTATTTTTGAATTTCATTTCAAAATCAATTTATTTTTCTTTTATTTTATTATTATAATATTTTACAATGATCATTTTCAATCTACTATATCTTTTTTATAATATTAAACATGAACCTTATCCATTGATTGAAATTTTTTATTAAATTTAACTTATTCTTTTTTCTAGATGACATGATCATTAATATTATTTCAATAATAAATCTCTTTTTAATTACTTTATTATATTATATAATTAGAATTTTTTTACATCTCATTAAGAGTTTTAATATTATAATAATCAAATGGTGGTGATAGTATTTCATGCCACTTTTTTACATTATTTGAAAATATATAATTATTTTTTTTCACTCCATGTTCTCTTTTTGATAATCATAATGGGGGGTAAGATTTGGGGTAAACAGGGGAAATGATTTTATTGAAAAGGGGAGAAGTTTATATATTTGGGAAATGATTCTTGAATCTACTTTTTGGGATAAAACTAATTCTATATTACAATTGAAGATTTATTCTTGTATTAGGTTTGTCATTTTTATATATTGAGAATATTTAATATCTTATCATAAATATCCTTATTTTTCATGAATAATTGTTTGGAACTTGATTTACCCTACTAAATATTTTTATGTTAGTTATTTGTGATCATAGAATGGTGAGATTGTATTTTTCTATCTCTCGTTGGGTTCTCATGATAAAAAAATTATATTATATATATATATATATATGTGTCATTAATATTAATTTATATAGTATAATTATGGTAATAGAAGATTTTTATGTATCACATTGAGGTATCATCCTGAAGACATTGATGATTCTTTATAGTATTTTTTTATGTCCTTAGGAATTTGATGAAATCATAGCAGTATACCCATAAACCAGTAGAAGAATGTTGAGGTTTTTTAAGGGAACAACTCTAGACATTGGAAATATATAGTCAGTACATGATAGATGGTGTAAAGTGTATACCAACTGATGTAGGTGGATAAAACCATCAGATATAGAAGGATATCGCTGACCATATAGAAGAGCTCACTATCCAGTAGGTAGATCTCATATTCCACGTAGTGGTGATAAAATGGATCCTTAAATGTAACAGGGTCCCACCAAAATTTGATGTTAGAAAATTGGATGTCCAACCAAATTATATAGTGCTAGGAATCCTACAAAAATTTCTATGGCTATCCAGTGGCATCGGGAATCCAACCTGTGGTGTCAGAATAAGAATTCATGAAGTGTTAATTTAATAGTCCCCATAACACTTAATTAGACATAAAAAATACATATTAAATTCCATGGATTACAAAATATTCCTCACTTTTTTTAACTCTACAAAGGGATATCCTATGAGACATGTATTTGGAGACTAGAAATACAATAAAAACGGAATATTGAATAGTCAAATCAAGTGACATTTCAGTAATATAACTCTACCAACTTCTTTTTTTCCCTTATATATCTGTCACATTTTTTTCAATAATTTTAGAGATACGATATTGATATTATAAGGGATTTAAATTAATAAAATCTATATTTTCTCATAATCATGTCTAGATAGAGATCTTAAAAACTAAAAAATGAGGGATGAGTTTCATGACTATCAAGAAATTTCAAGTAGGTGAACATAAACATAATCACAATGGATTATTATTGCATTCTACAACCATAAAATACTATATTTAGACAACAATTATTGATCATAGTTAAAATCAGGGGTAAAAAATAAAAACCTCTCAATCTATGGGTATAAGATATAGGGGATCACAATAAGATATTGAAGAACTCCAATATTAAACCACATTTTCGATCACTTTTAATTTATAATTTTAATTATTCATATGATATCAATTCCTATAAACACATTACATTGAAATTCATTAAATTCAGTTGAGTTACTCACTTAATATCTTGAAAATTTTCTTCGATAAATCATATTGAAAATATAAAAATATCCTACCCAATTTAATATAAGCTCATTCTCTCAATATGATCATAATCTCAACTTATTTTATGACTTCATTCATCAATTAAATTTCATCATTATTTAAAATTAATATTTTTACCAGACAGATACCCTATATATTATTTATTATTTTGATTTTTAATTTTAGCAACTTGTTATTATTTTAATTTATTTAATGGAAAGTCACACTTCCATATTATGTACTACTTTTTCTATATTTTTAATTTGTTTATCGAGTTGATTGCATTAGATAATATTAAATTACTCTTTAATAACCCATAGAATATGATTTTTTAATTGGTATCACCTGCTATGTTATTCATGGATACGATCAAGATCTTAAATAATATCCATTTTTTCTAGAATAAGCCAGATTATGTAGAAATGGTGTTTGTTAATTTATGTATAATTTTGTGGAGAATTCTAATTCCACTTCTATAGACAAAACCATTTTATTTTTTTCAATAATGGGGGAACTATATTAACTTTTTAATTAAAAATGTTATTGATAGTAAATCTAATGTGGTGATTGAATTAAAAAATAAATTTTTATGAAGATTGATATATTTATTATCAATAATACTGGAATTAAGTATATTCTGATATTAATCTAGACAATGATTATGTGGATCCCATTGAAAAAATAATATTGATATGGGTAAGTATATTGAAAAAATATATAAAAATTTTATTTATATAATGATTTTTGAGATTCAATTTTAATGAATCATTGTGTAGTGCCAAGGTTCAAGGAAATCAATTTCAACTAAAAATTTATGAACATTTGATCTTTTTGATAGATTACATGATTTTGGTTGGATGTGATTTGTTGTGTGTATCCATACCTATTTTATATTGTTTAAAGGATGATGCAAAATAAATTAATATCACATGTATAGTTAATTTTTTTGAGATCTATATAGTAGAGAAAATACAAGTAAGGTGTTATATTTAATAAATAATTACTTTATAAACAATCATTGAGAAATAATAAATATTATCAAGGATGAAGGAATTCATAAATTTACTCTAAATTTATTTCAATTTTTTATAATTTGTTTTTTATTTTTGATGATTTTATTTATGAAATGAAAATAAATTCAGAAATACATTTTTATTAAATCGATATGGAATAAAGAGATGGAGATTCATGAATAACATTTAAATAACATACAAGAAAATATGAATATGATCTATAATTCTGAGTCAGATTAATTATTTGAAAGTTGTATTTTTAAGATCCCTTAAATTAGAATATAAAAAATGTATTGATTTAACAATGATATTCTATATTAATACGAAGAATACACAAGAATGATTATATTTTTACACAGTTAAATGTAACATCATGAATATTATATATATGATGTATATGATTATATACACTATCATGCATAATCTTTATAGGACTAAAATATGATTTTTTAATGTTATAAAAGATAAATTCATAGTTTATATAAGAATACATTAATGTAAAGTAATATTGTACTTGAGGTTAATCTATATATGGAATATTAAGCCTCAATGTACATAATATGCAACCTATAGTTTTTAATAATATTTATTTTCTTTTTGGAGGTTACGATAAATTAACGATGGTTTTCTCTAGGACATGTAATATAAAAAATAGATAATTTTTAGTTATTCTTCAAGATATAAAAATAAAGAAGATTTAAATATTAAAAAATCATCATTTGATTTGAAGAAGTATATTATACTGTGAAAAATAAAGCCATATTATGTACATATAGAATCTATAAAAGAATGAGGATTATCATATTTCATTATTAATTAAAACATATTAAAAAAATAAAATTATAACAATACATAGTTTAATTGTTTGATTTTTTTTATAAATTTCATATAGAGATAATTTGAGATATAAGGAGAATTAAAAAGTGAAATTGTGGTAGTCTTCACACAATAATACTAGAGTATAATACACAAAAATTTAAAATGAATTAATGAAGGAAAAATTTGATATATTTTCCTAACTATTATTTTTTTACTTTTTAATGAAATAATCATGATATTTAATAAAAAGTAATTTTCCAAATTTCTAATTACAGAAGAATAACTCACTGATTTTTCCAATATAAGGATAATAATGAGAAGTGATTATTGTTGGTACACAATATAAGGATATACCAAAATAAAAATATCATATGTATCAATGAAGTTAAAAGTTATTACATATCAACCAAATTCCTCTATAGATTAAAATTTTATGTTAAATAAAATGTGTATTGAGACTAAAAATGTTCTAATATTGTGGAATATATCTTCCAAATAGATGTTTTTTATTATATTAAAAGATATCAACATGAAGGATCATATATTTTTATGCACTGATCATTCAAAATATTAAGATTATAATTATAACATGCATGATATAATAAGAAACATCCATTGGAAGATAAAGACATCGATTGAGGAAGAAGATCTGCTATTTTGAATATGTGATATCTTGAAGTACATTGGAAATAATGATCATTATTGAGGTTGGTGGGACTATTGTAAACAATTTAAATCTGACTGAGACATGACAATTACATACATAAATATTCCACCATTTTAGAAGAATATTCAATACATTTTATAATAATGCACACAATTGACTATTAGTGGTTTTGTTTCTTTGAAGACATGATATATAATTAATATATTTCATGAAAAATATTCATCATCTCTAATTATGTTATTCTCTCATAGTATCCTTCTTCGATTGTTCATAACTATTAACATTCTTTATAATTTTGCAAAAATGGAAATATAATAAACAGTGACCATAGATTCACATTAAGGGTAAAAATGGGTTATATCAATCGATGATTACATGAATGCATGACATATGAATAAGGGTATATGAGTAGGATCAAAAATGAAAAAATTACTACAAATTCATCCATTGAACATAAATTATGATAACTTCCAAAAAGAAAAATCATTTCTAATGAAATGGGTGATAAGAATAAAAAATCATAATTAACAAATCATTATCAAATTGAGAAAATCAAAAGCATAAGAACATGTCATAAAAACTATGACATAATCATAATAAAGGAATATCATTACCCAAGACAAGGATCACCACCGTAAAATAATAACATAGTGAAAAAATTCCCATAATGGATTGGGTTGACCACAAACCATTATTTATTTTTGGAATGGGTTAAATCGCTATATTATTTCCTAAAATGTCATGTCATATTAATAATTACCCAATGAAATTGAGGGTGGTATAAATTTAGGTTAACTCTTAACATAATTAATTCCATATATATGATTTCCATATAATCATATAAAAATTAATCATTCAATATGTAATATCCCAACCTGAGTTCCACATGATTTTTCCACATGTCAGTCAGTCACATGAACTCACGTCCCCCTCCCCGTATACGAGAGGCAACCAACTAGTAGCAAGGGTCTTGTAAGACAGTCATGGGGAAAATATACAATATTTTATAAGAGTGCAACACCATCATTTGTAAATAATAAATAAATAAAGATTATATAACTATAACAATACAAATTTCATAATATATCCAATACAAAAAAATAAAGTATTCAACTGAAAGGGAAAACATTCTATGCCAAAGTAAATACAAATGTGTCTAAAGTGATACTAAATGTAAATACACGAAAAACTACCAAGTGGGTCCCAAACCATGTATGGTTCTTTCATCCATTATCCACACACCAATTAGAAATCCAACTTAGGGCACTATCCCTTTACCTATCATACAACAATAATGTATATTTGGGTACCAATCAGGCAACCTAGGTATAGTGTGATTAAAACTCAGTAGTCCTCCACAAACGCTGTCTAAAACAAGGCCAATCCAAATATAGTGTATGCCATTCTATAAATAAATGAAAAAAATTCATAAATAAATTGTTATCACATCATTATTTATTCTTTGTTTAATTATATTAACTCCATGGATCTTAGGGATACTCATTCTTCTATACTATCTTTTTCTCATGGAGAAGCCCAATGTGTTCCCTAGGTAATATCATATCTTAATACCTGCTTCAACTCATGTCAGGGCTTGAAGTATTCAAAGAGGAGATGATATCTCTGTACCAGATTTGACTCATTCCAAAGTTCAAAGTATTATCATGTGAGGCCATATATCAGAGTGCCTTTATTTCCATTATTTAAAATCACACATAAAATCTAAATATACCAAAAAACATAAGTAAGATGACCATGTTACCATTCATACTTCTCAATAGAATTACTATGTTTCTATTCCATTACTCAATTATACAATGGTCATATTAACATTTATAGTTCTCATTTAAATGACCATGTTCCCATTCCATTACTCAAAAGTACAATGATCATGTTACCATTTATACTTCTCCCTTGAATGATCATGTTATAATTACTTTACTCATAATTACAGTGACCTTGTTACCATTTATAATTCCCTATTTAAAATTACCATGTTCCCATTATTTCACACATAAATAATTAATGATTAATTTTCCAACTCAATTCCATTTCCAATTCAACAATTATTTAAATACATGAATTTATTTAATTGAATCGACAATTAATTAATTTTCGAAAATCCCTTAATTAATTCAACAATTAATTAATTAATAAGAAAATTCTTATCCCATAATTAATTTTTCCATAATTTTTTATCTCATTGTAAATCTGAACTCTTAATAATTAATTTCACAATAAATTATCTAGATCATAATTTCGAGGCACATAATTAATTCATGGTTAATTATCTCAATCCGTCCAATTCAATATCTGAAAATTAGTCCCATAATTAAATGTCTATAATATAACCCCAAAATATCATAATCAATTTCCCAAAAATTAATTATTCAATAGGAATTCCCCATAATTTTATGATCAATTATTTAACTAATTATTTAATTCAATAATGCTCGAATAATCCAATTGGAAAACCTAATTAACACAATTTAGGAATATAATTGCTATATAATGCTAGAAATTATATAAGTTTACAAAAACGAATCATATCCATGACTATGAGAATTATATTTTAGAACACCTTTATCAATTTTTAATAGACATTCATTCAGCAGAAATCCCAATAATTCAAACAGAACAACAATATAGATCTTATTTTCGAAACTAAATCCCTAAATCAAAATCAAGGATATCATGATATTATCAATAAATAACTAGATTTACAATCCTAGATCTAGATCTAAAAAATTAGGATAAGATCTAAAGATATGTTGAATAAATTAAACCAAAAGTTCATGGAATGAGATTAGAATGAATGTGATAGTAATCATGTTGAGATCCACTTACCAGGAGAAGAATATATACTTGATTCAGTCTTTGAATCTTGAAAATGAAGTTTGTACATCCTTGGAACCACTCTGTAAAGCACTGTATTTTTTTAAAAACGTCAATGTATTTGTCTAGGTTTAATAAACGGTCTTCCAGGGGTTCGTGGGATTTTAAAACTAATTTTTAGGTGAAAATAAACCCTAAAAATGGTTTTCTAGAAAAATGGTGTGGTGATGGTATACCATACAGAAATTGTGTAGCCCGCATTGTCTAGGGTCACACAATTACCTGGGTTCGGGTGCAAAATTTACTCTAATTGTGCCCCAAGCATGCGCAACCAGTATTTATTAAATTTATCTCAATGATCCACACTAACACACCCAAATTCATAACTCCAATCAATTGTAAAAAAATACTACAAAAAATACCATAAAGAAACTCGAGATAACTCTAGAAAATGATGGGATCTTACAATATCACCATCTTATAATAGATTTTTCCTCAAGCTATACTTCCAATATTTTATATTTTATTATATTATGGGATTGGTCCATCAATCCCTCATATATGATTACCTCCCCCATGTCTCTTCTTGCATAAGTATATGTTAACATCACACACGAACTATCAGAACATTCTTTCCCTACAACACATTCTCATTGTGATCCAACACATGTATTAGACACTCCTTAAAGGATCAATATATCAACAGTTCATCCTCCTATACATCAATAACATGATAATTATTGGGGTAAAACCTTTATAGTTATGATACATGGAAGATATCATGCATAATGTTGTATTTCTATAGAAGATCTAATCGGTAGTGAAAATCTCGATTCTCTCTACTACCTCAAATGGTCCTACAAACATGGGTGCCGACTTGACTTAACTTTATATCCTATAGAGATCCAATATAAGTGACACCTAAAAAAACACATTGTCACCCTATGTAAACTCTATGTGTCATATTCACCTATCGTCATATGGACTTTTCCTACTATATGTTGTAGAAATAAATTTCCAAATCAACTACAACTACTCTGACGTCTCCGGCACAAGACTCAGCCCCGTCAACTCTAAATCACCAACCTCCATCTAGTATATTGGGGATATACATGGCCTGGCATAAAGATCCTCATATGGTTCCATCTGAATTATTTCATGATTAATATTATTATTGGTAAATTCTACTAGAGACAAGTTTTTCTCCCATGACCAACTGAAGTGTAGAACACTTTCTCATAGAATATACTTATGCACCTGTAAAGTACACTCTATCATCCCATCAGTCTATTGGTGGAAATATGTACTCAATAAATCTTGTGTTCTAAGCACCATTTGTAAGACTTTATAAAAGCATCAAGTAAATCATGTATCATGGTCAGAAAATATAGTTAGTGGAACCCCGTAAAGATGGAATATCTCTCGATCATATAGTTCCCTTATGTTCTATATTGTGATAGTGTCCTTAATAGGAATGAAATGTGATAACTTTTCAATCCACACACAATAACCCAGACAGGTTCAGCCTTCCTCACTATATTTAGAAGACCTACTACAAAATCCATTTTCATTTCATGCAACATCCATTTCGGATTATGAAATATCTGTTGTAATCCTACAAGTCATTGATTCTTTACCTTCTCATTATGAAAGGTGAAATATCTTGTCACAAACCCTTATATCCCATTTTATGCATAGAAATCAAAATTTTCATCATAGGTAATGTTACATTTGGACACAGTTGGATGGAATTACCACTTTTAGACATGAAATTCCCACATGAGCTCTTATAGAAAGATCATAGGCACAACAAATTGATTGTTCCCATAAATGTTTTCAACCTCATTTTTCAAAAAGTCAGAAGCTTTCTCCCTACCTTCAATGCATTCCCTCAAGGAAAATAACTATGGGTCCTCATACTACCTATCCCTGAATCATCTCAAATGTGTATACTCCCCTAAAACTGAAACCATACTAATATTATCCCAACTCTACTAAACCACCACATGCAATACATCCAATAAATTCCTCCTCTTACATTGTACACTTAACTGCTGAACCATTTAAGTATGAGTTTTCCTTCTCAAGGCATCAACCAAACTATTTCTCTTATCTTCTATATATGAAATTTCAAATTATAATGAATTCATATAATCTACCCATCTACACTGCTAAAGATTAAAATAATTCTGTGAAATGATTTACATTAAGATTTTTTGATTTGTATAATCTGTAAACATTTCACCCCAAATTCCATGTATCCCTCACATAATATCTTAAAATACTACTGCCAACTCGAGGTCAGGAATATGGTAGTTCTATTCATATGGTATCAACTTCGGAGCCTCATATGAAATGACTCGATCCCATTGAATCAAAACAGATCTGATTCTGATCCTAGAAGCATGAAAATTAACTTTTCACTCCTCAAATAACTCATGTGGGATCAAAACTTCTATAATAAAGAAATGATCCTTTATTGTCATAAAATTTCTCTCACATGCTTCCATAAACTCAATATTAATCACATTATTGATCAAGACTTAATGTGGTACTTCAAAAAAATAAATTCCATGGATAAATATTCTATAATATCCTAATAATTTTAGGAATCATTGGATATTTTAAAATTCTTGGGTTGCTCCCAAGAGACCATTGTCGGAACCTTCTCTAGATTCACTACCACACCTTCTTCTGAGGTAATGTGTCCCATGATGTTTACCTGATCATTCCAAAACTGACACATATATAGCTTAAAATATAATTGATTATATCGCATTGTACTTGGGTAAATGTCAATTCAGTGGGCATGATCTTCATGAGGCTTGGAGTACACCAATATTGTTTCCACAAACACCACCAAAAACTGATCATGATATGGATGAAATATCATTTTCATCAATGAAATAAATGCATCTAGTGAATTTTTTAACCCAAAAAACATTAATAAAAACTCATTAATTCCATACATACTTCAAAATGTAGTACATTTTATATTTGTAGAACATAATCTCACCAGATGATAGCCTTGTGCCGTTAATTCTATCTTTGGGAACACACAATCTCTTTTTAACTGGTCAAACATATAATTGATGCATAGAAGGGGATATCAAATTTTCACAGTCATTTTTTCAACTTCAAGTAATCAACACACATATATAAAATCCCGCTGGCCTTTTTTGAAAAAAAAATAGGTGATCTCCATGGAGATGTTCTTGGATGGATAAATATCTTATCCTCCAACTTGTCCAACTGAGTATAGAGATCTTGATTCTCAATTGGTGCCATTAATTATGGTTGAATAGATACTATCTTGGTACCTCACATGAGATCAATAGTAAATTCAACATCTCTATTAGGAGGTATCCCTACGATGTCTTCAAGAAATACATTTTGAATAAGTTTTACTACTGTTGTATGGAAATCATTCCTAACACCACCCATCAAATAGAAATAGACTATAAACATAGACTATGAGGTCTCCCAATTATGGATTAATTGGCCATGATCGAACCTCTTGGATATCCTAGTAGTTCTTCGCATATCCTTATGTCATATCAGAAGCCATATTTACCCTCTTCTCAGCTTTAGTCTCCAAATGGAAAATTATTATCTCAACGAACTCAAACATTAATTAATCTCCATCATGTCCACCCTCTCCCTTAAGATTTAGAGGGTTTTGTAACTAAAACTCCCTTGTCAACTTAGACATGCTTTTAACAACCCAACCTCAGTCTCTTTCCACTAACCTCGTGATGCAAGTAATTTTTTCCTAGAACTGTTCCCCGTCATTTTCAACTGGCACCCTCAGTGCCTCATCTTCTATAACAGGAAGAACATTCATAGACATGCCCCTCGGTCAACCTATCAGTAAGAATAATAGAGGCATATTCTCTAGAATTCCATACACACATCTAAGGTCTCATAACAAAACCTTATAACATTTACATAATAAAAATAATCACACTAGGTCACAATATTTCTTTTCCCCACATCTCGCCACATAGTCCAATGTGTTTCAGTATCACTACTATTAACCATCCTACTCTTATGTTTGAGTTAACAAGGGTAAAAAATCTATCATAATCTTGATTCTCATATAAAACCCCAAATATTCTCATTTTTCAACATTTTTACAACCATTATGAATTAATTTTAGGATCCATGATTCATTTTAATATCTCAAACAATGTAAATTGTTCATTTTCAATAATATAACCATAACTCTTTTCATATGTCTGGCTAAAATGATATATATCATAAAATCCCTATGTACCAAGAATTATTCTTACATAATCAAATCTTGAGCCATTCCGGGACATGAATCCATGGTAAAAAATTCCCAGAAACATTAATCACATCACACCACAAGTTCATCACTCGATGTGAAATAATATTCAAATGTAACAAAAAAATAACGAATATTTTCAATCCCCCATGAGTACTCGAGTTTTCCCTCATACATGGGTTTGAAACTCCCATTACCAAGCTCATTACCAAGACCTAAATATTATTAGTATCATTTATTCCTTTCCCAAATTGTAATAAAAAACAAGAAGAAAGAAAACCTACTCTGATACCACATTGTAGTGTTCTGACTTGGGTTCCACACAACGGTGCCCCGAGCCGGTCTGTTACCTAACCTCAGGCATGCCTCCAAATATTCGAGAGGCTTTTGACTAGTAGTGAGGGTCTAATAAGTCATTAATGGGGAGAATCTACCATTATTTATCAGATTAATGCACCTGATGAAGTAATAAAGAAATAACAAAATCATATATAACTAGAAAATTAAAAATGTAATAAAATAACTAAAATAGAAAATAATATATTCAAATTAATGGGAAAACATGATGTGCTAAAGTTTTTAAAGTGAAAATAAATTTAAAGTCACTAACGACTCCCAAGCTATTCTCTAATCAGGTTTGTTTCCCTCTTCATTAATCCATCCCCCAATCAACAATCTAACACAAGTCTCTAAAACTTAACATATCCTACAATAATAATGTCTATTAGGTTACTAATACAGAAACATGAGTAAAGTATGAGTACAACTTAGTAAGACACTGCCAATGGTTTCTAAAACAAGTCCTTTCAAAATATAATGTATCCATTTCTTTAAATAACTTAAGGCAATGAATAAAAAATATTCATCCCATAATTATTCATTCTTTATTAAATCTTATTAACAATAGGGTTCCCGGGGATACCTGTAACTAAATAATAGCTTTAGCACAAGCTGGTTCCCGAAGTGTTCCCTAGGTAATATCATATATAAATACATGATTCAACTCAAGATTTATCTTGACATATTCAAAGGTGATATGATATCTCCTTTCTTAAATCGACTGAAGACATAGTTTGATGTATTATCATGTGAGGCTATATCTCTAATTTCCTTTATTACAATTCCTTAAATTCACCCATAAATGCCAAAGTAATCAATAAAAATTTCATAAGTAAGATGTCCTTGTTACCATTATTAATTCTCAATAGAATGACCATGTTTCCCTTACTTTACTCATAATTACAAGGACCATGTTCACATTCCTTTACTCACATGTACAACAACTATGTTACCATTTATACATCTCATTTGAATGTCAATGTTCCCATTCTGTTACTCACAAGTATAATGACCATGTTACCATTTACACTTCTCAATTTAGAATTACCATGTTCCCATTCATTCAAACATAATTAATTAATAATTAATTATCGACCTCAATTAAATTTCTAATTAAATAATAATTTGAATACATAAATATCCTTAATTAACTAAATAAATAATTAAGTATTCCGAAGCAGTTAATTAATTATTTATTTAATTAATTAACAACACTATTCATTTCCTATAATTAATTTTTCTAGAAATCATTATCTCATTCTAAATCTTACTCTTCATAATTAATTCTACAATCCATTATCTTGATCTTAATATCTATGAAGATTATTAATTCCCAATTAATTATCTCAATTTATCTAATTCAATATCTCATTTTCAAACCCATGATTAATTGTCTAGAATACAACCCCAAACTCTCATTAATAATTTTCCACAAATTTTTTATCCAATAGGGATTACCCTTGATCTCATGATGAATTCATCAATTAATAATTTATTTTAACAATTCTTTGATAAACCAATTGGTCAACCCAAATAACCTAATTTAGGAATTAAATATCTAATGAATTATTAAAATTATATATTTTTTCATACACACATCAAATCCATGAATATATGTATTATATTTTAGACCACATATCTCAATTCATTTAGGGGTTTATATTCGATAGAAATACCCAGAATCCGAGCAGCACAACGATATAGATCTAAGTTCTGGGTCTAAATTCTTAAATTAAGATCAAGGATATCATGATCTTATCAGTATAGATCTAGAACTACAATCATTGATATTGATCTGACCAATTTCTTTAGATATAAAAAAACAGAGGATAAATTCAACCAAAATTTCATCGAAGGAGATTTGAATGGATAAGATAGGCCATAGGATTAGATCCACTTACTGGGAGAAGAGGGGATATTTAATTAAGGAATTGAATTTTAATGAATGGAAGTTGTATGGTATTAAACCACCTTTGGAATTCTAAGGAATTCTCCAAAGATATGAAACTATATGTCTAAGTCAAATAAGAGGTGTTTCTGGGAATTTTAAACCCAATTTTCTAGTGAAAAAAACACACACCGGATTTTCAAGTTAGGGGCACAATTATAAGGTATATCATGCACCAACCGTGCTACCGTCACTATCTAGGGTCACATGATTACCTGGGTTTGGGTGCACAATTTTCTCCAACCATACGAAAACCATATACATACATCTTTTCTTCAATTTTTTTCAAAACTACACACAAACACACCCCAAGTCATAAATATAGTAAAAGTTACTCAAAAAAATAGAATTTACACAAAATTTCCCCTAAGATAACTCTAGAAAAGGTACAGATCTTACACAATCATAGAAAATCATATTAGAGAGTAGTATATTTTAAAATAATTTTATCAACAAATAGCCATAATCTATCGTGAGAATGAACTTGATGGTATCAATAGATAATATACCTAATTATGTGAATGTAAGAAGAAAAATGATAATCTCATATATGAAAGATTCCATTAAAATTTTACTCAAACATTTCATTTAAAATAATGTAAAATATATATTATTTACATTAGTATCTTTAAAACAAAAATTTTTAAGATAATTGATAAAATGATTTTATTTACGAATAAATAAGTAAAAATTTAAAAGAACCATAAATGTAATGAAAAATCATGATGATGTGAAAATATGATGATGTTATAATAGATAAAATAAATATTCCATTTATACTTATGGTAATAATTCCATAAGAAACTCATTCAAAAAATAACAAGAATATTCTTTTTAAAACATTGAACTGAAAGTCAACTATGGATGAAAACAACATCTCTAATCCTTTTATTATTAAAGATTAATGAAAATATTTTATAGAACATGGACATGTATGAAATACTTCATCGACTAGACTAGATATATTGTAATCTTTGTTTAGAAACATTTTCTCAATAAATTATATTACAATGAGTGGTAAATGAAGGGAAAACCATAAAAACACAAAAAACAACATAATGGAATACAAATATACAACATTTAAGTAATTAAATTAATATGATTTCCCTATATGGAAATTTAACTATATAAATTAAGAAAATAATAAGATTGAAACATAAACCATAACATTAGGTCTAGACATTATTCATATGAATTTTTGTTCTCATGTCTAATAAATTTGAATTAAATATGTATTTTTTCTAGAAAGATATTCACACATATCTAATTATATATAATTTCATTATTATTGTTTTATTAAAACATTAATGACACTTCATTAAAATCAATATTCTGGTGAAATTTGGTTTATTTATCATGAAAGTATTAGTATGCCTGTTCTACTCCTTGTATTATATTAAAGTATTAATAATCCTTAAAATCATATTAAATTCGTGAGTATCATATTTCTTCATGAAATATGATTTTAAAACCACTCATATAATGTGGTGGTGATTAATGGATTTACTCACTTTGTGGAGATGATACTTCATATGTACAAACGAGTAAGGTTTTCATTTTCCAAAGAATAAAAAGTGAAAATTTTAAATAATAATATATTTTTTTATATTGCAATGAATATCATAAATAAAATATATATATTCATTAAATTCATTTATATTACAAAAAATGTATATAAGTGAGGAAACATTGTATTGCTTAATAGAGGTGGTAGTCCCCCCGTACTCATGAACAATGTTATCATTTGTCATGTGATAGAAATTAGGTAGACAATTATTGTAATATTAATATAAAAATATTTTTATATTTTTATTATAAATATTTAATCATTTTTATATCGTTATATATTATTAGAAAGTGGTTTAGGAAAAATAAATAAAAATTTGATTACTAATAAAAATTATCTCTTCTTTGAGAAATCACATTTGGTTTACACATTAAACCTTCTTGGTTTGGTCTTAGGGGAGGAACATAAGATCAAGGACATGGTTAATAAAGTTGTAAAGGTATTTTGGAATTTATTTTGTTTTATAAAGGCATCAATGTGTGTGAATAAGTGGATAGATGTTGTTACATATTATATATAGTGTGGGAGACACCCTTATAAACACTTAAAAATTGAAAATATAATAAATTAATATTCATGTGAAAGTGGAACCATATGATAATCGGTTCAATGATAAGAAAATTATAGTTTTAAATATCTTCAAATAATAATATTAGATAGGTATATGTGATATTTAAAAACCTATATTATTATAGACTTATCATTAACACATTTCATCTACAACCAAGGTAAGACATTTGTAACACAATCCCTATAAAATGTGACAAATAATAAAAATGGAATCAACAAATGTTTAAAATAATGATTTGAAATAGGTTCAATTTTTTTTTAAAACTCAATGTCTTCTATTTAGCATAATTTTATTTTAATATCACCACAAAAAACAAAAAAAAATATATTTTTTATAACAATTCATAATTAAGCATAAAAAGGAATTTAATCCAATTATTTTTCCAATAAAATTCATTATATTAATGATGAAATAATTATAGAATATATTATATATAATTTCGATTAAAATAATTCATCAACAGTTAGTATTTCTTTTGTTGATATAAAAGCACACTATAGTTATAAAATCACGTTTTCATAAAAAAAATATATTTTTACATTCTGATGATTTTATATTAATTACAAACCAATTTATAACCAATTTAATAATATTAATAAATTGTAAAAAATAATTTTTTATTTATTATACCCTTTAAAATAAATTTTCAATAATATATATAACAAAAATAAAATGCCCATTAAATCAACTACAAAATAGTTTGTTATGATTACTAGTATTTCATAAATAAAATAATGATTATTGTTTAAAAATTTATTTCATCTCGTTAACCTATAATGTGATTCCTTTTCTAATGTATATGATCTATTGACATAATATCAAGATTATACGCTTCTTAAGCTATCATATATATATATATTAATGGTAAATATATTCTAAAATATCTGGGTATACATCCTACCCCATTACAAGATTTCCCTCACATGAAATTATATCACACCAATTAGAAAAATTTATTATACCTCTAGATGATCACATACACATGGTCCCATATATATTTATCATATTTATGATTTATATAGGTAAAACCAACTGGGTGAGTGGTATTATTCTATAGAACATTATCCATATGATCTATGATTTCTCCAGATATCTCCTTATAAGAAAGATAATTCTTTGTTATTACAACCACTATGTTTAATATATTTATTGGATATGGTATGTATTTTCTATAAATAGATACATGAAATAAATAATGAACATTATATAGGTTCATAAGAATCACTAATAAATAATCCACCTTATTTATATCTTTATTAATCTCATAGGAAATAATATACATAAGGCATATACTTCCCTTGTTTTCAAATCTCATATAATTTGTCTTAGTAATTATTTGAATGTATAACATAAAAAAAATGGGGAAATTCATATATCAAATAGCTATTTTTGTATAAATTTTATATCAATTTTTGAGCATCCTTAAATTTCTAATGAATGGATCTAACCTATTCTTACAATTACCTAGCTATGATAGGTCCTAGTAACTTTCCTTTTGCAACATTATCATATCATGTTGGTTTTATAATCATATTTCCATAGAGGGATCCATAATGGGTATTCTAACAAATCTAGTGATTTTTTTTAAATATCACTAAATTAAAGTATTTTTGATATTGTGATATTTTATAATAACACTTTGTTCAATAGATTATACTATAAGAAACATCGAGCATAAATGAACCACAAAATATTATTCTTTAAATATGATCATTAGGGGTAAGCTGCTGAATTTGATGAAATTTATAGTATTAAATAAATTATGAAATATATAAATATTTCTTTATAAATTACTCAATAAAATGTATTATTTATTTCATGAGAATAATGACTCAGTATTTTTTGTAAAAACACTTTATTATTCAAAATACATTTTCTTTAAATATGTTATTTATTTTATTTTTGAGAAAATATTATATTTTACTTTTTCCATTAACAATCATTTTATATTACAAAATAAACATAATTTTTGATGTTTTAATATAAAAATTTACTTGGTGTAAATTTTTTGGATTCTTATAAAATTATTTATTTTTCAATGAATAGTGAAAAATATAAAATTTTAAAATATTGTTATTAAACCAAATAATATAAAATTTAAATTATATTTTGAATTTTATATTTTAGTTAAAAATGATCCCTTTTATTGATAAAAATATTATTAATTCCATAATATATATTCATAATTTTTATGTTTGTTATGTTTTATTCTTAAAAGGGAGTTTTTATAAAAAATGGTTTTCGTTGCATTGTATAAATAAATATTAATGTTTATTTCTTCCACTTATATTTCATAAACCATGAAAAACTGAAATAATATAATGAATTATGGAGTTAAATTTGATTCAAAAATTTCCTTTTAATGTTTTAAGATCCCTGTTTTTGGAAAGGTATTTTTTCGTTATCTTTTGGTTGTATCCCTTGTTTTGGGGTTCAAGAGATGTCTTCTGAAAGTATTAGAGGCCTTGGGGGTGTTTCAAGGGCTTAGGTCATGAAAGAAAGGAAAACTGGGCAAGACAGGCAAGGGCGCATGGCCTGCACATGGCTAGGATAACCGTGCAGCCTGCCCACATAAACTGTGCAACCCTTCTCCTCCAGGCAGTGGCATGCGCATGGTTTGCACACGGTTTTTCAAAAAGTATGGCTAAACTATGCAGCCACTAAAATTTGGGAAAAATTACAAGTTTTCCACTTCGGGATTTTAAACCCAAGCATGGGATTTTCCTCCATTCATCCCCTCTCAACCCTAGGGATGAACTAAATCTCCCAAGAGCTCCAAGAGGTTGATCTATCTCATTTCTAAGGCGTTTTTGGTGCCGTTGGTTACAGATCGAAGCTCCTGGTATGGATAATCCCATCCTTACTTCTCTTTTTGGTTTAGGGTTTGAATATTCTCTCCCTCTTATTCCAAAGCTCTAAAACCCTATATTTTGGGTGAGTTTTAGGTTGAAGATCCAAAGGTTGGTTGAATATAGGTCCAAGGACTCGATTGAGAGTGCGTTCAACTGTGGTTTCGAGGTTGGTGGTCTGCAATTTATATCCCATTGTTATTTGGGTATTTGTGCATATTTAGTTGTGTTCTCCCTTTCCCTTGGTTATTTTTTGAATAACCATTGCATGGTTGGAAATATTGGTGTTTAAAATGGTAAATGGAAACTCTCACGATCCACATGGGATGCGTTGGGAAAGAATTGACCTAATTGGGGCCATCCATGGGATGTGCCAGCTTTTCTCGGAATTAGGTAATGTGATTGAACAAGTGGCCTTGTTGTAATAAAGGGTTGAGACCTTGATGAATATGTTTTAATGTTGGGTTGAACATGGAATAGAAGTTAGGTGATGCTCGTAGACTTTGAAATAATCTAAGGGTTAATTGGAATGGGTTGATTTGTTGAATTATGGGAATGATGAATGGGTTAATTGGGTTAATGTTTAAACTGATTAAAGACCATAATGGGATGAATTAAGGGTCAAGTGTTGAATCCTTAGTGAGATAGGCATAACACATGGGAATTGGGTGAATGGTTAAATAATGTGAAATGGAAATGTGTTAATGGTTTAAGGCATGATGTGAATTCTCGTGTGGTTTGTCGTGAATGGTTGTTACAAGGGTAATGGTATGAATGGTTGATGGTTACTTATATATATAAATATGTGCACATGGCTTGGTAGAGTGGGGTATGACTTGAGGATCTACGCCCCTGGTTCGAGTAAAGACTGATGCTCTGAACTCCACCCTAAATGAACGGGATATGAATGGGGACTGAGGATCTATTCTCCTAATGGTTGCATCCACCTGGACTGAGGATTTAAGGTGAGGATATGGTTGCAACGAGGGGGTTAGTCCTAGTGAGATTGGATAAAGATGTGTTCAACCTCTTTCAGGTGATTGTTGGCCTTAGACCCATGTAACATAGTGTATGTGACTAACCCATCGAAATGTGATGAATTGGTAAGTGATGATAATCAGTGTGTAATGAATGGTAATTAAAGTGGAAATGGATTTGGCCCTAAACATGTTAATGGAACCTCAAGTAATTACTTGGTAATTATCATTCATATCCCATATTCATGTAATACTTGTTTATACTGGATATTTTGTAGACACCATCGGTGGTGGACTACTGAGTTGTACTTATACACTGCTCGGGCCACCGTTGGGTACCCGAGAATACTTCATGTTTGCAGGTCAGGAGAAGGGAAATGTTCTTTGCTAGATATTTTAGTGGACATGGGTATCACATGGTGGAGGATCCAGACTTAGATTCGGGACCAATTTGGGGACATTGGTCATTGTCCTTATTTTGGGCCTTTGTTCACTTTTTCACCTGTAGTATGACATGGCATATTTTATTGTTGGAAATGGTTGTTATACATGTTCCTGTTTTATTAATTATTTTTTCCGCTATTGGTTTATTTCTGTTGTGGCTTACTCTGATAAAAACAGGGTATAGTCTCTCCACTTGACCACATAGAACCCCGCTGCTAGTCAGTAGCCTTTTTCGTAAGGGGAGGTGCACTCAAGGTTATGTAACTACCCAGCTCGAAGCACCGGTTTAGTGGCTTCCTGGCCAAGGACGTAAAAAATTGGTATTAGAGGAGGTATATATTCTCCTTCTCCGAGGACTTTTTATTTGGGATATGTTGACAAGGGTTAAGATGTGTCAGGCCTTGGTAAAGAGCTCGTGCTTGGGAGTAGCTAACCCAGGTACGAGGGAAAACCCAAGTCACCCTGGGTGGGAAATGTTGTTCTTGGTTGTGTGTTGTTACAGTTGATGATATTTCACCATTGGGTGATTCACATGTGGTTTGATGTGACTATGATATTTGTCTTCTTGCCTTAGAGACACGAGGATTAGCATTCATGCATCATTATAGGCACATATGGAGAAAGGTGGCATGCATCGTTTTAGGCACACGCACGGGATGGTTTTGTGAGGCAGGAAGGTAGAGTGCATCATGTATGTAAAAACCCGAATCTGGAGACACTCAACTAGTGCCCCATACCTAGTTCTGCACATGTTCTCAAGAGTATTTCTCCAAACGCTAGAGGCTTCTGAGAAGCAGTGAGGGCATTGGTGAGACATTGGGGAAACTATGCCCTCATTTGGTAAGGTATACAAAGAAAAGTAAATAACTGTCTGTAGTGGAAGCAATAAACAATATACAATGACTAAAACTAAACTGCAGAAGAAATGTATAATATAATAAGGATAAAAATGATGCAGTAGGTAAAAGTATCTAAGGAATGCAACAAATACAACAACGAGCTGAAATAAAACTGAGAAAAAAGTACTAAAAGTAAACAGCAACTCCAGCAATATCAGAAGCCTAGGATCAATCCTATGCTCTCCAGATCCAACCAGCAGTCACATACCAGAAGTAGAAGGGCCACAATACTTATCCACACCTAAAACCATATAACCTATTTGGGCTGAAAGGTAGGACCTAAAAAGGGTGTGAGACTAATCCCAGTAGGGAATCAACACAAGATCTGTTCCCTACTTTTGGAGAGCAATATAGGAAAAGTAAATGATATAAATGAAGTAGATAAATAGTAGTACTCTAAGGTAAAAAAACCTACCAATATCCATTCACATTTATTTATTAATTTAATTCCCAAATTAAAATATCAACCAAGGAATCTAAAAAACAGCTCTATATTCTCAAATCATAACAGGTAACACAACAGGTATCTCATCAGACTACCTAAACTACAAGTATAACAAAACCCAAGCATGTTCTTCGGCTTGGTGGACTCATCAAAACCAACCAAACAATAGTCATGGTGACTCTCTGGGTGACTCACCCTGGCAGACCCCTCTAGTCAAGTAAACATACAAAGGCACAGACACTCTAGGAAGCTCTCACCATCAATTCCCCTACGGTCTTGCAACAATAACTATAGACTCTCTGAGGAAGAACTTATGTCTAATTCCCCCTATAGTATCGATACATAACTAAAGACATAATAAGAAAGCACAAAGTCCCATTCCCGTAGGTCCTGCAAATGATACTAATTTATAACAGACTCTATAGGGAAGCCCTTAATCGTCAATTCCCTCTTAAGTCTACTACACTAGGTTTCCATAGCCTTGAGTTGCGTAGTTGTGTGTAATAGACTTTTAGTATCCAAAATTAATCTCAAAAAACAACTTGGATAATATCTAAAATGCAACAAAAGAATATAAACAGCAGGCCATACATGAAATCAATTATATCAAGGCAGACAAACAATGAAACAAGGTATGCCTCATAGGCAACCTAATCCAAACGACAATAAATAGCCAAAACAAAGGGAACACCCACAGGGTGATCCTCAAACATGCTAACAAGAAATTATCAATCATCTAATAACCTTACTTATACATCCAATCTAAGGATGATAACAATGTAGTTTCAAAACCATAACCCAAGATACCTGATACATAGGTATCATGCACTTTTTCACAAAAAACTCTAAGACATTCACCGAAGGGAAAAAAACCACCTACACCGATCATAGAAGATCGATATACTTAAACATCGGCTTTTGAATCATCCTAGAATAGAGAAGATCTGAAAAAACGTCTAAAACATTCAACCATAGATAACTCTCACAAGAGAAGGAATTAGAAAACGTGGCCAAAGAAGAACCAAGAACGCACCGCAGCGATTCTATTGCAACTCACAGCATTCGATTCAGATAATTGGTGACAGATCGGGGGCTCAGAAAAGATTCAGCCTCCTCGGACTCTCTGGACATAATTAGGCGAAGAAGAAGATGAAAATAGGTTTAAGATGTGACATCGATCTGATTAATGAAATAAAAAGAAAAGTACACGGTGTGTACTTCATGAGTACACGACATGTACATTCCCTTTCCGTACACAAAATTAAGTGGCCATCACATCACCGCTACACACTGTGTGTATGGCCTGGATATAGCCAGCACACGGCCTCGCACGGGAGAAATGTTCACTTTGTGTACTCATAAATTACAGGGTGTGTACTTAGAAAATTTGCAGATTTTCTACTTTTTCAAAAAAATGACCAGAAACGGAAAAAAATACCTGAAACGAAGATCTAAGTTCTTAAAAACTTCCCCCTTTAAAGAAATTAATCCTTGAATTTCCCTAACTTGTTGGCGAGAAGAACCCTCGAACAACTCTGGCCACTTTGATCGCATATCGGCCTCCCTCTCCCAAGTCTCGTCCTGTACACAGCTGTGCAGCCGTAGCACCTGTACGAGAGGAACAGACTAGCCACGGAGTATCATTTCACTACGATCAACAATCCTAAGAGGATGCTCCTTGAACAATGCATCCTGCTCTAGCTCAACTTCCTCAGGTTGAAAAACATGGGACGGGTCTGAGAAATAATGGCGAAGTTGAGAAACATGGAAGATGTCATGCATAGCCTGATACCTCTAAGGCAACTGCAACCTATAAGCAACCAGCTCGAATCTATCCAGAACCTCAAACGGTACGACGTATCTCGGTGAAATATTACCCTATCTCCTGATCCTCTTCTGTCCCAACCTCAGGGGAACATGTAAGAAAACCTGATCCCCGACCCTAAACTCTAAAGGTCAACTCTGTTGATCAGCATAATATTTCTACCGAGACTGTGCAGTAGCCATCCTTTTTTGAATCAACTCCACCAGCTCTGTGGTCTCTTGAACAAGATGAGGTCCCAACACAACTACCTCTCCTCCCTCCAACCAGCACATGGGTGATCGGCATGGTTTATCGTACAAAGCCTCGTAAGGTTTCATCTGAATAGTTGATTGAAAACTATTATTGTAGGAAAAATCTAGTAAAGGTATATGTCACTCCCACGAACCTCCAAAATCAAGGATGCAACCTTGTAGCATGTCATCTAGTACCTAAATCGTACGCTCTGACTGGCCATATATCAGGGGATGGTAATCTGTACTCCAAAGTACCTGTATACCCAAAGCCCTCTGTATGCCTTGCCAGAAATGCGAAGTAAAGAGGGCTTCCTTATCTTAAATGATAGTACTCAGAACCCCATGAATGTTTACAATCTCACAGATGTACAACCGTCCAAGCTCATCGACAACGAAGGTCTCTTTAATCAGCAAGAAGTGAGCAACCTTCGTGAGCCTGTCAATGACAACCCATATTGTGTCATTCACTCAAGGCGATCTTGGTAACCCTGTCATGATGTCCATCACGACATCATTCCAATTCCACTCGGGAATGGGTAGCTGTTGTAAAAGCCCTGATGGTCGCTGGTGATCTACCTACACCTGCTGACAGGTGGAACATCTCATGAAAAAAACCAGCAACATCTCTCTTCATACCTGGCCAGCAATGCAGGTGGTGTAGATCACGATATATCTTGGTGACACGAGGATGAACTTCCCAGACTGAGGAATGAAAGTCCCACATTAGCTCCTCGTATACATCTTTTGGCACCCATACGCATCCCCGGAAATGCAAGATCTCATCCTTATCCACGGTACATCCGGGAAGAGGTTCCTCTCCTGACACTCTTCCCATAGGACTAGGCCTTTTGAATCTGATAGCTACCTCATTCGAACTCGGTCATGAAGAGTAGAGGTAATATCTAAAGAAGATAGTAAATTATTCCCTAGTCTGTTGTGAATCTCCAAATACATTTCTAAGAATAGAGCCATAAGCTGCCACTTGCTGTTGGCCTCATGAACTGCCTGTATTTGTGTTCTTCTACCCAATGCATTTGCCACAGTGTTGCCTTTCCCAGGATTATAAGCAACCTCGAAATCAAAATACTACAGGTACTCAAACCACCAATGTTACCTCCGATTCAAGTCACACTACGTGAAGATGTACTTGAGGCTCTTGTGGTCAGTATACACCCCAAAATTCTCTCCCATAAGATAATGTCTCCAACAATGCAAAACATGAACAACTGCATCCAAATACAGGTTGTGTGTCAGATAGTTCCTCTCATGTGGCCTCAACTGTCGAGATCCATACGCAACAACACGATCCTCCTGCATAAGCACTGCTCCAAGAACGATGCTAGATACATCACAGAAAACTGTATAACACTTTTCCGGCCACTGAAAAACAAGAATCGTTGCTGAAGTCAATCTCCCATTTAGCTCTTGAATGGATGAATCATAGTCTTTTGACCAAACATAATTCACCCCTTTGTTATTAAATCCCATAAACAACGCTTCTAGGCATGATAATTTCTGTATAATTCTCCTGTAGTAACTAGCCATCACTAAGAAACTTCGTACCTCGAAGACATTCTTCGGCTGATCCTAGGTAACTACTGCTCTCACCTTCTCTGGGTCAACTGATACTTCTGTCTTTGAGATTACATGACCCAGGAAGTGAATCTTGTCCATCCAAAAGTGGCACTTTGAGAGCTTAGCGTATAACTGATGCTCCCCTAGTGTACTCAAAATGATCAAAAGATGGGTAGCATGGTCATGTCGTGTGTGAGAGTACACCAAGATGTCTTCCACGCAAACCACCAAGACGTAATCCAAGTAAGGATGGAAAACTCTATTCATCAGTTCCATGAAAACTGCTGGTGCATTCGTGAGACCGAACGACATAACCAAATACTCATACAGACCATACCTGGTCCGGAAGGCTGTAAGAGGTATATCAGATGGTCTGACATGAAACTGGTGGTAGTCGGATCTCAAGTCGATCTTCGAGAACACTCTGGCTCATCTAAGCTTATCAAAGAGATCAGTTTTCCGTGGTAATGGATATCGGTTCTTGACCATCAACAGGTTCAGCTTCCGATAATCCACACAAAACCTAAGGGTGTCATCTTCCTTATTTGAAAACATGATAGGTGAACCCCAATGAGAAGTACTGGGTTGGTTGAAACCCATTGTCTGCAACTCCTACAACTTCTTCTTGAGCTCCAGCTACTCAGGTGTAGCCATCCTATAAGGAGGAATGGACACCGGTGCCACTCCTGGTAAACGATCAATAGATATTTATACCTCTTGCTCACAAGGAAAACCTGAAAAGTCTTCTGGAAATACATCTAGAAATAGATTAACCACTAAAGGAAAAATTATCTGAGAAGTCCCATGGTCATCCTGATACATTCTAGAAATCTGGACCATAACACCACCCAACCCATGATGCTCTGGTCCTGCTCTGCTCTCCTGGACATCCAATTCGCCCTTATGAAGAAAAGATCCCCCTCTTGTGATATAAAACTCACCCTACGGTGATATAAATCGACAAAGGCCTAGAAGGAAACTAACCAGTCCATCCCGAGAATGGCATCATAGCCTCCCATTTCCAAAACATAGAGGCTCCACGAAAAATGACACCCACCAACCTCATGGGGGAAGTCTAAGCGCTGACGCATGCTAGCTTCTCTATTTCCCAAGGGAGTGTCTAGCATCATCATATCCTCATAAGTATAAATAGAAAGTCTATGCAATTCCACAGTATGCACATAAATAATGCTATGAGAAGCTCTTGTATTGAAAAGTGCATAGGATAAAACCGAAGCTTCGAAAATAGTACGTCGAACTGTGGAAGGTCCATGATCCTGCTCTTGATGAACCTGCTCTACTGCAAAAGTATTGCTTGCACCAAAGCCCTGTGTAGCAGCCTGAGATCCCTGAGGTGAACCTTTATGAGCCTGACCACTACATCCATGGCCAATACCCTGGCTTGAACGACCTGAAGAACTCCAGCCCACAGTCTATTTTGGAACTGGTAATCCTTCTCCTTAGCACGAAGCCGAAGCTAATCCTCCTTCACTAGCCACTAGAAGAAGAAACTTGAGTAAATGATATAGATGACCCATCTTGCCGCATGATCGGCACTACACTGGGTCTCTCGGGCACCTAGGATTCCAATGCCCAATTTTTCCACACTAACATCACACCACTTGGTTTCCATATCTCTTAAAAGGTCAAAAGCACACTTTTTTTAATGATGAAGATAGAAGAAACTTAAGAGAGAAAAATGGAACAAGAGAGGAAATCTTTAGAAAAAGTTGGAAAACATGACTACACGGTGTGTAGTACCACTACCCAATGTGTTTCTTTAATGTTTACCCTAGGCGTGTACCTGGATATACATGGCTGTGTAAACCACCCGACTACCCGACATGTTCTTAAAATACACGGCAGGTACTAACCCTTTTCCACCCTACTCATTCACTCCCACATAGTTAGGAACACAGACTGTCCCTGTAGGAAACAACACGGTGTGCTTGTCCGCTACACGACATGTCCCTAAGATCTCTCCCATTTTCGTGTCGTTAGTCAATTGTACTGGTACACGGACCACTACTACACGGCATGTCAAAAGAGACATGGTGTGTACTTGAAATGCCTTACCTGACCTGTGTTGTTAGTGGCACGGCCTGACACACAGTCGACACTACACGGCATGTTCCATACGGACAAGATATGTACGCAGAAGAATAACACCAACTCATGTTGTTGGCTACAAGGCCGACTACATGGTCAACTACACACGGTGTGTTTTCAAGGGACACGACGTGCACTTGATGGAAAACCCTAGTTAGGGTTGTTCGTGACATAGTTGGATACCTATTCCAGACAACACGGCATGCTAAGCTGGTACACGACGTGTTCCTAGAGGAAACTTTACACTCCAGTGTCTCTTCCCAACATAGTCAAGGACACGAATAAAAACTACACAGCATGTTTGCATAAAGTACACGCAGTGTATTCTTGGTTTTTCCAGAAAATAGCCTCAGAACTTCACCGGAGACCAGAAATCACAAAAACAAGCATTAATGTGCCAAATTCTAATCCGTGGGGGCCTATACTCCCCGATAATCCAATCTTGGAATCATAACCATTCATATAACAAGTAAAAAGTATAACAACTCATGATCCACCAAATTCTGATCCTCGAGGACCCATAACACCTCTAAGACCAATGTTTGGTATCCATGATAAAGAAGCATTAAACAAACAATACCCTATCAACATAGCAGGTATTCTATCACAGGAGAAATCATAACAGTATGCATCTTCAATCACAAATTCTATCACAACAACATGAAAATTATATTTCAATCTAGATGGAATCGAAAAATTCATGACATGTTATATTATAACAATTGCATATATGATGAATGATATGGAATACCCTCATCTCATTGGGTTGCAACAAAATAGAACCACAATCATACAAACAGTAATATCACAAAACAAGTGCACCACCCAATGGTGAAATCAATCAAAATGAAACATTTGCAAAACTTGAAAATTGTAATATTCGAGGTAATCATGCTTTTGTTTACACGGGTTCTAGAATGCCCGTGCACAACTATTTACCATGTACCGATTCCGTCCTATCCATGTCTAATGTCGATAAATAGTTATTCAATAGAAAAGGAATGAACCTGGATCTGATACGACTTTGTAAGGACCCAAATCTGGAGCCACTCAACTGGTGCCATGTACCTAGTTCGCCACATGACTACAAGAATGTTTCCCCAAACGCTAGAGGCTACCGACTAGCAGCGAGGGCCATGGTGAGACATTGGGGAAACTATTCCCTCATTTGGTAAGGTATACAATGAAAAGGAAATAACAGTCAATAGCGAAAGTAGTACACAACATACAATGACTGAAACTAAACAGCATAAGAAATGTATAATATAATAATGTTGAAAATGATGTAGAAGGTACACGTATCTAAGGAAAGCAGAAAACACAACAATGTGCTGAAATACAACTGAGAACAAAGTACTTAAAGTAAACAACAACTCTAGTGTCATCACAAGCCTAGGCTCGGTCCTATGCTCTCCAGCTCGAACCAACACTCATGTACCTAAAGTAGAAGGGCCACAATCCTTATCCACACATGAAACCATATAACCTATTTGGGCAGAAAAGCAGGACCCAAACAGGGTGTCAGACTAATCCCAGTAGGAAATCACCACAAGATATGTGCCCTACTGTTAGTGAGCAATATGGAAAAAGTAAAGGAAATAAATGCAGTAGAGAAACAAGAGTACTCTAAGGTAAAAAATCCTACCAAATTTCATTCACATTTATTAATTAATTTAATTCCTTCAATAAAATATCAACCATGAAATCTAGAAAAAAAACTCTATATTCTCAAATCATAACAACTAACATAAGAGGTATCTCAGCAGACTACCTAAACTACAAGCAGTACAAAACACAAGCTTGTTCTTTATCTTGGTGGACATATCACAACTAAGCAAACAATTCTCATGGTGACTCTCTAGGTGGCTCCCACTGGCAGACCCCTCTAGTCAAGTAAACATACAAAGGAAGAGACACTCTAGGAAGCTCTCACCGTCAATTCCCCTACGTTCTTGCAATGATAACAATAGACTCTCCGAGGAAGCACTTACGTCTAATTACCCCTATAGTCTCGATATGTAACTAAGGACACTATAAGGAATCAAAAAGTCCATTTCCCGTTGGTCCTACGAATGATACCAATTTATAATAGACTGTCTAGAGAAGCCCTTAATTGTCAATTCCCTCTTTAGTCTACCACACTAGGTTCCCACAGCCCTGAGTAGTGTAGTCATGCATAATATACATTTATCATCCCAATGTAAGATCAAAAAACTACTTGGCTAATAGCTAAAATGCATCAAAAGCATGTAAACAGCTGGCAATACATTCAATCAATTATATCAAGGAAGGCAAACAATGCAACAAGGTATGCCTCACAAGCAACCATAGCCAAATGGTGATAAACAGCTAAAAAAGTGGGAACACCCATGAGGTTATCCTCAAACATGCTAACAAGTAATTATAAATCATCTAATAATATCAAGCATACATCCAATCTAAGGAAGATAACAATAAATGTTCAAAACCCTAACCTGAGATACCCGATACATGGGTATCCGACACTTTTTCACAAAAAACACTAAGAAATTCATCGTAGGGAAACAAACCACCTACCTCATTCCTAGAAGATCAATATACATGAACCTTAGCCTGTGAAATAGTCTAGAATGGAGAAGATGTACAAAAATGTCTAAAACGTTCAAAATCAGATAACTCTCACAAGAGAAGGAATCCTGAAACGTGGCCAAAGAAGATCCAAGAACTCATTGCTGTAATTATACTGCAACCGATGGAGTTCGATTCAGATAACTGGTTACGCATCAGTGGCTCGGAGAATATTCGGCCTCCTCGGACACTCTGGACGTAATTAAGTGGGGAAGAAGATGAAAATAGGTTTAAGACGCGACCTTGGTCCGATTAATGAAAATAAAAAAGTGCATGGTGTGTACTTCATGAGTACACGACGTTTACTCGCCCTTTCCATACACCGCATTAAGCGGCATCCACATCACCACTACACACCGTGTGTGTGGCCCAGACACGGCCAACCCACGTCCTCACACATGAGAAAAGTACACTCCATGTAAGGTACACAGCGTGTACTTAGAAAATTTCTAGATTTTCTACATTTTCTAAAAAATGACCAGAAATGGAAAAACATACCTGAAACAAAGGCCCGGGTTCGTACAGTGCATTTCATGAAACCAAGAAATAATGAGAGGAATGAAATAAAACAAGTGGGTAAATGATGTTTAATGAAACATAAGGGTTTGAAATGAAGTGGAAAATGTTTTGTAATGTGTTGTGTGAGTTTGGTGATAGTGCAAGGTTGATTACCCCATGTGGACCATGGCCCATGGTAGGGATAGACAGGAGGTTAATTTGATGTGCTAATTATATTCAATTAGAATATAAAAATGGGTTGTTGTAGCTAGTAAGGAGATAATTGAAGAATTCATGAAATTTTTATGGTATGCGTACTAAATCTCGCGTTTGGAAATGTAGAGAGATGCCACCATGACATCGATTTCTAGCTTGGCAATGAGAGGATGTTGTTGAGAGAACTCCTCCGGTATAATAGAAAAAAATGTGGTGATCCATGAAGGAAGAGAAGTCCAGTTCTGAGAGATCATGGCTCGGCTTATATATATGATGGATCTGGACCCAGGGCCGGTTGCACCGAGTATGTTTGAGCTGACCAGGGAGTTCCAGCTGTAGCACCCCCAAACATCACTCGAGAGGGTGGGCCAGAGGCAGTGGAGTTCTGGTAAGAGTTTCTCCAGACGATACTGTATCATCTGGAGCCCCTTTTGAAAAGAGAGTGAAGCTGGCCGCTTATATGTTGCGGGGCCCAGCTAGGTGTGGGTGGGACATTCAGGCTAAAATTGAGCAGGCTGAGGGAATGTCGTGGAAGGTTTTTTAGGAAATGTTTGTGGATCATTTTTACCCAGAGACATTGAGGCAAGAGAGAGATATAGAGTTTATGAGCCTGACTCATGGATCGCTATCGGTCATGGACTATTCTAGTCGCTTTTCTGATTTGAGATGCTTCGTCCCAGTGTTAGCCGGGGATGAGGTAGCAATAGAAAGATGTTTCCAGGATGGGTTGAGACTTGAGATCAGTTCTTAAGTGAATATCTTCCGCTTGAAGAAGTTTTCAGAGGTGATAGATCAGGCACTCATCTCTGAAGGGAACCCGAAGTGAGATTCGGGTGGTGGGCTTGTCGTTCCAGCTGGGCGGACAAGTGGGGCATCTTCCGAAGGTCGGAAGCATTGTCTAGAAAGTTTCCCACAAGGTGGTCAAAAAAGAGGGTCAGCCTCTCCGAGTGGAAATCAGGTGTTCCATTATTAGTGCGGCAGGCTGGGGAATATGTGTGGTCAGTGTCCTTGACCTCCAGTTGAGTACTGTTCATGCAGCATAATGAGGCATGCGGAGAGGTTCTACAGGAACTCTTGACAGATGGGTTAGCATAATGAGGAAAAGTAGATTCCGGATACGGGAATGGGATCAGATTCCCTGTATCAGGAAGGCAGTTTGAGTTCCATGGGCTGTACTGGCAGGGGTAGTGGATGTGGAACTCCAGGGAAAGTTAGCTCATGCCAGTAGGGTAGTGCTGCGCAGGGTGTTCAGGCTAGAGCACAGGGTTGAGTGGGAAGTCAGCTTCAGGTAGTTCAGTTTTCACCTGGTGATGGTGAGGCCTGACCATCAACTGTTTGAGGTACGATCCTTCTATCTTCTATATTTTCTAGTGCGTTATTTTTCACGGGTGCCACACGCTATTTTGTTTATGCTCAACTTGTGGTAGTAAGTGGTTTACCTTTGGAGAGGGTGTGTGGAGTTATGTAAATGGACACACCGTTAGGAGTGCGGGTTGAGGATATCAATCAGTGCAAGGGATGTGCCTTGGAAGTTGTTTGGTATCTTTTTCTGTTGGACTTGTTCGTTATTGAGATGTTAGGGTTTGACCTACTCTTGGGAATGGATTGGTTGGTGTTGTATCGTGTGCACATAGATTGTTATCATCGCAGAGTATCGTTCAGGTCACATGAGGGCGACGCTTATGTCCACCATGATGAATGGGATGTTTGAGCAGGGCGTACGGGGCTGTTTTGTCAACAGATGAGTGGACTAACAAATATTGTGGTATGTATCATTTGTGATGATGATGAGGTAGGGGAGCAATCTAATTTCTCTCCTATGGTGGATCAGTTTCCGGATGTGTTTCCTGAGTATTTCTTGGGGTTACCACCCGCGAGGGATGTCGAGTTCACGATTGAGTTGCTGCCGGGAGCGAAGCCAGTTTCTATTCCTCAATACCAAATGGCAGCAGTAGAACTCCAAGAACTAAAGGTTCAGATTGAGGAGTTGGATCGTAAAGGGTTTATCCATTCTAGTACATCTCCTTGGGGATCACCTGTGCTTTTTGAAAAGAAGGCCGATGGGTCGTTGAGGCTGTATGATGACTATCAGATGTTGAATAAGATAAAGGTGAAAAATCCGTACCCTCTTCCAAGAATTGATGACATGATTGATCAGTTGAGGGGTGCATCAGTGTATTCTAAGATTTATCTGAGATCGGATTATCACCAGTTGAGGGTGAGGTCTTCTGACGTACTGCGGACACCTTTCTGGAGTGGGTACGGGTTGTTTGAGTTTGTATTAATGCCTTTCAGCTTAACCAATGCACCAGAGGTGTTTATGGATTTGATTAACCGGATTTTTCATCTCTATCTAGAATGGTTTGTGGTTGTTTTCATTGATGATATCTTAGGGTACATAAAAGATCACGACGATCATGACCATCATCATGACATCATCTTGGGTAAACTAAGAGAGCATCGACTATATGCCAAGTTATCAAATTGTCAATTCTAGATAGGTGAGGTACATTTTTTGTGTCACATCATCTCGGAGTTAGGTGTATCATTGGATCCAGAGAAAGTGCAGGTAGTAGTATCTTAGTAGCATCCCAAGAGGGTTTCTAATGTTCGGATTTTCCTGGGTTTGTCCATGTATTACCGAAGGTTCATTGAGGATTTCTATCACATGGAAGCACCACTCTCGGGCTTGACCAATAATGGAATCAGGTACGAGTGGTATGAGGCCTCTGATAATTCCATTCAAGAGTTGAATAAGATGTTGATGACCGCACCAATCTTGATCTTACCTGAGCCATGTAATAATTACTGCGTGTTTTGTGATGCATTCGGAATTGGACATAGGGCTGTGTTGATGCAGGATGAGCAGGTTGTGGGTTATGGGTCAAGGCATTTGAGACCTTATTAGTGGAACTATCCCACTCATGACCACGAGTTGGCTATAGTGGTGTATTTATTGAAGAGCTAGAGGCACTATCTGTTGGGATAATGTTTTACTGTGTTTACCGATCATAAGAGTGTAAAGAACATATTATCACAACGGGATCTGAATCATCGATAGTGAAGATGGGTTTAATATCTCTAGTATTTTGACATTGAGTTGGTGTATACGTCGGGAAAGTTAAACAGTGTTGTTGATGCTCTGAGCATGAAAGTTCAGAATCAGGTGGTTCAGAGTCCAGCACCGAGTGGGAGGTGATGGCTCTGTTTACAGAGATGCACCTGGAGGTGTAATAGGAAAGTGGTCAGGTCACTCTTGCTTATTTAATAATGGAGTCAATTCTTTAGAGCCGAGTTAAAAAAGTTCATCTTGATGATCCTGAGTGTTTTATCATGAAGGAAAAGCTTAATGGTAGGCAGCTACCTTCTGGTTGGGCTGTCGTTGCGGAAGGTGTTGTTCGGGTTCAGGATCATGTGGTTGTGCCAATGTGTTGGTGGGAAGATTTGATGTGTGAGTTCCATGCATCAAAGTGGGTAGTGCATCCTGGTTTGACAAAGATGTACTGTGATCTCCGAAGTCAGTTTTGGTGGCCTAGAATGAAGAAGTAATTTATGGTCTTTGTGGCATGGTGCCTTAACTATCTGCAGGTGAAGGGTGAGCATCAATGCCCAGGTGGTTTGTTGCATCAATTTCCCATTCCGGATTGGAAGTGGGATGATGTGACCATGGATTTTGTCAAGGGTATTTTGAGGACGCCGTGATATAATGATGAAATCTGAGTTTTTGTGGATCGCTTAACAAAAGAGGTTCATTTCTTACCGATTCAGGAGTCCTTTATAGTCGACCAGTAGGGTGAGATGTATGTTCGGGAAATAGTGCTGTTGCATGGGGTGCCACAAACCATAGTTTCGGACAGAGATCCACATTTTAGGTCACATTTCTGGAAAGGGTTACATAAGGCGCATGGTACACAGGTGTTTTTTAGTACGGCTTTCCACCCGTAGACAGATGAGCAGTCAGAGCGTATGATCCAAGTGTTGGAAGAAATGTTAATAGATTGTGTCTTGGTCATTGGTGGTTCTTGGGAGAGGCACCTATCATGAGTTGAGTTTTCTTACAAAAACAGTTTTCAGGCTATAATTCAGATGGCACCGTCTGAGGCACACTATGGGATTCCATGTAGATCTCCATTGTGTTGGCAAGAGGCTGATGAATCTGAGTTGTTGGGGCCAAGTATCGTGCATGAGACTTGAGAGATAATTATGTTAATCAGGAAGCTGATGGCTATAACTTAGATTAGGTAGATGTCGTATGCATATCGGAGGTGATGTCCTCTTCAGTTTTTAGTGGGTGATAATGTGTTCCTTTGGGTGTCGCCAAGGTTGGGTCACTGTTGGATTCGAAAGCAGGGTATGTTGGCAGCCAGGTATGTGGGACCTTTTGAGATTTTTGGGAGGATCGGACCAGTGGATTACTGATTGGATCTTCCATAGAGGTATGGTGGGATGCATGATGTGTTTCATGTGTCGTAGCTTCGACGGAATCTCCCTGACCAATATCACGTGGTTGATGTTGAGGATGTGGAGCATGAGGATGATGTGTTCTTTGAGGATCATCCAGTTAGTGTGGTGGATCTTAGTGAAAAGGTATTGAGAGGAAAGGATGTGCCATTAGTGAGAGTGCTATGTCATCATGGGAATGTTCAGGAAGAAACCTGGGAGCGGGAATTGTATATGTAGGCTCAGTGGCCTGAACTCTTCTCTTCGGTGGAGAAATGAATCTTGGGAACTCGTCTCGAGGACGAGCCGTTATAAGATGGGGAGGTTGTAAGATCTTGGTTTTTGGAAAGGTATGTTTTCACTATGTTTTGGTTGAATCCCGAGTTTCGGGCTTCAAGGGATGTCTTCTAAAATATGAGAGGCCTTGGGGGTGTTTTGAGGGCTCGGGGAATGAATGAATGGAAAACTAGGCAAGACCGTCATGGGTGCATGGCTTGCGCACGTCCAAGAAAACCATACAGCCTGCCTAGGTAAACCATGTAACCCTTCTCCTCCGGGCAGTAGCATGCGCATGGTTTGCGCGCGGTATGTCAAAACATGCGGAAAAACTATACGGCCACATAATGTTGGGAAAAAGTATATTTTTTCCACTTCGGGATTGTAAACCCCAACTCGGGAGTTTCCACCATTCATCCCCTCTCACCCTAGGGATGAACCAAATCTCCCAAGAGCTCCAAAAGGTCGATCTCCCTCATTTCTAATGAGTTTTTGGTGTCTTTGGTTGCAGATTGAAGCTCTGGGTAAGGCTAATCCCATTCTTGATTCTCTTTTTGGTTTAGGGGTTGTATATTCTCTCCCTCTTGTTTCGAATCTCTAAAACACTATATTTTTTGGTGAGTTTTAGGTTGAACTTCCAAAGGTTTGTCGGATCGAGGTCCATGGACCCGATTGAGAGTGTGTTCAACAGTGGTTTCGAGGTAGGTGGTCTACATGTTAAATCCCAGGGTTATTTGGGTATTTGTGCATGTTTAGTTGTGTTCTTTATTTCCCTTGGTTACGTTTTTAATAACCTAGGAAAGGTTGGTAATATTGGTGTTTAAAATGGTAAATGGAAACTCTCATGATCCCCATGGGATGCGTTGGGAAAGGCTTGACCTAATTGGGGTCGTCCATGGGATGTGCCGGCTTTTCTTGGACATAGGGAATGCGATTTAACAAGTGACCTTGTTGTAATAGAGGGTAGAGACCTTGATTAATTTGTTTTAATGTTTGTTGAACATGGAATTGATGTTAGGTGATTCACCTAGATGTGGAAATAACCTAAGGGTTAATTGGAATGGGTTGAATGGTTGGTTCATGGGAATGATGAACGAGTTAAATGGGTTATTGTGTAAAATGATTAAAGACCATAATGGGATGAATTATGGGTCTAGTGTTGAATGCTTAGTGAGATAGGCATAACACATGAGAATTGGGTGAATGGTTAAAAGATGTGAAATGGAAATGTTTTAATGGGTTAAGGCATGGTGTGAATTCCCGCGTGGTTTTTTTGTGAATGGTTTGTCCAAGGGAAATGGTATGGATGGTTGATGGTTACTTATATATATATAAGAATGTGCACATGGCTTGGTAGATAGGGGTATGACATGAGGATCTATGCCCACGGGTCAAGTGAAGACTGATGCTCTGAACTCCACCCTAAATCCATGGGTTAGTAATGGGACTGAGGATCTATTCTCCTAACGATTGTACCCACCCGGATTGAGGCATTGAGGTGAGGATATGATTTCTACAAGGGGGTTCATCTTAGTGAGATAGGATAACTATATGTTCACCCTATTCCATGTGATTGTTTTCCATAGACCCATGTAACATAGTGTATATGAGTAACCCATGGAAATGTGATGAATTGGTAAGTGATGATAATCGGTGTGTAATGAATGGTAATGGAAGTAGAAATGGATTTGGCCCTGAACATGTTAATGGCACCTCAAGTAATTACTTGGTAATTATCATTCATATGATTTTTAAATTCAATACTTGTTTGAACAAGATATCTTGTAGACACCATTGGTGGTGGCCTACTGAGTTGTACTCACACCTTGCTCGGGCCACCGTTGGGTAACCGAGCATATTTCATGATTGCAGGTTAGGTTAAGGGAAAGGGTCCTTGCTAGATAGTTGAGTGGACATGTATAGCACCTAGTGGAGGATCTGGACATGGATTCGGGTCCATTTTTTGGACTTTGGTTGTTGTCCTTATTTTGGGATTTTTTTCACTTTTTCACTTGTAGTATGACATGACATATTTTATTTTTGGAAACAGTTTTTATAAATGTTCCTTGTTTATTTTTTCTTTTTTCCGCAATTAGTTTATTTATGTTGTGGCTTACTCTGATAAAAAGGGGGTATAGTATCCCCACTTGACCACATAAACCCTCGCTGCTAGTCGACAGCCTTTGGCGTATGAGGAGGCGCGCATAAGGTCATGTATCTACCCTACACCGAGCATCGATTTAGTGGCTTCCGGGTCGAGGATGTTACAAAAGTAGTAATTTTTTAATAGTAACTATGGTAAATATTTTTCACCTGTGTAATGGTTTAATGGGTAAAATAGAGTTAAAACCATAAGATATGGTCTCAAAATCATCTCAATACCTTACTTTATCATATTTAATGTGTGTAGTATGGAAAATTATGTCTATTGAATGAAATGTTTTTCACTAGGTTATATAATTATTTGATTATGATTGTTATAATATTTTAGGAATAAATATATAAAATATGTCACTCTATTGAATTTGATATCTCAAAATGTTTTACAAAAGGATAAAAAGAGGTTATTTTTTGTATTAATATTTTTTTAAAACCTTTTTTTATCATCATAATTTAATCTATTTTTTGTGATTAAATATTTACCATAAATTTTATTTCACTTCCAATATAATATCTATTCGATTAATTGAAAAAATAAAATATATTATTTTTAAAATATTAAAATTAAAACAATTAAAGATAATTATTTTGTTTCAAGAATTTATAGATTCAAAAAACATAATTTAAATGTGTTTAAGGTTTATATTCTAAACATATATTTTTTTGTTTTTTTCAATTTCCAATTATGATACTTGTTTATCAAATGAAATGAATATAATATAATGATAAATATATTTTTTAAAATTATTAAAAAAAATCTGAAAGAGGAAAATTATGCTGATAAATTCTCTAAAATGAATTTTCATTGTCATTTATTTGATAATTTTTAACCTATATGTGCTATTATAACCCTTTAGGATAAAAAATTCATTACAACAGTTGTGATTGTAATTGGATACGTATAGGCTAATACCGAAATGCATGGTTTAAAGTAACACCAATAGTTATATAAATATCATTTTATGGGGATAATTTGTGAATACGCTCAATGTATTCTAATATACATCAATATAGAATAATTTTCCTTGAGAATGAAATAGATATAATTTAAAATATATTGAAATTACCTAGGTTTCCTTTTAATCCCTTATTAATTGACACCCCTTCCTATCAATTATTCATTCATTTATAAGCTTTATAGTATGACTAAAACCACCCCATTTATATTATAAACATACATATAAACTATGAATATGTCTGGGTGTTTTTAAAATACCAATCCATGTGTCATGAAGAATAAATTTAAAGGAAGTCAAGGGAATAAGAGATAATCAACCATACCAATTCCTTAAAATGTCATTATTTTTCTACTTCATCCAAATTTGGTGTGCCCTTATTTTCCATCCCAATAAATGTAAAAACATCACTTTAACAAATTTATATCCTACCTACTCCATTTAAGGGTGTAAATAGTATTATATCACTAATTTAATTATATGATCCAAAATATGTGACTAATAAATATAAATGATATTTATGAAATAATTTTGATTCTGTAATTATAATATAAAACATAAATTCTTAGCTTCCAATAAGTTTGAAGATAATAATGTTTCTCATGTGTACATGTGGACTTAAAACTCTACAAAGCGATATGATCTGTGTTTTTCATTTTTGTTTTACATGACTGGTAATAAAAATATATTTAATGATAAATATGATAAATATTATAAAATAATTATTATATAAAAGATAAGGTTTTTAGCCCTATTTCCTTCCATCGGTGAAAAAGTGAAAATAGATTTCTTTTATACAGACCGCATGTCATCCCACTAAACGATGTAATTATTTTTTGTATCCTGATTTATTAAGGAAGGTTATAACAATTTATATTATTAATATATACTATATTAGTATAATTATAGTCATATTGGTGATGATTAAACCATTATCAATGTCTAAAGAACAAAACTAATGAACCAAAACATATATGAAAAACAAAGTAGTAATCTTCTTGTACATTACTTTTTATAAATTATAGTTAATAAATATTTTATAAAAGGATATATTTGACTCATATATGGGATGAAAAGTATGAGTACTTTTATTTAATATATATATATATATATACAATATATTTACTATATATTACGTTCGAACATATATAAGGATGTCAGAATAGATGTAAGGGATTTCATCTTTTATATGGTATATAAACTACCATATTATAAGTTATATTTTGAATAATTTAAAAATAAACATAGTTTACATTCATATCCAAAATATTTCATCCAACATAATTTGAGTATAATGTTTCTATGAAGAAAAGGGTTTCATAAATCAATTTTATTTTGATGGCTATATTACATCTAAAATTGTCTTCGATATGCTATGAATAGGAGTGTAATGACATACAGTTATTATATGTTTTATTTAAACATATTTTATTTGGGTGTGAATTTTTTAACAAATATTCACATCGTATTTTAATTCTCACTATGATTTTTTGAGGGTTTAGTATCTACATTTTTTCTTCGGGACATATGTTATGTTATACATGTATATTCTTTTAAGAGGTGTTTCTACTGGCCGTTTGTAATGTTGTATCTATAATATCATTATTATAATTTTTTAAATGTTTTCTTTTTTTTTTTATTTCTTCCATGGGGTTCATTTATAATTAAGATACCAAATTGTTAAGGGTTTATTCCAAAATATCACCATAATTTGGGACTGTTTATGATTAAGTATCCACTAAGAAAATTAAATGATCACTCTATATAAAACACAATTTATTTTATCCTGAACTATTATTTTCATTAAATAATAAGATTTAATTCCTTTTATCTCCCTTTATGAAATAAATAGGCCTAATGAGTAATTGTAAAAAAATATTGACTTTATTCCTCTCTTCACTCAAAAATCAATTTTATTCAAATAAATAATTTTATAAAAATGTATTTATGAATTTTTTTCTATTATTCAATTAGTTTTCAATGTTAATTTTACCCATGATTTAATTTATATAAAAAATTCATCAATGGAATATTTTTTTAGTTATCTAAACATGGTACTAATTGTCTTTCTACTGAAAATGTGAAAGGAATCATTATTTTAAGTAACTCTTAATTAACATATTTGAGCACTATAATCACTACCCAAATATTTGAGATATCCTTTAAATGTTTCGATAAATAATTTCCAAAACAATTTTTCCAATTTTTAATTTTTTTAAATTTGAATTTGAACGAGTAAAGGTAATTTCCCATATCAATGTTTTAATGACCCATTTAAGATATTTCTATTCATTAAAAACATCAACCGTTAATTTAACTTTATCTACATTGGGGATATGTTTTAATGATACCATCCTTATTTATTTCCCTAGATTTTTTATGATTATTTTGGATGGGTAATGTACTGACCTTATTCATTGATGTTCTTATAATACATATATATTTTTATGGAATATTGATTGCATTTTTTTGTTCATTCATATAATAATTGAATTATACATTTTAATTGATGGATGGGTCCATGAATTATGTATCTTCTTGATGAATAGGTTGATCTCATAAGACAAAATAGGTTGGTAATTGGAAAAGTCCTTGACCATTTATGTAAGATGAGGCCTTGATATATGTTTAAGATTTCCGAGAATGGGGAATCTAATATATTTATAAGTTCTATGGAATTATGAATTCAATCATTTTACGTCTTTTATTAATGTCCATGTAATTATTTGATTAATTTTGATATCCGTGGATAAATTTAAAGATAATGCAATTATTTATATGGAAATATTTGATCGTTGTTTATTTATTCCATATTATTATTCTATCATAATTTAATTATTAAAGGTGTCATGTTTTCTGTAATTTTACCATACTTATTAGGGATTACATATTTAATAATTCCAGCTACCACATTACATAACCCTTATTAAGCATCTTAGATCACCCAGTATTTTTTTCCTCTAACAGTTATATATGTAAGGATATTATGAATGATATACAGGATGAATGAATATTTCATATTTTATATGATTATGTTTCCAATATAATATAGGAAACATGACAGTATGTTGTTTACAAAGACTACTAAACTGTTGAGTAATTTGAGATGTAATCACATGTGTCTAGTAGGAATGTTATAAATTAACCACTAGATCTGGGTTACTAGGTTTTGGATCCTTGTTGCATTGATCCAAAAATTCCTTGAAATACATTGATCAATATCCCAATATATCATACAGGATTTGAATGTTCCTATAAGACTAACCATCTATATAAAGATGATATGTAGTAATAAATCCTAACTAGGTATCCATAGATTGTGGAATAATTCTCCATAATATTTAGTTAAACCATATATTATTACTAGATGAGGTTGAGAGTGTTACTCCAATAATTTTGACCAATTCATTAATATATAAGAACATGACCTTATCATTAATGAGATATTAATTTATAGCTATACAATATTTATATTCAATATATTTCTCAAAAATAACCCAAATAACATAGTTATATTTATACGAATTAGGGGGTCAAATGATGAAGTCCATGGTGACGTTTTTCTAGTTCTAATAATGTTTGGATTTTAACATCCAAATATTTCAAGAAGGAAACACTATTTTAGATAAAGATCTTGATAAGCCACAACGAGAATAAAAGAACAACTAAATATTATTATTTAAGTGTTATAATTATAACCTAGTTTTTAGAATGGTGGTTATGATCTAGATTAACTAAATTATGAAATTTTGGTTTACACATGATAATAGATTGAATTCAATGGTTTTCAAATAATTATAAATTAGAATAAAAATCAATTGATTATAAATGATGGGTTTTTTCTAAAAAAACAATTATGCCAAAAAAGTGTTTGATATTAAAAAATGAAATTAATAACTATTAGTGAATAATCATAATACAATTTCTACAGTATATTTTAAATAAAAACTTTTTAAATTTATCAAATTCGTTTTATTGGCGTAAAATAATAACAACACCAATTATAAGTATTAAAAAACATTTCTAAAAAATGATGTTTTTCACCTTGTATGAGAAGAATTATTTTAAAACAATATTTTTATTCTTTTAAAAATTATATTTAAATGTTAAAATTATTTATAAAAATATTAATATTAGAAAATACTTTTTTAGATTTTTTATTTTTTTTCAAATATGTTCCAATTTTTCATGAATAGTGAAAATACAACATTTTAATTGAATACGATACTTTCATCAAAGTAATTTATAATGTTAAATAGTATTTTCAATTATATTTAAATTTAAATTATATAAATAATTAATATATCAATAAAATTAATTTCATTTTAATTATTTTCTTATATAATTTTGAAATTAAGGAATTTAAAATTTATGGACATTTTCCTATTAAACACAAAATGTCTTTCCCCGCCTATAGGATAAATTATATTTAATTTTCAAAATTTATGCATTCTAAAATTTTAAAATTTTATTTATTATTTTTAATTATAATTTAAAAATTAATAATTAGGATTCATTTATTTTTGAATAGTATGAGTAGAAATCATTTTAATCTTATTTCCAGGGTTATGGGTATATCTGGTAATTATTGGATAAATAATATTATAGATATTATAAAATTACCTTAAAAGCAATCATAGTATTATTGGATGCGTTTGTTTAGACTGAAATCATTCTAATTCTTAATTTATTTATCCATGGAGCAATTTGTATGACTTTAATCCCCATATTGTCTATTATTTTAGGAATCTTTTTGCTTATCCAAAAAATTTATTTAATAATTATAGAATTTCTAATATATGGTTATTTGGAGGATATATAAGACTATAAAATGTATTTGGGAATATGAAATTTTTATCATCATCATTGTTTTTCTAATATTTATGGAATAAATAATTACATTAAAATCCATCGTAATGATGATGCAGTAATTGTTTAATTAATGAAAAAAAAATTATATTAAAAATATTAAACTAAATATAATGTTAGAGAATTAATGTTGTAAAATAATTCTATAGAATATATTTACATTTTAATTATAATTTTCAATTTTTCATAATATATTATTGTATTAATATTTTCCAAAGTCAACGTAATGAATTCTGTCAAAATTTATAATAATGATATTTTAAAATAAATAATATATTAATAAATTATGTATATTTCCTAAAAAGAAAGATTCCGGAAAATTATTGGGAAGTGGTTATAAATTTCATAATTGATTCATTTATAGGTATGCATAAAATTTTTAGTCAAAATATTATCCTTAAAATACTATAAACATAAGTTTTCATGATAAGAGATAAAGTGGTAACATAAGGGTTAATTCCAAAAGATAAGGATTAGAAAAATGTAAAATATTATTTTTATGAATTTTTTTCTACCCTTAATTATCATATATCATATATAAATCATTTTTGGGATTTTTTTTATAGAAATGTAATTTTAATTAATTTTCAATTTTGAGAAGTTCTATGAGTTCCTCTCTCCAATCTTATAAAAGAGGATATCTTCATTCAGATTATTTACGATTAAATAACTTTTTGGATAAAAGATAGATATCAAAATATTTAAATATAATCCATACTAATTTTATATACCTCTTATTTTAGTAATAACATCACCCTTAGAGGTCTTAATGTTAAATGAAAATGATATTCTCTGAAGAAGATGTATCATTTTAAAACAAGAATTCTTATATTATATTTCTTTGACATCCTTAAAATTTTTATAAAACACAATAAAAATAACTGAATTATAATAAATCTATATAGATGATATTATATTTGATCCATGACCCAAATTTGCATACTTTTCTCTCTAATGGGATAACAATTCATCATCTGTGTGTACGGAGGACTACCACATTGGGAACTAATTTAATTTATTTTCCATCACCCCCCAAAAACATGTTATAAAGATAGAATTAAAGTTTATAAATTATATTATAGTTATATTTATCATTATGAAAAATTAATATTTGATTTACCTTCTAACCATTCCATTCACAAAAAAAGGATAGCATCGTTCGTGCATACGTGTGAATTATCTCCACTAAGAAGCGATGTGATTCATTTTTTCATTACCACAGAACATGAATGATATATATATATATATATATGTAAATTTGGAAAAAATCTATTATATTTATGATATAATTATCCCTATATAAAGATAAAATTATTATTACATTCTTTCCATAATGATTATTGAGATTATGAAATGTTACTCCTCCGTTCATACGTCATACTATCTATAAGATTGAATCATAGTTCATATTTCATATCCATGTTTAATTTATGGATTTAAAAGTATAATTTCTATATAAAAACATATAATTATATCATGATTATTATTCTTTCTATTATAGAATAATATTTTATATGACTATAGAAATATTACCATTGTTATTTTTGGCTCAAGTTCCCAATATCATCAAAACATCCATCATGAACATACACAATTAAGTAATTTATAAAATAAGATAATAAGTGATATAAGTGAAATAATAAATTTGTAAATGTTCTTAATAAATTATAATTTAGCTTATTTTTATTATTCATTAATATAAATATTACACGTGATAAGTCAGTCATAAGGTTAGATACTATATTACTAAAAACATCATTTTAAATGTTTTAAAGATCTATTTTAAAAATAAATTTCTTTCATGTCCATGTTTATGAAGAAAGATTTTTAATGATATTTTTATAGGGAATTGAATTTTTTAAAATTTGAATATTCTAATTTCTCCCCAATTTTTTATTTATGTAATGGACTTTCTTTTGATACTCATATTTAACGTTTCTCTTTTATCTCCATTAAAAATGTCAAAAAAGAATGTTTTTTAGTTATATTACATGACCAGATTTTCATTCCTCACTAATTAATATTTTACTTCTATGTTTATGGAATTATTTTCAATGAAAATGATTTCTATATTACTTCTGTGGTTCAAATATCAAAAAATATTTTAACAAGAAACCAATCTCTTAATATCGAAAAGTATTTTAATAATGGTTTTAAAATAGTATTCAATGTTATTATTCATGATATGGGTTGGGACATTGTTTATTGTGGTTTGACCCCATTTTAGTTTAATATATGATTTTTTAAGTTCCATTATATCTCATGATTTCATGGGTTGATCCCCATTATCACTCACTATGTGACAAGTGATCCACATTACAACTCTCCAATGCATTGCGTACTCAAGAGATATAAGTTGACCATAAGGTTATTACATTTTTCAGGTTTTATAACGACCCAATATTAAGATACATGGATACTAAATCATTTTAGAATAATATAAAACACGTCCCAATAATACATGACCAAGGACCATATTTGTTTAGTGTCTTTGGAAACATTGAAACAAATTTTTCTATCCTACTGATATATCTTTATATTCTCCTATAATGATCTCCACCTTTTGTACTACTACCTAAAATATTTTTTCATAACCTACAGAAAGGAAACATAAGAATATTGTGAGATTAAATTCTCAGTTAGGGTAAACAAGAGATATATTAAAGCATAATCATAAGCATAAGGATGTGAGATTGTGATCATAAAAATAGTCAATCATACCTTGCATATCCAAGATCATATTCATGAAACATAGAATAAATAATGGAAGTTAACAATACATCAATCATATTGAAACAAAGAACATAGGGCAAAAATTCCAAACACTGGAATAAGACAATGAATTTTAGAAGACACATAAGCATATAATGATTTCCATAGTAGTCAGGGATCCACTTCTAAGACCATATTAGTATTGTGGGTTTACCCCCTATACCATCATATTAGTCAGGGTTCACAATAATTCCCATCTTAGTATCATGAGTTCTCTCATCACATCATCTTTGTAGACATAGTTAACTCATATGTCTATATTTGTAGTCAATGTTGACTCCCAAAACCATATTAATTAATCTCATGAGATATAAATCATTACCTAATGAGTTTTTGGGAGATATATATCCCACCCATCATATAATGAAATCATATATACATGTTTCACAAAAACATAAAAAATTATCATAAATATAATAAAACGAATTAAATGGGAATCATAAATATGTAATCATATCATTACATATGGAAAATATATAGAGTTCATAATCATTTGATCAAAATCATATCACATGAAAATAACTGGGTTTGTTAAATATCATTTCATAAACACATAAACTATTTAGGGAAATAATATGAATGTTATTCTTCAAAAATGACAATGTATGTCATAATAGTTGGGGAAGGAATTTGGAAGATCACATGGAACATAAATTTTCATTAAAAACAGTTTTTCTAAAACATAAAAGATTTGAAAACCCCTTTTAATTGAAACAATTTTAGAAACAGATAAACAAATCATGAAAATAATTTAAAATAGTTCTTCAGGAAAATATTATTTATTTTTTGAAATAGTTTTTTTAATAACATTCTATTTTATAATAATATATTTTATTCAAAAATAACATTGTAATATTTCTTGGGAACCTTCAAGGTAATAAGGTTCAATGAATTTGTAAGAACCATTAATTTCGTATATTTATAAAACATTCCTCTCATACATTTTTCAGGACAGTAAAAAGTACATCATTTGGAAAATGAAAAAATCATTCCTTTCAAACTCTGCAGTTAAATGTCATAAATGTTTAACGATTAATTTTAAAAATAAAAGGATATTAGGAAAACATTTTATGAAAACATTTTTAGAAAACATGGGTAGGGATAATAAATATTCCCTAGGAGAGACTTAGAAGGAAATAATCTCAAATATGGGAGAGACTGTAAAATAAATAATCATGACATTATAATAAACAGAATAATCTTCCCCATGTAATAAAGATACTCATAGTAATAAATAAATATCATAATAATCTGGATAATACTAATAAAATACACTCATTTGTATTATATACACAACGTATAAGAAACAATTAGTGTATAGAACAAGTGCCTCACAAATATAAAGTTGAGAAAAAAATACATTACAAAAATACTTAAAAGTAAATATTTTGATAACATTTTAATGAAATTAAAAATTGTCGTTAAATTTTCTTTATAATATTTTAAATACATATAAATAAATATTTATAATAATACCATGAATATTGAAATAGATAAAGGATTAATTCTTTAAGCATTCCTATCATCCCATACCACTTTGAACATATTTATACAATACCCAATATCATAAAATGAATATTCAAATACCTTGAAGATAAAAATATTAATGGTATCAAATATAATAGGATATTTACATAAAAACACACAAGAAACTCATAGTGAACATGTCTTATATCTTACAAAAATTAAATGTGTGACGGAAATCCCTTACCTTAAGTATGATACACTTCGTGTGTGTCCAAATGTTCTGTATAATGGTTTTAAACATATTATTAACTTATATAATAATCATAATAATATTTATGAAATCATATATGATTCTTTTGTGGCTTTATATTACCCATTTATTTGTAATTTCCAAATTAAGGCAACATTTCGGGTAATAATCACTTTCTTTATTATACGTGTTTTGACTTGTTATTCTGGATTGTATTACATAGATCATGATTTAATTAATTGCATAATTTTTTAAATTATTTATATATAATATATATTCAGAATATAAATTAATATAATTGATATATATATATATATGAAATTATATACAACGTTCATGGTGATGGTAGGTCGTACGTCTACATGAACATTATTTCTGTTTTCATATCATATTGAATGGAAATCAGTGAATGAAATATATGTACATAAATGTATATATATAATATTACTTTAGAATTATTATATAATTTATTTAATAATTAATAATACTATATATATATTATAATCATCACTTTATAGTGAAAGTGGAAGATGAATCTCATCACGTCGTGGATATGGTGACCGTACATACACACGAGTGATGATATCATTCTATATTGGTAAATGGCAGTGAAGTGGCTAGAATAGAAATTATAAAAAAACAATATTATTTCATATTTATTATCTACATCTTTTATATTCATCTTCATACCCATATAAATAATGTATACACAAAAAAAAAAGTTTACACCACGGCGTGGAAACGGTAAGCCATACGTACGCATGAATGATGTTATTGTTTTGGTAAGATGTGTAAAAGGGAGAATATAGTTGTACCATACTAATAAAAACATATAATAATATATTATATTATTGAGATATTAAATTGGTATGTAATAAATATAGAAATAATTATTAGAAGAAAAAAATAACAATAAATTAAATTGGTAAAATAATTACCTTTTTTCTGAGTGTCAACAATTGATTTTCACAGAAAGACTCCATAGGTGGGATTTCATCCAAATTTATATACTATAAGATGAATTTATATTGGTTGGAAGAGGAAATGTTTTTTTAATTTCAGAGACAAAGGTTTATGGAGGTGACAATTATAGAGAATTGGAAGTGCCATTTTATAAGAGATGTAAGGGGCACTTTTGGATGATCTTGAACTGTTAATTTATTATAAATTGAGTTTAGGTTTAAAATAGTTCAAAAGTGATTTAGTTCTAGGATAATATTATTATTGGTATAATTCCAGTCATCCAATGAATTTTAGGAATTTTTCGATCATCATATTAACCTTATCTTTTGGATTGAATCCTTAGTTAAACAGTTTAACTCTTACCGTGTATTCTAGTATTTTTACACTATAGGGTTAATGTAGTTATAATAAAATTCCAAAAGGAACCCAAAATTGGGTCATTTATGAAATAAGGGATTCCATCAAAGTTAATTGGATGAACATTACTTTTTTATGAATTTAATAACATTTAATAAGAGATTATTTATTTTAAGAATATCATTTATGTCAATTTTTATACTATTCAATTTCACCATTTTAAAAAGTATCAAAGCATCATCATAACTTATAAGAAATAATTTTAATATGTCACTAACATGCCTATGATAACTTTAAATTACCTTTATTTCATTAAATAGGTCAAATTATATTTATTCTAATATTTTTAACACCATTAATTTGTTATCTGAATTAATTAATCCATTATTAAATCATTATTATTCAATCCGTTGTTTAAGTTATTTATTTTATCTAAATTAAAAAAAATCATGATGTGTATTTATTTATAACTATTATAATAAATATTTATAGTTTAATCTTTTATATATATAACCCTATATTAAAAATTATGTAGTTATTAAAGACTGAATATTCCATTTTTAATTCTTCATTAAAAAAAATAAAATAAATGACTTAATTGAAAAAACGTGTCCTAAAAGGGACAATATTTTCAAACTATGGTGGATTTTTATTGAAATAAACTTATCAAATTAATTTATGACAAGTTTTTGGGTAATTTTATATTTTTAAAATTTTATTTTTATCTTTGATTACCCTATTTACTTTTAAACGCTGTAAATAAAATTTAAATGCTACGATTCACCAAAAATTATTTTGATCCAATTAGAACAAACATTTCATACTGATTAAAACCATGAGTGTCTATTTTTTCAAAATTCTATTCACATTACTGGTAAAACTATGTTTACTATTAATCACACAAATAAGGATAAAAGGCGGGTAAAAGAGATATTAAAATTTTCAATACTTTTTTATATCTAAATATATTATAAACATTATTCCATCAAACTAAACTATATTAATATATTTATTATTTATCCATTATGACTTCAAAATTCATTTAATGTAAGAATAATAATTTATATGGAAATTTTGGTTTGGTAACAACAATGTTGTATTTTTCTCAATTAATCAAAAAATTGAAACTACTTAGAAAAATTACAAAAACTTCACCCCAATATAATTTTGGTATTTATAATTGGAAAATAATATTTATTTTATCAAAATCAATTTCTATGATTGTCTATAATAATGTTTTTTCATATAATGACATGAAAATAATTTCAATTGAGAAAATAGTTGTTTAAACATATATCAACTTTACAATAAATTATATTTTTCATTATCAATAATTAGAAATTACATATTACTATTAATAGTACAAGATTAAGGAAAAGGATATAACTATCTTGTTTAAAAAATTAAAATAATAAAGGGTTATGTTTCGTAGTAACTTAGTGTTGTGTGCATCGTATGCCAACTTAGTGTTGCACATAACGTACGAAAAGGTAGTTTAGTGTGGAAGTAATATTAGACTAACTGAAAATCTATTTTCAGAAATATGTGAATATAAAAATATAAAAATATTAAATTAATTTTAAAAAAATTACTAAAATGTTAGGGTGTATCTTTCTACCACCATTAAAATTAATTTCTCCCTTAAAATTCATATGAGAGATCAAATGTTTAATATTTGAAAGTATCATTCATAGAAACTCATATCACAAAAATGGATAAAAAAAATTACCTAAAAAATTGAAATTTGAACCATAATGGTTAGACAAAGTAACATATAACTAGGTTTCCACCTAGAAGAACAAAGGTGGAGAGTGAATATACGATAAGAAGGAAAAGCATTAATATTTTTAGTGTCTGATTAAGGTCATCAATCCCAAACAATTGAATGATACTAGGGAAGTTGAGGGTCTAAAATTCATAAATATGTGATGATTCAAGAATCCATTAGTACGAAAAAATTTCAGGTATTAGGACAACATTATTTTTTATAACTTTCAGAATGTTAAGTAATTATGGATATATTTATATATAAAAAATTTCAATCTTGGTTTCAGTTTGAAAAAAATTCAAATACAACCAATACTACAAGGAATGAATGTGGAGAATTTAATTTTGATGATTAAATAACTAAAATATAATTTTAGTGTATCTTAAGGACAACAAAAGAATAAAAAGTATAACTATTTGCATCCAATAAAGCAACAAGAATTAATATAAAAAAATATAAGTAACACTGTTAGTTCATCATAAATTTTTATTCAATGAAAACAATTATACATTAATAAAGTCATTGTGTAGGCTATTGGTAGTTGTGAAATACTTATCTTCCTATAGTCATGGGTTCAAGACCTACAGAATTACTAGAATTGATTGGTTGTCACCAAACATATATGATGCAATTTTTTTAAACCACACTAATATAATATATAAGTTGTACATCCTTGAAATAAGGTTAATAACTGATTATCCATTTAACTAATGTTTTAAACAAAAAAATATGTGCACAAGTACATCCTTAGATGTTAACTAAAACATTTCATGAACAATCAAACTTATAACCATTAACAAAGGTAAAACTCAAAAACTTTAGAAAGATATTGACAAAATTTGCTTAACATTTATTCCCTTGTATATGAAAAAGTGGCTCGTGGTTATAACATTAAAAACATTTTATTACCCTTATTCTATATTATTTTAAAACATGATAACATATTCAATTACCATAAATCTATTTGGAAAATATAAATTCTTCCAAATTCTAATGAATTTTTGATCTATTAAATAATTCCAAAAATTGTGTAAAAATCATCAATTATAGAATAAACCACCTATCAAAAAGTCCTTACTTAGTTCCAAGGTTATCAATACTCACTAATACCAACACTTTTTTTAACATCTCATTTTTTCACATTGGTTTTTTAGAACTGATATGAAAATATTTTAAAATCAATTTTTCATGTCCGTTATTATATAAATGACATGAACATCCATTTTTCTAATTTCCCAATATAGTTATATAAAAACCAACTTGAAAAATCCATTTTATTTGATTTTCACATCAGTTATTTAATAACTGATGTGATAAATGTTTACAAACATGTGTTTTATTTCCCACACATTGATTTGACAGGTCGTACAGCTCCAATAAAGTTTCTGATCAAATTTTATAGTCATCGTAAGTTGAGTATCTCTTAAAGAACTCTTAAGGATGGTTAATTTTTGAAGGCCATAACTTTTAATATGAAACTCCATTTGAGCTTCGTGACCTGTCAAATCAAAGAATGAGAAATTCATTATATTATTGTAAACATTTTTACCTCGATTATTAAATAACTGATGTGAACGGTTAATGTAAATTTATTTTTCAGGTTGGTTATATAATAAGAGAAGTGAAAAATATGTGAAAAGATTAATATATTTTCAAGACCGTTTTTATAAAACCAACGTGAAAGATAATGTTAATATCCTACCGTGATGAAATTTCGATTTTATTATATTGCGGCATATACATTTCCAAATTCCTCCTAATATTTTTAATACCATGATTACTTTTATCATATCCATTATATGATTTCATTATAAACATATCCTAATTTAACGATAATTTATTTCAACCATCATCGTTCCCCAAACTCAACTCATTTGATCTTCAAAGTAAATTAATTATTTCTACTTTTGATGATCTCGTCAAGGTATTTTAAATTCAATATCAATGACTTATATATTTTATGAATTTTTTTCTTAATTGATATACTATTTGATGATCATTTCTTTCATTCATCATCATTCGACCAACTGATCATGTTTGATATTCGACGTGAATCTATTTATTATTTCTAATATCTTATCAAGGAGTTTTTAATTAATCTTCCATGGTTTATATTTTTTATCAGTATTTTTATTAATTGATATACCATTTAATTATTGGTTTTTATTATAATGATGGATAGTTCTTTATATCATGGTAAAAAGGCAAATCATCCTTAAAATTATAAAAATCCTTATAAGATGAAGATATAATTGGCTCATTTGATCATTATTAAAAAAAATATATCAAACATTTAATGGTAATAAATTTTGATATATAACTCTCTTTGAGATCTACGACCTATTAAATCACATTTTATGAAATTATCTACAGGATTGAAACCTTTTTTATGTTGGGTTTTTAAAAAACTGACGAAAAAATGATTTTTAACATCATTTCCTGAATTTATTTCACATTGAGTTTTTAAAAAATGATGTAAAAACCCATAAAACCTCATTATTAATATAGGTTATTAAATAACTGATGTCAGAAATCATATTTTTATTGTCGCTCGCAAAAATGTCACCATAAAAATGACGTTAAAAAACTAAAAACCCGACATCCAAATGATTTTTTTACTAGCGACTTTCCTATTTAATTATTCACATACCACATATATTTATCCAAAAAGCATTATCTTAACAAAAATAACATATCAAGGGTTACCTTCCCAAAGTAAAAATATCACCTTTTCATTAAATTACTTCACCAGTCAAACATTAAATTATAAATACCTACTGAAAAAACATATATAGAGAAATCCATATAAATATAATCATTCATACCTTTTAAATCCAAATACATAAAGACATCAATTATATCGTCCTTATCATATTATCAATAATACATATTTCCCTTCACATTTAGTTTGTAGTCTCTTCATCATTCAGATTTGAACTATTACACATACCACCTTTCTGATTTTCATTAGAATCCTTCCTATTGGATCATTGAGTTGCATAATTACCTTTTTATCTACAATTAAAATAAGTAACAATTGCTGATGACATATGGAGGAAAAAATTAAAATCCATTTCATTAAAAAAAGACATAATTTTTACATTATAGTCACTTACTTTGTGTCATTCTTTTACATAATCAAAACACATTTTGGTTCCTCTAGGAAATTCACTTAGGTGATTCTTTCCACATTCATGATAAAAAGGAAATAATAATTTTTCCTTAATGGTTTCTATTACCTGAACATTTAGTGAACTCATTATTTTAATTACTTGGGGATTTGATGAGTTTGTTAAGTTAATCATTGTTAATAATGTTATGTGAAAATTGGTTAGGAATTTCATCAAAATATTTGACTTTAGTGATCATACCACTTGATTACTCCTCATAAATCCATCTATCACATTCAAAATTAATCTAGTTCCTTCTGATTCCCACCAGATACTAAAACCAAAAGCATAGTGTGAGAATTACTAATCATAGAATAAATTCTCTTAGTCATGAAAATAATTACATATATTATTTATAAATCATGAAACTTTCCATACTATATAAAACCTTGAGTTTATCCTAGGATATTAATAGATATATTATATCTAAATCCATCATGATGGTTCATTAATTGTTTTCAAATTCCTCATGGGTATCTCAAAATAGTGTCAAACCATGTGTGAAACAAGGCCTGTTGTTGTATACCAGAATACCTAGAGTCAAGACAAGAATATATTGTTAAAGTTGTTACCCTAATGTACATATGTTTGAGAGCCACATCCACTTGTATCATACAGAAGTAGATATATTACATGGAACAAACTAAAACAATCCTCTTCCAAAATTATATGACATTTTCTTAAAATTTAACCCATCCTTATAATTAACTTTAGAGACATCCCTAAATATATTGTTATAAATAAACCGTCAGATCTCACTAAGGTTTTCTCATCTTAGTTTCAAAAGAAAAACTAAACTGTTTCTTTGATACCAACTATAATGCCCCAGTATTAACATAAATTGATATTTCATCATGTTAGATCAATGTTGAGTACATTACAATAATACATTCCTGAGGACTATAATGTTGAGTCAATAAGGTTTACCTATGACTTTTCCATTCCTCTATGTTTTTAAAATCACAAACATGTTATCTTAAGGACAATTGTTTTTCATAAGGATTATTTTTATATCGAATATTTTCCTTCTCTAAAGAAATTTTTATCCTTAATTTTTTTTTCTTTTCTTAATCCCTTTAAATATAACTCATTTTATTATTAAGTCAAATTTTGGTTTCATATCTAAAAACTCATAATCTTATAAATACGTATATATAGAGTGTTCTATTTTAATATTCCGAATTTCCTGAAATTTAGATTCTGAATTTTGTAGAAATCAGACTCTGAAATCATTCAAATTCAGACTCAAAATTCCTCAAATTTCAGAATCCAAATTTTTTATAATTCAGAATCTGAATTTTCTCCAATTCAGAATCTGAATTCTCCAAAATTCATATTCAAAATTCTATGAAATTCATATTCTGAATTCCTCTGAATTTAGGATTAATATTCTTCAGAATTTAGACTATGAATTCCTAAAAATTTAGGGTCCAAATTCCACACAATCATGACTCTGAATTCTTCATAACATAGACTCCAAATTCCTAAGAATTCAAACTTTGAATTCCTCAGAATTCATATTTTTAATTCATTGGAATTCAGAATGTGGAGTCTATAGAATTCAGTATCTGATATCATGGTAAAACTGTATATGAATATCCATGTATTATAAACTCCAAATGTTTACATTTTTCAGACACTGATTATTATATTTTTTTAGACTCCGAAAAATATATTTGGTTAAGTAACTTCATTACCATACAGTAGTTATGAAATAATGTTGTACAATCTGTTTTTAACTAACCATTTTTTGAGTGACAAGTGTATAGGTCCCTCCAAAATTCAAGGAATATATATCTATTGGAGAGAGGAACCAACCGTTGGAGAAGTTCCTATAAATAAGTCTCAATCGAATGATCTCACAACCATTCCATCAATCTAGAGATTTCATGCATCCGAAGTGATTTTTAGAGAGTTAGACTCTTATGCCATGTGTGTACTGATCATCTTGATCAACCTACTTCTTGTGACTCCAATTTTTTCTTAGTACAATCGAGGGCTTCTGGGGATAGAAAGTCATAGGTGTCGACTACCTTATAGTTTGAGGACATCTGAGGATAAGACGATAGATGTTTGGATAACCATAAATATCAAGGGCTTGCATGGATTACCAGATAGATTCTGATATTCCTATCGAGAGCTTACCAAGGTGTGGGTTATATAGAATATCGTGAAATTATAAACCATGGGACCACTATCCATGGTTGTTTCCTACCCAATTATTTGGGTTAAAGGATTTTATACATGTTACTTGTATTGTTTCAATTTAATTTCCACTGTATTTTGATAAAGAAATAAAGTATATCTTTCTCATACATTCTTATACATTTTCATACTCTAATAAATAAGATTCTATATTCTTTAAGTTAGAATATTTTCCATGTAAACATTCCATAAGTTTAATTTCTGGAACTATATTTCCAGAACCTAAAATTTTTGTTTGGTAGAACTAAAAAAGGTCTTGTAAATTTTAATTGATTATCTTTTTTAAACATGGTTTTATTTAAGGTTAATTTTTTAAAACATAAAATTCACCTGCTCTAGAAATTGAGCATCTACATCATTATTTTGATCATATAAATGGTATCAGATTCGGTCTATAAAATACATATATTCACATATAATTTTTTTTCCTAAAGATTTCATTGTTTTAAACTATATTTCTTAACTTTATTGCTTATGTTTTTTGTTTGAGATTTTTTATCATTGAATATAATCCTTTTCTATTAACAAGTTATATGGATAGATATTTTCTTATAGAATAGAAGGAATGAATATTGGTTCTACTGGAAATAAAAATCCTACTACACCACCTATTTTCTACAGTAATGATTAGAAGTACTTGAGAGATTAAATGAAGAATTTTGTAATTAATACTGGAGTAGATAATTTTCTCATGCTTACTGGAGATTACAAAAATTTTGAAAAAGAATTAAAAACCATCTCAAACCAAGAAAAGTTAGAATATCACCTAAATTACATGGTACACAATACTTAGTTGTGTTATATGACCACTAATATATATAGTCAAATTTCATTTTGTGATGATTGTACCTCTATCTGGAAGTAACAAGAAGTTACACATTTGGGTACATCAAAAGTTATAGAAACTAGAAGAGCTATTATTAGAGATGAATATCATCTATTTATATTTCCATATATAGAACTAGTATGTAAGGTGAAAAAATGATTTATGACCATTGTCAGCAGTTTATAATCTATAGGAGAGGAAGGTATTGGTGATGATGCTCTTATGGAAATGATTACTGATATTTTTCCAAATGAGTTGGAATCCAAAAAGACAGCTATTGATGAGAATTGGAAAATATCTCAAATTACTATTGATAAACTTTTTTGAACTCTTCTTGAACATGAGACATGAATGAAAATAGATGATGATATGAATAAAAAGAATGATGGAAATGGAAGTATATATTTTACTATAACTAATGTAAATAATAATGAAAGGGATACAAGATCCAAGTCTAATAAAGACATTAATTTATCAGAATATAGTGAAAGTGAACATTATAAGAATCAGCTAGCTTAACATTTTCAAAAGATGAATAAGATAGTTGGAAAGAAAATCATTCAGCATAGATATAAGAATAATGAATGAAAATACAAGAGAGACCCATAAGTCACATGAAATGAATGCAAATGAAAATGGTATATATGGCCATATTGTTCTATGCTTGTGAAAAATGATATGAACAAAACACATTCGAAGAGAAACAAGAATTATTTTTACAATTCTATGGCTAATAATGTCTTGAAGGCTAATGATACATGAAATTCTTAGGGTGGGGAATCATCTAGTGCATTCTCAAAGTTTTAATCTTCTAGCCATAAGAATCTTGGACTACTAGACAAACTACCCATTGAAAATCATTGTCTAATAGCTAAGTTACAAAATGATGAATCTATTAATAATTTATCTTTTAATTCTAATTATACTAATGATAATTATTATGAATCTTCAAGTGATGAATCTTCTCCATCAGGGTATAATATTTTACCTTCTTATAAATAAGTATCTATATTTTCTAAAATTATTAATAATTAATATTCTAAACTCATGAAAAAGCATGATAATGAAAATTATAAAATTTCTATTTAAACTAATGAAGTATCAGATCTTTCTAAAGGTCATGATAAAATGGTTTTGATTTTTAATTAATTTCTAAAATATGTGAGGCAGTTAATTATGAGAATGATAAATATTCTAAGGATCTGGAAAATGTAATTTCTAAGAAAAATATTTTAGAGGTTAGCTCTAGTTATAAAAAAAATTAGGATAAAAATTTTGTTATCAAGAAAAAGATATAAATTTTTTCCTTAAGGAAATGTCTATCAAACTTTACCTCTCGTAATGAAATTGGGACAATATGTATTCCAAAACTCTTTCTTTAAGGAATAGTTCTGAGTTTGGTTAAACCTATTCTAATATAGTTTTTAGTAATAAATAATTATTTTCCCATAGTGCTCTATTTTAGACTAATTGTTAGTGTGGGGAAATTGGGAGAAAACAGGTTCTTTAAACAAAACTCAATCTTTTGGTTTTCATAATCATATTTTTCTAGGAAAAAATGGATTCCTAAAAATTTGTTTTCTGAAATTTATCTATCCAAGAAAGTTTGGATTCTGAAAGTATAACTCTTTTATTATCAGGAAAACTATTAATATTCTAACAAAAATATATGGTACATGGATAGTGGATGTTCTCAGAATATTATTGGTAATAAAAATTATTTAAGAAGATTATCAAGATGAATGGAGGTAAAGTAACATTTGAGGATAATCCTCAGTGAGATATTTTTGGTCTAGTTGACATTTTCATTCTTGAAAATACTTTTATTTCAAAGGTAATATTTTTTAAGGGTCTTATGAATAACCTCATTAGCATATGTAATTTTTTTGATGAAGTTTAACTTATAAATTTCAGAAATGTTAAATTCTTAGTACACAATTCCATCAAATCGTTTATCCTTATTATCCAAAGGTAAGATAATATATACACACTAAACATAGATGACCTTAGGAGTCCTGATCTAACATGACTTAGTGTAATGGATGATCAATCTTGGTTATGAAATAGAGGTATATGACACACTAACCTTAGGAAACTATCAAAACTCTAAAAGAAAAGAATTATTAAGGATCGACCAGAGCTTAGATTTTATTCTCAAAAATATTGTGATCCTCATTAATATAGAAAAAAATATATATCAAGTTTTAAATAAATTGGTGAAGTATCAAATTCTGATGCATTAAAATTAGTTCATACATATATTTTTAGTCTAACACCAACTAAATGTTTTGGAGGAAAATATTATTTAATTTTTCTAGTTGATGATTACACTAGATTTACGTGAGACAATTTTCTCTCAAATAATTATGAATATTTTTTAAATAAAATTTTTTTAGAGCCCATGTTGAAAATTAGAAAGGCCTTCCTTTGATAAATATTCATAGTGATCATGGAGTAGAATTTCAAAATTTAGATTTGGAAACATTTGGTAGTAAAAAAGAAATTACTCATAACTTCTCAGGTCCAAGAACTCTTCAAATGAATGGTGTTTTCGAAAGAATAAATAGAATTTATCAAGAGATAACAAGAACATTGTTGAGTGAATAATATATTGGTAAAAAATTTTGGGATGAGGCTGTAATTACTTCTTTATATACTATAAATCGATTTTTGATTAGACCTATTTAAAAAAACCCCTTATGAATTTTGGAATGGTAGAAAACCTAGAAATTCCTACTTCAAGGTATTTGGTTGAAAACTATTAATTATTAACACTAACAATAATTTATATAAATTCTCACCCATTTCTGATGCTGAAATTTCTTAGGCTACTCCACAACTTCTAAGGCTTAAAGTGTTTTTAATAAAAACTATTTTACTATTGGAGAAACATTACATGTTAAAGATGATAAAACTGATCTTTTTGTTTTTAAATAACCCTATCCTTCATCATTAGATGTGTTTTCAAGAAGTTAATTTCAACCTTTTATAGAATATCCTTTTGATAAGAAAAATGTTTCGGAGAATAGTTCTAAAGCATTTACCCTTGGATATTTCCTACCATATGTTGATGAACACATTTAACCAAACCCAAATGACTTATTTCTTAAGAATCATCCATGTGATAGTATAATTGGTGATATAAATAATCCTACAAAGACTTGAGGTTCCTCAATAAATTAAGTAGACATATAACATTCATTTCCCAATTAGAACAATAATCAATGATAAATCATTATGTGGCAATGATTGGATTAATTCTATGAAATATAGGATAAATGAATTTGAAAGGAATAATGTCTCAACCTTGGTTGAGAGACCTAATGATAATTCTGTAATAAGAGTAAAATGAGTTCTCAAAAATAAGTGTGATGAAAATGGAATCATTGTAAGAAATAAAGATAAATTAATTACTAAAGGATATAGACTAAAATAAAGAATAGACTATAATGAAACATATGATCCAGTATCTAGACAGGAATCGTTTTTCATTTTACTTACCCTTGCAACATTCATTAATTACAAACATTTTCAAATGGATGTAAGGCATGATTTCTTAACTGGGTATGTTCAAGAGGATACTTATGTTGAAAAAAATATGGGGTTTTAATACATAGAACATTATGAACATGTTTTCAAACATACCAAAGTTGTATATGGATATAAACAATCTCATAGATCCTGGTATGATATTCTTATATAATTGCTGTTACAAAAATACTCTATTACGGGAATTGCTAATCCAACTATTTTTCTAAATAATGATAAGAAAAATATTTTTATTGTTTAAATTTATGTTAATGAAATTATATTTGGTTCTACTCCACAATCCTTAGCTGATTCATTTGAAAAATATATTGAAACAGGAGTTTGAAATGAGTATGATGGGAGGGTTATCATTTTTCCAAAGTTTTCAAATGTCTCGAAAACCTAAAATATCTTATATATTTCAACATAAGTATATTAAATATATAATTAAAAATAATGGATATGACAAATATAAAAGTATAAATACTCCCATTGGTACCTCAAATTCATTTAATATTGATGAATCTGGGAAAATATTGATCAAACATCATTAAGAAGTATGATTAGAAGTCTACTATAATTGATAGATAGTCATATAGATTTAATCTTTTCAACCTGCTTATGTTCTTGATATCAATATAATCTAAAGGAATCTCATTTAAAAGAAGTAAAATGATTTTTTTTCATTATTTAAGGGGAACCATGGATTTAGGACACTTTTATACTTCATGAAATGATTTTTTTTTTAAAATCCTTTAAAATGATAATTTTTTGTGGTTGTAGAATGGATAGGAAGTGTACATCTAGAACTTCTCATTTCATAGGATATTCATTTGTTTACTAGTGATTCAAAAACAACACTCAGTAAAACATTCCAATACTGAAGTTGAATATGTGTTAGCTGGATGTTGTTGAGTTCAAGAGTTGTGGATGGAACACAGGCTCACATACTATGACATGAGTTTTACCAAAACACAAATATTGTGTGATAATACTAGTGCCATTTCCCTAAGATAAAACCATGAATATCAATCCCACTCAAAACAGATAGATATTACACATCACTTTCTTTTGGATCACACACTAAATATAGATATCATTCCACATTTTATCAGAACAGAAGATCAATTTGCTGATATTTTTACAAAATCGGTACCCTTGGATAGATTTGAATATATTAAACAAAAGATAGGAATGATCACCATAAGGTAATATTTATTTTTAATTATTTTTTGAAACCTATCTCTATACATTAAGAATATTTTTTAAATAGGTGGAGTACATTTTCTTACTATTAAAAATTTGTCATAATCAAAAGTTTCTATAAATTTTTCTATCTATTCAAAATTTTTCGTAATAAAATTTTTTTTCACACAAAATATTTCATATTCCAAATTTTTCGTAATAAATACTTTTTCATATTCCAAGTTGTTAATAATAAATATTTTTCAATGTCAAAAATTTTCCTAAAATTTTTTGTTTGTATTCAAAACGATTTGAATTTCAAATTTTTTAGATTCAAAATTTTTTCATATTCCAAATTTTTTATATTAAAATATATATTTTTTACATTCAAAATTTTTTTCGTAATCAAATTTTTTTAAGAACCCAAAATTTCTAGAATCCAAAATATTAATTCATTAAGAAATTATTCGAAAATCTAATGTTCTTCAAAAAGTGTTTTCCTCATTACTGATAATTTTCCTAGCAATCCATAAGGTATGATTCCTCACATAAATTTTTGTAATCAATTTTTTAATTGTTGGTATTTTAATCTTGTTCAAAGTAAATTTTCTGGATTGAATTTCCATAAATCTGAAATTATCTCTTCAAAACCTCAAAAGATAGGAATGTACCAAAATCCCTTTTTATCTTTCATCTCTATCGTCAGATATTATCAATCTTGTTTCATCTGTTAGATCAATCAAGAAATATTATTTGACGCCACAATGTCTATATAAAGGCCCCCTAATGGTTTTCCCACATGAGTTTTTAGGCTCCTTCATGCTGATGCTCTACCACACCACTTTAGTGTCATTCCAATTTTTTCTGTTTTACTCAAATCATAATGTCTTTGGAAGCATGCCCGCAAAAGAAAAGGTCAACAGCTATGGAAGTTTATAAATGTAATATCTACATAGATAGGTTAGTAGATAAAAAGTTCTTCGCTAAGTATTATTATTTTATTTTGAATAATATCAAGTTGAATGGATGGGAGTGTCTGTGTGTATCCATACCAAAGGCATAAGATCCAGTTTATCTAGAGTTGCTGCATGAATTTTATGAGACAATAAGTTTTTTTTCATTCAAGATGGGAGGGATATGGTTTCTTTTCAGAGTTATGGGAAAACCTATTCCCTATGATAAAATATTTTAGCTAACATAAAAGAAATTCCATATGAGGTGGAAGCTAATTTATACACCCACAAGCTACAATATGTTTCTGAATGTTTTGATAAGTAGAAGGCTATAGGGTGCCTTTGTTTTTCAGGGGTGAAGACACCGATGATTAATTATATTTCTACAGATTTTTGGATTTTATATTTATGGGTTCAGAGACTTATCATTCTGAGAAAAGGGGATATGTATACATTGAAAAAGAGTCATATCAATATTCTGGATTTTCAGGAGAACCTCAGGAAGAATAATACCTTGAAGAATTTATTGTTTATAATTATGAATATCAAGAATGGGACCCTAAAATTGAAAATAATTATGTATCTGATTATTCATTCCAAGATCATGTTTATTTGTATATATTACTTCAAAATTACATGTAGTTTTATGCCAAGATATTTCAATATATTGATGTTGAGTGGTGATATGCTCAGAAGGATAAAAGATGGCTTTAAAAGAAAGTATGATGAATTTTATGACTTCTTTGAATTCCAGATCGAAGCCTCATCAAAGAAGATGGAAGAAGTAGAGTATTCTAAAAAGGTTTAGAGGAAGATAATGTATATTGAAACAAAATCCAATGAAAAAACTCCTTTATTTTAGGAAACCCAATCAACATCTCTAAAATCGAAGAAGAAAAATACTTATCAGGATGATGTTTTTTCTATCTGTAAAGAAGATAAAGAGTATAAGAAGGATGGAGATCCAAGAATTGGCTAGGATCTGGTTGAGGAAAAATCAATCAATATTACGTTTGCTGAGGTGTATGAAAAATCATAAAAAAGGGATTATTCAAACGAATAATATGTTTGACTCTAAAATAATTCAATCATTTCTCAAAGATACCGAAAACGTATCTGATCAAACATATGAGAGAAGAAACCATGAATTGGATTACCCAAAGGTTCTTGTCGTAGTTGCTGTAATGTTATTGATTGAGGAATATATGAAAATCCAAATATCATATAGTTAACATGAATCACCAAAGGCTGTTGAGATCATTTTGAGAGATGATAAAGGAAAACAAGTGTTAGATGATACACCTAAGAAGGACGTGGTAGATATGAAAGATGTTTGTGGGTCTTCTAAAAGAATGAATTTTGAGATTGTGAAGGAATCCTCACCGATAAGAGAATCTTATTTAGAATCATTTTCTATGGGTCATGATATTGTGGTTCAATCAATGAATAAATTGTTTGATACAATTCTTTGGTTCCATGTATTGACTCGAGATGTTAGACGATTTAACATTCATTAAATTCACAATCTGATTGTATTTCCATGCTTTTAGACAAATTCGTCAGGCATAATGCCGATTTTAAAACTTCTTACATCGGGTATGATTCTCATAGTAGGTCATGCCATTAAATCACTCAGTGGTCTAAGAAGAAAATTGAAATGATGAGAATAATTTTTGACATTCAATATAATTTGAAGGATTATATTGATACCAAATATAATTGGATCAAAGATCTTACTAACAGTTTCAATGAGAACTCAATCAGGAATAAATAGATCAGAAGCAGAATGACAAGGATTAGATTGGGAACCCTAATTCAGTTTCATTGAATCTGAATGGGGGAAGAGATCTTTGAATCTCGTTCAAAAAAAATATCAGTATGAAATAATAGCTTTTGAAGACTCATGAAGAAATTATGAATGCTCAAGAAGAAAATATCAAATATTGGGGGAAGAAAAATGAATATCATGGTCAACTACTCAAATGTTTGGAAGTATATCATTAGGAGCGTAAGAAGCGGAATACCATTTTCAAGAAGCTTATGCTGAAGGAAAATGAAAGATGAATTTTTTCTAAAATCCAATCTTTCATATAAATTTTTTTCTATTCCCTTTATTCATTTTTAAAAATCACAAATGGGGAGAATGTATTGATAAATATAATACTATGTAAATAAGAGAATTCCCTATGTATGTGTTAGTCTATATAAGGTTGAGTTTTATCATATAATATTTATTTATGCCAGAAAAATAATAATCTATTTATGGAAGAAGATAATATGATATTTAATTATTACAAAACCTAATGAGGAGTTTGGCGTATTCACCATGATCAATAAGTAAAGAGAGATATGTTTTTATTTATGTTCATAAAGAAAAAATATGTGTCCTTATATTAATTTTTGTAATAATTTTTATTCTTTCTAAAAATGATGATATTGTTGAGTCAATAAGGTTTACTTATGAATATTCCATTTCTATATGTTTTGAAAGTCACAAACACTTTATCTTAAGGAAAATTATTATTTCAAAAATTTATTTTCACAATGATTATTTTCCATCTCAATGAAACTATTTATCCTTACTACTATTTTCATTGTTCTTTTTATAATATCTCTAAATCAAACTCAATTTATAACTATTTCAATATTCAGTTTCATATCTAAAACATAGGAATTTTATAAATACAACGATATAGAGTATTCTATTTTCAGATTCTGGATTTTTTGAAATTCAGATTCTGAATTCCTCAGACTCCTGACTCTGAATTCCTCATAATTTATACTCTGAATTCCTTAAATTTTGACTGAATTATGTGAAATATGGACTCCTAATTTTATAAAATTTAGACTCTGTATTTTATGAAATTTAGATTCTAGATTCCCTAAAATATCGATTCTGAATTCACTGAAATTCACATTCCAAATTCTTCCGAATTAAGACTTTGAACTCCATAGAATTCAGACTCCAAATTTCTCCAAATTCACACTCTGAATACTCAGAATTTAGATTCCAAAATCATATAAATTCAAAATATGAAATCTATAGAATTTGGATTTTCAATTCTTTGTAAAACATAATATAAATATCCATGTCTTATAGACAATGAATATTTATTTGGATAGATTATGAATGTTATTTTTTCGAAGGCTTAAAAATAGATTAGGTTATTTAACTTCATTTTCCTTACAATTGTTATGAAATTTTTTGTACAATCTATTTCTAACAAACTGCTGTTTGAGTGACACATATATAGGTCCCTCTAATATTTAATAAAAACAATATGACTGTTGGAAGAGGGAGAAGACCATTGGAGAAGTTCATTTAAATAAGAGCTCATTCAAATGATCTCACAACCATTCCATCAATCTAGAGATCGCATGATGCTGAAGTGATTTACAGAAAGATAGAGACTCTTATGACTTGTGTGTACTGAACATCTTGTTCGACATTCTTCATGTGACTCAAATTTTTGTTGATTATAACCAAGGGCTTCAAGGGACAGGATGATGGAGGGGCTTACTACCTTAACATTTTAGGACTTCCGAGGATAGTAAGATAGAGGTACCGACTACTGTACAAATTGAGGGGTTGCGGGGATAGTAATAATGATTTCAATATTCCTATCTATGGCTTACCCCGATGTGTGTATGATATAATTTCTTGAAAGTATAAAGAAAGGGACCAATATCCATGGTTATTGGATACCCTATTATTTGGTTTAAAAGATTTCATTATTTTTTAAGGTGGTTCATCAGTCAAAGACCAAGACACAATTTATTCAAAAAAGGAGAAAGGGAAATTACATTAGTATGAAGTATGGAATCTTATTACAATATTTGTCATAATAAGAGAGAAGATCCACCAGCAAGGCATCCTTCCATGTTAATCCATGGTTTACTCCCATGTTAGGAAGACCATCTACAACCTTGTTCTCTTCACAAAAGGCATGTGTGGCAATGATGTTATCCCCCATAAGTGAATCAATGCAGTTCATAAAATGAGTGGTCAGTGGCCAGGAATGTTGCACCACACCCTCCCAAATAGCATATAAAATAGTGGGTGAATCACATTCAATACAAATATTATTCCAGACCATTTTCTTTGAAAATATAATGGTGTATATCACACTAATAATTTCCGCTTCCAGAGATGAAGAAATACCACAATAGCCAAAGAATCACCCATGGAAGAGACCAAGGTAGTCCTTTAATATAGCACCACAACCCACATGACCTGGGTTGCATTTAAAAGCACCATACACATTCACTTTGATCTATCCTGTGAGCGGGGCTTCCCATAAGACCTCAAAAATTAACAATAGTTATTTTTACATTCCTTCTATCCGATGTTGATGAAGTATCTCAAAATATTTAATGGTGTTTTCATAATGATATTAATAAATCGAAGAAGCATCATTAATGGTACTGAGAATTCGTGTCTTACCTGAATTAAGACTGGATGAGCAGTTTCTGTGAATAATGGAATTTCTGTCATACCAGATCACATGGAGAAGTTGAGAAACCACAGCTAGGAATAGGTTATTGGTCTATTGAGAGGAATAGAGTTCCAAATATCATTTTAATTGATGTCTAATTGAGTCAAGGAGTAACCATATGAAATCAAAAATGTCAAAAATATAATTCCAAAGAGCATAGGTTGTAGCACAAGATAAGAACAAATAGTTAGTATCTTCTCTGGGTTGATGACATAAAGGACTCCTGAAGAAAAGTTGTACACCAAATGACTGCAGAAAAATCTCTATGGGAACACAGTTGTGGGAAAGAATCCAAATAATATTAACTCTTGAGGGTTTCATCTAGGGGTTTTCAAAATATTTTAATCAACAATAATCACGATCATAGTTTGAGACATTATGATAATAGCAACTTTTGGAATCTAGGACACCATTGTGGGCAGGCTCCCAAATACAAAAATCCCCAGAATTAGTGAAGGAATAATTATCTATAACATGAATGATGTTATCAAGAAATATAAAGATACGAGAGCGCATGAAATATTTTATAGAGGTGATGGTATTTTTTAGTGAGGAATCAATAGATACCATAGAGATAAGTGTGGTTCTAGACCATTTATCAAGCCAAAAGTTCAGGGATGAGTTCATGCTAACCATCAACCTAGAATTATTCTTAATATTCACAAAATAATGTCTAATGGAGGGACAAATAGAAGAATTAATATAGTTAAAAATTCCCTTCTGCAATTTAAAAAGGAATCATTTTTAAAAAGGTAAATGGAGTTAGACATGTTATGAATTATACTCTAGGTGAGTCTAGAATAAAGGGAATCATTAAAAAGACTGAGATTTTTGATACTGATACCACCATTTTCTAAAGGTTTGCAACATGTGGCCCATGGGATGGTAACCGTCTTATTTTCCTTAATGCTTACAGTCCAAACAAAATTATTGATATAAACATTGATTTTCTGTAGAATACATGCATGGGATTTGTAGACCATCATTGAGTAAACCATATTGGAGAAAATATTGGATTTCACCAGATAGATCCTTCCAACCATATAGAGTGACTTACCCATCCATGATGAGAGTTGGTTTTTGACCTGGTCAATAGCGTTGAGGAAGTATATGGATTTCGGCCTTCCCCAAATGATTAAAACTCTTAGATATGTGAAAGGAAAAGATCTTTCTTTGATTCCATGAGTTTTGATTATGCCATTTTTTCAAGAAGAAAATAAATTTTTTCCAAATATAACATTGGATTTTTAAATTCTTATAGATTGACCCTATATTTCTTCATAATGAGGAAAGTAATTATTTATGTTTTGAATAATATTTTTACATCCATTGATGAATAAGATTATTTCATTATCATATATGAGATGTGTAGGTACATTTAAATTTCTATCAGCATTTATAGGTTGGTACTTGTTTTGATCCACAAGGCGGGTGAGTAGTCTTCTTAGGTAATCCTCCATAAAAACAATGAGAATGGAAGCAAAGGGATCATCCTGTCTAACTCCCATAGTGAATCTAATGTATCCTTTAGGGGAACAATTGACATGGATGGAGATGGAAGCTGAATTGAATAACGAGTTTGTCATATTGATAAAAATTACATTAAATCCAATGGACGTAATGACTTTAAAGATGAATCCCCAATCAATGGTATCAAAAGAATATCTAATAACTTTTTTAATGGTGATGTTACCTCCTCTGGTAGATTTATTGAGGGTGTTATTTCATTCAGTGACACGAAAAATGTAGTCTTGTATAGACCTTCCCTTGATGAATCCAAATTGATTCCAATAGACTATTTTATTTAATAAAGTAGAGAGTTTATTGGCGAACAGTTAAGCAGTGATTTTGTAAACAAAATTAATAGGACCAATGGGCCATAAAAGATTATTTTTAGATGTGTTTCCTACTATTGAAATTAATGTATGAAATTGATCATTAAGGCCATGAGGAAGATTACCATTAGAAAAGAAATATCTGTCATGTTTCCAAACATCTGTGTGAGTAATCTCCTAGTATTATAGGAAAAAACCATTGTTAAATCCATCATGGCTTGGGTAACTATCATTGTTAAGGCTAAAGGCAGTGTATTTGATTTCGTGATAAATGGTGATGACAAGAAGATAAGCATTATGTTCCTCATTTACCATAACCGGAATGACCTCATGAAGGAGGTCCTTGTTGATATTTGGTCCATTGAAAATATTATCAATGTAAGTTACCACTTGGTTGGAAATTTATTCTTCAGAGTCAATGAGGACATCATCGACTCAGAGAAGGGAAAGTGGTTTGCTAAATTTTCAGATTATTGGAAGAGAATTATATAACTTATTATTTCTATCACCAACATAAAGTCATTTTGTTTTAAAAATTTGTTTATGTATATTGTCTTTAAGGGTAAGAAGAGAATTTAGCTTCATGGAAGTGATGATTTCAATCTGGGGATCCAAGGAGAAATCAGATTTGGTGGAAGTGGTTTGAATTTTAATAATATCCTACTTACGGTTGGATATGTCCTTGCCAATTTCTTTATATTTGGAGTTACACAAACCCTTGAGTCAGAATTTTAGGTGTTTTAATTTTGTAACACAAGAAAAAGAATCCTTAAGATGAATCATAGAGTCCATTCAATTTTTATGACATTTGGACATTCCAGGTCGGTAGACAAAGATTTGTTAAATCAAAAAGGAAGTTTTGGTCTAACCCTTTTGGTGAAAAGACTAATAATAATGGGATGATTGTCTATGTTGAGTTTAGGTAGGGTGATGCTAAAAATGGTGTCCAATGTGTCCAGAGCATGGATATTTTTAAGAGTTCTATCCAATTTTCTAACAACAACCTTATTGTAATGTCTTAAATACCATGTGAATTTGGCACTAGTAAGGTTAATTTCTATGAGGTCACATTTTTAATTGTAGTTCTTAATTCTCTTGAGGAGATTGAAGAATGGGATGGGCCAATTTTTCCACTAGAGGATAGAATAACATAAAATTCCTTGATCACAAACCAGAGATCCTGAAGGGTGCTAGATAACCCATAAAGATCATGCCAAAGGGACCTTTGATCATGATATCTATTCAAAGCATAAATCATGGGGAAAAAATATTTGTTCCATTAATGGAAAAAATCACAAGTGATCATTTGTTCAAAGCATTTAAAAACATAAAGTAAGACAAAAAAACCCAAAGATATTACATAGAATTACCCTTTTTGCTGGCACCTAGAAAATTATAACCATAAGTACAAATGCACCACCATTTCAAGGAAATGTTGATATTTGGTTCTGAAATAGGAAAACTTTTAAGACATTGTTTAAAAAAAATATTTTAAAAACATTTAATGTATCAGGGTTAGAAATGCCTTGGAAATTCCAAAAGAATAAATCCACTAAAACCTAGTTTTGGTGGTAGAACCCCCCTTTTTCTTTTTTGAGCCTCTCGAGCCCTTCTTCTTCATGGATCTTGTAATAATTTGAGATGTAGATAGATTGGATTTCCTTAACTGTTCACTTATAGGGGAAAAAATAACTGTTAGTGGTACTAGAATTCGAAGTGGTCTGATTTTATTCAGTAATTGGTTCTGAGGGGGCCAAAATAGTGTTAGAGAAAATACCAGGTTGAGGCTTTATTTTCACTACCAATGTTTCCTCATTAGATAAGATCATGCATGGTGGAGGGGTCATACCTTTGTTTCCATCTAAGATGACCAAAGCAGCAGATTTGTCAAAGGATTTTCCATCATCATTTATGCGAGCGAAGCCCTCCGTGATATCCTTATCATGTGAAAGTAGATTTCCATAGTAGTGTCCAATGCCTATGGTTGATTCAGAATTAAAAACAGATGGGTCACTGTTATCAGCTGTATGACCATCACCATTAGTGGGGTCAATTAGGACATGTTGTTTACTAGTGTAAGAATAATAATGGTTTTCCAATACTATGTCTATGGTGCCCTCACTGGAAGAAATAGCATGACATGAAGTAGGATTTGGAGGAAATGAAGATGTCAAGACACCAGTGTCCTTGAGTTTAGGAGATGCGTGGCTTGCAGGAGTCCTATTATCAGATGCAAGGCAATCACCATCATCTTTGGGATGAACAAAAGAATCAATATTGGGTTTCTCACAAGAATCCAAAACTAAGCTCTCAATTTCCACATGAATGATTTGGTCCAAGGTGGTCTTCTTATCTTCCTCAACAGGCATATCCCAATTCATACCTGAAACCTCTCCCAAGTGAGATTCTTTCTTCACCAATATTTCTGATTTTTTCTTCAGTGATTCTGACTTGTGTGAAGCAATATTCTTCAATTTCTTGCACCTTATAATTCAAGTTCATTCATTATCCTTTGTTTGGGATATTTGGACTTTCATAAGTCTAAAATTATTTAATGAATGATCAACAATTTTACAATGATTTCAGAATGGTGTCATGTTCTCAAATTCAATATGTACCTTTGTTTTGTTTCTATTATCAGTTAAACAAAAGACCTTTGGCCGTATAGAATCCAGATCATCCTCATCCATGAATTGAGTATATAATCCACTCTCAGAATTTATGGTATGTTGGTCGATCTTGAGAGGGGAGTCAATGCAGGACACCAAGTCATTAATGATCATAGGATGCCAGAAAAACAATCTTAGACCATACAGTCTAACCCATATTTGGGATGTATTATTCCTAAAGGGATGAGAGTTTAAGGTATTGTTCCATTATGAGATCCTTAGCACACTATGATTAAGCTATAGATTCTATAATTTCAATACTCTATTGAGTACTTCCTGGTATCATTGAAGAATATGAAAACAAATCCCTTCCTATTGGAGAATCCCCAGACATGGGTAATCATACTCATCAACTCAGTAGTCGACCAAGATTTTTCAACGTTAATGTATGAAATTCTACACATAACTGAGAACTTACACATATTCATTCTTTTTTAAATATCCTTGGGGTCAGCATTGACTGTGTATCTTCCATCCTCAAGTCTGAGGCATAGAGAGGATTCCATCGTAGTGGGTTTGTAAGGGTTCACCCCTTTGACTACTTCCATGAATGTTATCCCTCTAGTTCTGTCAACTGGAGGGGTGTCTTCATTTTTCACCTTGAAATCACCACCTTGGAATGTTCTTTCCCATTTGGGATTAGAATATTCCATGATAAACCAGAATCATTATGATCTGAAGCAAGCATCACAACCGATGAGCGCAAAAACCTAGTCTCCCTTAGGAGAGCGCCACCATTCATAATCACTTGAATTACAAACTATGACTAATCTAAAAGATTTCAAACATGTTACTTATTTTGATTCAAGTTTATTTCCGCTGCATTTTGATAAAGAATGAATGTATATCTTTCCTATATATTATTGTACCTTTTCATAATCTGATAAGTAATATTTTATACACTTTATGTTAGAATCCTTCCTCTTTAATATTTCCTTATGTTTCATTTCCGAAAACATATTTCTGAAACATAGAATGTTTTTTTAGTTGAACTAAAAGTGGTCAAGTGAATTTACCGTATTTAAATTTTAAAAAAATATTTTCAAGGTTAAAAATTAATGTTTTTTAAATTTCAATTCACCCCCACTTGTATAGAAGTTCTACATCATTATTTTGATCCCATACATAATAGATTATTGTCTTTAAGAAAGTGGAATAAAATTCTTTTATCCTGGTGAAATATCTTCATTTCCCCTATATTGATATCCAACATTTGTAATTATATATAAAACCATTATTCATAACCTTTTGAAATGATACATAAGAAAAGGTTGATCTAAAATGATTAATGAGGGTAAACATTAGAGATAAGTAATAATAATCATGATAATAAGGGTACGATATTGTGATCATAAAAATAGATGATCATACCCTTAATATCAAAGATCGTATACATGAATCCTATCATAAATAATGGATGTTAATATTAAATGAATCAGAAGTAAACAAAGAACATTGGTCAAGAAATATTTTCATATGAACTAAAGATTCAATTATGGAAGTCACATAAGCATATAATGATTTCTATAGTAGCCAATAAATAACTGCCAAGACCATCTTAGTGTTATGGGTTCACTCCCAGTACCATATCAGTAGTCACATGTCACTCCTATATCTATATTATCTTCATGAGTTGACCCCTCATACCATCTAAGTAGATATATATCACTAATATGGGTATTTTAGTAGTTAAGGTTCACTCCTAGTACTATATTCGATTATCTCTTGAGATATAAACCTTCACACAATGAATTGGAGGGAGATATTGGTCCCACCCATCTCATAATGAAATCAATAATACATTTTACACAAAAATATAAACCATTTATCATAAATATAACAGAAGATATGAAATGGGAATAAAAAACATAGAACCATATTATAATATATCAGAAGGATATAGGATTGATAATCATTTCAAAAAATTATAACACATGAAATTAGGTGGTTTTCTAAAACATCATTCCATCGAATCATAAACCATACAAAAAAAATATATGAACGGTAATCTTGAACTATAACAAATTATGACCTCATAGGATGGGAAGGATTTTGAAAGACCTCTTGAAAAATCAATTTTACATCAGATAATGTTTTAAACAAAACAAATAAATTTCAAAACCCTTTTCACTGAAACCATATTGAAAACATGTTAAGGAATCATTACAATCATTTAAAATTGTTCTTTAATAAAATAACATTTCTTTTTTGAAATAGTTTTCTTTTCTTAAAATGATGCACAATCTTAGAATAAATTTTTTTTAAAAAAAAATATCCTTGTATTGTTGTAGGGGAAGCTTAAAGGTAATAAGGTGTCATAAATGCATCAAAACCATTCAGGTGATATATGTTAAAAAACATTCTTCTCATTCTTTTACCAGGAATGTAAAAAAGTAAACCATTTAGAAAATCAATGATAGTGTCCTTTCAAAATGGGTATTATAAAGTAAAAAATGGGTTAAAATTACTTTAAACATTCATAAGGGAATGTGAAAAAAATTTATGAAATTTTTTTAGAATACATGGATGTGGATGAAAAATATTTCCCAATGGATACTTAAAATGAAATATTCCCAAATATATGAGAGATTTTAAAATCAATACTAATCATATTGTAATCAATAAAATCATATAGATCCTGTTTGAAATTAAATCATATGAAAATTTAAATATCACAATCCTCCAAATAATACTCATAAAAGACATTCATGTTCAGCATATACACCACGTAGAAGAAACAAGTAGTGTATGAGACATGTATCTCACATAAGTAAAGGTGAGACAAAAATACCTTACATAAGACATTAAAAATAATAATTTTGAAAACATTTGAATGAAATAAAAAAAATTCATAATATTTTCTTTATAATACATTATTTAAATATAAATAAATATATATGATTAAACCCACAATATTGAAATGGATAAAGGATTATTTATTTAAATATTCAAACCGTCCCATTTGACATTGAACAATTAAATATAATGACCAATATCTTAAAATGAATCACTTAATACAATGCATATAAAAATATTCACATCATTAAATATAATAGTATAAGGACATACAGTATAGACAAAAACATGGTGGTGAACATGGCTTCTATCTCACGAAAATTTAAAATGATATAGAATTCCCTTACATTATGTCTAATACTCTCTATATGAGTCGTAAAATATTATATAATTATTTTAAAAATATTATTAACTTATAATAGAATCATAATAATATTTTTGATATCATATATGATTCATTTATGACTTTTTTTATTTATCAATAAATTCCAACTTAAAGAAGCATTTCAGGTAGTAATCGCTCTCTTTATCGTACATGTTTTGAATTTCTATTCTAGATCGTATTATTTATATCATGTTTTACATACTTTAGGAATGTATAAAATTATTTATATATATTATATAATTATAATATAAAATATATATGTGAAAGATATATGAAATGGAATACACCATTTAGGTAGATTGTAGGCTGTACATACGCATGAATAATGTTTATGTTTTCTTATCTTACTGAATAAAAATAATTAAATGACGTATCTGAATATATATATATATAGTATAATTAGAATATCAGATATTTCATAATTATGAATTATATAAATATATATTATTGTTATCCTTGTTTTTTGAATGTGGAAGATGAATCTATACGGGTCGTGGAGACGGTAAGTCGTACATACTCGTGAGCAATGATATCATTCCATATTTGTAAAGGGCATTGAATTGGATTGAATATGAATAAGAAATAAAAAATATTATGTTATATTTATTATTTACATCCTTTATATTCAGTTTTATACCCATATAAATAATGTATACATGATAAACAATGTACACCACGACATGGAGATGATAAGTTGTATGTACGCACGCATGAGGATATTGTTTTTTATAGGATGATTAAAAGGAGGAATATGGTTGTACCATTCTCAAAAAAACATCTCAGAATGTATAATATTCCAGATTTATTACATTTTTATGGAATCAATATTGAATGATGAAGAATAAGATGAAAAGAACTTTTAATGGAATTGGTAAAACAATTACCTATTATTCGAGTGTCTCCTTTTAATTTTCACAAAATGACACCATTTTTTGTATTTATAACAAAATTATGGGATCTTGGATGATGTGAGGGAGGCTGGAAGATGAATGTTTTAGGGTTTTTCCAAAAAAATGGTATTTGGAGGTGTGAATTGAAGATAAAGAGAAGTGCCGATTTATAAGAGAGGTGAGGGGCAATTTTGATTGTTCATAAACTGTTAATTTATTATAAATTGGTTTCCTATTTCAAATAACTCCAAAGTGATTTATTAAGACTCTATGACGAGGATGGGTCAAAATCCCCTCAGCTTATGAATTTTATACATGTTTAGGTCATAAAATTAATGTTATTTATTGCATTTAACCCTTTGTTTAACAGTTTAACTTGTACTGTGTCTTGTAGCATTTTTAAATTATAAGGTTAATATAGTTACTATAAATGCCAAGATATACCACAATTGGATAATTTATTATATAGTTGACACGATAAATGTTATTTTAATGAATATTATAATTTTTTAAATTTTATAAAATTTTATAAAATTTTATTTATTTTAAAGTACTGATTTTGTCAATTTTGATTCTACTCAATATTTTCATTTTTAGAAATACCGAACCATCACGATAACAACAAACCAATACTTAAAATATCTCACTAACATGTCTATGTTATCTAAAAAATTATTATATGTCATTAACTAAGTATCATAATCTAGCGATTTTTGCTTATAAATGATCATATTTTTGACCTAAGGATTATTTGGGTAGATTGAAATTTATCTAATGAAATTATCCCGAGTATTATGGTATTTTTATAATATTATAACATTATTTTTACCTTTAATTACCCTATTTTGTTTTAACCATGGTAAATAAAATTCAAAAGTTACTATTTAGTACATTTTTATTGAAACTATTAGAAACAAAACATCATACTTATTATAAACATGTATGTATTTTTTTCAAAAATTATTAATAGAGGAGGTCATATTATGTTTTTTGTTAATATTGTAAATGAGGCTAGAATGTGAGGAAAATAGACGTTCAAAAGTTTAATAATTTTTTATATCTAATTATATTATAAAAAATAATCCAATGAACTATAATGGATCAATATATATATATATATACACTAAAATGTATTTAATGTAAAATATAACTATTTAAATGAAAAATTCAGTTTTAAACTAATTTTTTGTATTTTCCATTATTCATCAAAAACATAAACATCACATAAGAATATCAAAAATTCACCCAAATATAATTTTCTTATTCCAAATTCAAAAATAATATTTATTTGGTCAAAATAAATTTATATTTGTGTCTAAAATTAATTTTAATATTTTTCATTTAAGGACATGAAAAGAAGTTTATATGAGAAAATAATAGTCAAAAAATAAAGATATTACCAAAAATTATATTTTTTCATTATCAAAACAATAATAACTAATTTTTAAAAATATGTTATTACTATTTATTTTCCAAGTTTAACATTTAGGTTATAACTATATTGTTTAAATAATTAAAACAACTATAAAAGATGTTTCATAGTAACTTAATGTTTCATGTATTGTACATCAACTAAGTGTTTCATGTAACATATGACAAAGAGGTTTAGTGTGAAAGGAATATTTGACTTAGTGAAAATCTATTTTCAGTGTTTAGTGAGGGGAAATTATTCAAAAGATCAAATTTTTTCGAAAATAAATTCACCAAAATATCAGGGTGTTACATAGTGAATGTAATAGTGATATTGTAATGATTACACAAGGATTTTAGATGATTATTCTATGCATGCTAAGGAATTTATAAGATATTTGTAATGTTTTTTCCTATTTTTAACTATAGAAACTATTTCCCTTTTATTTTATGTCTCTTACTGATATTTTTATGCTCATACCAAATTATAAACTGTTTATTTACATGCTTTTATTGATTTGTAGGGATAAGGATATGCCTAAAGTTAAATTTGTGGAGTTATTTCATGAAAGTTAAACATGGTCTGTTTTAAAAGGTCTTTCTTTTATGCACAATTAAGGACACTGTGTATAATATTTCACTTAAAATTATGCGTTTCACATTGTAAAATTTTGTCTAAATTATATAAAACTCTATAAAAAATATCCTTGGATGACAATTCTTGTTCAAAAACACTAGAATATGTAATGTTTTTGGGAAGGTACTTATATGGGTAATGGTTGTAATATCCCCTTAGACTCTTATATCTCATATTTAATAAAATGCAAAATTAAGAACCAATATACATACTCTACAATATATCTCTTTCTGTTATACTTATATAATTTTCCATTATGATCTAAATACGTCTTCACACTTCTGAGATGAATAAAGAATGATTAATTATGAATATCATCCAATAACACCTTCTTGAAGTCATTTTTTAAGGGACACATAATCTATTTCTAAACTATATAATTCAATTTCTTTCATAACTAAACTTGTGTGAATTTTATAGCATATTTTCTTACATCATATCATACATTTCACCCTCATTAAATTTTATATACATAGCTATTGAATATTCATATTATAATTATTGTATTTATCTGATTATATCATGATTTTATGATCTATTATCATCCAATCCATAATTACTAGATCTATTTCAATCCTCATCATATAGATGCAATCATTTTCCTTCTGAATGAAATCATAAAAAACCTTGTTAACCTTTTTATGGTGGTTCCACATTGAGAAGTAATAACACATAATTAGTTCTATCCATATCCTCTATGGAATATTCAAATCATTCTATCAAAATATATGTTTTATGTTTTATGATCGGTATATATTTCATACTTCTCACTATAATAAAAATCCTCTCATATGAGTAATGAAAAATCATTACTTCTAGTTCCAAATCATTATTTTTGTAGTTTTTCTTCCAAATCATTAATTAATATGATTCATAAGTATCTACCTTTGAATTATCCAAAACAACACATCTTAACAACCTATTCGATGCATGAATAAATATCACATAACCTTTTCTGTTGTATGGTAATTTGAGAACACGTATATTTACCATCCATTAGTTTAGTTCCATTAAATTAGTTTCACATTAATTAGATTCAAGGAAATGGGGTCCCTTATGAATAAACTGAGTTATTCGATATGATATCCCTAATAAATTTCTCACCATGAATCTATAGTATCTAGGAAACAATTCAAAACTATATATTTCAGTCAAATGGTTGGGTTGGTATACTTTTCAATATCTTAGGTATTTTAGTGATCCACCTAGATACAATCAATTGTAATTAGGTTTAAAAATATTGATATGTTTTGTAACCAAAAAACATATTTACTATTTTTTTATACAACATCTTATTAGACATGTCCTTTTACGTAATCATCAATTTTTATTCCTACTCTTCCAGAATCTTGGAATATATAACAATACTATTTATATAAAGTACCAAAAATTGATCAAGATAATCTATAATTACTCAATTCATTAGATCTATAATGATATCAGGGGAATTGGTCTATCCAAATTGAATTTCTATAAATTTATATTGACAATTACTCATACATAGGGATATTATTCTTATTTAGTCTTTATTAACACTTAACTTATGGCATCATGATTATGGGAAAATCAATTGTATATATTAAGCTCCATGAAGTTGACAAAAAAATCAACTATAATTGTTATATGATACTTTGTTTTCATATTAGTCATTCTATGTTCTCAATAATAAATTAAATGATGCATTGATCTATATTTATTAATGAAAAAATAATATCTTCACCATATGGTGACATAAATATCTGTATAAATCCTTTATCATGATTGATTTAATGATTCCACTTAAATTCGAACATTTAAATTAGGATCATTCTATAACTATTCATTGAAATAGGCACATCATTGTGTATGAGTTCCCTTAGAAACTGCACTTCATAATATCTGGTTAGACTATGAAACTCAAAAATAAATATATCACCATATTTTTTTCACAATTAGACTATCTTAAATATTGAATTTATTGTAAACCATTTATTATAAAAAAACACTCATGACTATGAAATATGACCCAACCAATGGTTTCAATTTCCATTATATGTTCATATTCATAATTGCACTGATATGAAATTATTAGATCATTAATAATCGGCTATTAAACTTCCCTTCCATGAAAATTGATATGGGTTTTTATAAATAAATCCAATATTTTCCCAAATTCAATGAAAAATTAACTTTAGTGAGAATAAAATGATTTTTAGAAAAAACATTCCAAAAAAATATAACAAAGTGGATATGTACAATTGATATACCATCATCACAACCCTATGGTTTTTTTCAAAAATTAATTATTCAATTATTAATGTACTAATGCGATTCCATTTAAAATTATTTTAGATATAAATGAATAGTTAGAAACATAATAAAATATAAGAATTCAAATTACATAGTGGATGATATGTTTAATTTTCACCACATCATTCCTATAACCAATATCAAATATTGTAATCTCATGATATTTCCCTTTTATAATAGGACTAAGAAGTTAGAGATAGTAATGGTCTTTGTTAACCATTAGATTCATAAACTAGTTAACATAATTTCTATACACCATATAGTTTTATAATTTATGTGTGGGTGTTAAATTCAACTAATCATTCTCCTCAAAAATTTCATTGTCATGACTCTTTACACATAATCAATATTCCCTTTCTCGAAGTACTTTCCTTCTTTACTTTTAACAATTAGAAGTTCCCTGGAGATAATTTATCAATTCTTTTTTTCAGAATTAATTCATAAAGGATGATTTATTTTAATTCCTCTATTTGTTTTATTGATATAATTTCTTTGAAATTAAATAATTCACATCATATTTGTACAATGAAATTTATTAGAATATATACACTCAATTTATAACATGAATGAACAATGAATAGTTTCTTCTAAGATAATAAATTCCCTGAGGCACAAATAATTTTGTAGAGATTTTTTAAATAAAGAAATGAATATATTATTATTTTTTCATAATTGATGAAATCCCATGAATATTTCCTTTTAGGTTCTGATACATTTTCATCATGTATACCAATAGATTCATTATACACATCCTTAAGAACATGGAATTCCATTTACAATTTCATGTAAGGATTTTGAGGGTGGTAATTACTAAAAAATAAACTATGAAGATCCTCATATTCAATGGATCTAATTACTAGCTGTTTTCTCATATTATAAATCATATAATGAAATGATATTATTTTCCTTATAAATGATACACTAATTGGACAAATAATTCTTGTTCTGAGAAATAGATATTATAAAATATAATATTAGTGATAATGATCCATTGGACAAATCTATTTAAATATATGGATAATAGTAGGATGTTAAAAATTTATTCATGAATTAAAAGGTGGTGCATTGGTCCCTCATTTCCTCACAGTGAACATCGACAGGATTTGTGGATTGATAGAGTGATGTGAGATTAACAATAAGATTTTTTATTATAACTCACATTCCATTCGATTACTTAGGATTAAAATAAATTAATTTTCCACGACAATTTTTGTCAACATGATTTATCTAAGTTCCATACATTTAATAAAAAATCATATTTTAATAATCAAACTATAATATTTGGTGGGGGAAAAATGTTATTCATGAAAATAATTCTTTATATATCCTCAATTGTGAAACTTTCTTATCAACGTATTGTACTTTTTAGAAAACCCTATATCACATTTAGTTAATCATATATTTTAGTATTATCAATCAATAAATTACTCATATCCTTATCTAAGAAATAACTTAACCCAACTATGATTCCAACTGAGGCCAACAGAGTATTATATAGATGAATACTCGATAATTTTTTATAAATATTTAATACATTTGAAAATCATATATTCCCTCAAACTGTGCTAGTTTTATTTATATAAATCTTATATATATAATAAAATAATTGTGGTAATAATATTTAATATTTCACATAAATTTCATCTATATTAGAACACATATTAGAAATTTTTGACGTAATAGGAATCATCATTACATGGGGAAAATATAAATAAAAGGATGGAAGAAAAATGATGTTATGGTGGAGTAAAAATGATAGATAAAAATTGATGATCACATGATATAATCATATAATAATAAGTGTATATGAGTTTGATTAAAATGTATAATTTTAATTCATAATCATTCATAACTTATATATTATTATTCAGTGAACAAATATTTTTAATTTCAAAACACATGGATCCCAAGAATGTGGAATTATCCATAATCACTCAATATATATGAGATAATATAATAAGTATAAGAAACAATGATTTGTACGGTTAAAAAAAATTAAATATAGAAAACCATTTCATTATTCAAGGATCATATCACATACTATCACCACATGGTGACAACAGATTTTATAATGGAGTGAATTTACTCCATAACAATTTTTAATTCATTGAAATGGTTCCCCTCATAATCTTTCCTATTATATCATTAGATATCATAAATTACCAAATTATTTTTGGGGGTTATATATTTCAAGTAACACCTATAAAATTTATACATATGTGTTCGATAGTATCATATAATTATTCATCATTCCATTATAACAAAACTCTTGTATGCACAAGATGCCTCATAAAAATTTTATCAACCAATAATTATATTAATTATAGTGAAAACATGTACTGTGTCATTATAGAATATACCCATTAATGTATAATAAATAAAAAAGGATGTTTACATTTTTGAATAATACATTTTTAATAAAATTGGAAAATTTCTTTGAAAATATAGGAAAATACCCGTTTACTTCTACCAATATAAAATATAACTTTCTATAACATTGAGAAATTTTTTTTATTGAAAATAATGACAGAAAAATTTGAAGTATAACTCACTATAATGTACAATAATTGTGGAATGAAAATCTATTTGTACAGTAAATTTTAAATCCAAGCTTTTTTTCACACATATAATTAATATTACGAATGTACCATAATATGTAAATGAAAAAATTATTCCTTTACATTGAATGGAAATTAAAATCTGGTGGGAAAAACTTAAATAAACACATTATTATAGAAAATAATATTATATGATTTAAAAAAACATGGATATTGAAGAAAAACCTTCTTAAAAAAAAGTGAAAATGAGTATTATATTTCATAAATATGTGTTACTGGTCATTTTATAAACCAATGAAAAGATAATGAAAGGAAAGAATAAGAAAATGAAAATAACTAGAATATAAGAAAAAATATAATGTTTAAAAGATATGGTTCATTTAATTTTCCTTAATGTAAATTTCTCATAGATAATTCTAAAAAGAAATGAATTTGAAACATAACTCCTTATCTCAGGTCGTGGGTATTAATATATTCGATCATAAGCTCTTTTGTAAAAAAAATTAATTATTATACATATATATTATAACCATATTCACACATTTCTTATGATATTTCATTCCTTTATAAATTATGATAAACCATCCATTAAAAATTATTCATTAAAATCAACATTCATGTGAAAACCATTCTATTTCCCTTACTTTTTTTAGTTTTACGGTTCTTGTCTCGGTACCTAATATATATCTTCTATAATTAAAAGGAATTTTTATCAATGAAGTTTTTCTTTAGATTATATAAATGTATCATATTCGGTAATGTATTATTATATAAATCACATATAACACATGTAAGTACAGATAAAATTTTATTATATTTACTTAAATATTTTATTTTAATAATAAATATGGGCAGTATGATTTGAAATTTTTACAATAGTGAAAAAATATAAATTAATATAATTTAAACATAAATATTTAGATTTTCCAAAAACCATAGAATAATCAAACTTGTTAAAACCATGAGAGTAATATAAAAAAAGAGTAATGTGATATACTTTTTGAAAATAAAAATATATATAATATTTATGGGAAATAGAAGTTAATTAATAATAAATAAAAAATGAAGAATTTATTGTTTTTCAAAAACTAATATGAATATTAAAAACTTGAACATTTCTATAGTAATTTTACTATTCAGATAATATAATGATCTTATGATAAGCAACCTCAATTATGTAATATCTAAAATTGTAATTAGTTATCTTATAAAATGAAAAAAATTAAGCTTTATATCATTACTCAAATGAATTTACCATTAAAAAAGTTAATATAAATGTTTTGACTTTTATAAATTTCATATGTTTTATTAAACAATTAATGAAAAAAAATTCCAATACTAATTATTTTAATAAAATGTTATTATTAAATAATATTTTGTTTTAATAAAAAGATAATATGACTTTATGAGATTAATATTTTGTTTCCAAGGGGTTATAAAAGTGATCAAAATAGTAAAATTCTTATTTAGGAAAACAATATGTATTTTTTTTAAAAAAATATCCCTTATTTTGAAAATTATTTTCAAAAAATAATTATCATTTATTAATCAACACATCTAAAATGGTGAAGGTTATTTTTTGGTCTTTTTCTAAAATTGTTGATTTTTGGTGAATAGTGAAATATGACAAAATTGAGTAATATTAATTATAAGAAAAATAAATGACAAAATATGTCCTGGATGATATTATTTACAAATATTTTCAACTAATAGAAATTAATACTATATATAGTATCATAAATCACTACTAAATTTATTCTTGAGATAAAATATTAAACTAACTAATATTATAATAAAAAAAGAACCCAATCAACTCCATAAAAATACTACACCAACACCCATTATCCTCTCACAATCTATTTCTTATTGGTTAAAAAAATGTTACCCATTTCCCCCAACATAATTCTCCCCATGTCCATTTAGTTTTGGTATTTTTAGAGTACCATTCATTGGATATATAAGGGGATTCCTAGTTGTATACATCTAAAGATGAATTGAATACCCTCAACTAAATGTTTTTATATTTATTTCACTATTTCCTCCATAAAAATTCAATAGAACTAACATATTTTCTCCATTATCATAAATATAATGAAATTTTATTTTCTTAATGAAATATAAATTGTAAAAACTGTTATAATTTCATTCTAAAATGTAAATTATTTTTCATATTATGGTGGGTTCACCACCTCAATTAATAGCATACTACATTTTTCTCCATTTCCATCAGGGATGATTATAAAAAACAATGTTATGGTTAAATATTAAGATTATAATTATATTAAAATATAAATAAGTTATCCAATTTATAAATAATCCATGTATCCATTAAAATTAATCTAGGTTATTATGGTCAATAAAACCACACAAATGAACTAATTGTATAAAAATAACATTTATAAATAATTAATTAACCCACTATCAAAAAAATTATTATATTTGTGAAAATTTATAAATAAATAGGGAAATGAATATAATTTTATTTCCCATATAATTTAGTCAAATTTAATATGAAATTTATCAATTAACAAGTATAAAAAAATTTAGAAACTATGAAATGGACACATTATGGATAGTAGGAATAAACCCAATGTTTTTAAATAATTATTTTAAAGAATTTTTTTTTTTAATAAAAGTATATATATTAAAAAGGTTTAAAATAATGCATTAAATAATTTTAATTTTATTATTAATTTCATCATTTTATGGTGATTAGTGAATATGGAACTTATATAAGGGGTCTTTTGATTCACCAGCGTTTATTTTTTCTCATTTTTTATCCCTATAAAAATCATGCATAAAAACAATTTTTCTTATATATTACCTAATTATACTATATATATATATTCCCCAAAAATATATATGAATTTATTATTATTATTTTTTGATAGGTATGTATATATTTTTATGTATTCCATAAATGTTTCATTTGTTAGGAAAACATAATTAAATGTATCATATATATTTCATACCAGATATGAAGTGACACTATATAATTTGACAAACAACCCATGTTGTCTACTTTTCTTATTTTATAATGTTAAAATTTTCTAATTTATTTTTGGTAATATGATTATTAATAAACTATTTCCCCGGTTATTATACCTTAAACCCTTCCATAAAAACATTCTTAAGTGATAAATTTCCAATGTTACATGTTTTCAATTTTTTATGTCTGAAATTCACATATACATTTATTTTAAGGGATTATATTTATTTTTCACTAATTAGTGTACAATATTTATTTATTTATTTATTTAATAAATACTATCGTGATTTTCCCTCTAGTTATTCTATAAGATATAATTACATAACCAATTTAATTCCATGGGAAATACATAGGTTTATGTATTTTGATTGATTTCATTTAGTATCTCAAATATAGATATAAATGTTATGATGGTGGTTTTATAAATATTTATCCAACACATGACAAGATATGTATGGAAATATGGATTAAAATAATTCTTGTATGGGTAGATTTAAACTATGTTATGTTTTCTTGGTGGTGAGCCTCGACTTATGCTAATGTCATGTTTTTGTGTTCCTTCCACATTCTTATTATGACTATACAAACTGAATATTACAGAAATTAATATTATTAAAGAAAATATTTAATTAAAATATATTCAAAATTCATATTAAGTTTATATATTTATCTAATTATGAAGATATATTATCTAATTAAACTCATTCAATTTAAAATATTTGAAATTATCCCTACTATGAGAGAAAATGATTTGTATATAACGAGTCTCTATCAATTCCAAAAACTTATCTATTCAATAATATGTTTATTATATCATATAAATTTTTTATAATCGTAACCTGAGGTATGTAATCACAATAAATTATTAAGCATTGATACCAAATAAGAGTAAATATAAGTGACAACAGTCGAATATATTTGTGGGTATAAGATGAGAATAAGAGTTTAATCATGATACAAAATAATTTAAAAACCATAAAATACTCTGTAAAAAATTGTTTAATAATATTTGACATAAAATAAGATATGAATAAAAATTTTGAGCCAATTATCATGATCCACAAGAGAATAATATAGTCATGAGAATAAGTGGGAAAATATGAAATCTCTATCAAATAAAGAACATACATTATTAAAGAATATATAGTGATAAATTATTTCCATATAATGTTTAAAAAAAATTGTGAAAAATTATTCATATATCTTAGAAATAAATATATGCAAAATTCTTCCCATATCTCATTCAAACAGCATTTCACCATACCATGTGATAATAAACCACAAACAATGCATTATTTAATGATATATTAGCACACTAATTAAAAATGAATAAATATATTGGCCACATGAATAAAAACATTAATTATATGTTGGTCACATGAGTAAAATATTTTATTTTTAATTGATGTAAAAATTTTTGAATATCCAATAATTATTTCACCAAAAACACAAATCATAAAATTGTAAAAAAAGTAATTTCAAAAAAATATAAATTAAATATAGTGGCCACATGAGTAAATATATACTTTGGTTTGAAAATAAGAATAGAAATTTATTTTGAGGAGTAATTAAAATGAAAATGGAGTCAAATCATTCATTATTGGAGTTTATATTTTTTTACAAAAATCAGGGAATTTTTTGTGATAAAAATTCATTGATAAATAATATTACATGTAAAACATGACTTTTATTATATTTACAAGAAAATATTTCTTATTAAATCAAGTATATAATAATTTATCAAACATAGAATATTGTATCTCAAGGAAAAATATTTTAACATTATGATATAATAATTGAGTCGTCCAAATCACATATGGATGTAAATACCAAAAAACCAAGATAATTTTCCATATAATTAAATTAAATGGGTTAATGTACCTAATATATATAATTTATATTAAATAATAACAATTATAATTCAATTAATGAGAAATAAATTTTTAAAACTATTACAATATGTCAAACATAAAATTACAAGGGTTACAATTAAATATTAATTCATTTACCATTAGAAGATAAATATTAATTATATTTGATGTTAATTGGATGTGAAAAAACCATATTATGATAAATAAGGTGAACAATATTAAACATTTCTATTGGATTTGAGAATATGATAAAAAAAAATTTCAATTTTTGGAGCATTCATATGATTATTCTAGAATGAATGAGATATTTAAATTTAATATAACATTCCATGAATAAGAATTATATCATTGGTTAGCATCAAAATTATGGATCATATACCCCAATTAAAATTAGTTAGCTTGAATGAAACAAAATATGACTCAATGGGAAGAATTTGTGAAAAATATATGGATTTAGTTTTTTTTAACACAACCTTGCTATAACATCTTATATAATGAACATAAATAAATTATGTGATTAAATTATAACCTTATTAAAATTTATTTTACTTTGTAAAAAAATTTATAATCCCTCATTAAAAATATATGACATATTTCACAAATTGATGATCAATTTTTTATCTAGTTCAAATATCATGATAAAATAGTTGATTCTTAAATATAAGGATGATGTGAAATTTTCCATAATTATTCAATATATAATAATTATTATATCAAAATAATTACTTATTAATTATTTTAATTAGGATAATGAAATGAATATGGTATGTTGAAATATAATACATGATAAATTATTTCTGTGATGATAAACCATTGATAGGTGATGTATTTTTTAATATTTAAAATATGAAAACCCATTCCAAAAAAACATTAAATATTAAATTAATTATTATTACATGATATTATAATTATTTAAAATATTCTTAATCATTCATGGCTTGAAAATTATAATATTTTTTGTGTTTGACGTAAAACTAACCCCAAGACAATAATTTACAATTCATTTAACAGTAATGTATTTTATTTTGATAATGAATTTATTAATCAATAAAAAATAATTAACCTATAATTACTATAATATATCCTAATTAAAACCATTATTATAACCATAGAAGAATATTAGTGATGAAAAATGAAATTTGATGTTCATGGAGATAGTAGTCTATTTTCTGTATGACTAACGATCCAATTTCGTTTGGTATGAAAGGTAAGATAGTATATAAAAATAGAAATATCATATATTTTTTGAAAAATAAAACATATTTATTAATAAAATCTCTACATGATATCATTTTTATTTTGAAATTATGTGAATGTAAAAACATCACATCATCCAGGCGGTAATCCAAACATACCCAAGATCGATGTTATCTAGTTTTCATAGTGAATTTAAAATATTGGATATTTATTTTATATCTATTATAATTAAATTTAAATAAAAAAATGTACCATATTTTATTATGTTAATAATTTTAAATATGATTAGGATAGTGAAATTGGTGAATGATTCGCTAAGTAGAAGTGGATGATTACATTGGGGATATTAATTTTTAATAAAAATTATTCTATGAAATGAAGGACATATTCATAATCAGTGTGAATAAAGGATTTATATATTATGATATTTTTTTGAGATAATTGTTTCATAGTTTCAAGTATTAATTTGGAGGAAAGGTTAATATTGAACTGGTGGAATTGTATTATTTTTTATATGTTAACTAAGGGGTTGTTTTGGATATAACTTGTAGATTCACATAAATTTATTATTTATATTAATGGTCAATGGAGATAAAATTGAAAAAATGTTAAGATAAATATGGATACTGATCTAAAATAACCTAAAAAATTCATATTAAAACATGTTTTTACATGTTTCATCATTTTCCCCTTAGAAAACTACTTATTACAATTTGTATTTTTAATGAGGGAAAATATTTTTATAAAATAGCATATATTTCTAATCATTGAAAAAAATTGAAATTATTATCTAATTGAAATACTATGATTCTAAATATGATAATAATTTTATAAAAAAAATTCTAATGTTTTTTATTTTTAATTATAAAAAAATTTACTCCAGTAAAAATAGATTTAGGATATTAATTTATTTTATCTTTAAAATAATATATAAGAAAAAAATTTATTCCTAATTTTTATAATAACTTAAATTGAATAATTTTATGTGAAATATAATTTATAATTATTTCATGTCCATAAGATGTTGAATATCTCCTTCACATAACTTTATTTAAGGAACAAGTAATTTTTTTAAAGTAACATTAGAATTTAGTTTTAATTTTTTTTTAGAAAAAGTATCAATAGATAAATTATTAATGTAAAATTTATAATTTTGATTCAATAAATTTATATTTTATAAAAATTTTAACTTACAGAATACTCATAAAAAATAGTGAAATGATTTAAATTATAAATTTTACAACAAACTTATTTTTTGATGAAAAATGAATCATTTCATAAAAAATAAAAAATATTATACTCGGATAATTTTGATGTGAGGAATTAAAAACTGATCATTATTATCTCAAATTTAAAATATAAATTTTTTATTTTTTAATAAATACAATAATTTATAATAAAAAGAAATAAAATTTACTAAAAATATCATTTTTCAATATTAACTCAAATAAAATTTGTTTCTTGTAATGATTATAACTATTAATGATTTTCCCCATTTGTTTTTTTTAGATTGATTAAAAACTTTATTCTAATACATAGTAGTTTTTTATTATTTTTAGCATGTATGTAACGTTAATGAATATAACATCAGTTTTTATAAGTTCTATAATTTCAAGTTAGTATATTCTACCCCATTAAATAAATGTATTCCTAGAAACTCCAATTATTGAGTACTAATAACGATATCTAAAGACAGTACCAGTCAAAATATAATATATAATGAGATATCAATCCTAATATATTAACCATTATCAATATACTTACCATTCCTCAAATGAGATTATACAATCATATGCCTAACTATATACATCAGCAGAACATAAATTCTAAATAACCTTCCATTCCCAAAATATCCTACATTTCCAAGGAATAAACTATATAAAAATAATATATTCATTAAAAAATAAATTCCATTGACAATCCTAAATTTAAATTAATTTATAGTTCCTAAAATCACATAATATCCTATATATATCACTATCCTAAAACTATCATGTGTCAACTGTTAATCCCATGATACAAATATAATTTTACTTACTTCTTCCATAACTATCACACCATTATTAAATAAAAAACAAGAAAATATTATACCTTCTTATTATCCATTCCCCAATAATATTTTCTACAAATGTTATAACACCAAATACATCCTTATAGTAAAAGAACTTTTCATGGTTATTGATTCCATTTAATATATATTTTAAAACCATTAAAGAAGAACTATTGAATAAAAATATTTATATTTTTCCAATAAACCTCATTAATTTTATAATATACCATAATACCAATGGTAAATATCATTAAATAATGAAAATATCCTTTATTATCAAAAATTATCTTCTGTTTTGGAATCTACTGCATTTCCGTACATAAGACTATAGGACATACCATTTTTATCATAACATGAATATAATAATATTATAAACCATTTAGGTATTATCCATTATAGAGTGATAAAAAATGGCAGTTTTTCTATACTTATAATTCTCAACAAATTCTTCATAATCTCATTTTAACTAAAAACTAAAAACAATTTATAATAATATCCAAATTAATCAAAGTATGTGAATATAAAATATCAATACAATGATATATTCCCTAATGAAATTTTTGGTTTGGACCTATGATACATTCATTTAAACATTTTCATACATGGGTAATACTAAAAATCTCTTTTTTCTATCTATATTAAATTAAATTTTCTCCTCCCATACATTTTATCTTAATAGCATAATGTAATTACAAAATAATCACTTCATAATGTTTTATAAATATAATGTGATTAAATAAAACTAATACCCCAAGAATTTATAGTATGGTTTTCAATTAGACCAACATATCGTAAATTATGTCATATATGTGTTAATAACCAACACACCCTGTTTTAAATTATTAACCATATGTAAAAATATTCCAGAGCCAATATCCTATTTCTATTCTCTATATAGAGATATATTTTCAGGGTAAAATAATAAAAATTTACATTACAAAAATCTAAATATTTTATCCTATTGTTGAACATACCTATTATATATATGCCTATGATTTTTAAAAAAACATATCTTATCACAATATATATAATATTAAATATTACTTCAACAAACATAAAGGGTATTCTATAAAAAACTCTTCTATATATTTTTACAATCATTACTTATCATCTTGAAGTTGGGAAAAAAATATAAATAAGGGTTGACCTATAATGGTTAGTAAGGGTAAAAAATATTTATAAAAATTCATTATCATAAGTGAGATTAAGATGAGAATATGGTCACAATAAATACTAATAAGAATATCATAACCTACAAATCGTTGTAAAAAATCGTGGGCTAATATTTTAATATAATAGATGTGAATCAAAATGATTATTAAATAAAAATGAGTCTCAAGAGAATTAAATTGATATTGTAAAAAAAAAGTTTTAATATCATTAAAATATATAGAAAAAATTATTATAGAAAATATGGTCGACAAATAATTCCACATCATGTTAAGACACCTAATTTTTTACAATGAATAACACATATCAATCACGAAAAAATATGGGAAAATTTATCATGGGATCTCATTCACATAATATATCATCATCTTATATGATAGGGATCCTTAACCAAGGAATTTTATGGTGATATAAGACGCTGTATGTAAAACATATGTATATTTTTTTCTATTTCAAAACAAAAATTTATCATGTCATAAAGAACCCATCGAAATTGTTTTTTCTTATTAAACCATTCAATAACATTATATATAATTATTTGAATAAATCATAGGATTTTAAAAATTAACATTTCCAAATGGAATCATTAAATAATAATAAATAAATTATACACAAAATACACTTAATGGATGATATAATTGTGAGGGTAGGTATATGTTACAATACTTAAGTGTTCACAAAACTCTTTTAAACACTAAATAAAAAATTATATTTAAAAAATTGAAGGGAAATATAATATATTTTAAATAATTATTATAAGTATATTTGAATAAAATACCATTCAAAATACATAAAAGTTATAACAAAATGTTGAGTATAATATGAAGCAACTAAATTCTATTGTTTCTAAAGCCTTTTTAAAAACATGAAATTATCTTATTGAAACACCATAGCCTAAAAGAGGAAATATAATACTAATTTTAAATAAAAAATATGGAAATATGGATTTCGCATGAATAAAAACATTTTTTTGGTAGCAATAAAAGAAATTAAAATCATTTATGGATGAAGATCATTGTAATGGAAGGAAAATTATTATTTAAAAATATGGTTTTTTCATACACATAACACATTTATGAAAAAAAAATTTATCAAAAAAACATATATGTGTTAAAAAATATTATTACCTACATAAGAAAGTGGAAATATCTTATTTAATTGTAAATAAAATAATTTATCAATGATCAAATAATGAGAGTCAAGGAATAAAATTTTAACATAGTGAATTAGAATTTTAGTTTATCATATCACATACAGCTTCCATAATTCATGATTTATTAGAAATTTATAAAGTGGTAATGTGGTAGAAATTGAATTCATGGAAAAAAAATTACCACATAATACATTTAAAGGGGATAACGTAGCCAACTTATTTGAAATAACATCAACCATTGCAATCATAACTCAATGAATATGAAAAGTGCTTATAAATGTCGATATGATAATAGTAAAATAAGAATATGAGGGTAAATATGAAATTAAATTAATTTATACTGAAATGAGAGATATAAATTATAATTTTGGCCAATATAGAAGTGAATACACAATATAAAATTAATAATTTTTTGAAATATAAAATATTTCTCATGAATTTTTATATTAGGTAAATAAAAAATTTATTACAGGATACTTATAAACAAATAATCATGAATGAGAAAAATATTTACATTTAAAATTAGTTTCAATGAATAATGGTTATTTTATGATTTAGCATCCCAATTGGATAGCATAGGAACCAATTTATATAAAATATGTTCATAATACAAAACGAGTCTCAAAGAGAGGAATTTGAGATGAAAACCATTACTATAAGTTCCTGATAACTCATCCATTATATAACATCGTTTATAATGATCATAACTAATGTATATACCTAATAATAGACCTCAATCGATTATATTACCCTTTATACATTGTATTTACAATCCTTCATTACTAATAAATTACTAGGTTTTATTTATTTTCACTAACTGATGTTTGAATGAAAGTTTTATAATATATTTCAATGTCTCAATAACATAGATTATTCTTGCTAAATGATTTGTGGTTCATAGTTTCCTAAATATATAATATTTAATATAAAAATTTCTAATTTATTACTTCTGTTATAATTTTATTAAATAAATGAAAGGTATATGGTGTTTGGAAATCAAATATGTGACATACTAGATTTGTTGTGTTTATCCATTGAAATGTGATATATTAAAAAATATTTAAAATATTAAATACACATTTTCATAATCATTCATAATTATTCTATTAATTATTATTAAATTTAATTATCATTATATAACAAAATATAATCATTCATGAGTTAATGAATAAGTTAAGATATATAGATTATAAAATATTCAAGTGCATAAATATTTAATAATTATTATATATCATTAGTAAATCTATTTCTAGTACTACCCAATATGAGTCAGTATGTTAAATGAAATTCCCCATTCATTAAGGGGTAGTCCACCGTATACATGATTGATCTTCCAATTCCTCATTGAATGGATGGATTTAATGTATATGATAAATGATAAATTAAAAAATAATTATTTAAATTAGTGAGTTTATTTAATTATTAAATTTATCTTTGACAGTAGCGTTGAGATGTGGTGATGAGAAATAAGTAGCATTACTTCATAGAGGATGTAATCCCCATGTTTGCATGATCAATGTTATCATATATTGTTTGTGGATGGAAATGATTGAAAATTTTGTTTACAATTAATATAATGACATTTAATTCATCTGATGACAATTTTTTAATTATAATAATAATTTTATAGAATGTAATGATAGTAAATATAAATAATGAAAAAATAAGAAGAAATGAATACACACATTTGTGGCTTGAGTTTTATCTAGGAATTATCCTTTAAAATGAAGGCATTATGATTAATGATAGTGACAAGAGGATTATGGAAGTGGGAAATAATTCTATAAGGTTCAATGTGATATGTCTTCAATGAGATAGAATAACAGAATTTGAGACTTTAAGTGGGGGAAGTGTTATATTATCTTATAAGTGAATAGAAGGGTATTGTTGGAAATAACCAGTACGTTTTTTATAATGTAATGTTACAATTCATGTAACTATGTAAAAATGGAAACTAGTTAAGGAAAAATTGGGAGTGGGTAAAAACTCACCTATAACCCTCATTTGAAAACCTGTTTAAACATAATTGTTTCTTCTTCCCATTCGTAAAATAATTTTTACCCTTTTTTACCAAGGTACCTATTTTAATACACTCAATTCTAAACAAAATCATTAACAATGTGGTACTTGATATATATATGAGATCAAATTTTTTATAATTTAATGAATTTATCAATATATTTATTGAAATTTAATTGTCCCATCCCATAAGTAAAAACAACATCCCATATTTCATGATATTATTAAATTTACACTTTATCAATATTAATTGGGATGTTGATTGAGTATCTAGAGCATACTACAACTCATCAGTATTCATTTTCCTCAAAAAAATACTACTTTATGTTCTATAACAGACACTTATATACATAAATGTATAATCCATCAGATTTTTAGAATATATGATCTGAATTTCTAATGCAATATATATTTTACATCAAATGATATTGATCCTTATTCTTCTATCATATTTGGAACTATAATTTACCAAGAATTTAATGTATCTATGAATCCTTTTTCATCCACATGATTTATTTATATTGTTTCACTAGGAAAACATTCAGAACCCATAAAAACAACAATAAGATTTTGTAATAAATTATTTATGTTGATTGAACATATAATATATATTTTTGAACACTATTAAATCAAAATCTTTTCGAAATATATTCTTTTATATAATTATTTCTAATGAAAATAGGGTAGAAACTATTTTTGAATTCTCAATTTCCAATATCGTCAAAATATAGTTTACATAATTATCTTCGTAAATGAAAATAGTATCCTTCTTATGATTAATTTTCATACCCAATAAACACAATATCAATCTCTGCATAGAATTATAATCAATCTTTTTCAACTCAAACATAAACTCTATATAACCATATTCATAATTTTTAAAATATATTATATAATATAAATAGAACATAAAATGACAATCATACATATTAATGTAACATTATATATTAGATTCATTAAAAATATCCCTTTTGGAATTTTAAATACACCAACAAAGTGTCGATGTTGGTATACCATGATCTTGGAGCTAGTTTCAACACATATAGATCATTTTTAGAAAGAAGACATGTCCTTAATCCTCCATATGAAATAACGTTTTTTTTTCACAAACAAATATTCCTCTTATAAAATCCATTGAGTAAAGATGACTTGATATCTATTATAATATTACATATTATCATTTTTATAGTGAGATGATGAAATTATGGAATGCTTTCAAACCTCTAATGTTCTGATAAACTCTCATTGAAATCAATTCCTAAAACATTCGAATATCCATTACACATGAGTATTTGGTTGTTTATTATCTCATCATCTAGTTCATTAAATTTGTTATCAATCAAAAACATTGTCATGATTACATTCCTATTTCTTTTATTTGGTAATAACTCCCATGTATCATTATTTCTCTATGATACATCTCCTAATTCATTTAATTAGAATAATTTTGATTCTCAAAATACAATATCACAAATCATCATCCAACTTGAGAAAACAATAAATCATGTGTTTATTTAGTCATATTTAACATTGTTTCCTTTATTAATCCATGAATTCAAATGATATTTCTGGCCACCACATTTAATTATATCCTTATATATAGAAACAAATATAGTAAATTATCACTAGAAATAACTTTACCAAAATATTCAATATATAAAAATTACTAATTCCCATATTTTTTTGATTTTCATTGAATAATCATAGAAAATTAATCTTTTAATATCTTCAAGGATTATATAATTAACTATAATTGAACTAAAATATATTTCACATGATTCCAAAGGTCCCACAATACCATAAGTAAATAATAAAATGATAACAACCCACTGAAAACTACATTATAAACAGAAGAAGACACACAATATTCTTCCACTTTTTATTCATCATCTATGGTAATATTATCCAATAAATTGATATGGTATAATCCCAAAAATTTCTAGTTTATTCTGTTATACTTTACATTATACTTCTTATCTCAAATCTCAATATATTTGACATTCAAATTTTTCTTCCAAAAAATTATGTATTTTTAAAAATTTATATCTTCTCAAAAAACATGAGTTAATACACCTATGTGATTTAATCGCACATTTTTATAATATTATTCATCAATCGTACTCCAATTCATAGAATATAATTTTGAATGTAATATTTAATATTTATGATTTGATTCATTTCTAATAATAATTTTTTTGTAATGAATTTTTTTTTGTTTATTTTTATCTTTAGCCTTATGTTTCAAAAAACATTTAACATAATCTCTTTAAAAAATAACTTATTCTTGTTGTCAATTTTATTAATCAACATAGAATCCATTTAAATATGAAATGATTCATTATTACATGATTATTTACCATATCTCATTATATGTTTATTCTACATCTTCATAATTGAAACCATTATAAGGAATTCATTGATTTAAATCTATATCGTTGACTACATCTATGTTTCCTTCCCATTACCATGATTTTAACTATCATCACTAGTGAAATATCTCTCATTAAATTAATTAATTAAAACATGTTATCTGAATTAACTAAAAGTCTAAACATCCTCATTAACAACACTACTATCATTATTTAAAAATAATGATATGAAATTTAATTTTTTTAGAAAACTTATTACCATTACACTTTGAAGGAAAACGAAACATATAAAATTATTAGGATTTATTATTTAATAAATGAAACAAATAATAATCATTATCTTTGAAAACTTCATATTTTTTCATATTTTTTATTTTATTCTGAAATTTCCAATATCTCATCAATTTTATCACATCAAAGATGGTAATAGATGACATATTTCTTTACCAGTTATCAAAAATCTAAAAATAAATAAATTGATATTTATAAATTTTAAAATTTTATCATTTTATTGATAATGTCCCTCTTCTATTGTGATACAATCTCTTTTAATCATCTATTATTTAATTTTATTAAAGAATATTTACATTTCATTTGTTCTCTTATTCTTGAGATAACTCCATTTCCTTCTTTTATAATAATTTAAAATGCTATATAAACTATACAATGTATGATTACGTAGATTATGGTATTATGTGGTGATACATTTGAATAAAATATTTCATGAAATACATGGTGTGTCTTCAATAAAAATAGAGTGTCCTTTAAATTTTAATTAAATTATCTAACAGCCGTCACAATTGTTTTCAATATTATTAAACTTTTATCCATTTTTTCATCATCATTCATCACAAGATATTAATATTTTAATATTAAATGTTGTAGTTATTAATTTTTCACATTTTCATTACTTTCATAAAAAATTTCCAACTTATTTCAAATAAAATATGTGTTTATAATTAATTTATCATTAATAATCAATATTTTGGAAATATATGAAAATTATCAAATATAAAAATTACCATCCTTATCTGAATTCATTCAATCAAATACTATTACCACAACACCATCAACATGATTTGTAAATCCATTATTAGTATCCTTTAAAACATCCATACAAATTGAAAAATATATTAATATATCAAATATTTTCATAATTAATAATTCTTATCATTAAAAACGTGAGTCCAATTATATATCACTAAATATATGTAATCCAAATGCATCCTAAAATTTCCAAACTCATAACATCAGTCATATAGAATCATTTCTCCAAACCATACCACGTATAATTGAATTACATTGAAGGGAACCTAAATTGTCGGATATTACATGAATATTTCACACATAAATATGGAGGAATAATTTATGGAGTGTGTAGAATGCCCGGTTTGGGACACAAAATATTTCAATGCATTTACTTTAATCATTATCATTGATGGGTTAGTTCATGAACTTGTGAAATATTACTAAAACCAATGTCTAGATATAATAAAATTTTCAATGGTAATGTACATCATAAAAGATGGTCTTATGATATAAATTTTATCATACCTAAATCCATAAGAAATGATTACGGAATGAAAGAATTTATGGCTTTAAATAGATGTTTTATGATAAAATCCATTTTCCCAAAAGAATTATGAATATTATTTTTTTTCATACATTTAACATAATGGATTTTAAATAATAATTATTGATTTAAGGTGTAAATTATTCCCGCCAAGCAAATATTACATTTTCTAGTGGTTTTATCTTTATCTTACATAATTACTGATTTCTTCTCTACTTATACCCCAACTACCACACACCTATCACGTGGCATGGTCATGTAAAATTATATTTTACTAGTGATGCACATTGGATGACCAAGGTCATCTCATTTTTTAAGCCTTTTGGTCTTTTGGTTCACTCACGTAATCTATTTCAATTAATAAATCTATATTTCATGTTTTTATTAATTTGAGAAAACAGTTAAAATATGTTTGTGTTTTATATTACATTTTTAATGACATGTGAAAGGAAAATTTATACTTAGATAAAAACCAAACAGAATGAGTTATAAAAAAATCACTTAGTTTTGGGGTTTAGTTTCTTGTTAAATCATCATTATCCATTATATGATTGATTTGTGTTTTATAATCCTTGAATAAAATATAATGTTTAGACAAATATTATTTATTTAACTATTTTGTAATATCATAAAATACCTAATAGATCTTAATTATGGATAATTATTTAATCTATAGTGAAGACACATCATGGTCTAGTATATGTCATCTTCAAAGACCCAACTCAATCGATGTGGTTTAATCCATTAGTTAAATAAACTCATATCATATAATGAATTAACCCATGATTTGAGGGAAATCTAATTTTTAAAAAAATAATAGAAATAAATTGTTTTTCATGTCATTAGTGGTGGGACATCTAATTAGATACATTCGAATAACTATTTATGCAATTCAATTTTATCCTAACCCTAAAATGAAATTTTATGAATAATTGAAGAACACCTTGACATCCCCTAGGACAATCCTTGGGGTCAGAAACTAATTTAAAAAAGTAAATGATCACAATGGAGGATGTGGAGAGAATATAATAGAAAGATATTTAAAATAACAGAAATAACAGTGGATGAATAAATAAAAATGGAAGAATGATGGATTAGGAGAGAGATATAGAGAAATAAAATAAAATTATAAAAATATATATAACTTATAAAGAATGTTTAACTTATAATAATTACAATTATTATTATTATTATTATCAAGATTATATTTTTAATTGAAGAAGAATATGATAAAGAAGAAATTAATTTTCAAAAAATAATAATGTTATATTAATAATAGTAATTATTATGACAATTGTAATTACAATAATAATAATTATTAATATAATAATAATAATAATAATTAATATTATATTACTAATTACCATTATTATTTAAGACAAATGAAAAGAAGTATATGAAAATGGTGGAACAAAGTTAAGAATGTATGAATTTATTATAAATCAAAATTACAATTTAAAACTAAAACAGAAAAAGAAAAGAATATGAAGAAATGGGGTAGGAAGAAGGGAATAAAACAACCGCCATGGATATCTCCATGGTAGTGTTGACTAATGATATGTGATTTATTGGAATGATTTGGGATGGAGAAGCTGTCCTCCTTTTTTAGTAATGAATTTAACTTAGGAAGTTTCTACATTTTAGTCACATTAAATGGAAGATGAATTCAGTTAATCCATCATGAACGTTTTTCTCAAATATCTTATGTGTATCCCCTATCATATTTTATTTATATAGACATAAATAGAGAGATTTATATCCATTTTACTACATGAATTTATTCTTTATCGAAAGACTCTTGAAATTTCATATCTACGGTTTCATATGTATTTATGGCCATGAAAATGGAAGATTAATGCTTACATTATTGCTACATGTTTTAAATACATTTATTTTCAATTCCCTATCCTAACATCATCACCCAACATGTGTATATATATTTATACACATTTTACTATGACATTTTGATTCTGAATGAATCGATTGTGAATCATACTTCAATGATGAGTGCTAAATAAAACCTTAATGACTGAATAAATACGTAGAATTTAATGGTGAAACATTGTTATGTTTCATCTTTCACCAGTAGCTATAATCACCTCATTTAGAGGTGAATAACATAATTTAAGTATCATTTTAGGTGGTGGAGTCCACCCTGTCGGCCTGAAAAATAATTTCAACAGGATTGATTTTATTGGGCCTATAGTTTTTTGAATCAACACATTGAAAAAATCTATCATTGGAGCTAATAAATCAAGGAATGATAAAAATACTCATTAAAATTGGAATAATATTTTAAAACATATTCCCAAAAATCTAATGTGACTAGAATTTTTCAATATTGTTGAAAAATGAAATTTTCAAATTTAATCTGAATTTTAATTCTATAATTCAAATTACCTATTATTTATATAATACATTGAAATACATGACTTATGTTATTTAAAATCATGAATAAATAATTAGAATTTGAAAATAAATTTTAACATAATATTATTTGGTAACCTACCTGATTTTTTATATGGAAAACATCAATATTCAGAATCCATAGTGAAAACATCGTTGAATATGAATTCATGAAATCAATGGTTATGATATCCTTATTCTTATACAACATTGATATCATTGATTTGTTTCTCCATGAAACCTATATTTTTGGTTAAGACCATATCTATGGGGTTGGATTTGTGTTAATTAAATATTCATGTTTTATAAAGGAACAAGTGGAATGGTTCTATCAATGAAATATTTTAAAATACCATGTGAAAATATAATTAATTTTTTTGGCTACTCACAAACTCTACCATTATGGTAAATTTTGACTTGATGTTTTTTAGTTTAGGTTCATTCTTGTAGTATATATCTTGTGTGATTAATTTATAAAATCCTTGTTTGATGTGATTTAACAATGGTGTCTTTTCAATGCTAAGATTTTGATTGAATAAATGTTTTATTAAAAATTTGGAAAATTTGGATTGTGTTTGTTCATGTTTATATAAGAAAGGTAATATTATAAAATACAAACACAAATTAATGAAAAAAAGGGAAGGATCACAGTTGAAAGTAACACTATCAATGAATACCTAGTGGTAGGATGACTCACCACTCATGGGAATATATAGGTTTGTAATTTCAGGCATTGTGTGTGTGCATGGGTGTAGAATTAGAACATGGTAGGTCCACTAGATCAAATACCCTTAGAGCGGTGGGGGTTGAATTATGGTATGACATATTAGAAGTAAAACACCTTTAGATATTATTTCATCTTTAAACAAAACACACTTCTCCCTTTCTCCCATAACAATGTATGAAAAATTGTTAAATCATGAACAATAAACATTGATTTTACCTGGCTCACCCACACTAGGCTTCATCCAAGGAGCATACAATGGCAATGTTATGATTGTACTAAATTCACTTAGGCTCACTTCCTGTAATGATGTTCTGTCTATATCACTTCCCTTCCCAGTATCACTACCTTTATAAGGATTAAGGTATTCTCACTACATTCTCAAGGGTCATTTCCCTATGTCTTTCTCTGGCTCCCTACCAAGGGATATGATCAACTTATTCATCTTTCATTTAGCATTTCTCTTGGAAGGGATTCGACCAATGTTTATGAAAATTTAGGTACAATCATTATCTTTAATGAATATATCCCTAGTTTTATATGGATTCTATATTGAAGTTCGGATTTAATCTGGTAGATTAATACCACTTTACCAAAAATGAAATGGAAAATGTCTTATAAAAAACTTCCATGATGCACACTATCTTTGTAAAGTCTATCCTTTCGTGAAGCTTAAACCTCCTTTATGAACCTCCGACCTTTTGTGAATCCTACATAGCCTTCCCAACATTCATTACTATCATGATTCAATGAAAATTCTGTTGAAATTTACAGACTCAATGAATATCTTCACCTTTCACCTTTGTGAAAAAATATTCACAATCCAGCCTTCATAATCCACCTTCATGATTTTGAAGACTTAATATTTTTGTTACGTCTCATTAATTTTCTGAGGGAGGTAGAAGCCTATTTATAGGCATTTTACACTGATTCTGTAACCGTCTTTCAACATCAGCACTATTTTTGTTGTCATCCATAAATTTCATCATGAGGCTCTTTATTTCGATATGCTCGATGAAAATTTCCAATTTTGTATACACTTCATAATCATGGAGATCACTATCAAAACATTGTACCATTACGATGCTCCTCAACATCATCATTCATCATTCTTGTAATTTTTTATATAAATTACCATATACATACTTTGATCATTCGTGAAACACTCTTTTCGATGGCCATTTTTTGAAACACATTTATTTTCCATATTTTTTTGAGATCTTAAAGGAAACTAATTTTCGCAATGCTTGCCGATCTAAAAATGTTGGACCCAAAAAAATTAGAAAACACTGGGAACCATCGTCACATTTTGTATGTAAATTTTTATACCATTTCAAAGTAATTTGTTCCATCCTATTAGATATTTTTTAACATATTATGTCAAAAATATATTTAAACTCCACAACATTCCCTAGATATCTTTTATGTCAATGAATACAATCATCCAAAAAACCCTACAATGTTACCTTCAGGCTATTTTTTCCCAAAGATCCCCCTTTTTGGATTTATGGAAAAATAAGAACATTTTGATAATACATTAAAACTCCTCCCATATTTTTCAAACATTATGTTCTAGTGATTTGGATAGTGATCAATTACATATTCAATACATAATCTATTCCAACATGAGCCATACTGAGTGTGAGAAAAAAAAGTAGCATGAAAGGTTCATCAATGATACAATTCATTTCAAAAACTCTCAAATACTTTTATCATGAACTCCATCAGTCATTATATATTCACATTGATCAATAAAAATTATGATCATCAGATTTAATAATCCCATATCTTTCTTCTCTAATTGTTTGCTTCATCCCATGTCATTATTAAGACATTTCCCCCATTATAATTTCTCCCCCTTTGTCAATTATCTTGAAGGAAACTCTTTTTTGGTCTACAATAGGGTATCCAAAATAGATCATTGAAATATGTAAAAACAAAACACACCTCGTGGAGAGGGGGCGGTCCCAAATAAACACCATTTCATGTGAGGGGATTCGACTGAACTCACATATCCAGTTGATGACTCTTAAACACTTATTTGGGTTATGTCATTGTCATAATTTCTACATCTTAAAGTTCGGTAGTCCATATTTTTTTTTGATAAAGACCCTCGTTTTACTTCTCATTTTTGGATATCATTGAAAAAATATATTTTCAATCAATTGATATTGGGTATATTATATTATACACATAAATATAGATAGTTAGAACACATTAATCATACATTGGAGGATATTATCTGAGTATGTGTTGAGGACATTGCTGTATCATGGGATGACCAAATTCTTTTGGTTGAATTATCCTACAAAAATAGTTATGAGGAGACAATATAAGTTCCACCCTATGAGGATTTGTATGGATATCATGGTAACTCTACATTATATCATGTGGAAATATCTGAGACATATTTCATTAGTCCTAACACTATTTTTGAGATTATTGAAATAATCCAATTAATTCATAAGAATATTAAAACGGAAGAAATAATAATTGTTTCATATATAGATTCACATTTCAAACCATTTCTTTTTGATTTCAATGACCATGATTTTTTAATAGTGTCAACGAATCATAGTTATAGACACTTGGGAAAAATGGATGTTTTAGCCATGATATGTGGGATTTTTTGAGGTTATTGAATTGATTAAAATTGTTTCATATCGGTAATAATTACATCCAATATTATGTTTTTTATTGTATTTACTAATTCACAACGTATGAATTAAAATCACAATCCATGATATGTCATATTATATGATCCTTTAACTTTTTATCTAAATGAAAATTTTATCCATGAACTGGTATGAGTTTAAGAAACGATGTAAAATACCCTTTCGAGGGATATCTCTCTCCTTAGTTTCATAACTACAGAAGCTTTATCATGTTCAAGAGGAAGTATGTAAATTAGAATGGTTTATAATGTAGTATTGTCCCAATTAGTTCTATCACCCACTGGAAAAAAATCTCAATGGTGTGGAGAATGTTTTAACCATAGATTGAGGTATTTTTTCTTTCCATGTTTTTTCATTTGTGTTCATAATAGTGGGGTTAGTTAATGACTTTTTGAAAGAGGAGAAAAACTAGAGTCCGAAAAATATAAAATCTACAAGGGAAACATACACTATATGTAACATCACTTAATCGATCACACTCCCATGTGGCTAAAAATAGTTGGTTATGAGACCTCAAGCACACTCGCCAGTATTATAGAGGGTTGTGGCTAGAAATTTGGGTGTAAATAGTATAGTTGGGAGACTATACCCCTTGGTATTAATTTTCATAATATTGAAAATAACTCAACATTAAATTGAAATAATCAAAGTAATTATATTAAAAAAGACAACAATAAAAAAATTATATTATCCAATAAATAGATAAGGAATAATGTAATGACTTACTCGAATGTAACTAAATGGAATTCTAGAGAAATACGAGAAAGTACATGCAGAGTCAAATAAAAAACACAATTTCCCATGTCCCAAACCACACATTGGTCCTAAAAAGAAACTTTAGCCCAACCACAAACATGAAATCAATTACAATATCATTTTTAATTATCCCAAATACTATCCACATAATATTCTCATGAACCAAACCATAGACCAAATACGGTGTGATTATATCCCAATAAGTCAACATAACCCTATTAAAACAAAAATACTCTGAAAAAAAGTGTATTCAATATGGAAATAAATTGGTGTTTTAATTAATTAAAAAATTAATTAAACACAACAAAAACCTTCTTCTATTCTATTATGGGATAACATTGTGCATTCCATACAATCATGTCATCCATATTCATATATCCAAGGTAAAATAACCTAATTTAGTGCCACGCCGAAATTTCTCTATGCATGTATTATGACCATTCTATACAAAACCATATATACAAGGATGTAAAAATATATTATTTCAAGGCCATGTATTCATTCTAGAATTCCTTGTCAAATACCTATAATAATTATATCCTGGTAATGGGAATATCTATCATTATATAATCATTACAACATGGAATTGTCCTCACCCTCTCAATATCATCATTAATGTATATAACTATATAAGTTCCATGTCTGAGCCTGATATATTATCACTACAACATATAACCCAATTCCGGTCATATAACATGGATATCACATTATCAATTCCCTATTTTCAATGATTAATTATGTTAATTACAATTCATCTTTCACATGCCACTGTAAATTCAATTCAAAATTTATTAACAAAAATATCAATAATAAATGTTACAATTTAGGGATTCTATTTCAAAAAATAACCCTAGGTAAAATTTCATTCTAAACATACTTTAATAAAATAGCCAATTTAAATCCATTAAAACCGAAAGGAATAGATTGATTAATATCAATAAGTTATTTAATCAATATTGATGCAAGAAATGATGGAGAAATCACACTATTGTGTGAACATGAAAATGATCAAACCATAGGGTCATGATTTAGACCCCCGACCTTTTACTAATGATCCCACAATATTTCAAATTGACAATACAGAATATAAAGAAGGTGTGTATTATTGAAAAGTGTATTATATATCAAAACTAATCAATATCTAAATCAATAATGCAATCATCCAAAGGATTTCACAGAAATGGTAGGACAACCAAAGGGGGGAAAGAAAAAATATAAATAAAGGAACATACAAGGGTTGGATGTCACAAAAAGAACATCAGGAAGGGATGAAGGTAGTCATAAATAACCTCTAGAATTCTATAGGGATGAGAGGAGAGGATTTGCATCAAAATATATATAATTTCAGCCACATATCATGTTCAAAACTGTAGGTCATGCATTTAAGCAGTGTGTAATGTGGTTACACATTGTGTAACTATTTTTAATGGTACTCATAGATACATGTATCTCCATATATTTATTTTATTAATACCCATGGACAATTAAATTATTTTTAATTTGTTTAAAATACCTTTAAATGTTATCATGTTGATTTTTCATCCCATTTCTCTTTTAAACTACTCGAACCACCATTAAAGATTCTCAACGTTCCAAGAACAAATAATAAAACATTGTCCAATTTATACCCAGACTTCATTAATTTAAATGAGCACACATCCACACACATTAGGCTATATTCTACAACAATGAAACTCATTCTCTGAATAGTACTCCACCACAAATTCATAGAAACTCATAGAGAGACATAGTTGAAAAAATATGGGTTATTACAATATCACAACCCTATTATATCTCATACCTGAGATAGTATATATGTCATTTTAAGGTCTCAATGAACAAGTTCATCCACTATATTCACATATCAGAATTCATCCACCAGATCTCCTCATAAACTCAAATATTCTGCCACTACTGTCGAACTAATGGTATAGTCTGAACCTGAAGAAATTTCCCACTTCGATCTGAAGCCTATATTAGAATATCCTCAAAGTACACATTAGCATAGTTCTCCAAGTCTACTAAATCTAACACATGATATGTGTCTTAATGACATATTCATAGTTGAAATAATGTGGAATATATCATGAATGGAACTATATCACTGTGAATGGGCTCAACTGTGAACCACTGGATAGACCATTTAAAATGTTTCAAACACCCTGATGAACCAGCGTGCCTGATTTCCAATTTACTAATATAGAGCTTCCACAACCTAAAATACACTTGATATAAAACATTTTGTCCATTTTTGTATTCTATAGGTCCTCTATGATGTTCAACATATGATTTCTACCTGCTCTGTGAGGTCACCAACCCCTGTTTAATCACCTAAAACTATTCAGATGTCTCTTGTATGAGACTAGGCCAAACAAGTTCTTACTCACCAGCCTCTAATGAAAAAATTGTTGAATAGAATGTACCTTAACATATTCCCTAAAAAGTTTACATCTAGATTGATTTGTAGAAGCTATTATTTTATGCACACACCATAAGTTTCATATATTTCCCCCATGAACGTGAAAGATCCAAAACCCAAGCTCGAAATATTTCTTCTAGTACTATAAATGTCCACTTAGAATGAACATCAGTCTGTGGATAATATGATTTTCTTAAAATAACAAGTGATACTAGATATTCCTGAAGACCCATCCTAATATTTTATGCCAAACAAGGATCTATGTCTTAGAATATTCAGCTCAAAACACTTACAACATAACCACCTCACACACATAATGATTTCTCCCTTAATTAACTATGAATTATTCTTTAATCAGTGAGAAGTGGGTTATCTTAGTCAGTATTTCCACAAAAACCAATAAATCATCATTCTTGTGGGTCATCTAGGGTAATCCCATAAAAAATCTATTATGACATCATAATATTTCAACTCTGGGATGTGTAATGGATGAAAAAGACCAACTGGCCTCTAATTCTCAGCTTTCACCTACTGTGTAGTGAAAATTCTTGACATGAATCATGACACCCCTTATTCATTACAAACCACCACTAATGTATATGGATATCATGATACATCATTGTTAAATCATGATGTACCGCCCACCTAGAATCATGAAACTCTGTTATCTGCTACTCGCACAAGACCATAGGAACCCATACTTATCCATGTAAATGAAGTGAATTTAAACTGTTGATATACAATAAAGATGTAATCTCCCCACCATATAATATTTCTATCAAAATTAATCAATATGTATTAGAAATTTACTCTGTCTAAATTAGTTCTAATAGCATAATTATAATAAATGTCGATGTCAGAGCTACATTCCCCTGATAATCCTTAACATAAATATCAATATTTGAAAAAAGGCACATTAGCTACAAATCATCACATTCCTCTTGTACTACATATGTTTATGACCTCTAGATCAAAGTATCTGCAATTAAGTTACCCTTTCACTGTGTATAAATCAATTCAATGTTGAAATAATTCATATACTCGACCCACCTCTTGTGCTGATTGTTACGGTCTCACTGAGAAAATTTGTAAATGGGGGTCTTATGATGTGGGTATACCATAAGACCCTCACACATGAGATAGTTTCTCTAATATTAAAAGGCATATAACACTACCACTAAATCTAGAACAAGATAAGGGATATTCCTCTCATGTGGTCTCAGATTCCTAGAGACATAATCAACAACCCGATCCTACTTCTTTAAAATAGATCCAAGTGTAACTACGGTTGCGCCAGTGTACATGATATTTACATTACCCGAAAAGGGTAACATGTGGTTTTGTTCTAAGGTAATCATTAACTTCATCTCTATCTCTTTATAATTCATCAGACCAAAAACTTCGTCAACTCCGTCCTTAGTCATCCTAAATATTGGTGCTTTAAAATAGTAGAAATATTTAATAAAACACTAGTAATAACCTGCTAGACATATAGTGCTCTAATTTTATAAGTAGCTATGGGGTTATTACCATGATACAACCATTGTGACTATTTTAGTTCCCACTAACACTCCTTCCTTACAGATAAAATGGACCAAAAAAAATTCATTTATCCATAAACTACATTTTGTTAGCCTAGAATAAATTTAATTCTCTCTCAATGTACCTGGGATGATGTCAAAATGTTTAGAATGATATTCACCTTAGTGGGAGTTCATTATTGTAGTTTTTTAAAAAACCACCATAGAAATATATAGGGACATGGCTTTGTAAAGTATGACATATGTGGCTCAAAACACTATGATAGAGTCAAATCAGATTTATATATCGGAAAAATGAAAAAACATTGTAATAATGAAAAAATATTTTAATAAAATAATCTAGTCTACAAAACTATTTATATTTTTTGTTATACATTATTTAAACCAAAAATGATAAACCTAAATGAATCTTTTTAGAATGAGAAAAAATCATCAATCATGTTCTTACATGTGATACCAAATGGAAGGATTTGAATATTAATTTTTTTTCTAGGTTTGTTACCACACTCAAGAGAAAAATTAAATAAAAAACTATAAAATCATAATAATGAAAACATTTTTATTTGTTAGATACCGAAAAACCATAACCCCAAAAGTGGGTGAATGAATTCACCCCCCCCACCCCCACCCCAATTTCCACCAACACCAAATGGTGAGTGATATGGTATAGGACTATAATTATAATTATATCATTCTAGTTTTGTACTCCTCACATGAGAACCTCTAGGGACTAATGAATCAGAACTCATCTCCATAAATAAATTGTAAAAAATTATCAATGGTACTATTTACCACATCCAAGAGCTTTAGGAGCCTCTCCCATGAGCACGAAAATAAATACCACTATTATATTTGGTATGAATATAAACAGATCAACTAAAACATCAATATGTGTAAGAGTCATATAGGGGTTATCCTTCCACTCACCACTATCATTGAAAATATGATGAAACACTAGTTCACTTGAGATGCATTGATGATGCTACACATAAGATCTTAACTCTAACCAATCTATCTTAAGAATCCTTGATAAGGTATCACTAAGGATATATGCCCTAATAAAAATAGGAATATTCCCTTTTCCCCATAACCCAATATATAATCCATCAACATATACTGGTGGAAGAGAATGCTCATATCCTTGGTTATGTTAGACAAACCATCAAGTGCACAGAATATACATCAGAAGCATCATAAGATATCCCAAAAGGGCTATAGGGTAGGCATGTATTTTAAATCCTACATAAAAATTCTAGAGGCATATCTCATAAATGACAAGATAAAATGGGGGATTGTATATCTATTATAATTAAATAATATCTAGAAAGTACAATTCCTATTTAAAAATATCATCAACACATATTAGAGGAAATAGGTAAACATATATATATTCAAAAAAATTTATTATATATTTAGCAACATATCATGATAGTGGTAGAAGAAAGAAAAAGTGAATATATTCTATAGATCACTCAGGAGATAGAATATATCCTTAATTCCATCAATGAAGAAGAATTTATTCAGCATATCCTAGGTGTATCTCAAGAGATGGTTCATATCCTTTCTCAAATTTTGGTGGAGTATCATTATATTTTTAAATAGAAATATGTGTGGGTTAATATTATTATATATTTCAAGAAGTATTGTTGTTATATTCTAGTCAAGACTCATATATAATCAAATTTTCCTACCCACATCATCTTGGGTAATATCGAAAAGTAATATCATTGGCTATCGAATGGTGGGCACATAATCCCACCTAGTTCAAATAATCCGATTGAAGTATTCTTCAGGAAAATAATACATTTTCCATCATTCTAGTCCAACATCATGTATCTTGTTATTAATAACTATCAAAGACATGATATTCCTAAAGGAATACATTATTAATCTATCTTACCAATAATCTCCAATGGGAGAATATAAAATATATATCACAAACATTGGACAAAAACTCAAGTGATAACCCAAAACCATTAATTTTTCAGCACAAATATAATATATTAAAAATAATACCTATAAATAGTAGCCTATATATGTACAAAATCACCACCAAAATGTGATATAATCTTTATCTGTAGAGGTTATATCCATGTTATTATGAATAAATTTCATGGAGGTCCCCTAAGAGAGCCTTAAGAAATAGTCTCCCAAATGGAAAAACAATGATTAATCATGGGAAATTTTCAAATGATACCTTCTTTCAAATTCTACATTATAGAAAGATGATAAATAGGTAAGGATGAACTATAATTAAATTCTTAATGATTATTAAATATAAAGTCCCTTTACATGGAAACAATGTTCGTTGACACAGTGAAGGTCCTCATAGTGATGAAAAAATATCATGGAAAATGGTCCTCATTTTCAATTCTACTTCATGAAAACCCTTCCCATTACATGTTAAAAAAATATTATATTTCATATTCATAAATAAATCATTTATGTAATAATTATAGCCTAAATATCCCTTCCCATAATCACACTATATATTAATCAAAATTATTTTAGAAAACCCTACCTATATTTCTAATGAACATGGAAAAAATCATGGATGGATCATATGGAATAATTTCACCCAAAATATTATGAAAATAGTATTGATATGTGGTATAAATTGGTCAACAGTAACCTTACAGTTACATTTTGGTGCATTTGAACTCCTCATTATGATATCACTGAGGTGTTGAATAGGGAGTTCATTCAATTCTGACTCTAAATTTTATAGGAAACTATTCATTAGTTTTAGAATATGGAATTAAATTATCAAAAAATACGAGAACAATACCAATACCAATATAAATATCTATCATCATATTTATTTTTTTAATCTCACATTATCACACAATAAGATATTGGAAAAACAACAAAAGAACTCGCATCATGATTTTCTCCATATCATAATGGATAATATGTCTATAATAACTAATTATACATTAAAATTGAATATATGAGTTTGGAAGTATTTTTAGAATTTCAATTTTCCATAACCCAATGTCAATAGATTATCTATATAAGAAAAAATGTAATTTTTTATTGAATAATATTTGGTCCCAAATACATTATATGAAAATTCATTAAACCAACGTGTCACTAACCAACCCAAGTTTACCATGAATTGGTCTCTTCAGCCAGCTCAATGCTTGAATTGAAGGGATCTACTGATCCCCATGAGTTGGAAACTAGTGTCGGGTATCAAATGAAATCCAAGTGGGGATTATTTTTGCCAAAATAATTACCAGTATAAAATATAATAAACTAGAAAATCAGAGTATGGAACAATAACCAAAATCTGAGTCTCAATAAAAATATTCAAACAGACCTGAATACAGTATAAAATTAGAAAAACGAAAAACAAAATAAAAAAGAAACAAAACATCCACTAAAATGATCTCTATTTGACCTCATGGTCACCGCCATTCACTAACTAACTAGCCACATGGCCATCCTTCTCTAATGATGATCACTAAAACTAGAAAACCTGACACATCCATTACCACACATGCATACCCCAAACATAGAAACCACTATATGATAACCCATAAAGGGAAACCCATCCTATAAGTTTCCGTATATATATATATATACACATATCAAATAATGAGTGGTTCCAAATTAGAAGTAATATCATATAAACATTCAACCATTTCATAAAAAAAAATTATATTACCAACAGGGAGTTTACATTTTCTAAACCCCATCAACATCCAAATATTTCAATGTGGAAACTGGGCCTTAAACTTCTCAAATAAAGATAAATTTTCAATGTCACATCCACATTGTTTTATAAAGTCAAAACAATACATTTCATTTAGTTATAAAAATTTCATAATCTCTCTTATGTCCCAGCATTGAACAAAACATATTTCAAGGCCCAACAGGACAAACTATAAAAAACAAATTTGATGTTTTATTTTCAGAGTGCTAAAAAACACATTACAATTTGAGAAAACAAGGAACCATTTTACAAAAAGGAGGAGAAGGTGATAAGAAATTATTTTAAGGAAAATTATTTTAGAGTGAGACCTTCATTTGAATGAACATCCATGTGTGCACCTTCTGCACACATTGATGTGCCAACATCCAATTGAAACCTTCTATGTGACCAAGAACCCCCTTTTGAAATCATTTTTAAAAACACCAACTGATTTCTTAAACAAACCAAACCATTCATTTTATATGAAAAAGAATGAAAAACCCCTTTAGAAACCATGTAAATACTAAGTCAAAAATATAATACCAACTAAATACTCACCAATAATATTATAATATAGTGGGGCTAATCACTTCCCAAAATAACCATTTTAATCTAAAACAAAACATGGCATTTAATCAAACACCCTAGGTGCCATGAAACTAGTAGAAAATCATGATTATCTTTGAAAATTAGTTTTTATAAAATTCTACAAATTCAAAAACATCATATTAAACTAGGAAAATAATTCTTAAGCATGAAAATCATGTTCAAAAATTAATTATAATAATCCATGATCCAATGGAATGCATCAGAAAGGGGAAATATGGAATCACCTACCTCGGTGAATGTAATGAAAACTTCAGTGATGAGTAATAAAATCCCTACATTCCCTTCTAATACCCAAATAACAAAGAATATGTAACCCACACAAAAACGCTTGACATTAGGTTTTGGCTAAGGGAGATGACCCCAAACTAAAACCGATGAATGAAGAGGGAAATTAAGAAGGGAGAGGAATTGAGAAAGAAACCATAAAAACATACCCCAGTATCAAATAATGAGCATCATGGAGGGAGGATGAGATAAGAGAAAGCAGTTTTTGGACCCCTTGGTGTGCCAAATATGACCAAGAAAAAGGCTGCCAGGCAAGGGTAAATATGGTGAGAGAGAAAGGAAGGTTTGAAGATTTTAATGACCTGGCACAAACACAAGGTTTGGTTGCACGATTTTCTAAACTGTGCACCAACCGAGTAGTAGCCACTACCTAAGCAGGGACTGACCACATGATCATGCCACATGGTTTTTGAGATAGTGTGAAAACCATGCATTCACTTCATTATACTTGATGTACTGGCCACATGGATTCCTTAGTTAACCCTCAAGGTTTCTACTAATCATGCGTTGACTGTGGGATGGATGAAAAATACACCTGAATATTCCAACTATAAAGAAATTTGACGGGATATCATATTGAACCTCATCAAGAAATATCCAAGATAACCTATAGGATAAAATAAACAGGTATCAAAGGTAGGGGTGTGACACAATAAAATCATACATCCTCTAAGGTAAAAATATGGTCTAACCAAATGGTTTTTTCCAAAGATAGGTTCATTTAAAAATACTCTAAAAGATTTATGGGATCATATTATTTGAGAAATGAATTGTCCACAATTCATGGAATCCCCTCAATAATTGGGTGGTTAATATTTTTGACAAGTAATCAAGTTCCTAACCCCTTGTAATTTCTATATAATTTTTCTTTCGAAATTAATATATTTGTTACACACATTGTGATGAACAAATCAAAAGAATTCAATGAATAATGAAATACCTTATGAAAATAAAAACATAAAATATTTTATAAAATAAAAATTGGTCCAATCAACTTAATTATATTTCTATTGATTCATTACACGCATTTTATAATTTTTTGACATATTCATTTTTTGTTAAATATAATACATTTAGGGAATGATATGAATAAAATTTACGAATTAAATAGTAATGAAACAAAATTAAATCTATGGAGTGGTGTAATTATATAAAATAATAGTATAGTAATTCATATATAATTGAATTCAATTTTTCCAAAATTTATTATTTTATATGATTTTATTTAAAAGGTAAAATTATAGATTGGAATTTATAATTTTTAATATTATTTTTTATATATTTATAAAAAAAATTCATTCATTCAATGATTATCAATAGGTAATAAATAATAATAAATGTTTTTGAAGGTACTAATATATAGTTTTCAAAAAAAACTATTTTTTTAATGTAATATATTTTTACAAATAAAAAAATATTAATAACTACATGTGAATGATTTTAATAAAAAATTTATAATAAATTGAATATATTGTATTTTTATTCTTAAAATGATGTTTTCATCGAAGGGAATGAGAAATAGTTCAAATTTAAACATAATTTTTAAATTTGTATAAACATGATTTTTACATGATTTGTCCAGGAATATTGGAACTAATTCACGGAAATATTTTGAATTGAATATCATAAACTTGGTTAAAAATTTGGAATCTAAATTTGGAAACTCTTTATATGGTAAATATAATATATTTTATAATAATCAGTTATCTATGTAAAAATATTATCATCATGGTTTAAGTATAAATGTAACAAATGGTTAAACTATTATATAACTTCAAAAATATCAATAAAAAATATCTAAATATTTTTCGATGAGTTTTTTCTACAATAAATTATCATATGATTTAGTTTTTTAATTTTCTTCCACTTAAATTTTAAAATAATTTTTTTCATATTTAATTGTTCTTAATATTTATATGGGTGCACTCTATTCAATTATTATAGGACACATCTTATCCTCACTACATCAAATATATTCTGCACTCGATTTCGATAATGATCATCCCAAAACACTTCTCAACTATCATACCCACATGATATTGTATTTTTTATCACAACAAGAGTAATACATGAAGACTTCAGGATATATTTGATAGAATATTCGAGAGGAAGAGGTAATTGAATTAATCATGTTCTTTTAGGTTTTTTAATTCATCCATCTCCTATAAAAATCCTATACTCCCATAATAATAATTAAATAACTATAATTAATATACTAAAAAATTATTATTGTGATGGAAGAATATTTAAATACCTACTTTTTATGTAATAAAAATGAAAACACCCATCCACCATTTCTACATGTTGATTATTTCCTCCAAGAAATGATGTATTTATTTTTTCACCACCATCTATCATGGTTGGTTATAGATAATAATTTTATAAATATATATGGTATTTATAAAAAATTAAATATCTTTAATGATAAAATATTTTTTCTTTTTCTTCCATGACAACCATTGTAAATGGAAATGTCCCTCATTTGTACATGAATATTACCTCCTTCATGACCAATATATCACATTTTTCTTCACATCCATACATGGATGGTAATAAAATATGAACTAGTATATTAATACTTTTTTATGGCATGGATAATATTTATTATCCATAAAAATAGATAAAACATAGGAATACTGGAACCAAAACAAGTAGGGAAAAAAGAATTATTAGAACCCAGTTCTTTACTTTAATAATGTATTACTAGTAAACGGGTAAAAAAATTATAAACATATGGTATATATTAAGATTAAAATAAATATGGTTCTATTATTTATTTTTAAAAAATTTAAATTTACCATATATGTAGTTATAATGTGTCCAAATTAGTTGAGTACTACTGTAAGGGCTTATGTTTGAATCTAAAAAATTTAACTAGATTATACCATTTAAATATTTTTTGGGAAAAAAATATTTTTTCCCTCCATCAAACCCCTTATAATTTTATCTGTAGTTAATATTGGGTTTTATATGTATTCCTATAATTTCATTTTCATTTGGATTAAAAGTAAACAGAAATGAAATCTTATAAGATAAGAAGAACATATCCTTTATTATTAGGATATGAATCAATACCCATAATATTTATATTATTTATATTACTTCAGTAATGTAGCCTGAATATTTAAATGAATCATTATGACTTTTAAAAAATCATTTATTTTCATCACAAGTTTTGAAATGAAATCTTATCTTTATTTTTAGTATATATTATTTTAATTTTCACTTAAATAGTCTGAAATGATTTTTTTAAATAAATTAATCATTCAACACAATTTCCTGCTATCATGGATGTTATTAGTTATCAAAATTACATTACATTTTTCTCTAAGATTTTATCAGTAATTCTTAATCTGGTTTTCATAAGAATGATTTTTAAAAAAAATTACCAAAGGAAAATGATATTTTTTTATCATTTTTGAAGTATTTTTTTGGTGATGTTATAAAAGAATTTTTCATATATATCAACATCATTTTATTATCATAATATTGTATTGAGGATATTATCTAATTCCACCATCCCATATCGTTATCAAGATGTATTTTGGAGATGTTTTTATGATTTTTAATGAAACCCATTTTTTCCAAGGGATAAATAACTAATATTGAACAAACAATTATATTTAGATAATGTTTAATATATATGTATGACACATAATTATGTTGTTGTATGGAACATTGTAATTCTCCAATTAATTGGGTAATATATTATATATCATGATCTCAAAGGGTATACTAGTGGGTTTCCTAATGATAATATCATTAAATGATGATTTTCCCAATCCCGAGAAGGTAAATAATATGTCATCCAAATACTATTATGTTATTAATATATTAGATTGTACCATTAGAAAATGATTTTTATGATTATTATTATTATTCTAAAATTTTACGTGACACACAGTTGATGTATTCATATGCATATTTTATGCTCTCATGGTTCATTATTCATGGATGTTCTTCACTCTTATGATCATGTCTTATGTTATTTCAAGGTTGTTTTTCTATGGGTCTTGATTTTAGGCTTTTCAAATTTGGTATGATCTTGAGATTCTCAAAAACTTATTATAATATTTTAGTAACTTATGCTATTTTAATATTATATACTATGTTAAATCATATTGAGAACATAATCTCACCACTTACTATGGTTACATTTCCACATGTTTTTTCAATTAAAATTAATAATGATAATATTATAAGTGCATAATGTAAAAATAATTATTGTCAAAAATGTCGAATAATATTCCTTAATCAGTCAGGTTTGGGTATAGTTTTCAAATATAGTAAACCATTAATGTAATTTGGGGTGCGTTACTATAAAATTTATTGAATATTCCTCTAAATTTTTATAGAACTTTTGTATTTTTATATTTTTTCACCTCAGTAGGTAAAAAACCAGGGATTTGTTATTTTTTTGAATAATGATATGCATAATAATTTAATTGAATATGAAACAACCTATGATTATGCCAATGATATATAGGGCTAACCTTGTGTGTCATATGTTGAGATATGTGTAATAATTTATGAAATCATATGAATTATTTTTTTTCATATGACTTACTACTCTGATTAATGTTGATTGACACTCACACTGATCATTTTATTATTAGTAGTGGTTAGGATCTAGAAAGAATATTATAAACAAGGAATATGTGGGCCAATGTAATGACCATCCTCATGGAAAACCAAATAAAATTGTATCTATGAAAAAAAACCCATAAAACTATGATCATCTAAATCCTTCATCCTATTAAATATTATACAAAACGTATCATACATAGAACCACTAAATTTAAGAAACAACTAACTATTGATATATTCATGTAATAAAACAAATACCAATAAAGGGTCTTTTGATCATATAATTACTAAAAAGTGTATCAGTATGTTGGAAAATATATTCTTTATTATTCTATGCTAAGACATGACCATGTTAATTTAGATGTTTATTTTTTGGAATGTGATGATTTTTAATAGTGGAATCCTATCATGAACATGTAAGAAATAAATATATTTACTCAATAAAATTGGTAGAGTATAAATATGTATTTTAATATATGTATTCCCCATGATCATTTCACACTAAAATAAAGAGTGGTTTTAATGGGAATAAAACAAAATGATGAATAAATCATTGGTATATATATGTTAATTTTCACAATTCATTCATGGTACAAAATTTGTTTTATCATTGACCCCGAACTCAAAATTTAATAGTTATGTAGTGAATGAAAATAATTTCTATCAATTAAATTTTCTATAAGTGATTTTTTTACTAATTACAGAAAAGAAGGGTGAAGAATCTCATTATTCTCCTAGTTTATAGAAATGTGTATTAAATTTTATTTTTATTGATATTAAAAGAGTAAAATCTATCTAGAAAATAATAGGAATCTTACTTTATAAAAGACATGGAATAGATAATAGGGTAATTTTTCTCTATGATATAGGTAAATTCATCATTTTTCTATGAAATTTTAATTGAGAACCAGAAATATAAAGAGATATGGTTAATAAAGGTCAACCAAATATACGTCCCACACTTCAATGATTCAATTGTTAACGATAAGGGAACTATGTGAACAACTACACAAAAATAAGGGCTGATGATGACTACCATTGTCAAAATCATCCCCAATCAATGATCAAATAGAATGCATTTGTGATCACAACCACTAAAGTAGGTCACAAAAATAAAGTGGGAAAATTTATTTCAAATAACCACTTTATAATTAAAAATTATTTATTTCATTCATGTTCTATAAAATAATTTATATTAGGATAATTTTTTATAGTGTGACATTATAACGTCAACAAAAATATTTATATGTTAAACTATATATGAAAACTCATAATGGATTAGAAGTTTCATATCAGGTTATTATATCCTCTATAATATAATTCAGTGGGATTATGATTCATTAAATCTATATTATTCTCCATATAATAGGATTTTATGTGATTTTTAGCACTTATTGGATTTCTCTATGTAAAGCCCATATTAATTGCTAGGGGTGGAATGTAACATTTGACATGATGAATGAACCATTGATAATATATTAATATAAGAATGAATATGAGTTTTAAATGGAAATTAATTCTATTATATTGAAATTAACTCAAACTAATTAGTGATATCTTGATCAATTGGTTTGGTGGAACTCAATGTTAAAGATACACCAACTTCACGAGAATGTGATGACATAATTAGTTAAGTGTTTTTGAGTGTTCCATATATCAACATTGCTTTTTATTATATTTCTATTACATCATTTAAAAAGAATCCTAAAATTATTACAAAAATAGGAAACATATGTTTAGTGTCTTGGTAAAATGAGAACTACTTATTACATTTTCAAAATATAACATAAATATATATTTAATTAATACTTTTATATCTTCTTATTATCCCTTGAATTATCCTTATTACAAGTAGTAACACGAGGTTATAAATAAAAAAGGGGTGAGATAAAATCCTAGTAAGAGGATAGATAAGAACATGAAACAATATAAAATAGGGAAATCATTGTTATACTATCATCATTATACTATTGAGAGGAATCGTAATATAAAGGTACAAAATGTGGCAATGCATAAAAATGAATCATCATGTTTAGTAGTAAACAATGAAAGATAGTTGTGAAAAATATTGCATCATGTTCAAGAATATTTCATGTTTATCATGAGATAAATAACATTACCCACTGAATTGGAGCTCTATATAATTTTGGGCACTCCTGGAATATTATTACATTTCCGTTGCACTATATAATTCTTTTTACACCCGTCACATCATAGTATTACATTATCATATATTCCACATATAACATATATCAATATTTGGAATAATAATAAACCTTTTAAAGGAATGGGTTTCATTAAATAAATCCTATATTCATAAACATAGGGTTCCCAAATGAATTATTGAATAACATAATTGATATAAGGATCATCATCCTTGAGTGAATAAACAATCTCGAGAAGTAAAATGAGGGGTTTTCCTAAAGATGATTTTTTTGGAAGAAATAAAGTTTGACATTAAATAAATTATACAAAAATTATATCCTAGGAAATGTATGATAATTATAATGGAATTATATTTACTAAATATTTATTATGAACTTGGGGTGAAAGAGGGATACCCCAAATAATGAATGTTGGGTTTTGGAAATATTCTTACATTGTTTTTGAATTAATTTATGTCATTAATTTCTAATATAATAACAATAGATACATTAATTAACAATTATATGACCATTATAAATGAATATAATTCATTATGGTTTTATGAAGATGTTTTATGGTCTTTTTGATGAGTTATAGTGTTTAATTACATCATTTGTGAGTGTTTATTTTCATACTTCTCAGGATTGGGTCATTTGCATACATGAAGGGATGTAAGAGTAAACTGTGGATAAATATCTATAATTTTTATTATATATTGGTAATGAAATTAATTAATATTAAATGATATTATAAATGTTTTATTTATATACCCTGGGGATGAATAATTATATAGAATTTAATGATGATCGTTTATGGTTAATTTTGGAAGTATCTTGATCACAACGAATCATTTTCTTTTATCATTTATAATAATTTATATATGTTAGTTAAACAATAATGATTTTCTAAAATACAAAATAAAATATATTTTAAACCATTTAATGTTCTTTTTATCATCCTAGAATTCATTGAAGGAAAATGAAAGTGCATTGCCCATGATGTTAGTAAATTAACAATCACGGGCGATAATTTCATTTCTATAAGAAAAGAGTGAGATAAAGGAGTATAATAAAGAATATTGCATTAACATAATAGAATAGAAATATATAAAACATACCTAAGATATCATGAAATTTTTATAAGATAAGGCGAGGATAAGATAAAAAAATAAATTATAATTAAAAGTTATTAAAAGAAAAAAAATGAAGAGTTTTTTACCACTTTGATTTATACTCCTTGAAAACCAGCTTAAGGAAATGTTTTTGATGTTTTCATGAAAAAATGGCCTCCTAGGAATAGGTGGGAATAGGGAAGAGTATTGGGAATACTTTTTGATTGTGTCAAAGTATTATATGTGTGTGGATAAGGGGAGGTGAGGGGTGGTATTTATAGTGGTCGAGTTAGGTGTTTTCTTAATAATTTAATCATTATATTATTATTTTGGCTCATGATAATGAATATTTTTTGCATTATCTAAAAAAGACTAAAAAATTATTTTTGTGATTTAAATTATAGTTCTTAAATCAATGATGAATTAATTAATAGTGCATGTAGGTTACAGTGGATACACACCGTAAATTAATGTATTTTACTATTCACAAAAAATCATTTATTTCAGAAAAATACCAAATATTTACCCTAATAATGTTTTTATGTGTAGAATTAAAAACATGAAATACATTTTTTGAAAATATATTTCTAAATACGTTTCATATTATTTTTAATTAAAATCCTCATTTACATCGAAAATTCAAATTTTAAAATTATAATAGATTTTATAACACTTTTGAAAAATTATTAGGGTGACATATAATAATCTAAATGACATAAAAAATCAAAATATTAATTTATGAATACATTATTTTGAAAATGAATTTCTTTTAAATTATTAAATTAATTATGAAATTGTAATTAAATAATTTTAACTTACAAAAATACCGACACATAATTAATAAATTTTAGAATATTTATTTACTTAGAATATGAAATAATTATACTATAAATTAATTTATAATATGACTAAATTTTATTAATATATCATTGGTTTGGATATTATTAATTTGGTTAATTTACTATCTATAAGGTCTATATTACTTTTCCTATGGTCAAATTCATATTTCATCATTATTGGTTCCTTATCTTCTAATAATACTTGTTATTTCATTAATTCATCATTTATAAAACATTTATTATATTCTATATGTTATTTTTTGGTATTTATGTTAATTGAAATAACTATAATACGGGACTAATTTCCATTGATAAATTTTCTCATCATTAAATTCTTCTGTCCTTTTGAAAATTTAACCATGAAATTTCGTTTTATACAAACAAGTGAGGGTACTAATCTTTAATCTCCTCCCCCAGTTCCAATGTTTCTTATTCATAATTATGGTTCCTCAACAACACGTTGTAATGTTGGGTAGTTTTTTTGTGTAGAACCTTATATCTTGGGTCCAAAATCATTATTAGATACTACTCATATAAGAGATCATTCTCCAGTTGTACAACCTATGAGTTTAGTAATTGTGAGCGATTAGGTTTTTACTTCAGCATGAGTGGTATGTGGAACACATCATGAACTTGATACATATTCCGTGGAATTGATAGCTGATATACCAATGATCCTATTACGATAGCAGATCCCAAAGGGTCAAATATATCTTGGTATTATCTTAACTTTCTTTACATACTGAATATCTATATTCCATTGTGATATTTGAAGGTAGACATTATCTCAAACGTCGAACTCTGATTCCCTTTGACGATTTTCAACATTGATCTTTTTTAGATGGTGATATGCATTGATATATTTCTTGATGGGTTGGACCTTCTCTATCGTCTCTTTCATAAGATCATGTCTATGTAGCCTTCATTCTCCAACTTCTTCCCAATAGGTTGGACTTTTAGATCACTTTTTACATAGAGCTTCATATGGAGCTATCAGATTACTCAATTTGATGTTGTTGTTGTATGGGAACTCACCCAATGGGAGATGTTGAACCCATCCACATTTTATTTCTAGTGAAAATGATCCATGAATATATTCTAGCATCCAAAAATTCCTTTTACGTTGTTCATTAGTTTGGGGGAGATCGGTCATGCTGAAATTTAATTTAGTACCCATATCCTATTGAAGAATCCTCCAAAATTTAGATGCAATCATAGGATCCTGATCAAAGACAAGTGATTGTGGCACCCAATGATTCTTTACAACGTCCTTCTCATTTGTCTTTGCAAGTAGTTAAAAGAGATATGACTTCTTGAATAATTATAAAGTGGATAGTATTGGTGAGATTTTCCACCATAACCCATGTCACATTATATCTTTTGGATAACTTTAGCATACCCATGTAATATTCTATAGTGTAACTCTACATTTTACACATGGTTATAAGAAATGGTTGCATCTTCAATTTGGACTTTTGTCTCTATACACTTACTATCTAACATATCAAGATCCGTGAGATATACACTTCACTTTCTTCCTTCATGTTATCCCACCAAAAATGTTCGTGGAGATCACTGTACAACTTGGTACTCTAAGGGAGGATCAAGAATGTTGAGCTATGTTCATTATCCAATAGCTCCATTTTTATCCTGGGTGAGGAAGACACAAAAATACTTATTCCAAACAAAATCAGACCATCATCGTCGATATATAACTTTTGCATCATTCCAATTTTACTACATTCACCTTCATTTGTAACTATAGATCCTCCCTTTGTGAAAATTTAATCTTCTCTTATATAGAAGTTTGGCAAACCATTTGGGAAATGTAGGATATATTCCATTCCAATATGATTTCCAAATACATCCTTTTAATTTCTATGAAGATAAGGTCTTTCTCAATCTGCAATGTTGATAGAGTAGTATGTTCCTTTATTCTATGATCACAAATTACCTTGTTTTCAATGTCAAGACGATAGTGAATAGAGAAATCATAGTCTTTGATTAGTTTTAACAACACTCTTTAATACATGTTTATCTCCTTTTGTGTGATTATATACTTTAGGCTCTTTTGATCAGTATGTATGTTCAACTTATCACTATAGTGGTAGTGATGGCAAATTGTTAAGGACAAATCATAGTTATTAGCTACCAAAATGTGTTGGTTAGTTTTTCTCATGGATCATAATCCACTAAAATCATATTCTATAAAATTAAAATTTAGCATGAGTACATAACCCATGACGTTTTTTAAAGCATCAATGAATGTCACAAAATATTATCCACTCTTTGGTAATGTGAGTAAATGTGTAGTGATCAACCTTATATTTAGATCATTAAATATTACCTCACATTTTTCAATGTATAAATAATGTACCCCTTTCCTTGTTAACATAGTTACTGAGCTTGTAAATTGTGAGAAATTTCTCGCAAAATGTCAGTAGTACCATGCTGGGAAAAGATAACTACCGATTTTTATGACACTAGAGGGTCTGACCAATTCCTCAATTTGATTTTTTTATGGGTATTTAAAAATTTCCTCACTTGTGGTCATGTGTCCCAATAATTTTATTTGCTGAATCAATAAGTCACACTTGGTGAACATGGCGTACAACATTTCCTTCCCTAATATCCCCAACATAAGACTTAACTGTTCATCATATTCCTCTTTTACCTTGGAGTATATGGGAATATAGTCAATAAAAACTACCACATATTTTGTGAAATAATTTTTAGACTTCTCACTCATGAATCCATGATGATTTTAGGGTCATTTTTATGTCTTAAGAGAATCTCCACAAACTCAAAGTTCCCATACCATATACAGAAAGAAGTATTTTTAATATCATTCATATTCCCCTCAAATAAGGATATATATAACAATGATACACCTTTGTAAGGTTATAAGCTCCTCGTGACTGATCTAATAGGTAATGAATCCTTGGAAGATGGTACTTGTTCTTCAGGGTGGTTCTGGATAATTGATACACAACCACAACATTTCAATCATCTTATTAAAAAATATCAGTATGGAACTTGAAGGTGACACACTAGGGAATGTGAAACCTTTGTTCAAATTATATTTCTACATGTTGTTTGACTATTCCATTTCAATAGGACCCATCCTATAGGGACACATTGAGATATGATTAGATTCATGTATGAAAACTATTGATAAATCTACCTCATGATCAAGGGATGTCTGAGTAACTCTTCAGGAAACAAATCATTTTATTCCCTCATAATGGTGATTTACTATCGGATGATACCTTCCATTTATTCAACCATCTAAGTGATGTATGATTTCTCACTGGGAATCAACACCCACACTGTTGAAGTATTTTTCAAACGATATTTATGATCTTATTTTTATATGTAGTGGATTATGTGATCTATTGGAATATGAAATGATATTTTAATTTCCTGATTGTTTATATGTGTTCTATATAACAATAGAAAATCTAATCCAATTATAGATTCAAATTCCAACAACGGAAGTACCAGGAAATGTTCTGGAAGAATCTTCCTACAGAAACCAATAGAAGAAAATTCAAACACTTGGGTAGTAATGATTTCACCAATTGGTGTTTTAACATTTATCTCTATTTTATGGTTTCAGGGCTTTGATGCAATGGTTCTAGAAAAAAATCATGATATAAAGGAATGAGTAGATCTATAATCAGGTAATACTTTTCCTTTCATGAGTGAATTAGAATAGTACCTTGGGAAAATTTATTTTATTACTCCACTTCCACAGTAGTAAAGGGATAATCCTTCCCTTCCTCCTTTGGATTTGGTGGTTGATGATAGTAATTATCATTAATAACTCAGGGTTTATTGCATTGGATTGCATAGTTTATGTGGTCCCTTAAATTATAGCATTATACCGTGTGTGGTTCTCCCATTTCCTCCACAAAATTATCCTTCTCTTCATGTCATTTTTTAATTAATGAGCATAGTGGACTTCTCTCCCACATTTGAATAATTTCCCCACCCCTTTGATTCAATTCCCATGATGAATCATCACAATTTTCATACATGTGGGTGGTTGATTTTTCTTTCCACATTTATTATTGTATCCTTTAGCCTAAAACACTATATTTATTTTCGTATCATCATATCGATGAGAGAAATCTCTAATATCCAACTCCACATTGAGATTACATTAAAACCAAATCTTAAAAAATACCAAAGATTCGAGTTTCCAGATCCTTTCAAAGTTTGGGTTTTAATCCAATAACGAATATATCAATATTAATATAATTTTTTATATCACAACCTAGATAAAACCTTTCAATACTTGTGAAATTTTCTACGTAGGCTGTTATATATTCTAGTTAAATTTTCATATAATATATAAATTCATTCTCTATCTGAGTAAAAATATTTCTAGGGAAATTCTTATTAAGAACAATTATCATAATGTCTTCCAACATATTCTATTAAATTTCATCCTTATTCACGATGTTCTTAATCATATAGGTCCATTGGGAGGCCTCACTATCTAAAAGATAAACAACCAAAGTCACATTTTCTATCTTAGAATAGTGAACAATAGTAAAACAATTCAATGGTGTTGACCCACTATTCCATGACTAGAGGATCAAAATTTCCGCTAAATTCCAGTGGACTATTCTGCATAAAACTCTTTATAGTTAGTTGTAATATGAATACCCAAATCTTTATTTACCATACAATACATTTTCATAATACTTAATACATGACACAAATATATTCCCAATGACCGTATTGGTTTAATGTCTTCATAAAATAAGAAGAACAACAAACTTGTTCATAAAACATCTAAATCATATCCAGTGTTCATCCAAACAAGAATCCATTTTGACACACATTACATAATACCCTTCTTCATATCCTGGGGAAAACAAACATACTAATGGGTGATCACAATTTCCTAGTATGGGTAATTATTAAAAATATCAATCAATAAAATAAACATAAGTTTGTAGAAATATGAGCATATATTTTGAAAATCATACCATATATAACAATTATCCCAATCTTGAGTCATGAATTAAATCTTGGTTGTTCCTAAGACATAAATCAAAAATTAATACCAGCCATGAAAAAATAGCATTGGGTTAAAACAATGAATTATTGAAAACACATAAACATATAAAATAATTTCCCTATAAGCTAAGGAAATTTTTCAAGAACATCATAGTGGAAAAATTCCATTACCGAAACGGGTTTACTTGTCATTCCAACCCTGTATTTCTAAACTAGATTTACATGTTGTTCTGGCCCTTTATTACTAAAACAAATTTACTTGCCATCACATTCTTGTCTATCTCATGATATATTAATCTTTTCCCAATGAATTGGAGGGATATATAGGTCCCACCCATCTCAAAATAAAATCTTTATTACATGTTCCATAATAACATAATTAGTCATCATAGCCCATGGAATAAAATAGTTTTCTTTAAACATCATTCTTCCATAACATAAAACATATTAAACCGATAGATTTTATAAATATAATTCCATTATAAACACAATCAAACCATCAGAAACATAATGATATTATACTTCAAATATAACCCTATTAAAGAATTCCATCTTAGGTGGAAATTATTATTTAAAAGGATTTTCAAATTAATACTTTATAGAAATTTCTTTTCTTCTTCCAAAAAGGTTTCTTTGAAAAAATGCAACAATATTTTAAAACAAAATTATTTATATGAAAATCAAAATAAAATCATGTAGAGGATGATTCATGGAAACAAGGTGTTATGGAAACATAAAAACAGGTCATTGCATATAAGTTAATATAATACATTTATCTCGTACATTTGTTGGATATGTTTTAAAGAGCATCTTATCAAAAACGTCAACAAAGTCATTTAATACCATTTAATAAAAATTCACCAATGGGTAAAATTGTCTCTATAGGTTTTTATATGAATTGAAAAAATATTTTGGAATACATAATTATGAATAATGTATATGGATGATAAATATTACCTAGTAAATACATACGTATAAATAATATTAGATAATAATGAGATTTCAAAATTATCCCTTACAATTAATTGGATTTCCTTTGAATGTATCAAAACCCCATGAATAATGATTTGAATAAATTTTTTTACTTATTTTATAATTATAGTAATTTTTATGATATCAAATATGATCATATTATAATCCATTTTTTAGTAACATTATTACTCATCCATCAAAATTAATTTCTTTATTTTCGTACATATATTTTGTCAGATAAGTTCAACTTCTTATGTTAGAGTTATGTAATTTACATAATGATATTATTTTAATATATATCTTATTTATTCATTAAATTAATTTATATAATCCTCATTTTAATTATGATCACATATAATGAATCACATCGCATCATAGAGACACTATGTCATAGGTACACATGGGCGGCAATATCATTCTAATAATTATGAAGTGGTATGGAAGTGGATGGTAAAAATTTTGATCCATAATCCATATCTTTTTATAATAATTTTATATAGATCTTATTTCCATCATTATATCCATCCATGTTTGAGGTTGGGAAAAAACAGGCTACACTACATCATGGAGATGGTTAGCCGTACACACGAATGTGTGGTGATTTCATTTTTTGTATGATGGATAGAAGGTGGAATATTGTTTTTCTATTACCATAATACCATCTTAGTATATAATTTTTACAATATTAATTTCATTATAAAACAAACAAATCATGAAGAGTATGTTGAAGAATAAATAATTCGAAAAATTCCGAAGAGGAGATTACCTCTTCTTCAACGTCCACCCTCTAAATCTCTTCATAAAGAAGTAGAGTTTGTCATTTTACAAGACCATAACCACTAGAATATTACTAAGGAATTTTAAAAGAGCATTTGGTAGAATTTTGTTGAGAATGAAGGATCAATGTGATGTAAAGATATGAGGGTGGATGTTCCCTTTTATAATAATGTTTAGGATAACTTTTGAAATCAGCAAAAATATTAATTTATAATAAATTAAGTCCACATAAAAAACCACCAAGAATTTAAAATTTATACTATGAGATGAAATAAGGTTTTAATATTATTGAATAAAAAATTATACATATTTTTACATCCATTTAAATGTTATCATTTTAATTTATAATTTATTTATTTTGTTTCATTTTAACTAGGGTATAACATATTTCAATATTAAAACGGTGAAATATTTATTTATATGATGTCAATTAAATTATAAATAAAAAAAATTAGAAAATTTTATTCCACAAAAAAAATATTATATTTTTTAAATAGGTTTTATTATTTTTAAATAATTTAATAAAAAAATATTTTGACAAAACAATAATAGTGTTTGTTTTACCAAAATGAAATTTTGGTATTAAAAAAATTATCAACAAAATATTTTATCCTATAAAAAATATTTAATTATATTTTAATAGTGTCAAGTTAATATATAAAATTCATTGGATAAATTAATTTTCCAAAATTATATTTTTTTAATATTTTTAATAACATTAATTTAATACATCCCTCAATAAAATAATTTCAGCATTAGTTTTGTGTAATTATTCAATACAATTAATTTTTGAATAATAATAAAAAATAAAATACAATGATGAAGATAAATCAAAATTTATTCACAATAATATGATTAGTTGAATATATCATATGTAATATCGATCATTAAAAATATTATATGTATTAAAACAGAAATTTACAACTTTAACATCACATAAAATAAAATAATATAAATGTCATGCTCTTTTCCATATAACTCAAAATGGTCAATAACATGATGGATAGATGAGTATGGTCTTGATAAACTCTAAAAATAATATTTGGTCAAGGTTTTGGTGTTTTAAGTGTTATTATAATTTTATTAAATTTCTTTATTAATTTTCCCACAATTGGAAAAGTTCTAGATCATATTTGTATAAGAATTTAACGTAATTATTTAATATCTAAAAATTATAAATATATTTCCATGAGATTGATAATTTTATTAGTTTCTATAGACTATTTTTTTCAATGTATTATCATATTTTTTACTATATTAAAATTATTCTACATATAAGAAATAATAGGTTGACGTGTCGTCACATTCTTTTATTTTTATAATATATATTATTTTCAGGGAAAAGAGTCCATTAAATGAGTCCATTTAAATACATAGGTCTTGAGGGTATACATTTATTCATCCAATAGTAAATTGAAATGTTCCAGAATAATTAAGTTATCCAAATCATAGTATTTTTTATACAAATTCCCCCTCTTTGACTTTAACCGGGGCAAAAATTACCAAACTTACTATTCATAAAATATAAAAAAATTAAGGGAGACTATTTATATAAGTTAGACCTAAAATTTAAAAATATGAATAAATGTTTAAAAATTAAAAAAAAGTCTTAATAATTAATTTAAAAATAATACCATTTTCAAAATTAAATAAGGGTTTTAAAAGTTAAAACATTGCAAAAGGTTGAAATGATTTTAAATAAAAATTCAATCTAAAATTAATGAAAATGACAAACATTATATTTTATGATGAAATTAAATTCTATTTATAATTTAAAATCATTCAATAATATAATTTATCCATATAAATTAATTTGAAAGAAAAAAAGATGTTTTCAATTAAAATTTAGTATATTTTTAATATTAATAGAAACATTAACCTTATAAGAAAAATACCAAAAATCCTGAAAAGTAAATTTTAATAACCTTATTCCAATGGAGATATTTCTTTTTTAAAATATTGTATATAAATATCTCAAAAATATATTTAAAATAAGTTCTGGATCTAAAGATTGAAAAATTACAGTTTTTTGAAAAATTATTTTTTTATCTAAAAAAATTGATTTTTTATTATATCAGATCTAGAAAAAAAAGATGAATTTTAAAAAGTATATAGAATATATTAAATTTATATTTCATTAATAAAATCCTTAAAGAGTGGTCTTATTATTTTATAAACTCACGTATTTTCATTTAATATTTATTTAAAATAAATTTTTACAGTTCATACGCACCATTATAATTACTATGTTATAAGGTAACAAAATATTATTTAGTTGTTCCATTAAAATCATTTTTGCATGAAATGAATTCTATCAAAATAACATGAAATTGTCTGTAATATAATCCATGTATTTTCTGGCATATACCGCATGTTAAGCCGCTATTTTGTGAAACAAAATAATTATGTAGCATTCAACAAAATACATCAATGAAATTTAAAAAAATATATGTTTTTTTAAAAAATATAATTGTGTTACATTCTACCACCTTAATATGAATTTTTCCCTTGAAAATTTTCAGGGTTATAAAATGATTAATAAATTAAAATTTAGGTAATAGAACATCACATTAGAAAAATAATACTAAAACATCCTTTATAATGGAATGGTTAAAAACATAATGGTTACCAAAGTCACTCATAACAGTGTTACCATATACAAGAACATAAGTGGACAGTGAAAACATGGATATTGAAGAAAAAATTAAACTGTCAATTTCTGATGGAGAGTGATATAGATCATCGTTAAGACAATATTAACAATCAAAAATCCTTATATATGCAATGATCTATGGAAGCATATGATTTATTGAATATAAATTTTTAGGAAAAATTGTTTGTTTTTCAATATCCTATCCCCAAATTAGAAAATCATAAGAAGAAATACATACTTGATTTCAATACACTCTCACTGTTGGTCGGGAATTAAACAATTTCCATTTCATGTCTTATTCAATGAAATGAAGGTGAGTTTTTCATTCTTGAAGTATTAATAGATCATGTGATCCATAAATAGAATTTTCGGTCATTCCATCATTCTTTAACACAACAAAAAGGGTAGAACATGTAATAAAATATGAATAATTCTGCCTATAGTGAGATAATACATTATTCTAAAAAACATCATCTGATATTTAACTTAATAATTCCATAAATTGATATCGTTGCAATCCTTTTAAAAACTGAAAATCTAAAACTATAGAAAAATTTTAACTAACCAGGCATAAAATTTATCCCACATATATCATAAGTTATCTCTTGTTAGCCAAATTACAAATATGTGAACAACATCATCATGCATTCTTTTGATTCATGGTAATATGTTGAATTATCATATATCCTTATTGAAAACTTGCATGTTTCTTTATTATTATGTCCGTAAAGGTGTAAAATTCATCCATCATAACATAACCCACAAGTCAAGAAATACATAACAAGTTCCAAGTTAACTAATATCATCCAATTTACATATTTTTATACATTGTATCTTATTTAAATTTCAATATCTCAACACCATACTCATATTAATGGTTATCTTTCACTTAATCACATGTTTCCTAAAAAATCACTTTATTACCTCAATAAAGATTCATGGTTACTAGTTAAACAAAACATATACATTCAGATATATGTTGAAAGCCAAATTAGACCACAAATAATAGTATTAAACAAACTCTACAACATTTTACTGGGATCCCATTATATAAACACTCAATCATTCCTCAACATCATTGTCATACTTAACATCACCAATAGTGATATCTAGTGATTTTTCTTTTCCTTTGGCATTAAGAGGTTATTTTCATTGATCATCATCAATAACCCTTGGATTATAGCACTACTTTCATAACTCCCCATTCCTTTCACTTGTAGGATTGAAGTTTCAAAGTTGCATTCTGTGTAGTATTATCTTTATTCACATTACTAGATCCCTTTTCACATTACTTCAGCACTCAACATCTTGATGGATATCTTTTTCACACATAAACCATCAATGTGTCTTTTCAAGAAAATCTCCACAAATCTTCTTTCCACACTATGAGCTTAAGGATTCACTCATCTTATTTTCACAATTATTTTGAGATTTTCCCTTCAACTCCATCTTCTATTTCATGTCAAAACCATTAGATTGATAGGTAACACCAAACAATATTTATACCTTGATATCACAACACACAATTTATTAAATGATAATAAAGTCAAATATAGATGATTCCCATTAAATAATTTGTTTTAAGATAATGAAGGATCAATCAAATTTACTTTCAGGTCAGATGATAATGCCATAAGCATAACTGTCATGTTTTGTAAACTTTTTTTCAAATGTACCAACAAATTCATCATCCTTGTTCTCATGCATTAGGAACCCTTTTTTATATATTAATTTGAAGAATATAATTAATGTAATCAACAAAAAATAACTTCTTAAACTCTCCTTATTCTATGGAATCAATTTCATCTTACTGCCTCAAATTCTTGATTAGAGTTCACCACCAGTCCGTGTATCTTTTAAATGATAAATTTACCAAATTAAATTATATTCATCTAAATATTTGATGATGGAAAATATATTTTTGATGGTATTAATTCATTTTCTATAACATTTTGATTAGAAGACCCACTAAAAGAAGGTGGATGTTGTGATATGATGGACTGAACTGAATATTGTTACCTTCTATGCTAATTTGGAAGTCTAGAATGATCCATAGATTTTGTAAGTATAGTGATATTATTTTTCATTAAATATACCAATAAATTTGTTTTTTTAAGGATTAAAATATTTTAATTTCTCAATGAAATGATATTATACAAGGTTGTTTCAGGTTCCATCAATCATCTAAAACCACAAAAAAAATAATGTTGTAAGAGGAAAAAATCATATTAGGAAAACAATATTTTGAAGGGGTACTACATTCAATCTCTAACAAATTATGTTTAATCCCTAGTTATCAATGATAATTAACTAGATTAAAGGATTTTAACCTAAAATATTACTTTTCCTTAGTGAAATTAAAAGAAATACCTTTAAATGTCTCTAGGGACCTCAATAAAGATTTCGTTTCCCAGTTTCCAAAGGATGATTAAACCTTTACTATGATACCCACTGTAAGGACCCTAATCATGACATACATTACATTAATTTTTTGGATTAAACAATAAAAGAAACATATAAATTCTCAAAGAATATGTTAGTTATGTGTATTTTGAAATTGGGAAACAAAAATAACTGGTTCATCAAATATATACATCATATATTTCATTTCCCTTCATAAATAGAAACCCAATTTAAACTTGTTACTTAATACCATTCTTCATATCATATAGAAAAGAAACACAAAAATGGGTGAGCTAAAATTATCAATAGGGGTAAAATTGGAAAAATATAAAACATAAAATAAACATAAGATTGGAAAAACATGAACATAACTTTTTAAAATAATTGTATGTATAAAAAATATCAAAATCTTGAGTTATGAAATATATATTAGAAGTTCATAAGGAATAAAACATAATGTAACAAGAGCTAGGGAAAAAATGCAATGGAATAAAACATGGAATTTTGGAAAACCCGTAACAATAGAAAATCATTCGTATATTATCCAAGGATCATTTCCAATACCATCATAGTGGTAAAATTCAATTACTAATTCAGGTTTACTCTTCTCTCTAACCCTGTATTACTGAACAAGATTTACATGTAGTTCTATCACTGTATTACAGAACCAGATTTACTTTCCATCTAATTCGTGTCTATCTCATGAGATGTAAATCATTACCCATGAATTGGTGGGATATTTTGGTGCCACCCATATCAAAATTAAATAATTAATACATGTTCCACAATTACATAAATCATTCATCATAACCCAAGGAATAAAATTGGTTTTTTTAAACATCATTCCACCATAACATAATACATGTAAAAAAATCGATTTGGTAAATTTAATTCCATCATAAATATAATTAAATCATAGGAAAAAAATGATATTATACTATAATCATAATGTTATTAAATAATTCAATATTAGATTCAAAATTATTTTGATATGACACTTAAAATTAAAACTGGAAGAAAATATCTTTTCTTCCTCAAAAACATTTTATTTTCTCAAAATGGCATATAATTTTAAAAGAGTAGAATTAATTTAAAAATAAATATGAAGTTTTGATGACAATGCTTCATGGAAAAAAGGATTTATGAAAAGGAAAAAACATTCATGTCATATAAGTTAAAAGAAAACATTTATCTCATACTTTTGTTAAAAAATTAAAAAACTATCTCTTATCGAAAATGAAAATCAATTCCTTTAATACCGTTTAATAAAAAATTATTTATTGGTAAATTTGAATCTAAATAATTTTATAATAATATAAATCATACTATGGAATACATAATGAGGTATCATGAACATGGATGATAAATACACTCATGTTAATACTTATATCTAAACAATCTCAGATAATAATGAGATTGGAAAAGAATCTCTTACCTTATGTCTAATTTCCATTTTACGTATTAAAAAAATCATATATAATGATTTAAATAATTTAATTTAATTATTTCATATTCTCATATATTTTTATGATATCTTATATGATCATATAATCATCTTTTTTTAGTAACGTTATTACCCATCAATTAGGTGTTAACTTCGTTATTTTCTTACGCATGTTTTTACAGATAAGTTAAAATTCTCTGGTAATAGTTATATAATTTTATTAATTATATTTATATAATATATACCATATTTATTGTTTCATTTAATTTAAATTTTCATTATGTAATTCAGGTCATGTTGAATGAATCACAATAGATCGGGGGTGTGGTAGGTTGTATGTACTCACGAGCGATGATATCATTCCCACCATTGTGAAAATGATATCGGGGTGGATAATTTTTTTTCTAAATATAAAGAATTATATAATATTCATATATATATATTAATTCAATCATTATATCCATAAAAGTAATATTTTTTGGAAAAATTGATTACACTACAGCGTGGAGACCGTAAGTCATACGTGAGCACATGTGGTGATTTTGTTTTTTTTTTGTAGGATGTATAGAAAGTGGAATATGGTTGTTAAATAAACATAATAAAATCTCATCATATTATTTATACTATACTTTTTACTTTATAGTGTAAATATCTAACAAATAGAAAGTAAAAAAAGAAATAAGTTGAATGAATCAGTAGAAGAGATTGCCTCTTCTTTTATATGATCCCTCTAAACCTCTACATAATGCACTAGAGTTTGTATTTTGTGAATACGAAAACCACTATATTATAAATAGGGAAGCTAAGAAGATATTTATTTAGGATACGGATGAGAATGGAGGTTAAATTTAATGTTAATAAATGAGGTAGAAGGTTCCCATTTAGAATTGAGGTGAGGGGCACTTCTGGAATCTCCAAAAAAAATAATTTATAATAAAATATAATCACATCCAAAAACCACCAAGATATCCTAATTTATAATATACTATTATATAAGGTTTTAATATAACATTCTAATAAATTTTAGACAAATATATTTATACATTTAGACATTATAATTTTATTTTTTTCACTTAGTTATTCTATTTCATATTAACATGGGTTTCAAATATTTTTGTATTAAAAGATTGTAATATTTACTTATTTGATATAAAATAAATCATAAATAAATAATTTATAAAATTTAAAACAATATAATATATATTCAATATTTTGTAAAAAATTTTCTATTTTTTAAATAAGTTAATAAAACATTATTTTGACAAAACAACAATAGTTTCAATTCTGCCAATATTCATTCTTGGATTTTCTTTTTCAAAAATACCAAGATAAGGTATTATCCTTGAAAAAACTATTTTATTATAACCCTATAGGGTCAAGGTAATACATAAAATTAATTGTATATTTTAATTATCCAAAATTATATTTATTTTAATATTTTTAATGACATAAATTTGATATTTCCATTAATAAAATAATTTCAATATCAATTTTTTAATTATTTAACCAACATAATTGTTTAATAAAAATATAAAAAAATATATTATGAAGATAAATCTACTAGATATAATAATAATTATTTTTTTCAAATAAACGATCTAGTAAATCCATCACTAAAAATATTATATTTATTTAAACGTGAACATGCCAACATTGTCAAACCATAAAATAAAATAATATATGTGTCATAATATATTCCATTTGGCCAACAATAGTGAATAACTCCACCAATCGATGATTATGGTCAAAATATATTCTACCAATAATATTTGGTCATGTTTTTTTCTCTTTTAATGGTTATAATAATTTTATTTAATACTATTTTATTTATTTTTCAACATTAAAATAATTTCTACGTCATATTTATATAAAACATTAAGGTACTTATTTAATCTCTATAAATTATAAATAAATTACTATGATGTAGAAAATTCTATTATTATTATGGAAACTATTTATTATCAATGTTACCTCACATTTATCGCTATATTAAATTTATTTTACTTATAATAAATAAAAAGGAGACATGTTGTGATTTTTTATTTAAATAATATATAACATTTTCATAGAAAATATTTCATTAAATGATTCAATATTGATCATTAGGTATTATAGGTCAAAAAAATTCATCATTGGATTTTTAGAGGTTTTGGTCTAATATTATTGTTCTTATCATATTATTTGTTACCCTAAATTACCAAATTTAACTTTAAAGGTGTTAAACAGTGATTACCATTGTATTTATTCATAAAATCCAAAAAAAATTACATGGATCCAAATTACATAATTTGGACCAAATAATTCTGAATATGGAATCCATTTTGAAAAACTCAAAACAAATAAGTTGTGTTAATTATTTCAAAACTTATCCCTTTACCAAAATGACAAATGAGTTTTTGAACTTTAAACAATACAAAAGATAGAAATGTTTTTAAATGAATATTCAATGTAAAATTAATTCCAATGAAATAAATTATATTTAATGACAAAAATATATTCTATTTATGCTTTAAAATTATTCAGTATAATAATTTAACCATATCAATTGTTTTCATGAAAAAATGATTTTTTAAACTAAAATTTTTTATATTTTAATATTAATCAAATCATAAAATCCTATTATGAAAATATAAAAAATTAATGAAAAGTAAATTATTATATCCAACTACCAAGTAATAGGTTTATTTTTTAAAATATATTAAATAAAAGTCTCAAAAACTATATTTAAATTATGTGCCCCTTCAAAAGGATGAAAAACAACATTTTTTTAAAAATACATCTTTTATCAAAAAAATGAATTTTTTCTAATATAATGTGTAGAAAACATATATGAAGAATTTTAATCATTAAATTGAATATATTACATTTATATGTTGTTAGGAAAAATACATCATGCATGATTTTATTATTTAATAAACTCACTTATTTTCATTTAAATAGTTTTTCAATAGAAAGTTAATATTGTTCAAACCCCCTCCCCCGCAATAAAATGACCAGATTATAAGGTCACATCATAATATTTATTTGTTTAATTAAATTTAGTTATGTGTGAAATGAATTCTATCAAATTAAATTGAAATTGTGTGCAACAAAAGTCAAGTATAGTGATGTATATATCACAGGCTAAGCCGGTGATGCGTACAATGGAAGCATCTCTTGGAGTATCGTACAACACAATAAATCAATGAAATTAATAAAATATTATCTCTTAAAAATATCATGTTGATACATTGTATCCCCCTTAAAATGAATTTCACCATTGAAAATTATTAAGATGTTTAATGTATTAATACTTTAAAATCATATTCATAGAAACCCACATTGGAAAAATGATGACAATAACATCCTTTTAAAATGAAACAGTTAGAAACATAATAGTCACCCAAAGTCACTCTTTACTAGGATTCCACACATGAGAACATATTTGGAAAGTAATAAAACATGTATATGGAAGAAAAAATAGAACACTACAGTTACGACAGTGAGTGATAAAGAATATCGTTAGGAAAAAGATAACAATCACAATTCCATAAATCTTCAATGATTTAAGGGACCATATGATTCATCATATAAAAGGTATTAGTATATCATTTTTGGTTTTAAAGATCCTTTCCTTAAATTTGAAGAACATGTTAATAAATAATTACTTTATTTCAGTACACTCTCACCGTTGGTCATTCCATGAATAATATCCACATTATATCTTATTAAATGAAATGAAGTAGAATCATTCATTCATGATGTTTTTGTAGATCATGTGATCCATAAATAGAATGCTTTATCATTGTATATGCGTTTATGACTACAAAAATATTTGAACAAGTAATAAAAAATAAAGAAGTCCACATATGGTGAGACAATACTTTATTCTATCAAAATTCATCTAATTTTTAACTTAATCATTCCATAAATTGATATAAATAAAATTCTTCTGAATGTTAATAATCCAAAACAATTAAAAATTGTTCACTAAGTCAGCTTAAAATCTAACCCCCTCAAATGAAAATGTATCTAATGTTGGTCACATTCAAAAAATGTGAAAACCTTCATCATTTATTTTCATCATACGTTTTAATAACTTGAATTATCATACATACACATTGAAAACATGCATGTTTCCTTATTCTTATGTCCAAAAATACTATTAACTTCATCCATGATAGCATAACCCACTTGTCAATAAATCAATAACAATTAATAAACTAAAAAATATCATCCAAATTACTTATTTCAATAAAAAATATATTTATATAAAATCATTTACTCAACTTCATGCTCATATTAAGGATTTTCCTTCCCCTTATCATGTGTTTTCAAAAAACATCACCTTATTTCCTCAATCACATTCCATGGTTTCTGGTACCACACAACATATAATTTCAAATACATGTGGAAAACCATAGTGTACCACTAAATAGATATTCTAATACTCCATAATATTATAAAATAGATTATAAAACATTATTCTAGGATCTCATTATATAACCACTCCATCATTATAATTCATTGTTGTCAAACTGAACTTCGCCAATAGTGATTGTATGTGATTAAAAAAACATATTTTCTATGAGTAAAAAACAAGGTGTTAAGAAAGACCCATTTTCATGCACCAGTTATAATTCATGTCTAGCCAAAAGAAGAGTTTTTTTTTGTTTCTACCCCTAGATACAACTGTGTCAGAGCCACATCCAATTGTTCGTATCCTGACAAAGACTTATTTTTTCAGAAACCACTTACTTAATATTTAACTAGAATACCAAGAAAATTTCCTATGATTATAATTTTATATAGAGTTATAACTAATGTATTAAAATTATAACATCCAAAAATAACTAAACCATCCTTCGATTCCAACCATGGTATCCAACATTTTTATTACCTAACATTACATAACCTTTATAATCATAGGATATTTTAATCCTTATTGACTTAGAAAAGGATATAGAATACCTGAAAGCATAAAATTTCCTTTTATTACATGTGAAGGTCTTCTTCATGGATCATCTAAAGTACATTTACATCATCTAATAACCAAGGTACTAACATAAAAGGAAATGGTGGGATTAATGCCCTTTAAAGGGAAACAAGGGAAAAACATAAATCATGATGTTGAAGAATATCAATAACAACCTGAGGAATATCATTAGAGCATGATTTAGAGTAATATAATAAATAATATAAAATAAATCATAAGATCTAAATGTGGGAAAAAATTAATTTATTCCTTCATTATCATATTAGTGAGGTCCATCCCCACGGTTCTATAAAAATTACAATGGTTATTTGGCCGGGTATGATAAAACATGTTATCTATAGAAAATAATTTATATACCCAATGATTTGGAGAGAAATAAGGTATTACCATTAATATGTATTTATTTTCATTTCATCTATGATGGTCCAAATAAAACATTTTATAAATAACCCATATATAATAAATGTAATGCGTTTCATATCAGTGTCCATGAGTTTTAAATAGTGCATAACAACATGATCATTGTGTCAGTTATAATCCATGGAAATGTAATGAAGGTTTAATTTATATAAATTCAATTATAAAATAATTATTTTTTAAATCTTGATGAATAAATTTTTAAATTAATGTCTTTTGCATATTCACGTAAAGAAAATAAAATAATTTCATGAGAGAAAGAGAGAGATTCTGAAGCGAAAATTCTACATCATAATGGGTATGAAACATGGATTTATAAAACATTAAAAAGATAGGTGAAATGGTTAATAAATTCATAGAAAGACACATAATACAATATTGGGACACAATAAAAAGTATATAATAATATTTATTTAAATATTGAAGACATACCATATAAAATTTAACTTGAATGTAAACGAGGAGTTGATAATTCCATTACCTTGAAGAGTAACTTTTAAAACTCGATGATCGAGACCTTGGGTGATAAATCACACCGTGGATGGAATCCTTGGGACGTAATAGTGTTAAATATTATATGTGGTGATTTTAGAATGATAGGAAACGAACGAATGAGTGGTATTTATTGTAAAAGATAGAGAGTTTTTTATTAATTTATCATAACTTTTCATAAGTGATATTTGAAAAACCATGGGTTTTTATATCAATTTTTCACATGGTATTTTACACTTGGTACACCACATAAGATATGTTATTAATTAAGAGTTAACCATCATTTTTACATCATTATTACCACACTAATTATTTCATCAAACACCTAGAAAAACTCAAAAAGGTATTTTTTCAATTCACTGAAAAAACAAAATAGTTTATAAAAATTTCATAAATTAATCATAACCAAATATAGATCTTATGACACAATTAATTAAATTTATTTATCACAATAAATCCATAAATATGACAAATTAAACTTTTAACTCTAAAAATATTTAATTATTAAAAATAATAGCGGATATAAATGCATAATAAAATGCATAGTAATATTTTTGACAATTGAAAATAATAAAATTATTTTGTCACTTGAAACTTAAAAGGTGGGTTTTTTTAAAAAACTTTCATTATAATAATCATTACTAATGAATCATTAATTTATTATAATATTTTATGTTTTTTCAAAAAAAATAATTTTTACCCGAAAAAACAATTTAAAATTTACATGTCAATTGTTCTGAAAAACAATTCATAAAAAAGAAATTATAGAATAAAAATATTATTTATAAAAATGGATTATAATTTAAGTTACTAGGTCCTTCACACATAACCCCTTAAATAGTTGCATACGACCTAAGGGTAAGGTTTGTGAAGGGGATGGACTTTTGGGGTTGCTCGGATAAGATCACCTGAGTGGAAATCTCTACAGACTTGAACACCTCCCAAATTAGATTCAATTAAATCATAACATATTGAATATTGGCTTGGTCTTGGTCAATAGAGAACCCATTAATTCTACTTCCTTCATAATCTCTGACCAATGGGCTTCGTAAGGCCTAACTCCACTGGTTGAGGCCAGCAACTCATCATTCTTCATTAATTAACCATTCTCATTTTTTTATAAATGATAATAATAACATTATGGATATAATTTCTAAAGGTAATAATTGACCAATGATCATAATTGACCAATGTTCATAATTGACCAATGTTTATATAGCGGTTGAAACTTGATGGTTACATTAAAATATAATTACTCCATTTTTAATGAGGAATAGTTGTGTTGTGTAATAATATAAAAACACGTTTTAGTAAATATTTATCTTTCAAAATGTTCAGATCGTTACGTTCTTCCCCCCTTAATAAATTTCATCCTTGAAATTTATTCTCATTCACTCAGTTGAGAAATGGTGAGAGTACATCTTTCACATTGCTTCCTATAGTTCCCAAGTAAATTCTTCATATTTTTTGTTCCTAAAAAACACTTTAATGAGGTGGGTAAAATTTTTTCATATCACCTTGTCTCTGTAGTAAAATATCTCCACAGACCTCTCCTCGAATGACAGATCATGTACCAATTGTACCACCACCAAATTCATTACATGCGAGGTGTCAGATATGTACTTCCTTAAGAGAGATACATGGAAAACATCATAAAAATGAGGTATATTTTGTGGATGTTCTTTATGATATTCCACTACTATTTGGTGATCAAGAATCTAATAGGGTCCAATGTACCTAGGGCTACGATTCCCATTCCTCCCAAATCACATGACTCTCTTCAATGATGAAATTAAATGGACGAATTTGCAACCAACATCAAACTCAAATTCCCTTAGATTGTTTTCAGCATAGCTCTTTGATTGACTCTTTCCATCCTTAATGTGTTGTAGGATGGTATGAACCTTTTCAATCATCTCTTACAAAATATTGTGAACAAGAAGCATTCTATCACCAGTTTCGTCCCAACATGTCTGAGTTCTACATCGCTTCCTATATAGAGCTTCATATGGATCAATTTGAATACTCCAATAGAAGTTTTTTTGTTTGATAACTCAACTTACAAGATATGATGATCCAGCCAACCTTTGAATTCCATCAATTATATTCTTAATATGTCCTTGAGTTTCTAAATATTCCATTCATATAGGCCATCATTTTGGGGATGATAGGATGTATTAAATTTAAATTTTCTACTGAGATCATGTTGAATACTTCTCTATACGTTTGATGTGATCCTTGGATTATGACTATATAGAGTACAAAGTGGTACCCCATACAGCATCCCCACTTCCTCCAAATAATTATTAGCATGTTAGTCAAGATAGAAATCTTTCTGAATGGATATAAAATTAAAGGTATTGGTGAGATGGTTGACTATAACTCATATCACTATGCTTACATTGGATGTTCTCATGAGACCCGTAACAAAGTCTATATTGATATTTCCCCACATCCATGCTAGTATGGATAGTGGTTATAGTTCCTATTTATGAAGTTATCTCCCCATATTCAATTTTTTTACACACTAGTCACCTAATAGTTTATTCAGAAATCACACTTCTCATATTATCCCATCAATAATGATCATGAAGGATCCTATAAATTTTCATTATTCTAGGATGTATAGAGAATATAGAGATATGAGCTTCATGCATGAACTCGTTTATTATTCTTGAAATAAATGGAACACAAAGCCTTGTATGAAATTTCAAATAACATATTTGATCAATATTGAACTAATTAATCTTCCCATTATTCACAACCTCTATCTTATTCTATAATAAGGGATCATCTCTTTAAATTGTATTGATATTCTCTAGTAATTACGGTTGAGAAAAAATATGATATTCAGTTGATGATTTATTTTTTCTTATGATTCCCATGTCATGTTATACATGGTACTTGATGAAAGGATATATTTCAGTTAAACCCATTACTAGAATAAAGGTTATTTCAAACATAATGTATTAATTCATTTTTTTTCTCTTCCAGGATGATAATGAATCGAACAATCATAGTCTTTATGAATCTCCAACCATCTCTTTTGTCTCTTGTTAAATTCCTTTTGTGTGAAAATATACATAAAAATTAATGGTCTATGTATATTGTAACATCCTAGGTAATTAAAGAATAATAAATTTTCATAATTATTAATATTTTATAATTGAATATTAATTTTACATTAAATGGGTTGCTATGTTCGATAGCGTACTCGATACGCAACAACAAGTTACTTTGAAATTTTACGTTGCACACTACTAATATAATACTATTATTTTAAATGGTAGTTAACACCTAGCCCGTGTAATGGAGGGAATGAACAGAACTAACTACAAAATTATTATATATGTTTGTCAAATATTTTTACATTTATTCAATAAATGTTAGATGCTTAAAATATGAATGAATCCAATTTTAATCGTAAATATTCTAATATTCATTAAAAGGTTGATTAACCGCCTTTTGATGGAGAAACTATTTTAAATCCACTTTTTGACAATTTTATATGTTATATTTGAAAAAATATAATTCTTTTTAGAATCGGTACATCAAAATTTACTTTGTATAAATTTTTGGTATTTTTCTGATAAAATTCATTTTTTAATGAATAAGTGAAAAATGTTGTATTTTAATTCAAAACCCATTTTTAAACTAAATTATATATATGATTAGATCATATTTTTAATTGGTTTTAATGTTCAATAAGAATATATTTTTACCATTTAATCAAATGGTGGTCATTGGAATTAATTTTACACTGAAATTGGACTTAAACTAGTGTCAAATCTTTAAATAGATATTGTTTCTTAAAAACACACTATTTGTTTCAACAGCAAGAAGTAATTATTAAATTAATTAATGCAACTTATATGTTTTGAATTTTTTAAAATAGACATCATTTTTGAATTCGGAATATCATATATAGCTTAGGGTGAATTTTTGATATTTTTCTGAAAAACATCAATTTTTGATGAATAGTGAAACCACTATGTGGTAGTTAAAAAATTATTTTTTGATTAAATGAAACATTACCACTTCTGTGAATTGAATTTAAAAAATCTGACATACATGGTTGTCATTAGGAAGTAAAATGTGGTACAATGGGATTAAAATAATTTTTTGGTGAATAGTAATTTTTATGTTTTATTAATCACGATTAAAGGTAATTAGTTTAATTTAATGTAAAAATAATTTTTTAATAATATGTAATTACCATGAATATTAATTAGAATGCGAAAAAGATTTATTACATGATGATATTTTTTTATAATTTATATACATTAAATAAAATAAATTAGTATTGACACGATGATGATGCATCAATTACCTCATTATTTAACGAATTAAATAAAATGAAAAGATAATGTAAAATATAAGAATAAAACTTTTAAAAAACCTATTGTATGGATAGATTTTGATCTCGTATCACCTTATCCTCGAAATATATAATTGTGGGACCTTTAATATCATAAAATCCTTTTATAATAAAGTATCTTTTCAAGACTTTCTAAGAGTGCCCCTCCTCCCTCTTATAAAAGTCCCCCACCTATACCCCCTTAACCACACGTATCAAGCCATTTTATAGACCCAGATCTACTCATTTTAACTCTGCACATCCCTCTACTCATCCTAAAATCCTTACCTTAAGTAGAAGGCTCTTCAAGAAACCCTTTTGGTTCAAACCAAGAGGAGTTACCTAATTTAACGGTAATGTCTTCACTTGTGTTCTTTTTTTTTTGATTATACAACCACATAAACTATTTATATTCCTTTATTTTGTAACAAAAAAAGTATATTCAATATACTAGGATGTTGTTATTAGAAGGATTCGAGCTACACTTACACAGAACTTCATCTAATGGTTAAAGAACATACTGTTTCTGTGGATGGCGAATTTCTGCCTCACGAAACGATGATTGTTTGATCTTCTTTTAACACCTTTAATGGTTGCCATTAAGATGTCACTCTATTTATATATGATATATATTATGTTTATGTTTTCCTTATGCTTCTTTATTTTTCATTTATGGAATTTATTTATGGTTTCCATTATGGGTAAACACGATAATTTCATTTTAGGAAGTGCGGACTACCGCCCCCTCAAAGTGATTTGATTCGTTAATTACAAATGTGGGATGTATAAATGATGGAGTTAATGATATTATATATGATATTATAATGGAATTATAATATCCCTATATATTATTATGATTTTACACCATTAAATATGAAATAGAAATGAAAGTAGTGTTCATGAGTACGTATGGCTTACCATCTCCATGAACGGTGCCTTTATTTTCTTAACTCTAAATGTTATATACTATTATAAATACATGTATATGATGGATATATATGATATATATGATATCAAAATCATGAATATCATTCTGGATATAATGAACCTTTACCACATGAACAACATGTAATTGTAAGAAGTCCATTTTTGACTTAATTACCAAATATCGACAAAACGAACGTTATTAACTTAAATGATTAAATAATTTTTATAACAAGGAAATAAGTTATATAAAAGGAATAATAAACGTGAAAAAGGTTCTTAAGCAAGTATAAATTAACTTTAGTTTATTATTTCAGAGATTAAAGAGCAATCGAGTCACGTCGGACATGAGGTAAGGGACTTCGTCTCAATCTCCTTTCATTGAGGCATATTTCATTTTATACACAAAGTTCTTTTATACAGTGTATAATCCCCTTTTACTTTTAGTTTTATACAAAAGGAATATTTTCCTACGAAGCTTTTTACTAAATGAAAAAAATAATGTTTCTTTTAACATACGCGGTGACAACGACCTTTTCCGCTGCTATGATTATTATTTGGTCTTTGTCTTCCTCAGCAAGCCGAAATGTTTTTAAAATGAAATAAATACCATATACGCTTTTATGTATTTTGTTATTGAAATGGTTTTTATAATGGATTTTTTTATGTTAATATATTTAAGTGATATATTGTGGTTGAAATTTGGAAATATTTTCTTTCCTTTATAATTGTTTTATGAGTTATGCTTTTATAATGCTACTTAGACATTTGACGGGTGGTTATGTGATAAACCATATGACGGGTGGTTCCATGAATACTGGGATGGGTGGTTACATTATAACCTCCAATGCATTGTGTATGTATGTCGGCCGTATGACTATTCCATTAAGTGATATGTGAGGAAGTTGACCGTATGGTTATTTCATTTAAGTATGTCAATGTCCCAAGTTACCTTTATATGTTATGTGTTATTTATATGGGTTTTATGGTAATATTTTGGTTACATAAGGGTACATAATGATCTATTATTTAGTGAAGAGTATTTAATACTTCATAAAGGTGAAAAGTATTACATTGATATTGTATTGATGGTTTACTTGTTGTTTTGAAAATCAAACAGTTTTCCTTCTTTGTGTAACCCTTAAATAGCTTTTTATGCCCATCCCATGTTTTTTTGAAATTTTTTTCATAGGACATAATGTGTAATAGGATCAAGGAATGGATCAAGGATAGGTCATGTTGTCTTAAACATGGAACTAGACATGACTCTTTTTTTAAGAGTTCATGTTTTGTAAAAAAAATGAAACTCTCTAGAAGTGTCTTCTGTGTAATCTTTTGATATGTAATAGTTATAATCTAATTCTCTAAAAATCTAAACCTAAATAGATCCTCAATAGTAATTATTCATTTAATTCAATATTAAGTAATGTTTAAGGTCAGGGGCTTATAGTTGGTATTAGAGGTCGGTTTAGACAACTTTAGGAGTTAGAAAATTGTTAATTTTATAAATTAATTTTGGGTATGATTGAAATGATATAGAATTTAAAGATTACCATGTTGCTTCGCCTAAGAAATTTCTATGTTTAGAATTGTTTTCCAGAGAGGAAACAAGGTAGGTATGTTGGGACAATATCAGGAGGAAGGCAACCTTCCAAATCAGCAACCACAGATGGTCAGAATTGGAACTGAAAAGTTTGTTGCATTGATGGCCTAGTTGAATCAGGCTATAAATGGTGGTGGTATCCATGCACGATATCAGCCAGATCAACCGTAGAGGAACAAGTCAGTGGAGTAACATTTCATGAGGTAACATCCCCCATCATTCATAGGATCATCTAAACTCGTGCTATCTGAAGGGTGGATTAAAGCACTGGAGAATATTTTTGATGTCATGGGGTGTTCAGAACATCAAAAGGTCAGTATTGCAATTTACCATTTTGAAGGTGAAGCTGATCAGTGGTGGTCAATGATGAAAAATATCAAGGATAGTAATGATATTTATGATCTTTACTAGGACGAATTCAATGGTATGTTTCTTTAGAAATATTTTCCTAAGGTGGATTATATTAGGTCAGAAAATCAATTCCTAGAATTGAGGCAAGAGGATGACATAGTGGCTGCTTATGAAGCAATGTTCACTCCACTAGCAAGGTATTCTCCAAATGTCATATGAGAACTTGATAGTAAATTAAACCATTTTTACTCATGGTTAATTCCAAAGTATCAAAGGGCTTTATCTTCTCGTGAGTTAAAAAGTTATGAAAAACTTGTTCGATGTGTGGAGAAGGTGGAAATGGAGTTTGTCAATGATCAGGTGTTCTTTTACAAACAACAGAATAAGAGGTCCAGTTGGCAGGAAAAGGGGAATAATTCATCAAATAAGCAATGAGTTAAGGAAACCAAATATCCATCCTATGATATGTGTGGTAAAATGCATCCTTGATATTGTTTATCCAAGTCTGGAAAGTGCTTTTGATGTGGTATGTCTGGTCATATTGGTCGTAACTATAATTAAGATGATCAAGTAGGCAATGAAATGCCAGCGGTGAGATGTTTTAAGTGTAATGAAATGGTTCATTATGAAAATGAGTGTCTAACGAAGAACTCAACTATGGAAAATCAGCCAGACTACAAGCAGAAAGTTGTGGTGAAATCCTTTGCGACTACTTCTGCAGATGTTGGGCCATCAAATGAAGTAGTATCAGGTACACTATTTTTTGGTTCAGATTATGCCAATGTGTTGTTTGATTCAGGTTCTACACATTCATTCATTTCTGATAAGTTTTCTAGTAAATTGGGAATTCCAACTCAATATATGAATCCTGAACTTATGGAAAAAACACCCGGAGGAAACGCTGAGACCAAAAGAAATTATAAGAACCTTTATATCCTTCTGTGCAGAAGGAATCTACCTACAAACCTTATTGTTTTTCCTCTACTAGAGTTTGATGTTATTTTGGGCATGGATTGGCTTTCTGTTTGTCATGCTAAGATTTACATCAGTGCTAAAAAGGTTTCTTTTCAGAAAGATTTTTAGTTTGTGTACAAGAATGAACCCTTTCTTTTGATAACTTATCAATAAGTTGACAAACTAGTAAAACATGGAAATGAATGTTACCTTGCACATATTGTTGAAAATAAAGGAACTGTTTAGATTAATGATTTTACAGTGGTAAATGAGTATCATGATGTTTTTCCTGATGATTTTCCTTTTATTATTCATGATCGGGAAGTTGAATTTATTGTTGACTTAGTTCCAGATTCTAATCCAATTTAAAAACCTCCTTATCGAATGGCTCATGATGAACATTTAGAGTTAAAGAATCAATTGCATGTGTTATTAGATAAAGGTTTCATTCGACCTAGCACATCACCATGGGGTACTCATGTCTTGTTTCTTAAAATGAATGATGGTTCAATGAGAATTTTCATTGATTATAGAGCCTTGAATAATATCACTGTTAAGAACAAGTATCATTTTCCTCATATCGGTGATTTGTTTGATCAGCTCCAGGGAGCTCAGTATTTTTCAATGATTGACTTGAGGTCGGGGTACCATCAGTTGAAAGTAAAAGAATAAGATGCTCTGAAGACTATGTTTCATAATAGATATGGCCATTATGAATTTTTAGTTATTCCTTTTGGGTTAACCAATTCACCTACTGTATTAATGGACCTTATGAATAGAATTTTCGTTGAGTTCTTGGATACGTTTGTGGTTGTCTTCATTGATAATATTTTGGTGTTTTCTAAAAGTAAAGAGAAGCATTAAAGTCATTTAAGGGATATCTTGCAAACCATAAATGAAAAGAAACTGTATGAAAAATTCAGTATGTGTGAGTTTTGGTTACAACAAAATTATTTCCTTGGTCACATTGTTTAAAAAAATGGCATAATTATTGATCTTGCTAAAACAAAAGTTGTTGAAGAATGCCCAAGACCCACAAATGTAACAGAGATCCATAGTTTTCTTGGTTTGGCAGGTTATGATCAGAGGTTTGTTGAAAATTCTTCACGGTTATCTATTCCAATGACTAAGCTAACTCGGAAGGGAGTTAAGTTTATCTGGACAACTGAATGTGATGATTGTTTTCATGAGTTGAAAGAATGATTGGTGAATGCTCCAGATTTGGCACTTCCTTCTAGGAATGGTGAGTTTATTATCTACAGTGATGCTTCATTGAAGGGACTTGGTTGTGTCCTTATGCAAAATGATCATGTAATTGCTTATGCTTCATGTCAGTTGAAAACTCATGAGGTAAATTAACCTACACATGATTTGGAATTAGCTGCTGTTGTTTTTGCTCTAAAAATTTGGAGGCATCATTTGTATGGAGTAAAGTGTGAAATATATACTCATCAAAAAAGTTTAAAGTATATATTCACTCAGAAAGAATTGAACATGAGACAGAGGAGATGGCTGGAATTTATCAAGGATTATGATTTTACAATTCATTACCATCCGGAAAAGCAAATAAAGTGGTTGATGCTTTGAGTCGAAAAAGTAATGCTTCATTAACCATGTTACACATGGAAAGAGATCCTTTAGATTTTGATTTTAGGAACTTTGGAATAGAAGTTGTTGGTGTAGGAAGATCTTCTGTTTTATTTCAGGTGTTATGGAGATCATCTCTATCAGACAGAATTAAGCAAGCGCAGAAGAAAGACAGTCAGTTGTAGAAAAAGGTAGAGCTAGTTTAGAAGGGTAGGTTGCCTAAATTTAACATTGATAATGATTTTGTTTTGAGGTTATGGAAGAGATTATGTGTGCCTTGTGATTCACAATTGAAGAATGAGTTTTATGTGAGGCTCATAGTTCCCCGTTTTCAGTTCATCCTAGCAGTACTAAGATGTATAGAGATATGCAGGATTATTACTGGTGGGATGGAATGAAAAGAGATATTTTTGATTTTACTGTGAAATATTTGACTTGTCAGCAGGTTAAAGTAGAGTGGCAGTTACCGAAAGGGGTGCTTAAGTCATTACCGGTGCGAGAGTGGAAATGGGAAAATATATCCATGGGCTTTGTTGTGGGATTACTAAAGACATATCGAGGTAATGATGCAATCTGGATTATTGTTGATCGATTGACTAAATCTGATCATTTCCTTCCTATTCGAGATGAATTCTTTCAAGATCAACTTTCTCAATTGTATCTTAAAGAGATAGTCTAGTTGCATGGAGTTCCCCTCTTCATTGTATCTGATCGTGATCCCGGGATTACTTCTATCTTTTGGAAGGGCGTTCAGAAGTCGTTGGGTACTAAATTAAATTTTAGTACTTCTTTTCATCCTCAGTCATATGGGCAGTCAGAACGAACAATTCAAACTTTGGAGGATATGCTACGTACTTGTTCGATGGATTATCAGGGATGTTGGGACCAACATCTTTCACTGGTTGAATTTTCTTATAATAATAGTTTTCATTCCAGTATACATATGGCTCCATTTGAGGCATTATATGGGAATTGGTGTCGAACTCCAGCTTTTTGGGATGAAGTAGGTGAAAGGAAACTGATGGGACCAGAATTAGTATTAGATATGGAAAAAAAAGTTCAGTTGATTCCGAAACACATGAGAACCGCTCAGAGGAGACAGAAAAGTTATGCAGACAATAGGAGGAAGTATCTCCCTTTTGAGGTTGGTGATCATGTCTTTCTCAATGTTTCACCATGGAAAATTGTGATGCGATTTGATAAAAAAGGAAATTTGAGTCCAAAGTTCATTAGACCATATGAAATTCTGGAAAGAGTTTGATCAGTTTCTTACTGAGTGTCTTTACCTCAGTGTTTATTTCAAGTACACAATGTTTTTCATGTTTCTATGTTGAGAATGTATATGCTAGATCCATCTCATGTTTTCAGCCCATAAGTAGTTCATTTGGAGGAAAATCTCTCTTATGAATAAAAACCAGTCCAGATTCTTTACCGTAGAGAGCAAGTGTTGTGGAATAAGGTAATTCACCTGGTAAAGGTTTTGTGGAAAAACCATATGGTTGAAGAGGCAATATTGGAATCTGAAAATGCTATGAGGGATAAATACCCCCACTTATTTTGATAAGTGAAAAAAATTGCGAATACACAATTCCCAAAAGGGGGGAAGGATGTAACATCCCAGGTACATAAAGAATAATACATTTTTATATTTATTAATATTAGCGAATTAAATATTAATTTTACATTAAAGGGGTTCCTATGTTTGATAGCGTACTCGATATGCAACAATGAGTTTCTTGGAAATCATACGTTGCACACTAGTAATATAATAATATTATTTTAAATGGTAGTTAACGCCTAGCCGTTGTAATGGCGGGAATGAACAGAACTAACTACAAAATTATTTTATATGTTTGTCAAATATTTTTACATTTATTCAACAAATGTTAGATGCTGAAAATGTGAATGAATCCAATTTTAATAGTAAATATTCTAATATTATTTAAAAGGTCAATTAACCGCCTTTTGATGGATAACCTATTTTAAATCCACTTTTTGAAAATTTTATATGTTATAATTGACAAAATAAAATTCTTTTTAGAATCAGGACATCAAAATTTACATTGTATAAATTTTTGGTATTTTTCCTATAATGTTCATTTTTTTAATGAATAAGTGAAAAATGTTGTATATTAATTCAAACCCTATTTTTAATATAATTTATTAATATGATTTGATCATCATTTGAATTGGTTTTAAAGTAAAATAAAAATATATTTTTACCATTTAATCCAATTTTGGCCATTGGAATAAATTTAACAATGAAATTGGACTTAAACTAGTGTCAATCTTTTAATAGATATTGTTTCTTAAAAAAATGCTATTTGTTTTGACAGTGAGAATTAATTATTAAATTAATTAATTAAACTTATATGTTTTGAATTTTATAAAATAGACATAATTTTTGAAATCAGAATATCAAATATATCCTAGGGTGATTTTTTGGTATTTTTCTGAAAAACATCAATTTTTGATGAATAGTGAAACCACTAAGTGGTAGTTAAAAACTAATTTTCCGTTTAAAGGAAAAATTACAACTTCTGTGAATTGAATTTAAAAAATCTGACATATATGGTTGTCATTAAAAAGTAAAATGTGGTTCAATGAGATTAAAATAATTTTTGGTGAATAGTAACTTTTATGTTTTATTATTCGCGATTTGAGGTAATTAGTGTACTTTAAGGTAAAAATAATGTTTTACTAATATGAAATTACCTTGACACATGTCCTAACCTTATTGGATGTGTCATGGATGACCGAAACAATCCATGGGTCAACTTGTGGTCCCCATGATGCCACTTGGGTATGAAAACGACATTAATAACTTTTTATTTAATGTTAAAATAAAAATGTCACAAACATGTATTTTTTTACTAAAAAAATTATTACATTTGGTTTTAGAAGTCATAATTCTGACTATAAAAATTCATTATAAAGATAAAAAAATTTCTTACATCATGATATTTTTTTATAATGTTTAGACATTAAATAAAATAAATTATTTATGACACCATGATGATGCATCGATTACCTCATTATTTAATGATTTAAATAAAATGAAAATATAATGTAAAATCTAAGACATAATCATGCCAAAAACCTATTGGACTGGTTGATTTAGAACATGTATTACCTTATCCTAGAAATATATAATTGTGGGACCACTAATATCAGAAAATAATTTTATAATAAAGTATCCTATCAAGACTTTCCATGAGTTCCCCTCCTCCCTCTTATAAAAGGCCCCCACCTCTACCCCCTTACCCACACCTCTCAAGCCTTTGGGTCGACCAAGATCCACTCATTTTATTTCTCCACATCCCTCTACTCATCCTAGAAGCTTTACCATAGGCATAAGGATCTTAATGAAACCATTTTGGTTCAAACCAAGAGGAGTTACCCGATTTAAAGGTAATGTCTTCACTTGTGTTCTTTTGCTTTATTTTGCTTCTCCAACCCCCTAAAAAATTTCTATTCCTTTCTTTTGTAACAACACCAGTATCTTAAAAATACTATGATGTTTTTATGAGAAGTATTCAAGCCACACTAACACACACCTTCGTCTAATGGTCAAAAAACATACTGTTTTTCTGGATGGAAAATTTCGGCCTCATGAAACAATGATTGTTTGATTTTCTTTTAATACCTTTCATGGGGGCCATTAAGATTTCACTCTATTTATATAATATATATATTATGTTTATGTCTTCCTTATGCTTTTTTATTCTTAATTTATGGCATACCTTTCTGGTTTCCATTATGGGTAAACATGATAATTTCATTTTTAGGAAGTGTGGACTACCGCCCCCTCAAAGTGATTTGATTCGTTAATGCCACATGTGGGACATATAAAGGATGGAGTTAATGTTATTATATATGATATTATACATTAATTATAATATACATATATATCGTTATGATTTCACTCCATTAAATCTGAAATAGAAATGAAAGTACTGTTCATGCGTACATACGATTTACCGTCTCCATGAACGTTGCATTTCATTTCTTACCTCTAAATGTTATATAAGATTATAAATACATGTATATTCTGGATATATATGATTTATATGATATCCAAATCATGAATATAATTCTGGATATAATGAACCTTTGACCACATGAACAACATGTAATTGTAAGAAGTCTATTTTTGACTTAAGTACCAAATATTGGTAAAATGAACGTTATTAACTTAAATGATTAAATAATGTTTATAACATGGTAATAAGTTATATAAAAGGAATAATAAACTTGAAAAAGGTTCGTAAGAAAGTATAAATTAACTTTAGTTTATTATTCAAGAGATTAAAGAGCAATCGAGTCACATCAGAAACGAGGTAAGGGACTTCGTCTCAATCTCCTTTCATTGAGGCATATTTCATTTTATACACAAATTTATTTTATACGGTGTATAAACCCCTTTGACTTTTAATTTTATTCAAAAGGAATCTTTTTCTATGAAGTGTTTTACTAAAAAGAAAAAAAGTAATGTTTCCTTTAACGTACGCGGTGACAATTACCTTTTTCCCCTCCACGAGTATTATTTGGTCTTTGGCTTCCTCAACAATAATAATGTTTTTAAAATGAAATAAATACCATATACTATTTTATGTATTTTGGTATTGAAATTTTTTTATAATGGATTTTTTTTATGTCAATATATTTAAGTGATGTATTGTGATTGAAATGTGGAAATGTTTTCTTTTCTTTATAGTTGTTTTATGAGTTATGATTTTATAATGGTACTTGTACATTTGACGGGTGGTTACGTGATAAAAATTATGATGGGTGGTGTCGTGAATACAAGGACGGGTGGTTATGTTATAACCTCCAATGCATTCGGTATGGATGTCGTCCGTATTGCTATATCATTAAGTGATATGTGTGGAAATAGACCGTATTGTTATTATATTTAAGTATGTTTATGTCCCAAGTTACCTTTATATGTTATTTGTTCTTAATATGAGGTTTATGGTAATATTTTGGTTACATAAGTGTAATTAATGATATATTATTCAGTGAAGTGTATTTACTACTTCATAAAAGTGAAAAGTATTACTTTGATAAATTATTCATGGTTTACTTGTTGTTTTAATAAACTAATAGTTTTCCTTCTTTGTGTAGCCTACACTGAGCGTTTTATGCTCATCCCAAGTTTTTTTGGAATGTTTTTTATAGGAAATAATGTGGAATAGGATCAAGGATGGGATCAAGGATAAGTCATTCTATCTTAAACATGTAACTAGACATGACAGATGTTTTAAGAGTTCATGTTTTGTAAAAAAAATGAAACTTTGTAGAAGTGTCTACTTTGTAATCTTTTGAGATGTAATAGTTATGATCTAATTCTATAAAACTCTAAACCTGAAAATATCCTCAATGGTAATTATTCATTTAATTCAATATTAAGTAATGTTTAAGTCCGGGGCCTTACATATATATAACGTTTATCACAATAAAGAGTGTTCCTCTATATCTTCAGGGAAAAAACAACCACTTGCATATTAAATTCTAGTTTAGGATATATCTATCTATGAGGATTCATCTATCGAGATGCATAATCAATAACCATATCATTTCTCATGAGGACAAACCGAAACCATTTCAGATATGCATCCCTATAAATAATCGATCATTCTCTAATAGATGGATGATTTAACATTAGTACAATAACCAATCTCTTCTTCATCACATTGAAACATTCTTCACACTCCTTTGTCTAAATAAACATGAATCTTTTTCGAGTAAACATTGTTAGTGGATTATAATGTCATAAAAATAATTTCAAAAACCTACTATAATATTCTACTAAACCAATTCAACTATGAATATTAGTTACTAGTTTTAGGTGAGGACACATCTCCACAACCTTGTCCATTGTAGTGTCAACTAATATTCCTTCATTATTTTTAATGTTCCCTAAGAAATCCACATTCAGTAACCAAAAATCCGTCTCTCTAAATATTGAAAATAACCCCACCTTCCTTAGAGATGGAAATATAACTCTTAGATGATCTTCAAGCTACTCCCTAATTTTATAATATATAATAACATCATCAATAAAAACTACCAAAAAGTTATCAAGGTAGTTCTATAAGTCACTATTCTTTTAATCTGTAAAAAAAGAAATAGCATTAGTCGATCCAAAAGGTATAACAAAAAAACTCCACCATCCCATATCTGGATTACAATTAATTCCTTGTAATGTATTATTTATTCGCCAATAATTGATAATAACTCTATCAATGATTAATCTAAGAGATTAATTGATTCCCACGAATCAAGTCAAATAAATCATCAATTCATGAAAGAGGGTACAAGTTCTTCATCGTGATCCCTTTTTGTTCTCTATAATCAATGCATAACTGCATCAATCTATCATTATTCATCACAAAGAGAAGAAGTGATACCCATGGAGATACACTTATTCAGATAAAACCCTTCTCTGAAATATCTAGGAGTTTATTTTTTAATTACTCTAACTCTACATTGTCCATTCTATATAGGGTTTCTAAAATCGGATTGGAACCTAGAATGAGTTCAATGGAGAACTCTACCTCACTTTATGGGGAGGTCCATCTAAATCCTTAGGAAATACATCCATTTATTCCTCAACTATGGAGAAATTATCTATATATATATTCTTTTTATTTTTCATCTTCACAGATCAACTTTATAAATAAGCCAATGGGTGGTGCTTCTAAATAAAGATGAGGTCGAGGTATATCCCTTTGAAAATGATTGTAGGTTGTCCGTTCAAGAGTATTGAGATTTCAGTTTTTTCTAGTAGTTTATTTTATCATTATACATTGAGATCCTTTCCATCCCTACTATAATGTCAAATTTCACCGTGGGAATGGATAATATATTTTGAATGAGATTATGCTCACCAATGTAAATACCTGATTTTCTAAACAATTTTTGATGTTATGATAATATCACAAGAAGTATTGACTAATAAATATACTTTTAGAATTTTAGGGGTTTATTTTAAATTCATTGAAATCTTGGAGGAAATTAAAGATTTTTTAGAACAATAATCAATCAATGTAACTTATATATTTAAGATAATAACAAGAGTACTAACCACCACATCATTTGGTGCATCAACTCGACTGTTGTGATAGAGAAAGCATGACCTTTCTTCACTGACCTTTGCTGCGGTTGTTAGTGATTACCCTCCACTATCCTCATATTTGAATAGTTATTGGAAATTTACCCTATCTATCCACACACGACACATTGTACTTTTGGTAGGGTCTTTAACACATTCCCATTAACGTTAGTGCTGAGAAGTTGTTGTTTCAGCTCACTAAGACTATTATAATTGACATGGAAATCTCTTCCACACTTGTAGAAATTATTTCTCCTGATAAATCTGCTCCATGAATGGTTCTTTCCAAATTTATATCTTATGGAATTTTTCACTTTCATTCCACCTCTTCATTGATCAATGATCCTCCATAGGATTCTCTCTAGAGAAATATTTTTCTAATTGGATTTGTGAGACCACTACATCTCACCAAACAGTAGTTATCCCTTCATAGAACTCTAAATGGTTTCGTCAAGGTTTTCATAGTCGCATTTGTTTAAACTATTCAATAGATGAGGTATTATTCCACTGAATAATTATTCAACCATTTTATTAGGGTCCATGAAAAAACTAGAGATGTAATGTAAAATTCTTGTGAATTTCATCTCAAAGAATCCAACAGATTTATTCTCCTTCTCTTTTACCTTGAGGAATTATATCTCTATTTTCATTCTTATCAAACGATGAAAATAATTTTTTAATAGGATTACACTAAATATTTCCCACTCCATTACTTAAATTTCCTATAAAGGAATCATTTGTTTAATGCTTTCCCACCAATGATCAACTTCTCCCTCTAAACAGTACATAACTAGAGTTACATTATCTTATTCTGAATAATGAATTGCAGAAAATAAATTTTCTATTGTGCTTATACACAATTTAATAATCAATGGGTTTCTAGATCCACTAAATCATGGTGGCCATTGATGTGTAAAATACTAAACATAATGTTTTTCCCGTCATGGTAAAACTAGTCTCTCAGGTTGATTCAAGTTATTTCCAATAACATGAGTTAGTATATTCATCATTCTCATAAATCATTCCATTTTAGCTTCCATTAGAGTGTTTTCAATGCATGATCTGCCATGCTAACCATTTATATGGTTTCTTCTATTTCCCACCATTTTTAAAATATGATAAAAATAGTGAGAAACATGTTTCGTTTTAAATTTTTTATAATTATAATTTAATTTCATGTATTAAAACATCATTCGTAAAAATATTATCCTTTAAAAATAATTACATTTGATAAAAATCATTCATAATAGTTTATAAAAAGATTGTGATTAACCCAACATATAACTCGAGAGTGTAACACTATAAGGTCAACAAGGCATGTTGTCATGCATTAGTTCCCGTTCGAGTATATATCAAAGTGGTGTTTTCAGGTTTTTCTCCTAGATACATATGTGCGAGAGACACATCCACTTGTTCATATCTACACATGGACTTAATTTTTCATAAACCACTAACTTAATATTACAGAAAAATAATAGGGTGTTTTATTATATTTAAAATTTTATATAGGGTTCGTCCTAAATATTTAAAATCCAAAATTCCAAAAATAACTAAATTGTATTTTGATACCCACTATGGTATTCAATATTTTTTTTAAATAACATTACATATAATTTACAAGAAGATGATATTTTAGGCTTAGTTTCTTGGAGAAAAGCTACCTAATACATGAAAATATGAAAAATAATTCAATTCTATGTGAAGGGATTCTTCAATGTTCCTCATATGTACATTTATTCTATCTCATGACTTGGGGAAATTTATCAAATGAAATGGTGAGCATAAGTCCCAATACGGGACAACAATGGAAACAATTTACTAGGGATTTTGAGGAATTTCAATAAGAACATGAGTAACATCATAAGAGAAAGATTAAAAGGATTATAATAAATAAAATAAAATGAATAATAAAATGTAAATATGAATAAGAAATTTAATTTATAAATTCATAATAATATCAACATGGTCTATCCCCAAGGTGTCATAAAAATTATATAGGTTATTCACCAAGGTTTAATAATACTTCTCATCTCTAGAGATTAAATTCGTTACCCAATGCATTGGTGCATTATCAAGGTGCTCCATTAAAATGACTTTATTTTCATGTGTTCCACTTTGACCAAAATAAAACATATCATAAATAACCCAATGAGAAGAACAAGAGTGTGCTTCAAAGCAAAATCATGTGGTTTGAAAAAGCGCTTCAAACATGATAACTATGTCATTTATAAACCAAGGAAAGATACTGAGGGTTTTATGTATTTAAATTATAGATTAAAATATAAATTTATAAATTTTTATTAATCCCCCAGAAAATGATATAGGTTTTGGTATTCAAATAAATAAAAATAAATAATGTCTTGAGAAACATATGTAGAATTTGAGATAAAAATTCAGCAGCATAATGGAAATGAATCAATTTTTTATAAAACATTAAAAAGAGTCAAAAAAGGTTCTAAAATTTATAGGAGGATCATAATATAGTATAAAGAGAGAATAAAAATTAAATAAGAATATTGTTATGAAATTTTAACGACATACCACCTAAACGAGATCATGAAAGCAAAAGAGAAGTTGAGAATTCCCTTACCATGAAGAGTTACTCCTCAAACATGAAGATCGAGACCAAGGGGGCTTGAGGACACCATGGGAGGAATCCCTGGGATATTATAATATCAGAACTTCTAGGGAAATATTATTTAATTAATGAAAACAAATTAATGGGAGGTATTAAAAGTAAAATATATGGTGTTTTTTTATTAATTTTCGAGGACACCTCATTAGTGGAAATTGAAAAAAACATGGGATTATCCATGGTATTTTCACACCAATAAAATGAATTTTCTTTTAAAAATATTTAAAAATACAAAATAGAAGGAAATGACAGCATTGTTACATCATTATTACATAACTAATGATTTAATTAATATACCTAAAACACAATACTAAATTCTCCTATTTATTGAAAAACAAAATATTTTATAAAAATATCATAAATTCACTGTATCCTATTACATACCATAAAAATTCACATTAAAATTTATTTTATCATAATATTTCTTTAAATATGATAAATTTTTCTTTTACCTGTAAAAAATAATTAATTATTAAAATTAATAGGCGATATAAAATGTACAGGGACAAGAATTGTAAAATTTTTGATAAATGAAAAAATAAAATTATTTTATCATATATAATAAAAAATGAATTTTAATCCTATTTACTTATAAAAAATATAATTAATAAAACCATAATTTAATATAATGATTTATATATTTCCTACAAAAATACAAAATTTCCACCAAAAATAAATTTTCAAATTCCATCTCAATGTTTAAGAAATTTTTTTATGAAAACGGAAATGATGTAATAAAAAAATTATTTACTCAAATGAATTACATATTAATTAAATTGGGACTCGATACAAAATCCTTTAAAATACATACATAAGACCTTTGGGTAAGGTGTGTGATGGTGATGGACTCTTGGGGTGTCTCAGATAACATTGTCCGAGGGGTAATCTCAACAAACATGAACTTATCTCATATGGGATTTAATTAGAGCATAAAATATTGAATATAGGATTTGGATTTTTTTCATAGCAAAGACCAGTGATGCAACATCCATAACAATATCATTAAAATGGGATTTGAAGGACCAGATTCTACTTGTTGAGTCCATAAATTTTTCATTCGACATTAATTAATCATTATCATTTCTATATATAAACAATTTTCATATCATTATTAGTTTAGTTTCCAACAGTTATATTGACAAACAATCATAATTGACCAATATTCATATAGTGTATGAATCCCAATGGTTACGTTAAAATATAGATACTTCATTATTAATTTTATATCGTTTTATTGTGTAATATTATCATACACATTTTCATGAAAGAATTATCATTAAAAATGTTCGGGTTGTTACAAGATACTTGTCACTTTTTTAAATCCAGTGAACTATATAAATTGGAATAGAGTGAAAATTGATTCGATTTATGAGTGAAATGATACCGTTAAAGAGTTAAATAAGATTCCAATAACAACACTTATTCCCACACTACCCCCCTTCAGTGGGAAATGATATACATTCTATAAGGGCATTTCATAAAAAATTATAGGATTTTGTACTCATGAAAGATAATAAAGTGATATCCATTTGATTCTATGAATAAAACTTCCACGAGTATAAATTCCCTACCCATTATCAATACATGGCTGTAGTGATCTTCACTTTATAAATTCTGATATATTTTATCTACGAAATGAATTACATATATATATATATATATCATGAAATCGTGAACTATATATTAAAAAAAAGAGATCACATGGAACCTTATAAAGAATTGAATGAAAAAAGTTGTACAATTCAATTATATTATTATATATGTTGATAGTGAAAAATGATGGGAAATAATCTTATCCAATAGTTGACATAGATGATTAAAAACATTTTTAATTACATAAAATTTATTCAAATTCATTAAAAACTATAAGAAACCAAACGTCAACATAACCAATAATTTATGTCATTGATAAAGAGTACTTTTTTATTATATGTAGACTAATGTATGTAGGATTTTTGATAAAGGATAACATAATTGAAGTTACATCATCCCCCTTGTGGATCCATAATTTCATTAGTTCTATGGCCTCTCAACTATAAATATATCATATCATGTCTCAAATACATCATGTGTTCTATTTATTTATGTTATAAAAGTACATACTTGACCACTCAGATGTACTGAATCCAAAAGTGGTACCCTTCGATAATGGTATTTCATATGAGGAGAATATAGTGAATATAATTAATCAATTTGATAAATTTAAATGAAAAATGAAAACCGAATAGGTCAATGTGCATGGAAAATAACATGTTTTATGATGTGACATGGGAAATAAAATTGGTGATGAAACAATAGTATCTTTAATCTATTTTATTTTGTCACATTAAATTTTCCTAATGAATTTTAAAAATGTTGTATGTTTGAAATGAAAAAAACATTTATAAATGAATTTCTACTATGTATGAATAAATTAATTATTAATTAATGCTTTTATAAAAAACACATGCACTAGATATTTTTTTTATTTTATACCATTATAAAATATTCCCATAATTTTTTTATTCTTAAAACACCATTAATCATTGTAAATAATGATAATATATCCATTATATAGTGACTTATATGATTAATATATATTAACTGTTATGGTAAACCCTAATGTATACATAATAAATAATCAATCACTATATCTAGTAGGATAATATCCTATGAATCCCATTTATCAGAGGTGTTTTTGGGAGATGGAATCACATGGTTATTCAGTTGACCAACCCCAGAATAATATTAAATAAAAAAGCCATGAAATAATCCATTTATGGGAAAATTTCATCTTATCATACTCATGAACAAAGCATTTTTGGTGGTCCATAACATTAAATTACCATCTCCACCCACCTTACCCTTGGGGTATAAGATTTTGTAATAAGGGGCAATGTATCGGGATCATATTTTTATAATGTTATATGATTTTATAATAAAATAATGATTATATTTATGAATTTTAAATTTTATTTTATATAAATATTTTATTATATTTTGAGGATGGAAAAATTATATTGTGATTTGAAGAAACCGAAATTTTATTTATTTGGAAATAAATATTTAGATTCAAATAAAATAATAATTTTGATAAAATCATGAATTTTAAAATAATTAGTTTTTAATAAAATATTATTAGTAAATATTATTTATATAAATATTACTGATAATAAAATTTAATGAATTATATTGTAATTTTTATATGGTTCGTAACATTATCAGTAAAAACAGTTATTTCCCAGTAAATAATGAAATTTATTTAACTAAACAATATCATTTTACTATTCAAAGTGGTATAGAAATTATCATGGGGGTCTAGAGTGGTGTATACCAAAATAACCCCCCTTAATGATCATAACATCATTCAGAAAAGACATAGTGAAAAATTAAAAAATTATAATTTCATTTGGATCTCCCTTCCTTTCCAAAATGTCATCACATAAATTACCTTCCCTCCTTGTATATTTCACTATAGTACCTTTATTGATCAAAAAAATTTATATTTGAATTATGTAATCCATTTACCATGAATTGTTGGTACCACCATTGATGAGACCCACTAGAAAAATTGGTCTAATTCTACTTCTTAAATGATAATATTAAAAAGTCTGGACATGTTCAAACCATTTAACATGGACCTCACTTCACAATCCATTCAGGTACCTAGACCATAAAAACTGATGAAACAAAATATGAAATATATTATACCATCTCATAACAGAAAAATCCTCCCATTATTCCATGAATGAAAGAACCATCCACAAAAAGATGGAGATCCACCCTTGGAGTAGACCATATGATTCGTATCTCTCTGTTAGTCCCTTCCATTCCTTCATGAACCAACAATTCCCTCATAACAAATGGCCCCAAAGGCACCACAAAACATTTTTTATCAATAAGACCACTCATTCCAGGCCTTAAAAATATTAACTAGATATTCATAATATGTTCTTATCTATATTTCCCTCCCTTTCATTATTTTTATTCTCCCATATGATCCAGAAATCTGCATAAAAAATCATGCCATTTTTGCTTTGTTCTACTGTGTTAATATCTTCTCCCTAAAACTATACTGCCAAATAATCAATAATTGTGTCCCTGTAAAATAATAAACCAATTACCTATTCAACATATCAATAAATTTTAGATAGCCAAATACATTTGAACAAAATATTCCTAATCATATGTTTTCTGGGATACATGTACCTCCCGAAATGAGACCGCAATCTAACTCCCTTCGACTAAACATTTTCCTATATGGGATGCTTATGATTCCTAATCATCCACACCAAGATTTTCATATTTTAAGGTATCTCATTTCACCATATATTTTAATCCCATTCATTTTAACCACTTCTTTCATGAGTCATTTTTTAGAAAGATCTACAAGTTTAATTCCCTGATATATCTTCATTGAACACACACCTATCAAATTCGGTATTTAAATAGTACTATTAAACTATATCTTCTAAAACAAATTAATAATAACATTAAAAAAAATTTAAAATAAACACACATCTCTAAAATTAAAGCCTATCATTGGGTATCTCTAAAAATAAATCAAGACACCAGCACAATTATTTCTCGAGAAGTTGATCTCACCACAACACACCACCAATCTTGTTTTCTACATAAAATTATATATATGATCTACTATGAATTTATAAAATATTGATACCAATTTTTAATTTTTATGCCACTATATCCAATTGGTTCCATAATTATTTTTCATGAAAACATCACAAAGATTACTTCCTTCAAGTATTTTCTAGTAATGTTTCACTTTCATGGAATATATGGTTTCTATTAAATTCTAATATTTAATTCATCATTCCTATATGGGCCTAGACATCCTATTCCATGAATCCAAATGATAACATCAATTCTAAATTTCATTCTAATAGAATATAAATATTATTTTCAAGATGATCAATCAACCCCTTTGGATCCTTGTTCACTGTAACACATGAATTAGAATAGAGGTAAACACACTGTTGATTAGAGTAACATGAACACTAAAAGAGAGAAACCTATTTTATCAATTGAAAATATACCATGTAATATTATAGATGATGAGTTTGAGGATTAATTTATTGATTCAATCATCCGAAATGGGATCCCACAAATACACAAAAGGGAATTTATGTTGCTGCATTCCATATTTACATCAGTCCCTCATGCCTCACATTTATGAAAAAAAA